>OX459030.1:99286095-99907615 GCA_949775025.1 Tricholauxania praeusta | reverse complement strand
TCTCTCCACTTCTGCAAAGTGAGCAAGAGACTACAATTAATTCGCATTTACATGCATGTTGCTGCAATTTTGCTTTCGCAAAAAAATTATCTCTTCTTGTTTTGATCAACCAATATTAATCTATAACGTATTAAAAAAAATATAAAGTAGTTATTTCACTCACTCACTCTCTCGATTCTGCGAACATCCATCGTTGAAGGCCTTCGTCGACGTTGAACCGATGAGCTGTTTAAGCAGCGTTGCCGTTTTTGGTAGTTTCCTACCAAATCGGGTAGGTTTTTTTCCTCTTGGTAGCTTGGTAGGTTAAACCTGATTTTGGTAGGATTTAGGATAAATTTTTATAAAAATCGAAAATTGAAATTTTTTCGTAAAGTTTTTCGAATCCGGAAGAAAATATTTACATCCGGAAATAAGCTTTTGCCCTATCTTCAACTAGTGGGTATGGTCTCTGTTTTCTTGCATACAAATTACGTTTGGGAATACGCATAGGTATGTACAATGTGACGAAATAGTGTTGCGACTGATCGCACATCTAAATTGTTGCATGTGTGCTCAGACCCGCAGAATTAGAAACAAAATTTACAAGGATTATTAGGGCCGGTTTCACAGTGTTTAGATAACCAATTAATTAACTTAACTAATGTCTGTTAGTTAACTACCACATTTTAGTTGTTAAGTTTCACAGTCCATTGGTTAACTAATGATAATTTTTTGTACAAAATTTGGCATCACTGCACAAAACATTTGTTTTTTTATTTGACATTTCATAGTTTGTGAAATGGAATCAACAACAAGATCTTCTAAATTTTTGGCAGTCGAAATAAATTGCTAGTTGGAGCTGGTCGGCAACTTTGAAAACATCATCGAATACAAAAAAAAGGATAAAGTTAGTCTAGACGAGAAGGAAAAAATATGGGGAACCATTGTGGACGATTTTAACGGCTTGCAAGGAACCTACCGAAAGTAATATGGACGGTATCTTAATATTTTTTTCGACGAGCAATTGCAATATTCCATACTACTTCAATATCTGAATCACTATGAACTTTGCAGTCCCAATCTGAATCCATATTTATATGGGTACTTATTTTCTTTTCTGAAACTTTGTGCTTTTATTTCTTATGTTCTTTTTCGTTATGACAGCAATCAGCTGTTAGTAAACTATTAGTTAACCTGTCAAATTTGGTTGGTTAACTAATTGCTATGAAACTGAAATTGGATAGTTAACCTCAAATCTTTAGTTAACTAAACACTGTGAAACCGGCCGTAAACAACATAATTTTATTGATCACAGCTCGGATGGTCCATTTTTCGTCTATCGAGCTAAAAGTTTTATTTTTTTTGCCACTGTACGTTGTTTATTTGAAATCCTTTTGTTCTCTTTATATCATAATACCATGAACCGCTGGCTTTCATTTTCTTAAAAAATTTGTAACTTTGCGATCGGTTTTGCCTTCAAAATGATTATTAATTACTATTTTTCTTTCTTCTGACGTTTATCGCTTAATTGTACTCTGCATGTATCATGTGGTAACTTTTTGCGCACACTTGCCCGACATTTGATGTGTTAAGCATCAAACGACGACACACAAGCATATTATTTTAAACAGCATTAAATGTTAATAAACGCGTTCAATGCTGCAAAAAGGTTTTTTTTTTTTAATTTGTAAAGTTTTGGTTGGTTACAAACGATTTTGGTAGGTTTTCGAGAAAATTTTGGTAGGAAAATAAATTTCTCAGTGGCAACACTGTGTTTAAGTCTTTAAAAATTATGAGTAAATTTCTCTGCAATTATCTTATTATAGATAAATCAGTTTCAATCATATTTATGAATGTATACGTGTGCGAATCAAAATCAAGCTTAATTAATTGATCTCAATTAATTGGTTTGATCAAAGAAACACTTTTTATCCTTTACTTTTATTATTTTTACTCGATTCTAGAATTTAAATGTTTATTTAAATTTTTATCAAATAACTCTGTTTAATTCTTTATCTTAAGTACTTAAATATATACATTTTAATTAATTTTTAAGAACTTTTACCAATTTAAAGTAATTTTAAGCAGTTAAAGCAAGTAAATTGAATTGTTTTAGGAGAGACTTTTTAATCGTGTACCGTTTGCAAATTCTTTTTCATGTGCTTTTTTTTTTTTTTTTTACTTTTAATGCTTTGAACAGAACGCAATTTTATGCATTTTTTAATAGATTGTTAAATATTTTTTCTAATTATTCTTTTGCAGCGCACTTTGTATTATGAGTTTTCCGAATTTTAGGTTTTTATAGTGTTTCAGCACACATTTTACTTATTCTTCACATTTTAGTTTTTGACATGACGATTTAATGATTCGTTAGTACCAGTAGTTCGCGATGACTGCCAGCTTGATAACAGCAACGACATCGATCACCCACGCCAACTCTTCATGTTGTCAGGCTGAACATTAGAACGGGTTGCTGTCAATTTTTGCAGAAAACGATTTTAGAATGATGCAGAGGCTTGGGTCACTAATTGTCCCATAGGGTACATGCGTCTAAAGATCTTACGAATTATGCTATTAACCTGATTTTATTAGCTGAACGAAATATCTACTTGTTTGTATTAACATGAAATATTTTGCAAAGTATTTTGCGATTACGTCTGCCGTTTTATGGCTTGTTTAACAATTGAAAAATTTTCTTTTTCATGCGCCAAGCTGCACGATTTTTTGACAATGTTAGCTTACAGCAAACTGAAAAATTGGTGAAACAATCATTAAAATACTGCGTTAAGCAAATAAAATACCAAAATTGGTACAAAACTTTGTATATATCTTGACATCAAGTCATATGATTCCATTTTTACTTACTTGATTTATTTTTGAGTTTCTACAGAATCGTATAACAACCTGAGGTGTTGGCAGCTCGTAGGAAAAGGAAGTAAGATTTTGTCTTTCGAAAAAGTTAACATCGGTTTAATTTAGGGACTGTTCAGAAATAAATTATGAAGAAATTCAGCACAAAAGTATTGCCAATATTCATAACATTTGTTTATGTAATTAACAAAATAAAGGTGTTCGCAAACTATAAAAAAATATTTAAATTTGCTTATTACAACTGGTTGAAAAGTAATGCAACAATAGTCAGTAAAAACATGCTGGGACCACATCGTATACTCGTATGGCAGTTCGCACTTCAAACAATTTTGTTTGTTTTATGATTCGTTATTACTTTTTTGCTTTCAGAATTGTATACATATATACGACATCAACTGAACATAAGTTCGTACATATTTAATATCAGTAAATATTGCCAGGCTGGATCTCTAGTGCCTGTGTGTGACACACAAGCACATCTAAGGGACTTGGAAAAATTTTAGGCTAATAAATATATATGGGAAATTAAAGTTGGTCCAATTTGGACGAAAGTGGTGTCAATCAATGCGATGGGTTCTAGGCCATTAAAGACCTTTGGCTTGGATTCCGAGCTGTCCGAAAAAAAAGTGACTATGACAATTGAAATTTTTTAACCATATATGTATTTATAAGCTTTTTGGCTCACTATTACCTAACTTGTGAATAGCTAGCTAGTAGTTAGTTGAAAACACATGCAGATATAGCGGCTACTCACTACTTTGGAGGATATTCCCATGTTAAAATAGTCAGCTAAGCAATTTAGAAATGAGCTAGATGTGATTATAAAAAAGTCAATGACAAGTAAAATTATAGTGAGATCAATTCATTGCAGGGAATTTTGAGTTTGAACGGTCAGCAAAATTATTTCTTAGGCCTGAGCGCCAAGCGGACTTTTGCAATGAAACCGGAAAAGGGTCGTTGTCGCTGACTTCGCAAAACAAACCTTTTATGTTTATACATATAGTAATATTAGAAGAGCACTTGGCCTCGCGTATACTTTTTTTTAACCTAAGTACATACAGATTAAGTGCATTTTTTCTTTCCGCTTATAATGAATAAAAAAGGCATGACAGCTATTACAGTTGGGCTGAAAAGTTCGTGGGCTAACATAGTAAAAAATATTTTTTTGACAAAATTCATAAAATCGAATTCAATATAGTTGCTTTCGAGGGCGATACAACGATTATAGCGGTCATACAATTTTTCGATGCCATTTTTATAGTACGATTTCTCTTTAGCCTCAAAATAGCCCTCAGTTTCGGCAATTACCTCTTGATCAGTGCTAAATTTCTTTCCAGCGAGCATTCTTTTAAGGTCTGCAAACAGGAAAAAGTCACTGGGGGCCAGATCTGGAGAATATGGTGGATGGGGAAGCAATTCGTAGTCTAATTCATATAATTTTGCCATCGTTTTCATTGATTTGTGACACGGTACATTGTCTTAATGAAACAGCACTTTTTCTTCTTCAAATGGGGCCGTCTTTTCGTGATTTCATCCTTTAAACGCTCCAACAACGCTATGTTATAATCGCTGTTGATGGTCTGGCCCTTTTTGAGGTAATCGATGAATATAATACCATGCGCATCCCAGAATATTGATGCCATAACCTTGCCAGCCGACTGTTGCGTCTTTCCACGCTTTGGATTCGGTTCATCACGTGCAGTCCACTCGGCTGACTGTCGATTGGACTCTGGAGTGTAGTTATGGAGCCATGTTTCATTCATTGTAATATATCGATGGAAAAATTCGTGTTTATTACGGTTGAATATCGCTAAACATTGCTCCGAATCATCAAATCTTTTTTAGGGTTACCACAGAAATACAGGGCTATAATATTTTGATATCTTAAAGAAGCGTGGCCCCTTTTTTGCTAATAAAACCTTTAGAGAACTATATGTTTAATTGCAACCAATTTGCCCAAAAGTACATCAAATAATTTAAGAAAGCTTTAGTAAAAGCTTTAGATGTTTTGGAAAACCAATAAGCAAAAAATTAGCGATTTCGATATGAGGGCGTAGCAACTTCCATTACAATCAAATCCTTTTTTTTTTATTTTTTTAGGAAATAAAATAGCTTACACACATGTTTAAGTAAAAGTATATGGATTTTGATAAGAGTACGTGGTACTCAATTCGTAAAAAAATGCAACCAAATTCCATGAATACTTAAAAAAAAAGCCAAACAAAAAGTGGGCAGATTTTGACAAAAAGAGGTAGCAGATACTGTAAAATCTTATACTGAGAGTTAAAAACTATAAAATAAATTCAAATAAAGCAGGCAGAAAATCATTAAAAATAAACAATCAAACATTTATACGTAAAGTTCACATTTTGACAACAGCAGCAAATGTCATGCACAACTGCCCCCACAGCCAACGCACAGTGGGTTATTTTGCCAATCTAACAGTACTATACTAAGTAATATCTCTATAGCAGCTATGTAGGTCAATGAAATTTTCCACAAATGTTAATATTTATACTTTACACCATTAACGTAAAAATGGTGTATATCGGTTGGGTTTAAGATATAGCTCCTATATAACTGATTTTTTTCGCTTTGGTGTTTAAAAGGCGACCTAAATAAAAAACTATGTAAGCTTAAGTTTATAGTAGATTATTATTTTTAAGTGTCTGACGAACATTTTGCAATGAAAATAAATATTTCATCGCGTGTTTTTTTATTGAAATGTTTCTGAAATTAAAATTTTTACATAACTTTTAGCTTGGTTTAGATACAAAAATATGACTTTTAAGAAAGTTGTAGAATATAAGAAAGTTAATTTGTCAGCGTTTCTTCTATTTATAAATAGTTTCAGTTTTCGGAGTTATAATGATTTTAGCTGAGACTTGGACGCGAATTTGGAAAACAATTACGAAATGAATAACAAATTATGTTTTAGAACCAAAAATATGAACTCGTAAATAAAAGGTTATTTACTTTTTTTCGTTTGTTTCAAAAAAAAAAATATATGAACTTTACAATTTTTATATGTTCTTCAATTCAATGATGCTGCTCTCAAATTTGGGACCATTACATATGTAGGTACGACGTCTTTGTGACTAGATTCATCATAAGCATGTCTGTAAAGTTGATATATAAAAAATTAATCAACAAAACATAATTATGAAAAGGATAAATATTAAAAATGCATACAGTATAGTTTTTAAAATTTACTCCAAAGACTTATCTAAATCGCTCGAATCAGAAGTGTAATCGTTTTTCATTTGAAGCAATTGTAGCATACAACGTTCTTTAATAATAACTAGTATTTGGCAAGTGATAGGTTGCGGGTGCACGCTGGGATTCCAGCTCTGGCTCGTCGGCTAATGGGGATGGGGTCTTGCTTCCTATCGCCTGTTTAGCTACTACCACAGAGTAAAAAAATAAAAAAAAGAATTGCGTGCGAGAAAGAAACAAGTATTAAGAGACGACAAACACTAAGAAAAGCGGAAACGGAAATAATTAGACGTGTTGTTGTTGCTTGCCAATAGCTATGAGACTAGATGTAGTTGTCCCATATACCCTCCCATCCTTGATCATCAGATTAAAAATCGAATAAAAATACATTCTGAAGATCCCACGAAAAAAATCCTATCGCAAACGAGAGGCCTTAGCTAGAAATCAAAAGCAAAGTTAAGCTTTCATTTTTTTGTTTTTAATCATATTTTAATCTAGGACAAAAATTCATATTTCGTATAAGTTCTATTATAAATCTTATCAGGATATAGAAATGTTATAATATAATGAATGTTCATGGAATAGAAAAGAAACGAAAATGAAATACATTATAAAATATTTTAATACTAAAATGGCTTAGACAAAAAAAAAAATCTATATGTACATATGTAAATATGTTGAAAGCAAAGTAAAAAAAAATTAAGGATTAATTGTTAACAACATAATTTGCATACTAAAGTTAATTTAATTTAATTGAAATTAGGAAAAGATACATGTTTGTAGGTATGTATATTCATTGTTCATTGACCTGCGTTAGATTTCAATTTCATTTTATTCCTTTGCCACTTTTTAAAAACTCTCTCGTCTTTGAGAATTGCAAAAAAAATAATTTAAAGAGCAACAAAAAAAAATGTTTATGCTGCTGCACTATGCTAACGTAACTAATTTTTACTTTTTTTAAATTGAATTAAATTAAATTTCTTCATTTTACAAAATCGTTTACCTTCAATATTTCAATCACTTTTATTTTGTTAATTTGATTAAAATAAAACAAATTTAGAGTATGTACATATGTATGTAAATTCATATGTTGTTAAATTAAAATACTTTCCACACAATAACATGAGTGCAATATCAAAGGTAATGGTAGATTGAACGAGTAAAATAAACGACAAAAAAAAATCAACTCACTTTGACTGATGCGTCGCTCCCACGATGAAAGATCTTTCAAGGTGTATGTGCGTGTGTTCAGCTGCAACAAATTTGTGTAGACTTTTTCAATTCTATCTCTTTGAGTACACTGTAAATGTTAGCAACATATGTTTAAAAGCAAAATTCTAAATACTAATTTTCAAAATTTGCTTAGATGCAAAATGAATATAAGTGCGTCGACCATGTTAGTTACCAAAATCTCTGCAACATGGCTCAAACATGTTCGAATACCACTAAAAACTATTTGGTTGAACTGAAACTGTGTATGTTTTTTTTTTCTTATATAGAACAAACTTTTTAACGCGTTTTAGATTATTTAAACTAGATAATGAGTGAAATGTTATATTTTAATAGCGAAATATGTACATATTTTGTATGAGTTGTGAAATATTTTGAGTGTACAAGAATTTGCAAAGACTGAAAAAGAACAAAGTGGTGTACATATGTATATGTATATTCACCTCAACATACGGTAAGCATGTACATATGTATGTTTGTTTGATTTAAATAACTAAGTATGTACAAATGTTTAATTGCAAATTACTTTATGTATGCTCAAATTATTTCCATCACTTTATTTAACACATTTTTAATCACTTTTTCTTTTAATTATTTCATTATTAGGAATTAAATATATGTATTTTTTCTTATCTGAAGAAACTTAGAAAAACTTTCAGTTTCGAAATCTACCACAATTTTAGTTCTTTAAAGCCATATTATTTTATGGTTATTAATCACACTTTTAGTACTTTTAGCAATTCTTATTTTTAAAAATAGTTAATTCTTTTTTTTTTTTAAATCAAATGTTATTTGCGCGTTTTCGCGTCTTTGCGTCGGACATATTTTTTTATTTTTTTTTTTAAACACTTTTCCACATTACTGAGCCAATGTTACCGCTTTTGAGACTGAGACTAACTAATTCGTGCATTGAAGAAACTGATGCGCCGCTCCCACGCTGAATGGAATATGGTGAATTGTACATACATATATATGTATATAAATTTGTACTCTGTACAACACTCAAAAATAATTTTTGGTGCAGTGCCTAGTAAAATATTTTTGATTAAATTTTAATTTCTTAATTTTTAAAAAAAGCAAATCTCTAAATTACCCTTGGGGCTGGCACCAAAATGAATTTATGGAATTTCGTCCAAATTTCTTTTGAATTAGAAACCTTAGAAAATGGTTTAACTTCCTTCAAAATTGATATTTAAATCAATCCAAAATTTCTCTTATGTTAAAATAAAAGAAAAGGAATTACAAACAAAAAAATGATTTGGGTTTAAGTAGTTTACTTACCAATTTTATTTAAATTTTACAACAATGAAAAAAAAAATTTAATTAGACAAAAATCTTTTGCACGTTTTACTGGATAAGACTTGAAAATTTTAATTTACAATATATAACTGGATGATTGGTGTTACCACGAAGCTGGTTAAAATTGGAAAGAACTGAAAATTTTTGTCAGCCTCTTTGCAGAGTTCGTATAATTCGTGGCGTGATGTGCCAAATTGAAGAAATAACACCATATTTCCAATACAAAGTAAGAAGTGATGCATCAAAGAAAAATAATTATTTTACAGCGGTTAACAGTGGCTTTATCGCTTACACTGACAAAAAAAATATTTGTCATGATAAAAAAAATAATTACAAATTTAAATTTCATTCAAAGATCTACAAGCGCCACTACACAATGTTATCATGTCCGGACTTAGGTCTCTATAATTCTTTTTAGGCATTTTGCGCAAACTTGCTAAAATTGGATCCGATGTTATCAAGAGTCTATGATCAAATCAGTATTTGTATCGATCCTTGAAGTTTTTCGCGTAAAAAGATCTCTATAACGGCTGACATCCTTATCACGTGCTTCGTGTACTTCCGCTGACATTTGGCCAATAGGTATAATGCAGGTTTTTATTACACAGCTTCCATGGTAAAGCACTTTGTGCACTGTTGGTAGCATATAAGTAGTACCAAAGATATAACTCTAAGTATACGTACAGCGTATCCTGCAAGTATTTTTGGAAAGCATCCACATTGATTGGAAAGCCAGAGCTTAAGCATTGGAGCAAGGTACGGA
Source organism: Tricholauxania praeusta (assembly GCA_949775025.1). Taxonomy (NCBI): domain Eukaryota; kingdom Metazoa; phylum Arthropoda; class Insecta; order Diptera; family Lauxaniidae; genus Tricholauxania; species Tricholauxania praeusta. The sequence goes on along the minus strand of OX459030.1, from coordinate 99,898,257 downwards.
AACGAGCAATTAGTTCCAAATTTTATACCAGTTATTTCAGCTGTTATATCCGCTTCTTTGAAAAAACGCCTTGATTTTCGTTCACCTCTTTTGCAACTTCTCTGGCTTTCTTATTTTTAGTGCTTTCGGTGCATTCTACAAGTTCTTTATTTGGTCTCTCACCAGAAAATTTTTTCAGTGTAGTGAATAAAAATAAAGACAATTCGATTTTACCTCCAAGCCAATCTTTATTTGATGAAATAAATCGATCTTTCTTCAGACAAGCATTCGCCCACCGGGAATTCAATTGCAGCAACATTTTCTTGGCATATTGCGTACCCTTATCAATATCAACAGTACTTTGCGATCCATCAGCAACATTTCCGGATAAAAACAAAATCATAATCTCTAAGCGTTTGTTTACTGCAGTATCAATCGAATAGGTAATTCCATGGTAACTCGCGTTACATCCAGAAAGTATTTTTGAGTTTAATGATGCCATAAATTTTAATTATTTAGGTTAACTAATAAAATTGGATTCTTTCATTTCTCATGTCCTACATTAGTCTAAAAATTCAGTATTAAACTAGTATTTATCCAGTAAAATAATAAATTGTGTTGGTAACTCGTGTTACCAGTTTTGGACAACATGTTCAGAGAGTAAAGAGAAATCTGTGAGTAGACTGCTTTATATTTGACATAAATAATTGAGCAATATATCAATAAGCTTACCATTATTAGAAACATCGATAATGAATCGAAATTTTTGAATTAATTCAAAAATTATGTGGTAACTCGCGTTACAAAAGATTGGTAACTCGTGTTACCAAATACTTTTATACCAATATAAGGAGCTTTTTCTTGCTGTAATACACAAGAATAAAAATAAAATCAAAGTTTAATAATAATAAGGAACTTTTTCAGTCTTTAATGTGCAAAAATTAAACAAAAATTTAAATTAAGCAAAAATTGAATAATAAATCAAATTACTCTAGAAGGCATAACTCGGGAATGCAGTGAATTATGATTTAAGTACTGATAATGGTATATTATCCTCAGAACTATAAGTACCACTACTACATCCATACACATCTTCATAATATAAATGTTTTGGTAAGATATCCATGTTTACTTCTTTTGATGTTTGGGCCATTTGCAGTTTCTTATTTTGCCAGTAAATCAAATGGGTTTTGGATATTCCGTTCATTACATATTATTTCTTTCTTTTCTGCTTCTGACAAACTATCTATTTTTGCTCGCTTCTTTGCTCTACTCTTTCGGCAAGCTTCCCTATATGTCTTTTTGAAATCATCGTATTTTCCCTCGACTTTTCATTTTTAGGTAGCCGAGAGCGGCATTTGGTCCTAAACCAAAAACCAAATTTCATTCTAAAGAAGATAGATAAAATTATCAGAAACTCTTGTTAAATGATGAAGATACGAGTTACCTGTAACTCGCGTTACAAAAAGTACTTACATTTAATTTAGACTAGTAAGATCAAACGGAAGATGTTTCTACAGTTATTCGGTACAAATTGAAACACAAAAAGAGAATCTAAATATTTGTTTGAATTAGACAACAAACACCTACAATACTAGAAAAAAATGTACTTATTGGTAACTCGCGTTACAAAAAACAAGGGTATCTTTTTTCTTCATTTTTAAGCACTCAGCTTTCTCAAAACGAGTGTTGCAACGCATTGTTGATAACATAAATATATTTTATATTAGGCACATGAAACTAACTTACCAACTAAAACAAGAAACTCAAAACACAGAGACTTAAAAAATAATTTTTTTTCAAAACTGAATGCACGCGTACATACAGTAACTAGAACAGAAAATAATGACGAATTTTATGGTCAAATCTTAAATTTGACACTTGGTGGCAAAACTACTATTATTGAACATTAATTTCGATATAGTTGAAGATTGAAAAGCAATAAAAAAATAGTCCTATACCGTGTCCACATTTACATGGAAATACCCGAATATTTGGAAGCAATAAATTTCAGAGGTCATCTTTAAAAATTTAAAAAGGTTGTATAGGTGCCGCAGCTAGCCGAAGAGTTTTTTTATTGGTTCTATTAGTATACATATCAAGCTTTATTGTAATCATAGTCAGAACTCAAAACTATTCTTAACAATTTTTTTATTGTCCACAAATTTTTTTTTTTTTTTAATACTCAGAGTTAAAGTAGGTTTTTTCAGTGTATACAAAATTTTGTTGCTATCAACAACTCTGCTAAGATTTTATGCTATTTCGATCAAAAAACTTTGAAAATAATTTTTTTAAAGAAAATAAAACTTTTCACTTTTTCACAATGGATTTACAAGACTTTAAAGTTTGCACGCAAAATTCAGCGAACTTAAAATAATTTTGACATTTACTTTCATGGTACCGTTATTTTAAGTATTGCCCTATAGTCCAAAAAATTTTTGAAGTCTTAACCTAATTGGGAAATTTTAAATATATTTGCATTTAAATTCTATCAAAAAATCAACTTTATTTTTGAGTTTAGGAGCGCTAGATTGCCAAAATAATACACTGTGCAACGTCCTTCCCACACATAACTTAGTTTCTCACTTTTGTTTTCAGCAACCACACTTTTAACTACATTTGACTTGAACATTGCAAGGATTTTGAAGAGCTTTTTGCAACCAACTTGTGCAACTTTGAAGAGCCATCACCAGGCGGACTCTCTTAAATAACCCAAATGACAGGCCACTTGACTATCGAATTTATAAGATAAGAGTCTGTCTGTGTAGCTGTCCTTCGCATTTGCCAAAGTGACAAAAACTTAATCTTAAGTGATACTTGAAGACTTATAAAACAAAAGATTTGACAATTTATTTCAATAGAACTTTAAATCAAATAATTTGCAACTCGTCAAGCCATTGTCTAGCATTGCTGTTATATAAAAAATATAGGGTGTACCAAAAACGAGCACTGCACTTAAGTCTTGCGGCATTTCTTTCATTTAGGGTGAAAATTATATGTAGCATATCAACATAATAAAAATGGAACATTACACTTAAGAACAGCTCGTAAGAATTGTAGCAGCTTACTATGGAAATGGATAACTTTCATAGGGTTTTCAAGCAAAACGGGCCGTATTCGTAATTTACAATGAAAAAAAAATATTGTCACTTTTTTATTGAGTATACATTTTGTCAAAATCATCCAAATTTAATGTATTGCTTTCAAAATAAGCTCCTTTCGAAATAATAGATTTATTTCAACCAATAATCATATCATCAAAACATTTTTCATGCGCATTTTCCGGAATCGACTTTAGTTCTCGCCTCGAATTCTCGGTTTCCGCTCCGTTTTATGAATGTGAGGTCGGAATTAACTTGTGCAACTGGGTGAAATGACGAACACAAAGTACTGAAGTGAGTCTTTCGGACTCACATACATTCTGTATGAAGAAAAGCGACTATAACATTTTAGGTTTATAAGTATAGTTTATTTGAGCGATTTAACTATTTGATTAATACATTTGGTACAACAACCTTTTGAGAATGACCGTTGCATATATTTTTTGATCATTGGGTGCAAAGCTGATTGCACATCATTTCTCGTGCAGGTGGGCACATTCAGTAGCGTCGTTTCTTGGCAACGTTTTCGGGTGTTTGTGATTTGCGTTATGGCGTAAAGCATGGACGAGCTGATTAAGCGTATCCACGCCACCTCTTGTCGAATTGTACAAATTTATGGCCGATTTGTTTTTGTTTTCCTTCTTTACCTATCGCATCGTTGATAAAAATATAACTGCTCGGCTTTTTTTCAGCACATAACTGACAAGAGATATATTTTTTTTTTTGAATCTATTCAAAAACGTTTGTTTCTACTGCTCTTTATCGGTGTTGTTGAAATTTTGCGAAATTTATCGTTTATTTTTTCTCAGCGTTCCAACACACATAAAGCCATTTGATAGCATTTTTTTAGATAAACTAGAACTCGTTAAATACTTGGTTATAGAACGTAATATTACGGTTTGATCGGTGAAACGGTTCTGTACTCTCCTTGACCACCATTTTTCAAGATAAAGTATTCACTTTAGTGGATAACTGGTTGTATTATCACATGTCCACCAAATCTCAATGCCATATTTGTCAGGCTTAGAGGGAATATACTACCAAAGGGATACTCTTCCTCGCAATGGCACCAACTATTCGTCGATGGTTAAACTTTCTCCCGGAATATATAACTTGATGAAATTGGAATTAACAATATTTCATATGTCACGTATAGATGCGAATTAATCGCGAGCTCGTCAAAAACTTCGAGATTATTTATCATCAAAACGAACATATATCAAGGCACAAAACCTCTCACGAGACTTGCTGACTAAATAACATTACCGAAAAGTGGATGCCAGAAGTCCTTATAGTCAGAAGGTCCTTGTTTGTTTATGCGAGCATTTAATAAAAGTCCAATATAACAGTGCATTCCAATTTCATCCATCAGATTCCATATTTCACGAAGTGTACGCTGTGCTTGAAATTTGTACAATTTATGATGACTCGGATCACTTCATCGTGTATGCATAATGAGAAAGTGACAACATGTTTGCTGGCCACTAATGGAACTTTATGAACACCACCTCTAATGATATTGTGATCAAGGCATTTTCTTTGTACAAAAGGTTTCCCAAAAAACGCCTGATCTTCAGTTTCAGCCAAAAATTCTAAACTCTCATCACTCTGCTGCACTCGAACTGTATGAGTCTCTAAGACTCATTTCAGTACTTTGTGTTAGTTTTATAAATTAATTTAGTTAAAAAATAGAAAGAAAAATATGGATACGTATTTTTTATCGTAATTATTTTTAGAATTAATGCAGTTTAAAATGCAAGAAACCTCAATTCTGTAAAAAAAAAACTTACGCCAGGAAAACAGCGCAAAGTCAAAATGAGTCTCAAAGACTCAAGGTAGTACTAATAGGGTTAAGTATGTCTTCAGCGACACTTACGCGATTAAGTTTTTGAAGAAAATTCAGGTCTTTCGGAACTAGTGGACCGGCAACAATCATTTAAAATGGTACAAATTAATTCATGAGACATAGAAAGTTTAGCGGCTAAGTTTTTCGAACTAAAATGTCGATTTTCAGTCACCTTAGCAATGTTAACTTCAGTTAAAGACGTTGATGGCCCACCAGAGCGATGCAAATCTTTTACCACATCTCAATCGCAATTTTATTGGAAAACCCTATGTGCAAAGTGTTAGCTAAGAATTGATTAAACCAAAAATATTCAACTGTTTTCATTTCTTTGTTTTGTACTTCTCATCTAAGTTCAGGTTGGAATTTTTAATATAAAACTCTGCAACAGATACTTAAATATTTGTTTGTTGCTTTTTGTATCTAAAATAATGTAATGCTGATGTTGTGAAAATTTAAAAAAAAAAAATGCCAACAGCAGTGCAAAAAAAGAAAACAAAATGCGAACAGGAAATTAAAATTCTTTGCAACGGACGCAAAACTGTGTTGCAACTGACACAACCTGACAACACCTGGAGAAGAGTTGCGAAACAGCATTGGCGAGAGGAAATTCTCTGAAGTGTATTTCTTTAATTTGCTGCAAGATTTCATTTTGTTTCAAACTAAAAAGTGTCAACGTAACTTTTAGTTATATTTTTAAGATTTAATTATGAACTTTACACGCACTGCGTGAATTTAGTTGCAGCAGTGCAGTTGGAAATAAACTGAACAAATAAAGTGGATATAAAGGGTTTCATAAAAGTTTTGATCACTTTATTAAAATCTGATTCTATGTTTTAAAATGCAACTAACGAATTTTACCTACGGACTGAATTCATCATGCATACCCATAGAATTTTATAGAAACTTAAAACTTACGCACAGTGGGAGATCGGGGCCATAAATATAAAAAACATCAAAGTGCTAAAAATTTAAAAATCTCTTGAAAACATTATACTTAGGGAAGGAAAAAAAATTATAAGAACTCTAAGTTCTAAATCCTAAAATCTAAATTCTCTAAATCTAAACACAAAAATGCTCTATGGAACTTTTTAAATATTTAACTGTTGGAAAGAGCGCTCTAGCTAACTTGTTTGAAACAAAATACGTTTATTAATCATGGCGGAAAGTAAACTGTTTTTTATTTATAAAAACCAAGTATTTCTCTAATCTATCGTCTTTAAATGATTTATACGAATTTTTAGAAAAATTAGAATAAAACATGGTAAAAGTGGCAAAATTGCAAACTTTGACAGAGAAAAAAAACATATCTCCGAATTTGTAAATTTTTTTTATATATTGTGTGGAAAGGTATGATTAACCGAAATCAAGAGATCCAACTGCAGTTGTTCACAACTTTTTTTTTAATCATGTTTTCCTAATCTAGCTTTAAAAGGAACAAAATATGTTTTGGTTTTATGAAATACTCTTATTAATTTATTTGCATCGAAATTTACAAAAGTAGCACATAGGCAAAAAGCTTGCGTACTCTATGAATTTATTGTACGTGCAACAGTATAGTTCTTATAGAATTCTTGAATTCGAGTCACAGAAATCGAAATTTTCTGCAAATTGCAGATTCATTGTGCTTTAAATTCACAGCGGCACAAAAGATCTTTTATGGTTGCAGTTCCAGCCAGCCTCCTAACGGCGAGAACTACTTAACAAAAATCCTGTAGGTCATAAGACTTTTCGATAAGGTCTACTTTATGTTACGGTAATGCATCATAATTTTGGTTTAAAAATGTTAGAACCAAATTAAATATTAAAACAAGTTATGGTATTATATTCGGCCAGGCCGAAACTCACATACCTTACACTGCACTGAAAGTACCTTTTAAATAAATGTTAAAAAGACGTTGAAAAGGTTGAATAAGTCAAAAAAAATGTGAAATGCTAGAAAGGTTGACAGAGGTTGAAAAATGTTGAAAAAGTCCAAACTACATGCAAAATGTTGAAAAAAATTGAAAGAGCTTGAAAAAATTTGAAACAATTCAAAATTGATGAAAAAGTCGAAAAAATAAAGAAACTTATGGAGAAAGTTGAAAGAGGTTGAAAAAGTCGAACAAATACATAAAGCATATATTGGAAAAAGTTAAAGGGTTGAAAAAGTCGAAAGAATATGGAAAATGTTGAAAAAAATAGAAAAGAAATGAAAAATTTTAAATATGCCACGCCCACTTCTCCAATTCCGCCCACTTTTGGTCCAATAAGTTATATTCGTGGTCGGCATCCTCATATTAAATTTTAGCACAATAGCTTGTATAGTTTTGCGATATATGCCGCAGTTAAGTTAAAAATTTAGGGCGGTGACACACCCACCGTTACAATCCAGCCCGGTTTTGATCTAGAAATAGCTTTCCATAAGCAAATCCCTTGCACCAAATTTTTGTATGAATGCTCACACATTTCGATAAATATGCCACTTACTGCATTTTATTTGTATGGGAGGAGCCACGCCCGCTGATGCTATTTCAGCCAGTTTTGATTCAAATATTCCTTATAGCAACTGAACCACTTACACTAAATTTCATAGCAATTGCTGCAATAGTTCACTTAAAACAGCGCTTACAAATTTATGTTAATATGGGAGGTGCCACGCCCACTGATGCAATCCCGTCAAAACTCATTTATTTTTAGAGCTTATAGTAACTGACATCTATACACCAAATTTTATGAAGATTACTATCATAGCACACTATCTATAACAATAAACGTTTATTGCTTACATGGGGGTGCCACGCCCACAGGTACTATTTGACCAAATCTTTGTAATAAGATACCTAATAGCAAGCATATTTACCTCATTAAATTTCATAACGATTACGTTGTTAGTTCTTTCAATATAAAGTTTTTAAATATTGTGGGCGGTGCAACGCCTTTCAACGAGTTTTTTCAGTAAAGTGGCTGAGCTTGTATTGATGACTGCTTTCAGCGGCATCATCTCCAAAATTTTTATGAAAATCATTTTTGCCAATTTTGAGACATACGGAATCAAAATTTTTAACAGTTGAAAAGAGCCACACCCACTTTGTTGATTCCGCCCACTTTTATTGCAGCTGAAGATATATTTAATATAGTTATGTTATCTTACTTTTTCCAACTTAAGAAATAATAATTAGATTATTATTTTGTTTAAGTCCAACTTAATTTGAAATTACATTATTCATTATTTTTGTTCTTTAATATTAGAAAGCTCATATAAGCGTATTCTTTATGTTTAAGTTTATTTTTAAGAAAGCTTTGTACATTTTATTATTTATGTTTCAATTCCACTTTATTAGAAAGCTTTGTTTCAGTTCAACTTTGAACATTCTTGTGTTTATTATTTTGTTTAAGTGAGCCTAATTGTAAATGAAGTACTAAATAAAAGTTCAGTTCTAGCATTACTTTAATGAGAAGAAGTTGTTTTTCCTTCAATCATAACTGGCGCAGTCGGCAACTGCCACGAAAAAAAAAAAAAAAAAAAGAATAGAATTTTAAAGAATTGAAAAAAAAAGAGCCAAACCGGTATTCGTTAATGGACAGCAATTAGATCTTCAAATAAAACTTCAGAAATTAGAAAATACAAAAACAGCAATTAGATCTTCAAATAGAACTTCAGAAATTAGAAAATACAAAAACATAAATAAAATCAATAAATTAAAATAATTGCATTGAAAAAAAAAAAAAAAACACCGAAATACTTATATCGGTTTCGAGAAGTATACCGCAAACGAATTAAAACAACAACTTCACGGAGTGCCGTTGCTATATAAAAAAAAATTCCGCTAATAGGCCTTGAGAAAGGTATACATAAGTAAATAGCAGAACGATTAGTTGAAAATTTAACACTAAAGAAGGTGAAATAACACAAATTAAATATTTTGGAGTCTAATAGTCACTTGACTGACTACAAATTTGAATGAACTCTTTTCAATAATTAAATTGGACAAATTTATCACTAATGCTTTGTCGCAGATTAATTTACTTGTAAATTTTAAAATATACGGCCTTACTAATTTATATTTAACTCTTTAAATTCATGATTACAAAAATAAAAATTGTTTGAAAGAAAATAAACATTCACAAACTTATACAAATTTGCAATTGTAAAGATAAAAATAAAATCAATTTAAAATTTAATTGACAAAAAAAAAAAAAAAAAAAAAAAACAAAAAAAAAAACCAATTATAACTATTTCAGTTATTAAGATAAACTAAGTGCATGTAATTTAATTTGCTTTTCTTGGAATCTTAAGCTTAGCACTTTATTTCTCTCACTTTTTCTTGAACCCCTTAGAGATGGAAGGTTTAGACATACAACATAAATTTAAATTAGTAAATAGTACTTTGAAAGGCATGGCTCCGTTTGATGGAGATGAAAATTCATTAATTAATTTCATCTCTAGAATAGAAGTATTGATACCTATTTTCGAATCTTTTGATGCTCTTTACAAACAATTAATTCTAGGGTTAATTAAAGATAAAATTGTGGGTGATGCCCGAAAAACTTTGCTGATAAACGGTGACCCTGGCAATTGGGCAGACATAAAAAGAATTTTGATTAACTTCCATGGTGAAAGTGAATCGACAGAGATTCTCATCGACAAGCTGAGGGCTTGCCGATGCGACTCCAATATAGAAAACTTTTACCAATCAATTAACACACTCCTCTGTAGGCTGAATAACGCCTACCTTTTGCGGGAACCTAACTGCCCAAATTTAGAAAGCAATCAAAGAATTGCACTTCAATCATTTAGACATGGTTTGCCAGAACCAGTGCGTAGTATTATAGTCAGCAGGAATCCTGAATCTTTGAGAGATGCGTACGAAATAATAAGAAGCAACAATTACTTACACTACACAAATCAGAATAAGTATTTTTACCAATCGACAGATAACACTAACCGATACAAAAATCACACTAACAACTCTGGTCAAAACAGAATAACAACAAATTCTAGATATTCTAACCAAAATAACGTAGGTAATAGAACATCTGCTAACGAAAGGAGCTCTGGAAATTCTAGAAACTTTAGAAACCCAGTTAGTGAAAGAGCTCCAAGTAATTCCAGAAACTATGCAAATGAAAGAAGTTCAGGTAATTCTAGAAACTCTTATAACCAACAAAACCAAAACTCTAGTAACAGGAATGAGCCAGAACCAATGGACATAAGCACAGTGCAAGTTATTAACAATGATGAAACACGCCAATACGAAAATTTTCAAACGGAGAGGGAAGAAAACTCCCATATGTAGTGATAAATAACCCAACAAAAAAATTGCGATTTATAATTGACTCTGGAGCAGAAATGAGTATTATAAATACAAACTTAGCTGACTCAAAATGGAAAAAGGACAGTGCCCCGGGAAAATTAAGAGTGTTAGGTAGGGACATAGACGTCAACACAAAAAACATAATTCCCTTATTTAAAGAATTCAATGAAGATAAATACTTCATAGAATTTTATGAATTTCCGTTCCATAGAAAATTTGACGGTATAATTGGAAATAATATTCTCCTGCATCTTGATTCGATTATAAATTACAAAACAATGCAACTTATCACTAACAAAGCGATAGTCCCAATGTTTATGAACGAAGAAGAAGAGTTGTATAATGAAATGTGCCCACACTTAACTGATGCGGTCGAGATATTCAACATCGAATCAAATAATGGAGAAATTCCAAATCAAGCCTTTTCAGACCACTTAACAAGTAAGGAAGCATCTAGAATAAAAATGCTGCTATACTCATTTAGAGACATATTTTATAAGGAGGGTGATAATTTGACCTTCACAAGTGAAATTAAACACAAAATTTGTCTTAAATCAGACAGGCCAATCTATAGTAAACTGTACAGATACCCTCAAATTCACCGACAAGAAGTTGATAGACAGATTAGAGAAATGTTAGATCAAAATATTATTAAACCAAGTAACAGTCCCTATAACGCCCCAATATGGGTTGTTCCCAAAAAAACCGACTTATCAGCCAAGCAAAAGTGGAGAATTGTCGTGGATTATAGGAAACTCAATGATCAAACAGTATGCGACAAGTTTCCAATGCCAAACATTGAAGACCTATTCGATAAATTAGGCAAATGCAATTACTTTTCTACAATCGACTTGGCAAAAGGTTTTCACCAAATTGAAGTGGACCCAAAAGATCGCGCAAAAACCGCATTTTCAACAGCTAGTGGTCATTATGAATTCTTACGTATGCCTTTTGGTCTGATGAATTCACCATCCACGTTTCAAAGGCTTATGAACCATGTTTTAAGGGAATACATCAACAAAATATGTGTCGTCTACCTCGACGATGTACTTATATTTTCTACAAGTATGGATGAACATCTTATTTCATTGAAAAAAATTTTAGATACCTTAAAGCAAGCTAATTTGAAAATACAAATTAATAAATGCCATTTTGCGGCAGAAACAACAAGGTTTTTGGGTCACATCGTTACAAAGGATGGCATAAAGCCCGATAAGTCCAAGGTCGAAGCGATTGAAAAAATGCAGATTCCAACAACAATTACGAAAATAAGGCAATTTTTAGGTATTACGGGATACTATAGGAAGTTTGTGAAAGATTATGCGAAAGTAGCATACCCTTTGATAAACTGTCTCAAGAAAAATGTTAAAATTAATCCGAAAAGTGAAGATTATATCGCCGCATTCAAAAAACTGAAAGCTCTATTAGTTAGCGATCCAGTGCTCAGACACCCGGATTTTTCTAAGCATTTTACAATTACCACGGATGCGTCCAATTACGCAATTGGGGCTGTCCTAAGTCAGAATGACCATCCTATAGGTTATGCATCTCGAACTCTGAATGAGCACGAAAAAAGGTACTCTACAATTGAGAAAGAGCTACTTGCAATCGTGTGGGCAGTGAAGTATTTCAGAACTTACGTCTATGGAAGAAAATTTACTATTTGCACAGACCATAAGCCTTTGGTCTGGTTAAATAATATTCGCGAACCGAATATGAAACTCCAAAGATGGAGGATAAGGCTTAATGAATACGACTTTGACGTAACGTATGTCAAAGGTAAAGAGAATCATGTGGCTGATGGATTAAGTAGATTCACTAATGAAAATCATGACAGAAACTGGTCAAATGTTCAGGGTATATTTTTAAATGCGGAACAACGACAGGAAGACATGGACTCAACTGCCGCTACAATTCATAGTGGTTCAGAAGATGAAACCCGATATATTTACATTACTGAAAAACCCATTAATGCGTATAAAAACCAAATATATTTAGAATGGGGTAATACTGAAAAATTTACAGTAAAAATAGTGAAAAAAACTATTCGAAATTATATTATCTTGTGTGAAAATAGCAATTTGGTAAATGTTCTAGAACGAGTATTAAAAGATAAAGGGACGATGTGCGTTTACTGCATGGATGACGAACTTTTCGTACAATTCCAGGATACGTATGTTAGGTTTTTTGCGGCTAATAACAATTTGAAATTACTAAGAACAAACAAGAAACTACAAGACGTAATTGACAAAGAACAAATGTTAAATCTTATTAAGGAAGAGCATTTACGCAATAATCACAGAGGTATTCAGGAAGTGTTTAAAGAACTGAAATTAAAATATTGGTACCCAAAAATGATGGATTTAATCACTAAATTAATAAATACATGCGAAGTGTGCGTGGTAGCCAAACACGACAGGCACCCTGTAAAACTCCCTTTCAAAGTTACTGAATCACCCAAAGCATTTAATGAAATAGTGCACATAGATATTTGGTTTCCAAGCAGAAACAAAATGTATTTAACCACTATCGACAAATTTAGCAAGTATGCTACGATTCATAACTTAAAAGATAGAACCTGGATTTCAATTCTATTTGCTATAAAAGAGAGAATCAGATTTCTAGGAAAAATGAAAAAACTGATTCATGACAACGAAACATGTATTCTACATAGTTCTGTCAAATTATTTCTTGACGAAAACTCAATAGAGTCCCATACAACCACTGCAGGTACTAAAACTGGAAATTCTGATGTTGAAAGGCTTCATGGAACATTAAATGAGCATCTAAGAATATTGGAAGCAGAAAAATCATCCGAAGAGCTAGATGACAAAATCCTAAGGATAATTTTAGCCTACAACAACTCTATTCATTCCACAACCAACCTAAAACCCATGGATTTAATTGAAAAAAATTTGACAAAGGAGGATATCTTAAACTTAACTCTTAAATTCGAGAAAGAAAAGGAGCATAGGATAAATAACCTTAATAAAACTAGGGACCAGAATTACTCTCTGCACGAAAACATTGTCCGCAATAGGCAAATCGCAAAAATTAGACCTAAGTATAAAAAACTAAACTACTTTAGAAGGGAAGGTGATTATATTATAGACACGAGCAATAAAAGAAATACTAGGTATTATAAGGCTCAACGGAGGCGTAATTTTAAACTGCAAAATTAAACTCGAAATTTATCAAAATGCTCAATATTATAATAGTTGTGGTCGTGTCTATAGTGAGAGAAATCAGAGTGCTACAAATATTCCAACTATAGAAAAAAAATATTAACCAATTTCTCCGGGTCCATTTGCAGAGGCGCAAATGACTTAGGAGGGAGGAGTTATGTTATCTTACTTTTTCCAACTTAAGAAATAATAATTAGATTATTATTTTGTTTAAGTCCAACTTAATTTGAAATTACATTATTCATTATTTTTGTTCTTTAATATTAGAAAGCTCATATAAGCGTATTCTTTATGTTTAAGTTTATTTTTAAGAAAGCTTTGTACATTTTATTATTTATGTTTCAATTCCACTTTATTAGAAAGCTTTGTTTCAGTTCAACTTTGAACATTCTTGTGTTTATTATTTTGTTTAAGTGAGCCTAATTGTAAATGAAGTACTAAATAAAAGTTCAGTTCTAGCATTACTTTAATGAGAAGAAGTTGTTTTTCCTTCAATCATAACTATATATACCTGTTTACCAAATTTCATCGCAATATCATGAACGGCTTGCAAGATATGGTAGTATAAATGATAAAATTTAGGGCTGTGCCACGCCCCTATACTACCTTTTGGAAACTTGAGACCTAGCCTTATCCTAATTTGGTTTACATGTGCACCAAATTACCACGTTTCATCAAAATCGGTGAAACTTTTTTCAAAATTGGCCTGGGTAAAATACATAAAGTATGGGCGGTAGGCGTGTTCGTCAACCGATTTTACCCATTTTCAAAAGCAATATGCCTGAAAGAAGGTGTGACCTGTGTGTGAAAGTTTCATTCAATTAGCTTTCTTGGTTTTTCCGTAAACCTGATTTCAACAGACGGACAGACAGACAAACAGACAAACAGACAAACAGACAAACAGACAAACAGACAGACAGACGGACATCGCTAAATCGACTCAGGTGGTGACGCTAATCAAGAATATATCGCTCACTTACTTCAAGACTGGCATAACTCAAAAAACATAAAGTGGGAGAAAAACGCATTTAAAGTTTTCAATAAGTTACTTTTTATATGAAAATGATGAAAAGTATGTCTACATAAACTCTTCTCAGAAGGCAAGTTTATGAGATACTTTTCTGAATAAAACATGAAATGGTGGATATTTCTGCTTCATTAACTCAGAAATCACGTTATTTGAGTTATGCCAGTCTTGAAGTAAGTGAGCGATATATACTTTTTCGTACCTGCCACGCCCCTTCTATGTGTTACAAACGGAGAGACAAAGTGAATATACCCTCGGTGTAGGGTATAATAAAATCGAGTTCTTAGAACCATGTCATACGAATATTGTAAAATTATATGCGAGAATGCATGAAAATATAGTAATTACATTTTTGCATTGATTTTTAAATAAATTTTATATCGGACAGATTTTAGCAAATATATACTTAAAGAATTTTTGAAAGAATAGGCTTTCCTCCTAAATTTTAAAAGAGTGAAAAGGAAAAATTTGTGAACTCAAACGGAGCAATTGTAACTTAGTGATTTTAAGAAATGACCAAAAAAATCACCTTTTTTGAACTTTGATCATTTGTAACTCCATCAAATCGTTGTGCAACTGATTTAGGTCGAAACTAAAAGTGATGGAAATATGGCCAAATAAATAAAAAAAAAATCTAAGAAACGAATTTTTTGAGGGTATCTCGAAATCGATTCCTAAGAAGAAAAAAAATTATTGACATTTTTGAAATCTGCACCCCAAAATACATAGAAAAAAATCGATGTGAAACCAGATCGCGACTTGAGTCTCAACTTTGTTAACTGATGTTGTGTATATATTGGATAGATATTATAGATGGGTTGATAACAAAACAACATAACAAGAAATGACACCAAACGATACGGCAATAGAGCGTGTTGATTTCTTAAAAAGTCAAGTTTTTGAAAACATGTAGTTTCAAAAAACAGTAGTAGGACTTGGCAATTGCAAAAATATTTTAGTTTTTTTGATTTAATTTAGTTTTACTTGGTAAGTCTTTGAATGTCTTTGAAAGAAAATGAAAAATTTTAAAATTGATGCACCAAATTTATGAGCGTAGTAGGCGTTGACAATTGCAAATATATTTAGGTTTTTATAATTTATTTTAATTTTATAGTAAAAAAGTATCAGGAGACCGACCATAGATCGGTTTTTTGTTTTGAGGTTGAAAAAGTCGAAAATATATGCAATTTGATGGATAAACTTGAATGAGACTAAATATACTTACGTATATATGTATGTAAGTCGAAAAAATATGAAAAAATATTTAAAAAGTTGAAAGAGGTTGAAAAATGCTGAAACAGTTGAAAGAGGTTGAAAAACTCGAAAAAAGCCGAAATAAATTGAAAAAGGTTGAAAAAGTCGATAATATATGGAAAATGTTGAAAGAAGTTGAGAAAGGTTAAAACAAGCGAAAAAGGCTGATAATATATGAGAAGCGTTGAAACAATTGAAAAAAGTTGAAGGAAGTTGAAAAAAGTTGAAAGCAGTTAAAAGTTTCGAAAAAAATTGCAACAGGTTGAAAAAATCAACATGGAAAATCTTTATAAAAATTATATCAGATTTAGATTTTTCATCCCTAAACTATAAACTTAAGACCCCACCCCACATTTCAAAAATTCGTAAAAATTTATTTTGTTACCCAGGGTCGTCGCAACGAAATTTTTCATGGGGGGGGGGGGGGGGGAATGAAATAAAAAAGGTCGATAAATTTTCTCGAAAAAAAAGGATTTACTCTATACTTTATTGCGGGACATAAAGAGAATTTTGTATGAAGATGTTTTTTTATTCGTTGCAATTTCCATTAATTAACGATAAAATAAGTTTTGTTCAAATGTTTCCAAAAGAGACTTTTCGATTTCTTTGCGAAATGAATTCTTTCATAACCCTTCGCAAATCTAAGGATCCAGTTTTTTCCTTATAAGCGAAGATATGTCTTTAATCGTCGCAAAGCGCTAAATGACCTTTCACAAGAAGCTGCTGAACCTGGCACTGTCATTATTAAATTGACCAGTCGATAAACTTGATCTAAAAGGTGAGTTGGTCAGCGATTTCAGGACAGCAATTTGGTTGTTGCAAGGCATGGTTTTTACTATTTGGAGTTGTGGACGGAGGTTGATTCAAAATCATCTGAGAAAATCCCCATTTTTGCTGCGACGCCTCTTATCAGCACGCCCTACTCTCTCAACTTTTTTGAACATTCTCCATATTTTATCGACTTTTTCAACCTTTTTTAATTTATTTCGGCGTTGTCAACTTCAATCAACTTTTTTCGAGTTTTTCAACCTCTTTCAACTGTTTCAACATTTTTCAATGTCTTTCAACTTTTTAAGTATTTTTTCATATTTTATCGACTTGCATACATACATATAAGTATATCTAGCCTCATTCAAGTTTTTCCATCATATTGCATATATTTTCGACTTTATCAACCTCAAAACAAAAAACCGAACTATGGTCGGTCTCATAATACTTTTTTTACTATAAAATTAAAATAAATCAAATCAAAAAAACCTAAATATACATACATATTTCAATTGTCAAGCTTACTACGCTCATAAATTTGGTGCATCAATTTTAAAATTTTTCATTTTCTTTTAAAGATGATTCAAAGATTTACCAAGCAAAACTAAATTAAATCAAAAAAACTAAAATAAGTATTTTTGCAATAACCAAATCCTACTACAATTTTTTGAAACTACACGTTTTTGAAAATTCGACTTTTTAAGAAATCAACACCCCCTAATACCACAAGCTGAACATTAACGTCTACTGCGCATCTGATCTGACGGTATTAACAAACATTTAAATTTAGCATAGTGACAGTCGAGGAAATTACATCGTGCTCTTCGCCTTATTAATGAGTTGGTATCGGTTCAAAGAACTCTGCATTAAAAAGGCCTCTCTTGGATATTCAAGAGTCAGTTTGTGTCTTCAACGCATAAAGTATATGAAAATAATCAACAAAAATAAATGTTTTTTTTTAACTAACCTCAGCAAAGAAATAATCCTGGAAACCGACCGATGTGTACCCCGGCAAAAATATCGTTACACCATAATGGGACAAAAAAATATGTAGGCGTTAGAGGGCTCTAAAGGTGAAAGTTTACCATTTTTACACTATTTCTCATAAGACTCACAACAAAGTTTGTTCCCCATATAAATTGAGAAACTTGAAAAAAACGATTTTATCATGTTAACTAAGTATATGGGAAGCAAATGAATACAGTTTTTTAATCTAAGCAGCTGAAATTTTGGGACAATTTTTTTTATAAGTCAAACGTTAAAACGGGCGTGGTATGGCACCTCTCATACAACTAAAATGTTCAAAATGCTATATCTTGGAACCTAAGGCAGATTTTTTCTACGTTTTAAAGAGTCCCTTTCTTTGTGAAACTTCGAAAACGAAATCGGACACAAACTCTGTTCGCGCCTTTTTGAGATTTAAGCTAGGAAACTGCAATTTTGCGGGAACTCTTTTTAGGCCAAATGCCAAAATACAAGCAAATAAAATTAAAAAAATCTACAAAGTCTTATAAATAAATATCCTAATATTTGTACATATACGGTTATTCTTTAAATAACTGTACAATATTTTACAATTTTACATACATATTGCTTAGCGCTTATTTTAAAGTAAATTTTGAACATACTTATTTTGACAAAAAATTTACTTTCAAAGAAATTTATGAGTTTCAAAATTTGACTCAAAAATATTTTGAACAAATATATTACTTTAAGTGAACATGCTTAAGTATTAACTTTTTTATTTATAAAATTAATTTTTTTGATTAATGAAAATATCTCACAAAATATCTTTTCAATAAACCCTTAGAATGTATCTACTTTCTCGGCATAATTTAGAGCATAAGCATTTTGTTATTGAAGGCTCGCACGAGTCAAATTTCATTATACTTAGAAGATGTTATGTTCAAGATATTTTGAGAAAGAGTTTGAAAAAATGAAACTTAAATAGTTTTTTCATTGCGCTAAAGCGTTTCTAAGCAAAAAAATATTAAATATTTTACACTTGTTGGCTTGTTTAATAATCATAAATGCATACGTACATAAATATTTTGTCACTTATTACTTGTTTGTATTATAGCTTACTTTGTATTATAGCTTAAATACTTAAATTTGAAAGTAACCAAATAAACTTGGCAATCACCAGGGCATACAAGAACGTATCTCAAGCAAAAAATTTAAATAAGCTACTTGTTTAAATCCTTTCATAATTTTTTTTTTTGTTTTTGTCTCAAATTCCCTTAAGTTAAGTCTATAGAAGTGAGTCATGATTTTCAGTTTGTGTTTTATTCTTTCTTCTTTTTCTTGTTTTTTTTCATCTTTCGATTTTAATTGGATTAACTCTAGGTTTTTTTCGCATATTTTTTGCCAACATTATTGCTAAGGCAACATGAATTGCTTTTTGGTCCTTTTATGTACTACAGTTTTTTCTTACAACTTAAGAGGATCTAACCCATTTTTATGTTGTTGTTTTTGCAAGAAAAAGTTGCTTTGAGATAAGAAAATTAATTGGGAATGACATTTCATACTCCTATTCACAATTAAGAGTTTATTATATTTGCATATGTACTACAATTGCAGCATCATCTAACGAAAGTACTTAGGTCATTGCATTGGATAATACAACAATAGGTAGAAATCATTTTGTATTCTTGAGAGCCAATAACGATTAAAATGTTGAGGACAATAATTGTGTGTATAATTAATATTCGCTTTTTGTTTCAGTTTTAATGTAATAATCCATCTATCGAACGGTCTTCAGTGGAAGAAATTATTTTGTCTTTTCGTATTAGAATCTGGAATTCACTAAATAGTGATTTAAAAAGTATTCCCCACTTTGGCAAATTTAAACAGTTAAGTTTTGATCATTTTTCGTGCTAAAATCTTGTTTTAATTAAATTCAAAATTTTAATTTTTAATATTCAGATATTTATAAATTTTAGTATTATTATTTATTCGTATAAGTTATTATGTTTCTTATTATGTAGCTGGCTGTGTCACATATCGTATGTAAGACCTAAATTGTTTGTAAACAGTATAATCCTGAACTGAAAATGTATTGACCATATCTTATTGTATGTTAAAAGAATTAATTTCTTATTGTTCTAATGACAAAAATTAATAAATAAAATAAAAAAATGAATAAGTAAATATAACCAAGTCTTGGAAAAATCGTCACTTAAAGGAAATAACGCAATGTAAATACAAATCGGGTAAGATCATTGATCTTCTTTCCACGATGTGCAAATAATTCTAATATATATTGAACTCATTACTGTCATAGCGTTCAATCAGTGTAACCAGACAGTATAGTTTTTGGATATTAAACGTTTCGGATTGTATGCAGCATTGGTCTAAAAGAATAATTGAAAAATGCTTAAAGTTCAATGTTGGCAGCTATCATAGGTTGGACTCTTTCATTTCAAAAGGTAGTAAAAGTGATTGACTATCGATTCATTTGTCTTAATTCTTTTCTACTTAGGACTACAAACTCTCAAGACATTAGTAAAGTAATAGAGAAGCAAATTGACAGAAGTGCTTTGCATGAGGTAACACAAACTTTTGAAGTCTCATTAGCATACAAACGGTTCACATTTGGTGCCTTATTCGATCTAAGTACAAGGCGCCTTCAACAATGTAACAGACGAAGCCATTACAAGTGAAAGAAAAATTAAACACTTGCAGTAAACGCACAATGGGGTCTTGTAAGCCGTCATAAATATGCAACGAGAGGTACCCCAAATAAGGAAGTGCTATCGGATATATAATAGATACTTACCGATGATCTATTACTTCATATTCTTAAGCAAAAAGATGTAAAGACATCTACCAGTGCCGATAACATAGTGTTTCAGCTATCGGCTAATTTTTGGACTATGATGAGTGAGCTATGCGAAATCACTGAGAGCATAATATTTTCTATTTTCAAAAATATATAAAACTTCAAATTTTAATCAAATAAGATTAATCGCGCAATTTCTAATAAACAAATATTTTTCAATATAGTTTTGGATATGATATTAACCCGAAAACTTAAAGTAGAAAATGTTTAGAATATGATGGGAAAAAAACTTCTAAGGTGACGCACCAGATAATTGCCGCTATAATAGGACCAATCTCATTCCATGGATTGGTCATCTGGGAACAGGCTTTAAAAATCAATCAGATGCATTTAAGTTTCAAAGATTTCAGCTGCTAATGTATGTATAAAAGCATGGCTGGGGCTCAGAGAACAACATCAGGAGGGTCTCTTAATATCATACTTATTCATATACACATACATGAGCAAGAAAGTTCCAAAAATTGGAAACAATTGTCTGAAACTTATAAGATAAAATAGTTGAAGCACTGCGAGCCCTATTTGAATCCTTGTTAATAAAACAGTACTATTTAGAAAATTTGAAGACAGTAATTATCATATGCAAGTCAACAGAGCTCAGAACTAATGTTTGCGTGACGAATCTCAACTTTCAAGCTAGTATTTACCACCCGTGCTAAACCGAAACGGGAAGCTTCCTTGTGTACTGTATCTTCTCATGAAGCATAGGGCATTCAGAGGGACAGCCTGCTAGCAGCAGATGACAAAAAAATTAATTAAATATTCATGTGCTTTATTACTGCGATTGAAAACTAAGCTTGCAACCAATTATCATACTCATAATATAAGGAAACTAAATTTTCAAATTATATCATTCAATTTTTAATCAAAAACTTGAACAAAATAAGCTGCATTCATCTAACAAATTCAATAGTTTAAATATTATAAATATTATATTGAGCATCATTTTACGCGCAACACGTTTTGAAGATGCATTTCAACAAATTGGTTGATTAAAGTAAAAATGGTAGAGTTTCTCTTTTTAACCAATTTTCACATTTACTAAGGACACAAGTATTGTAGAGTAGGTAGTGCTAAATAGAAATCCGTTTTTTACGTTAAATTTAAAATCATGTTGAACAACTAAAGCAATTGCATGCTTACCAAGAACGTTAAACCTTAACAGAACAGGTACATTAGGGTGCTTCTTGCATGTATTGAGCTACGAATAAGTCCCATGTCAAAAAAATTTCTGAATTCGAATATTTGAATTTTTTTTTTCATATAAGAATGCATCATTATTTTTGAAAAATAATCTATCACTGGTAGTACCAAAGTTACAGGCTTGCAAAGTTTATATTCTGTCACAATTCAGTATTAACTCATTTACATGGCCATACAGCTGATCTAATCGGAAACATAACTCAAATTTCATAAAGAAAATTCTATTATATAACAACATTATTGGCAACATAAGTGTCGCTAATAGCGAGATTAGGTATAAGTAAAATTTAAGCCGATTTGAAAAAATTGGAGTTGTTATCCCAAAAAATCAGTGCTTTGGTTTTTGTCAAAATTTTGACACTTTTGGAATGACAAAGGTTCAAAATTTCATGATGTATTAAAAGTACTATAATTTTTTGGAAAAAGAAGTACATAGTACGAATTTAGCTTCAAATTAGAAAACTATTCATTCAGTGTTTTATTTTAAGGAAATTAGCGGTTAAGTTGTATAGGTCAATGAGTTTTACCACTTATCCTTCAAAGTTTTGGCCCTAAAGAAAATTCACAGCCAACCCACTTAACTTAACTTGAGTGTTGCGTATATCGATATGATATTTTGTTGGGAAGTGTAATAGGATCTCTTGTATATGAAGACGTGATTATCACTTTCAAAATACAATTGCAACGCAAAACGAATAAAATTTTTTTTGAATACCTCTTACTCTATCTATATGTATGTTATAACACTTGACTGGCGTATTCTAAGTGACGACGTATAAAAATACTGTTAACTACTAAAGATCCAGTAAATAGTTTTGCCCATCGCCTTATGAATATTTTTATCCCAATAAATTTTAGCAAAATGTTTGCTTTTGTTGTTTGAGATTCTCTCTTTTCGTAGCATATCTATACTATTATATAAAGAGGTAAGGTTTGTTTGTTTGTTTGTATGTTCAGGGTAATCTCTGCAACTACAGAACCGATTCCAAAAATTTTTCTACTAATAGAAAGCTACACTATTCCTGACTAACATGGGCTATATTTTATTTTGATAAAAGCAAGGGGCGTGGCAC
Organism: Tricholauxania praeusta; assembly: GCA_949775025.1. Taxonomy (NCBI): domain Eukaryota; kingdom Metazoa; phylum Arthropoda; class Insecta; order Diptera; family Lauxaniidae; genus Tricholauxania; species Tricholauxania praeusta. The sequence continues at coordinate 99,875,689 of OX459030.1, read as the reverse complement.
TTTACATACAATTAAAACCTTCAACTCGCTATATCTTGGTTCATATGATAGCAAAAGTCTTGAAATTCGGTGTCAGGATGCAAATAGCCTATGTTAAGCACTTCACAAAATATGAATGGGATTAGACACCAGGGGCGTGGTGGCTATAAAACTTTAATTTAGGGTTGCCCTCATATGCAAATATTTTTAAAATAGCATTTTTACAAAGACCACTTAATCGATTCACATGGAATTTTCACCACATGTCTCTTATATTAAGACGCATAGCTAAGACGATGATACTTTTATTTAGGGTGGCCCTCATACACAAATATTTTAAAAATAGCGATTTCTCAAAGACAGGTAAATCGATTCTCATGAAACTTACACAGTATGATTTTTATATTAAGGGGCACAAATTAGATTGTAAAAATTTTATTTAGAGTGCATACATAGGGTGACCCTCATACAAATATATTTTTAAACATCATTTTCACGAAGACAGGTTAATCGATTCACGCTGAATTTACACCACGTATTTATTTTGTTAAGAAGCATAGCTTAGGCTACAAAACTTTTATTTAGGGTGGTCATCACACAAAAAAATTTTTTAAATATCATTTTCTCGAAGACCGTTAAATCGATTCTTATGGAATTTACACCACATGACTTTTATAGTAAAAAGCACAGATAAGATAGTAAAAATTTTATTTACGGTTCATACTTAGGGTGGTCCTGATTCAAAAATATTTATAAATATCATTTTCTCGAAGACCGCTTTATCGATTCTCATGAAATTTACTCCACATGGCTTTTATATTTAGAGACACAGAAAAGGTTGTAAAACTTTTATTTAGGGAGCATACTTAGGGTGACCCTCATACAAAAATATTTTTAAAAATAATTTTCACGAAGACAGGTTAGGCGATTCACACCGAACTTACGCCACGTATCTCTTATGTTAAGAAGCATAGCTTAGGCTACAAAACTGTAATTTAGGGTGGCCCTCACACAAAAATATTTTTTTAAATATCATTTTCTCAAAGACCGTTTAATCGATTCTCATGGTCTTAACACCACATGACTTTTACATGAAAGGGCACAGATAAGATAGTAAAAATTTTACTTAGGGTTCACACTTTGGGTGGTCCTCACACAAAAATATTTTTAAATATCTTTTTCACGAAGACAGGTTAATCGATTCATACCGAATTTACACCAAGTAACTTTTGTATTAAGACGCGTAGCTAAGGCTTCAATACTTTTATTTAGGGAGCATATTTAGGGTGGCCTTCATACAAATATATTTTTTGAACATAATTTTCTCGAAGATCGCTTAATCGGTTCTCATGAAATTCACACCACGTGGTTTTTATATAAACAGGCACAACTTAGAATAGAATGGGTGATGCCACGCCCCCTTATCTAAAAGAAAATATGATTCATCATATCTTATCAACTATTTGATGCAGATAAATGAAACTTGGTACATATATAAAGGGTAGAGAAATAAGTTAGAGTCAATGCAAAAATGGGCGGTACCACGCTTCCATATGAGAAAAAATCAACTTTTTTATGTATCAACAACTATTTGACGCAGATGGATAAGATTTGGTACACATGTTTCTTATTGCTTGTAAAAATTTCTTAACATAGTTTGGTTTGGAAAAAATGAGCCATAAAGAAAGAAAGTAAGATTCAATAAAAAAATGGGTAGTGCCATGCCTCCAAAATAAGAAAAGACTATGACTATGAGACTCGATACATATGTATATAGAGGACAAGGACTATTACCAAAATAAACTCATTCAAAGGTGCTGATGAAAGGTGCTAGGCATTCCATTGATTCCCGCCAAATCAATTGTTCATTTATGAGCCAAATAGAAAAACATACAACGTTGTTTATCCACTCGCAATAAGATAAATATCAACAAAAATAATATTTACTTATTTAATCCAACTAAAATAAAAACACTTTATATTTTATTTGTTGAGGCGTAGCAACGCCCGCCGCGTTTCGCTAGTCCATAATAAAAACGTAGAATAATTTAAAGTATCTCATTTTATTTTTTTTAGTGTTCACGTTTCCTTCAGAAATTCAAAGACTTTTAAAATTCTGATATATTTAAGAAAAGTCAAAAATGTAGTTTTATTACATTTGAAATGGCGTTAATATCTCGAAAACTTAAGTAAATTTTAGAAGCCCGAAACTACTTATTTGGAAAATGTAATGTCGCGTTGAAGGCCGCTATTGCGCTTAGAACAAAATGTTTCCAAACATTAAGCACTGGTTCGAAATAGTAAAGGTCTTGTAGATATTCATAAAACATGAAATACTAATGACCCTTGCTTCATTGGCATTTTTATTCAGGTTCCAATGACTTATCTACTTGAAGGTCTTAAAAAAAATCGAAGGAACAAATTTTCCATAAGACCAATTGGACGTAATAAGTGAACTTGAGCAACATTTGTAAAATGAAAGTGAACTGAAAGTGAATTGAAAATAATAAAAGCAAACAAATAAATCATTAATGAAAATGCTAAATAAAATCATTTCAAGAATATAACTCTTCAACTCAAAGCTTGATTATCACTTCGAATATTATTTTGACATATTAAAATCGCACAATTAGTCAAAAAATTAAATAACATTTTTCACAACAATTTTAGACATCTAAACCTTACCAATGTTGTTTTAGCCGAATAAATAAAATACAAACACACAAATCTGATGGAATCTTAGCATTTGCCAACATTCATCTTCTTCATGTCGTAGAGTAAGACAAGTGGCAGAAAATAAGAAAATTCCAGGCAGCAAATGCAACAACAGCAGCTGCAGTGGCAGTTGCACCAAATAACAAACGACAGGCAGACAGACAAAATCTAACAACAAATGAGTTGACGACAAAAGAAAATAAATAATAAAAGCAAAAAAAAAACACAAAAAAAAAGGTCAACAGGGGGAAAAACTTAAAGAAAATACGATTACAAGAAATGATGTACAATAAATTTATCACGATTTCATTCTTTTGGATAAAGAAAAAATTCAGAAAATTGTTGGTTTGTAATTTATTTTATATAGGGGGGGGGATATCAAAATAAAACTGAGCAAAAAAAAAAAAAACAAAAATTTCCGCTGATATTTGAAGGAAAATAAAAAAAACAACGTCAATTCCCAGCTAAGGGAACTTGCATGAAAAACTACTTTTAATGGGTTTTAATGCGCTCGCGAAGAAAACTTGCGACGCCAGAGGGTTGCACCAAAATTTCAGCGAATGCTGCACGCTTCCATTATACTCACATAGTCATAGGGGTATGCAGGGCTCAAACACAAATGTTGCTTAATTTTACAAATTGCATTGCAGACGAAAGTTGCTGCAGCAGCAGTTGCTGTTTGTTTTACACTGTAGCACATTGGTGCTAAACTCCAAGAGTCTAGCTCCCAGCGGATACGAAATAATATATATATATGTTTTTTCCGTCATTTTTATTTTTATTTTTTTTTTATTTTTACTATCGCATTATTTGCAGTGAATGAAAAATGGCATAGAGCAAGCTACACAGCAGCATTGAATTGAACCGAAAAAAGATGCTGCAGATGAAAACAATTTTCAAACACTGCGGCTGCGACGCTGCGGTGATGTAAGCTGATATTTTATAGTTGCTCTTTTGTATTTTGGCAAAAATGTATTTCATATTAAATTTTATGGTATTACGCGGTTTCTTTTATTACCAACAAAACGATACCAAGAAAACAGCAAAAACATTTTGGCGTAAAAATGTTAAGGATTTTTTTTTTTTCAGGTCAGAGAAATAACTTAAGTCTAAAGTAATTGCATGAGAACTTTTTTTTAATGACATACTTTTTCATTTCTTTAAGATATTGGAATTCTTTAAATAAATTCTGTCATATCTTGAAATTGAGTTTTCTGACAGAAACATTAATTATTTTAGTTATGCTGTAGTGAAAACGAACCCGCGTACCGCTGTGAAAGCAGGATGCTATTTGTTTTATTTCGTGAATTGAAAAGAAGAACACCCGCAATGTTTTTTTTTTTCGTTGGATTAATTGATTTTTATTCAAGGTCTCTATTACTTGTCTCGACGGCCGATCGCTATAGCCTGAGAAAATATCGTGAACAAAAGCAATGCTAAGATCTCAAGACCTAGTATGATGGAAAAAGTTCAAATTCCTTAGACATTAGACCGAAATTTAGATTCATCCAGACACCGAGTCATAAGTTAAAAGAACCCTTAAAAACGATATCTGCGTAACTTTTTTTGCGTTCCGAGAAAAACCAATGGAGCGCTTTTGATTCTCCTGATGGTCCTTTATGGCAAAAAAAAAAAAACTTATTTTTTGCTCCTAACTTTTATTTCTTCAAAGAATGGATACCTGAATTTGCTTGGAAAACAAAGATTGCGTTCTTGTAAAAAATTTAAAGTTAAAAAAATTTAAATTTTTTTCTGTTATAGATAATATTTAGTATATATATTAAGATAATATTTTTTCACATTTTTCGAATTTTGGGACTAAGCATTGTCTATATGAGAAAAAAAAACTAAAATTTTCTTACGTCAAAGTTTTTGCAAGAACGCAATCTTTGTTTTCCAAGCAAATTCAGGTATCCATTCTGTGAAGAAATAAAAGTTAGGAGCAAAAAATACTTTTTTTTTTTTTGCCAAAAAGGACCTTCAGGAGAATCAAAAGCGCTCCATTGGTTTTTCCCGGAATGATAAAAAAACTATGCAGATTTCGTTTTTAAGGGTCCTTCTAACTTTTGAGTCGGTGTCTGGCTGACTTTAGTTATGCTTCATGAAAATTGAACCGGTCTTTTTTGGTCATTTAATGTATTGGCAGAGTCTACTCCATATCTTTAGAAAGCAATTTTTATAGCTTTGAAGATTTTCTGCAAAATGTCGCTATATCTGCTTCTAATGTCAACATCTATATTCAACTTTTTATATCTTAACTAGCATTAACCTGTACGCATCGCTTCACCTCAACCGTGGTGTATTTTCGATGTGCAGTCTGCGTGAAAATTTTATTTAAAAAAATACTTTTGTATGAGGACCACCCTTAGTATGTACCCAAAATAAAATTTGTACAACCTAAGCAATGCCTCATAATATAATAACCACGTGGTGTAAATTTCATGAGAATCGATTAGCGGTCTTCGAGAAAATGATATTTAAAAATATGTTTGTGTCAGGGCCACCCTAAATAAAAGTTTTGTAGCCTAAGCTATGCCTATTAACAAAAGAGCTACGTGGTGTAAATTCGGTGTGAGTCGACTAACCTGTCTTCGTCAAAAAGATATTTGAAAATATTTTTGTATGAGCGTCACCCTAAGTATGCACCCTAAATAACATTTTTTCGACCTTATCTGTGCCTCTTAATATAAAAGCCATATGGCGTCAGTTCCATGAGAATCGATTTAGCGGTTTTTGAGAATTTCGATATTTAAAATTATTTTGGTATGAGGGCCACCCTATATATGCACCCTAAATAATAGTTTTGTGGCATAAGCTATGCCTCTTAATATAAGAGCTACGTGGTGTAAATTCGGTTTGAATAAATTTATTTGTCTTCGTGAAAATTATATTTAAAAATATATTTGTATGAGGGCCACCCTAATTATGCACCCTAAATAAAATTTTTACCATCCAATCTGTGCCCCTTAATATAAAAGCCATACTGTGTAAATTTCATGAGAATCGATTTGCCTGTCTTTGAGAAATCGCTATTTTTAAAATATTTGTGTATGAGGGCCACCCTAAATATGTAGCCTAAATAAAAGTTATATACTCTCTGACACCTGCCTGATCGATACTAACATACTGTAAGAATTTCATCAAGATCGGCTCGATAGTTTTCGCGTCCATAAAGGACATACAGACAGACAGACAGACAAAAAATGAATTTTATATAATAGATATATTCTTAAGCTTGCTATATTTTCTTTTAAAACTTTAAATTCAAAAGTAGCCTTCTTAGTAATTCAATTTATTTAGCTTTTAAGTATTTTCTTTTGGAAATGATCCAAGAAAAAGCAAATCACCTTCTTTCAAACCTCTTGTGCAAAAGCAAATGCCTCTCAAATTATATAATAAAGATAATTTTGTCAGTTGTACAAAAGGTCAAAAGCAGTTGCCAACGATAAATGCAAACAAATAATAAAAAGAAAATGAAAACAAAAAAATTGCAGACACATGAAAGGAAATTTCCATTTCTTAACAATAACAAAACGAAGAGGCGCCATGCAGACAGACAATATTGGCTTGTTTTCAGCAGGCGCACTCCAAAGATTACCGCATTCAATAAAATTCTGTACATTGCGCTCATATTGCATGAACAAAAAGCCAAATTGTTATAAAAACTACATATACTTAATATACATTCATAAAAAGCTTCTTGAATTTGTAGAATATTGAATTAGTTGTAGATTAGGCAGGTTGCTCTTATTTCGTAATGGACGTTGAGTCAAGTGTTGCCAACAAGAAAGAGTTTATTGCTGTAGGGGAAATTTTCTCAAATGGTTTATTTGTTGAACTTTACGCAGTTTCTTTATGTTTTGCCAAGACGTAGGTGTGACATTAAATATTAATGTATTGAATTTGAGGTTACTCATACGACTAGTTAAGCATGTTATGCTTCGATGCAGCTTAACAAGAAATTGCTTTAGCCATATTGAAATAGATATTTAACAGTATATTGAATGAGATATATATACGGTTAAGCAAATGTGAAATAAATATATTGGCTATTTGAAAGAAAAATCATTATACAAATTCGAAATGCATATAGTTGTAGTGATGGCATTGTTTTTAAACTATATTTACTTAAGCAATAAAATAGTTCAGCTTTTCTAATATTGCATGTATAGGCTGCAGCTATGTAAAAATTTATTGCTGGCTGTCTAGTTGGGAAAAACTAAAATTAAAAGTTCTTCATCATAATTGGCAGATTTTTAAAGATGGAAATTTATGTAGTCACAGTATTATGGGAATTGAGCAGCATTAAATAATGGACCATCTGCTCTTAGGGGACGAAGTCAAACTTTCGGGATTTTTGGCTTGTGGTGATGATTTTCACTTAAATTCCGATGCTTTGTTTACGAGTCATACTGAAAATACCAAATCTCGTCGCAAATAACAATTGATATTAGAAAGGATCGACTTTTATTTGCTATTTAAACGATATATTTGGTATAATGCACTCTTAATAGTTCTTACTAATATTATGATAAGATTTGATAAACGAAATATTAAAAGTGGAAGGAATTAGAGAAGTGGACATGAAACTTTTCAAAAATCGAAGATTTTAATTCAACATAACTCGAAAACGGCACCATTTAAAAAAAAGTTTTTTAGATGATGCAACAGAAAGTAGTCAATTTAAATAACTATTCTGGTAAAATTTGTTCAAGAGCGTGGCACAGCCCACAATATTTATAAACGTCACAATAAGAGAACTAATAGTGCAATCGCTATAAGATTTGGTATAGTAGATATATTATATATATATCTCATTACCAAAAACTAGAGTAATAGTAGATATGAGCGTTAGTGTGCTATGCCAGTAAATTTTTAAATAAGTGAAATTAGATGAGATATCATAAGTAGGCGTGGAACTTCCCACATAAAAAAATTAATTTTAAGTGAACTATTGCAGCAATTTGTATGAAATTTAATGTATGTTTTTATCAGGCAAAATAGCACCAGTGGGCGTGGTAACTCAATTACAAGTAAAATACTTTAGCTGACATTACTAGTCAAGTATGTAAAGCATTATACCAAACCTTGGTGAAAGGATGTTCTTCATAAAAAAGTTATTTCCAGTGAGTATGTCACCAATCTGAATTTTAAAACTAATTGCAGTATATCTCGCAAATTATACATACTACTGTGTTTTAATTTAGTGTGCGGACGCCGATTACAAATACAATTTATTCAGCCAAAAGTAGGCGGATTTGGAAAAATGGGCCTGGTTTTTATTTTTTTTAAATTTTCACTCTCAATCAACTTTTTCCAACATTTTTCATTTTTGTCGATTTCTTCAACAATTTTCAGCTTTTTCAACTTCATTCAAAATTTTTCAATCTATTTCAATTCTTTTGATCATTTTCTTTCGACTTTTTTCAATATTCTCTATGTTTTGTTTTTTTTTATTTTTTAAGCTTTTTCTACATTTTTCAACCTTGTGCAACTTTTTCCGTCTTCTTCGATTTTTTTTTTTTTTTTTAGTTTTTCAATTTCCTAAAACTTCTATCAACTTTTTTTAACATTTACAATACTATTTTGGCCTTATCAAGCTCAATACGAAAAACTTTGTTTAGTAACTGTACCAGAAACTCAGATGCAGTTGAATGACTGGGTATGCCAAGAGGAAATCCAACTCTTCGAATCAAATGGTGCCCTATTATTTTTATACTCATGGGCATGTGATTACAATGCCACTTGAAACTCGTTAAATAGTCAATTGTGAAAGGTACACAATCATATATTTGCCAGAAGTTTTCATTGAAATGCGGGAAACCAACAAGTCAAGTAGGCATATGCTTCAACATGATATCGCAAGCTTTCAGACATCGCCCAAAAAAACTCAACATTCAACTAGTCGAAACATCGAATTGATGGGTTATCTATCGACATATGCAGTGTAGAATTTCTAATGATTTCTATATAAACAAGTTACATGGTAAGAGATTTTCAACGCCAGAATAAGCGGTTGACACTTTCAAAAATAATGTTTTGGGGATAACTCAATCGGAATGTCAAAAACGATATGATAGTTGGTATGCAAAAGCTTACCGTCCATCGCAAAGAATACTTTTAAAAACAATAAAACCATTTTTGATCAAAACTATATGAATTATTTTTTTATTTTTTTGTTAATTTGGATTCATAAAAAGCAGCATTCTTATGTATATGGTGATTTTTGAATTACTTAAGCAATTCCTAAGAGGGAAATCAGCTTTAGAGTAAAAGAGCTTAAACTAGTTTTCGCTACTCTTTCCTTTATGAATTTGTTACCCTACCGATGCAGTATTAGCTTTCAGACATGCCAGCTGCATAGTTGAACTATCTTTGCTTCATTCTACACTAAGAATCTTGAAGGAATCGAATATTCTGCTTAGAGTTCTTTTGTTAGAGAAATAATAATTTTCAGCCTAATAGCTTAGTATTCCTTTAAAGGCGTTATATGTGATAGTCAGGTCATCAATTAAACATTGCAGACTTAGCATATTCTACTTACAAATCCCGTGAAAGTATAGATTCAAAAGAGATATTGAAATTCATTGGCATCATTGTAGGCGTAGTGCAACTAACCAAGCGCACAGCATAAAACGCAGTCATGCTTATAGGACAAAGCTTTTTTCTGGTCGTCTTTGTGGCCTTACTCCTGCCCACGCCCACTACTATGCGCAAGTTTTGATAAGAAAAGTTGCCGCTTTATGCATCGTTGAGTTGGGTGGAAATTTTGCCTTTTGTTGTTCAAATGGCTTTTTTGTGTTCAAACTCGAGTTTCTTTTGGTTTGCTTTGTTTTTTCTATTTCTACTTAGGGAAAACTTAATCATAATATTTTTGAAGGAGGAAAGGGCCAAAAAATTTTGTGGTTTGTTGTTTTTATTTGAATATTGCTGAATTTTAATGTAAGCTTTGTATATATTGAATTACTTTAAAGATTGATTTCTTTGGTGGCTTTATAATTTTATTAGTTTTACAAAAAAAAAAGAGTTTTTCAAATGAAACTTCTTCAAGAACTTCGATGTATAGAAAGACGATGAAATGTAATATTAAAAACTCTACGAAAGCTTACAGACAGTATTAACTCAAATAACTAGTATCAATTTTGTAGCTCATAAATTTATTAAAGTGACACAATCAAGTTGAGTGACAACGTATCAATCCGTGACTCAAGTTATGATAACAAATGGCCGTCACTTAGGTATGAGCTGAACTAAGTAATCTTGGTCTTATTCTTTTAAGAAGCAGTGTCGCTTAAGTTCTTAAAATCATTAAATCCTATAGAAATATTTTAATAACAGTCAGTTATGTCAACTACTATTCAAATCGAAATTAACTCAAACAAATTTAACAAAATTTAGAAAAATGTTGGAAAAAAGATTTCAACAAACTTGAACCTACTTACTGTAGCGAATATTTTCAAGCACATTCAGCAACAACGTGCAATTTGCTATTTCTGCTGTTGCTGTTGCCGTTGCTGTGGGTGAGTTTCTTGTGATTTCTTCAACAAGTTTTTACTTTATGCATAGCTGACCATTCAAAAACATCCTTATGCGTTTGAAGTGGTTCCTTATAGTGTAGTTGATGTTTTTGTTACAGTTTTTGTTGTTTCACGTAAATAAGTTTCAAGTAACATTTTTAATAATTTACACAAGTTTCTGAAATAATTTTTTTTCCTAAATTATAGCACGTTTTCTTTCATTATTATTATGCTTATCTAAGGAAAAGCAGGCATACACAAAATTACTTGAAACATAAGGAAATAAATAACACTAGCAAGAGCATAAGCAAAATAAAAAGTTGCACCTCATTATTTTGCGGCTTTAATGCAATGCACTCTGCATGGCATCAACAGTTTTACTTTATTTAATACACTTAAAAAAAAATCACTAGAAAATTTATTTTTTTCTTACTGTTCACAAATTAAATCAGTATATAAATAAGGAACTTCTTAAGTCAAACAAAAGATTTCTTATGAATTTAAGTTATTTAGTACTGAGGCCAAGAATCCAATGATCAATTAGTTGAGGCACACGAGCAGCTCGTATATTAAATATACTCTATACATATGTACCCTTTTCTATGGTATATAGTTTTCCTCGAAAACACATTGTAAAGCTATTTACTGTACAAAATTTTATGCGTATCTTGTGAATTCTCAATGATTTTTCGTTTGTGCTTTTAGCTCTTTTTCAAGCTCTGTGATTAAAGAAAAAGTTTATTCACAAGATCGAGTACTCTGGTGAGCATGTTGCCGAAAATTTAGAGCACATATATCTATACCTCATCTCACATGCTTTTCAACTATAAATTTTGTAATCTTATAACCGAATTATATTGACATCGTAATCAGAACAATATCATTTATATCGATTTGGAGCCAAGACGAAATCAGGAGTCGAATCACCATTTCCGTTAACGGAATGGCAATTGTATGAAAAATATCTATGTTATACCTTAATCCAATGAACGGAATGGGATTTTGGCACACGATAGCTCTTGGAACGTAATTTGTAATAGATTTTGTAACTGTTTTGGATATTGAGAAGTAAAAGAAAGGTTTTTTTTATTCACTTACTTGTAGCAAAAACCGTTATAATACATATTGTTATCACACAATTTACAGAGAATTAGTTTACATACTTTTCTTCTGAAAAAACTTTTTTTTTTTGTACAGGGTGTTTTTTTTAGAGGTATAGAGCTTCGAATTGAAATAAAACACAAGAAAATCGTTTTAATGTCCATCAATTTGGCTTTATTGGAAGGATAATTTTATGCCATTAATGTTTAAATATGATTTCGGGCATGTGGCCGCCGCGGCTGGCTCGAATAAAGCCAATTCTACAGGACCAATTTTGAACCACTTTTTCGAGCATATGGGGCCGTATGTCGGCAATAACGCCACGAATGTTGGCTTCCAAATCCCCTAACGTTTCTGGTTTGTTGGCGTAGACGAGCGACTTCACATATCCCCAAAGAAAATAATCCAATGGTGTCAAATCACACGATCTTGGTGGCCAATTGACAGGTCCATTCCGCGAAATTATGCGCTCATCGAATGTTTCCTTCAATAAATTGATTGTGACGTGCGCTGTGTGGCATGTAGCGCCGTCTTGTTGGAACCACAACTCATCCACATTCATGCCATCCAATTCGGGAACAAAATAGTCGGTTATCATGGCTCTATACCGGTCTCCATTAACGGTAACTGACTCTCCAGCATTATTTCGGAAGAAGTATGGCCCAATGACTCCACCAGCCCATAGAGCACACCAAACAGTCAGTTTTTGTGGATGTAATGGCGTCTCAAGGGTCTCATGTGGATTCTCTTCACTCCAAATGAGGCAATTTTGCTTGTTGACGTAGCCATTCAACCAAAAATGAGCCTCATCACTGAACAAAATTTTGCGATGAAAATCAGCATCGAGATCAATCTCATTTTCGGCCCATACACCAAAATCACGACGCATTGCATGGTCTCGCGGCTTTAATTCTTGCACAAGCTGGATCTTGTAAGGTCGCAAGCCAAGATCTTTGCGCAAAATCTTCCATAAAGTTGATGGACAAAGCTCCAATTGCTGTGCACGGTGGCGAATCGATTCATTCGGGTCCTCTTCAACATTTTGCTCTACAGCGGCAATTGTTTCTTCGGTGCGCACTGTTCGACGTCTCTGCGGATGCGTATTATCACATAGAGTAAACGTAGTGCAAAAACGAACCATGGTTAACCGATTTAATTGCTCTGATGGACGATTATGTCGACCATAAAATGGACGGAGCTTGCGGTAAACTTCGCGAACTGAACCATTATTTTCGAAATAAATTTGCACGATTTGCAAGCGTTGTTCTTTTGTCAACCTGTTCATGATGAAATGGCAAACCAAACTGAACATAAATGACATTAGAGTTGCCAGATTTGGTCATAAAATGCCAGTTTTATCTCTATTCGAAAAACAAACCTCTAAAAAAAACACCCGTTATAAAGAAAGAAAAAATAATAACTATGCATTTTTAAACGAAGGGTGGCTATTCAAAACCTTCAATAGGAGAAGAAAAAAAAAATAAATAAATAGAAATAAAAAGAGAGACTGGTGTAAAAAAAGTAAACAAGAAAAATAAAAAACAAATAATAATACCAGATAAATAATTATAAAAAACAAAATAGATAAACAAAAAGATTGATACATTATTAATTAAAAATAAACATTGTTAATCAAAACTGAATAAACAAATAAATCACAGAATCAATAAATGTATAAACAAATAAATAAGTTAATAAATAACGAACATATAAGTAAACAAACATTTAAATATATAAATAACTAAAAGTAAAAACTAAATACATTAATAAATAAATAATGTATAAATAAATAATATATAAATAAATAAATTAATGTATATATACCTACTTAATTGAATAAATAAATCAATATGAAGAGCTGAGATACAAAACACGCCAAGTCCATATTTTGCGTTTTTGGGAAAATCGAAAAAACTGTTTTCCACTGAAATTTAAATACAGTAAAAAAGTAGATTGATCCATTGTAATAGTTGTCAAAAGTTATTAAAATCCTGATTTTTCATTACATTTTATGACCTTATCTATAAGGACTACAATAAAAAAACGTTTCGACTTAGCGGGTTTTGAAACAAAAACTGTGGACTTGGCGGGTTTTGAAATTGAAAACGTGGACTTGGCTGGTTTTGAAAGTGAAACCTCGGAACTTGGCGGGTTTTGAAAAATAATAATATTAAGAGGTTTCGAAATCATTTTTTAAAAATGGCTAAGTTTAAATTAAGTTCAAAACATTTGAATAAATGTAGACTGAAATTTTAATTACATAATATAATTTCAATATTAAAATAACATAAAACTATTTGCATTTATGAAAGCCGAATCTTTTTAAATGAAAAATTGGACTTAGCAGGTTTTGATTTTCAGAAATATGGACTTGGCGGGCTTTGAGAAAAATATTTTATCAGAAATTATTGCAATCAAAAGTTTGTGAAGAGAAAATTTTTTTTTTTTACAATTTAGAGTATGTAGGCTTGTAAACAAATATTTTTTCTGTCCCCTCCTACAATATCTCACATTTTCATTTTTTTGGACTTGGCGGGTTTTGCATCTCAGCTCTTCATATATAAAAATATAAATAAATAATTAAGTTTATAAAATAATAAGTTATAATATGGGTAAACAAATGTTAGCATTAAGGCAATTTTCGGCAACGGTATAGAATTATTTGAAAAATGTGAAAATGGTTCCATCCTTCTTTTCAATATGAAAAACGAGCTGTGCGGAAAATATATAAAGTACTGCGCAGAAAATTCATTAACGAGAAAAGTATGGTTTATGCAAAAACATAACATTTTAGGAGATGAGGTAGTAAGATTATGTTTTCATTTTTAACAGAATAATTGCTGTTTCAGTTGTGGCTACTGAGTGCTGACACACACACAAGAGATTTCACAGCTTAAACGCAATGATTGCAATTAAATTAATTGAAACACTTAACCAATTTAATTTTACATCTTGCAATTTAAATATGCGATCATGAAAATAAAATATATGCGATCAACTTCGGAACTTTGAGGAACAGCTCATAACTTCTTTGTGTGGAGGAGAAAATATTTCTTGATTCAATTCGTATTTGGTTGCTTTAAAATGATCGAATGACAGTTCGTATCAACAGAAACGATCGCGTACTCGTTTATTGAACGCACGATCCTAAATTATAAAACTTTTCATTTGATCACGAATTCCTTAATGCGATACACAAAATCTTACGTCACGAGTTGTAAATTCACTGAAGTTGCAAATTGACCCCAGCTCATTTTCATAATCAGATCTTTCTCGACTTTCTCAAACAAAAAAAAAAAATTTCTCCCTGATATGGTTACGAGTAATATATTTTTAGGATAAAGTTGATGATAAATTGGTAAAAATTTCAACATTGGTGTGGGGAAAACTTGGTAATACTTTTTTTTATGTTCGTTTAACAAAACTTTGAAGTCCATGTCACAAAACATCGTCCAATTTCCTTTTTGAATTCTTATCAGGCTAGGACGTGACATAAAACTCCTGCATTGATTAATTCTGGACTCTGACAAGCCTGGATTAAATTCTGTCGCATATGTTGATTTCATATTGTGAATGAATTGTCAGGCTTGTTCAATTTGCCCAATTATGTCAAAAGTTCATAATCGAACAGCTAAATATAAGAAAAAAACAATATATAGTTGAAAAATTCAACAAACATAAAATGAAATTTCGAAACGTTACAAGTATTTTTGTGTAGAAAATTGGTTGTATTTATTTAAGTGTGTTCAATTTACACAATATTTTAATAAAGCTAATGTCAAACAAAAATGAGACATTTTATGTTAATGAAAACAAGTTAAGGTTTTTTCCTTCGGCCAGGCCGAAACTCACATACCCTACACTGCACTGAAATAACCTTTTAAATAAATGTTGAAAAGACATTGAAGAGGTTGAGTAAGTCGAAAAAAATGTGAAATGTTAGAAAGATTGGCAGAGGTTGGAAAATGTCGAAAATAATGCAAAGTGTTGAAAAAAGTTGAGAGAGGTTGAAAAACTCTAAAAAAGTTGAAAAAGGTTGAAAAATTTTTAAACAATTCAAAGTTGATGAAAAAGTCGAAAAAATAAAGAAACTTATGAAGGAAGTTGAAAGAGGTTGAAAATGTCGAACAAATACATATAGTTGAAAGGTTGAAAAAGTCGAAAGAATGTAGAAAATGTTGGAAAAAATCGAATAGAAATGAAAATTTTGAAATATGCCACGCCCACTTCTCCAGTTCCGCCCACTTTTGGTACAATAAATTATATTCGCGATCGACATCCTCATATTAAATTTTAGCTCAATAGCTTGTATAGTTTGCGATATATGCTGCAACAAAAATTCAAAATTTAGGGCGGTGGCACACCCACTGGTACAATCCAGCCCGGTTTTGATCCAGAAATAGCTTTCCATAATCAAACCCCTAACACCAAATTTTAGTATGATTGCTCACATATTTCGTATCACTTACCGTATTTTATTTGTATGGGAGGTGCCACTGATGCCTACTGATGCTATTTCAGCCACTTTTGATTCAGATATGCCCTATAGCGACAGAAATACATACATTAAATTTCATACCAATTGCTGCAATAGTTCACTTAAAACAGCGCTAACAAATTTATGTTAGTATGGGAGGTGCCACGACCACTGATGCAATCCTGTCAAAATTTACTTATTTTTAAAGCTTATAGTAACTGACATCTATACACCACATTTTATGAAGATTACTCTCATAGAACACTATCTTTAACAATAAACGTTTTTCGCTTATATGTAAGGTGCCACGCCCACAGGTACTATTGGACCAAATTTTTGTAGTAAGAGACCTTATAGCAAGTATATCTGCCTCATTAAATTTTATAACGATTACGTTGTTAGTTCTTTAAATATAACGTTTATAAATATTGTGGGCTGTGCCACGCCCTTCAACGAGTCTTTTCGGTCCAGTAGCTGAGCTTGTATTGATGACTGCTTTCAGCGGCATCATCTCCAAAATTTTTATGGAAATCGTTTGTGCGAATTTTGAGATATACGGGATCAAAATTTTTAACAGTTGAAAAGTGCCACGCCCACTTTTTCGATTCCGCCCACTTTTATCACAATTCAAGATATATTTTATATGTATCCTTTTACCAAATTTAATCGCAATATCTTGAACGGCTTACAAGATATGGTAGTATTAATGATAAAATTTAGGGATGTGCCACGCCCCTGTACGACCCTTTGGAAACTTGAAACCCAGCCTAATCCTAATTTGGTTCACATGTGCACCAAATCACCAAGTTTCATCAAAATCGTTGAAACTTTTTTCAAAATTGGTCGGTGTAAATATACATAGAGTATGGGCGGTAGGCGTGTCTGTCAACCGATTTTGCCCATTTTCAATAGCAAGATGCCTGCAAGAAGATGTGACCTGTGTGTGATAGTTTCATTCAATTAGCTTTCTTGGTTTTCCCGTAAAACTGATTTCAACAGACACCCAGACAGACAGACAGGCAGACAGACAGACAGACAGACGGACATCGCTAAATCGACTCAGGTGGTGACGCTGATCAAGAATATATATACTTTTCCATACCTGCCACGCCCCCTTCGATGTGTTACAAACGGAGAGACAAAGTGAATATACCCACGGTGTAGGGTATAAAAAATCATCTAATGCCAAACAAAAAGAAAATGACACCAAAAATCATGTTATGTCAAATAAAAAGATTCATGTAACTTCAAACAGAAAGCTGAAATTGCGATGCAAAATCGAGATAAAACAAAATCGTGTTGATTTTAATGTCAGTGTATATCGCTTATTGCACAAAATGATCACATTAAAGTGAATACGGTCTAAGACTAAACACCCTCTTCACCTCGCGCTTTTATAAATATTTTACACTTCTTCAACATTACCAGACACACGCTATATATGCAGTTCAACTTTAAGGTCAAGAAAGAAGTCCAAATCTATTATTTTTTCACTATTCAGACTCTAATATTGACCTACCTTTCCTGTAAAGTTTTCATTCAGCCCATTAGTTTAATGCTACGAGTCAGTAAATTTGTCAATGGCATTAGGCCGTGTTTCCTGCTTTTCAGTGTAATTTTTTTCAGAATCTTGCAAATCCTCGCCAAAGCACTCACTACACTTATTACATTACAGATTTCTAGCCTGCAATATTTGAAATAGTTCATTTATTTCTATCTACATTCCATTGCAAATTTTTTCCTTGAATAGTATGTTTTTGGAAAAATTATTGAGAGATAGTCCATGGTTTACAATTTTGATCATTTTTACACAATGTTTTCGTATGTTCCCAAAGTCATTATATATTTTCCTTTTCTTTAATATTTTATTCGAAGCAATAATTTCATCTGAATTAAAAACATTTTTGTGAATGTCTGAAAATTTAAGATCTAATTTAATTTAAAGCATTTTTTGATACGACTGCAAAAATATTTTCTGCATTTGAGTATCTTTGCTATACAAATTGGGTGACCAAATTGGTCTAGTAGAAACTATTTAAGTTCCTGAAATACAAAAGACGGCGAATTTGATGAAGAGAGACCTAAAATTGTTATTTGTTGCATAGGCTATTTATAAAACTTTGACAAAATTTTACAAAGTAGCAATATTATGAGATAGCTGACAAACTTACAAAATAGGGTGTCCCATACCTATGATATGATCGAAATATTTCGTTGACTGTCCACAACAACTGGATTGAAATTGTATGTGTCTTTTAGTGGGAAATACTCTGGTCTTAGGTAAGCATTTCGAATTAAGAAGTCTACTGAATATAGTATGAATTCCCCCTATTACTTTCCGCTGACATTATATAGCTTGGAAAAATTAACGCTTCATGAAGCTGGTGTCAGGATAGAGATGAAAGTGCAGAGCGTAAGTGTGTATAGGTACGTACACTTCAGTTACCTTCATTTCAAGTTTTATTTCCACAAAAAATATTTATTTTTTTTTAGAATTTGGTTAAATTGTACATAAGTTTGTAGTTTTCCCGTATACTATGTTTAAATAATTAATTTTTGCAAAAAGTTATGGCCACTTAGAAAAAGTGATGGCATTTTCGATACATTTGTATTTTCTTCGGCAAATTTGCGTCGTGAAAAACCGTGTTCAGTACATTCGACAAGTTTTCAGTATATTCGGTATATTTTCAGTACATTCAGCACATTTTCAGCACATTTTTGCTACATTTTTAGTACATTTCAACAATTTCTAAGAAATTATCATTTTTGTAGTAAATTTATTCTGAATAATGCCTGGAGTAAACTTTGCTGACCTTTTCTTTTTTTTTTTATTTTTCAGTGAAAAGTAAAAATTTTAGTGAATTTTTGTAATTTTAAGTACCTTTTTCTTTATTATGTCGACAAAAGTACATTCGGCGTCTTCAAAGTACATTTTAACTCTACATTCAGTACATTTTCACAAATCCCAAATGCTTAGAAATAACTTATATGTCATTAATAAGCCAATCTTTACGCTCACAGCATTTAATTCTTTACATGACGTATGAGTAACATTAATCAAATTAAAAGTTACTTGCCAAATTATTATCAAAATACTTTAAGAAAATTGTCATTTCTAGTGTTTTTTTTTTTTCAGTGTTGACATCTTGAAGTTGACATTCATTACTGTTATTGTTGTTGCTGTTTTTTGTTTCTTTGGTTGGCTTTGCACTTTGTGACTCTGTAAGTTTTCAGTACTTAAGCAAACAAAGTTTCTTTTGCTGTTGTTGCTATTTATTTTTTGAACTTTGTTGAATATCAGTGGTTTTGCAGCTTTTGCAGCAACATTACAAGTTTTCATAACGCTCTATTTCCTGTTGTAATCATTAAGAATTCTTATGTATTTCATCACCTTTAACTTTGTCATTATAACTTTAAGAGTTTATGATGTCACATCATTTTTATCTCGTAAATTAATTAATATTATGAAGGTACTAGCTGTTCGAATTTATTTAGTCGATATGAAAAATGCCAAAAGTTCATAATGTGATGCATTAAAGTCGCAGTATAATATAAAAGCAGCTTTTAGTAAGCATAGCATTAGTCTTAGCACACAAAAAAAAATTTTAGGAATAGCCTTCGTGATCTTAAGAATGTAAAAAAATAAAAATTTTAAATAACTGATTGGGCATTTTTAAAATGTTAAAAATCATCAGCTGACACTTTGTTTTTGACTCTTTCATCTTCGGTGATTACTAGACTTAAACTCTCACAATTTTTAGTCACTCTTATAGTTACTCAGCACAGAGCACCTGTGACAAAAGAATACCACACTCAAAAACCTATCACTAATCGTTCAAACAAGCTCGGATTAACTGACTGGGTATCAATTTTCGGTAAATTAAAAACTGAAAAAGATGACTGATCACAAACGCGATTTCTCAGAGTTACTTATAAACGACCTAGCTAGGACGTTTTCTTTCATTCAATCGAGATTAATGGCACTACTAAGTAATACATAGAACATAACCCATTGATAAGTAATGCTTACAAGCTACTTTTTGAACAGAAACTAAGGTATAGTAATGATAGTATATCACTAAGCAGACAGAAGACTAAGCCAGGATATTTGTGTATTCTACTTTAGCCCTTTTAATTCACATCAAATGTTCTCATGTTACATTATGTACTGCTTTTGATCCTGACTGTACTCTTCAAGTTTCTTCATATATATTATTTTATTTATCATATCCGCATCCTCAGAAATAATATTCTTTGATGAATCCAAGATAAATGTTTCTTGGCATCTCTCAATTTTTCGGTGGAGCTTAGGTATTGTCAGTTTTACCAGTTTACCATAGAAGTCATTTTAAAATTTTATTTTCTCTTTGAATGTTTTTAAGCCATGCTAAACCATATCGAATTAAATCTCGTGGCATTTAAGTCGTCCATCATTATACTGAAATCTTGAATTGCCAATCCCGATGAGATCATGTGCAGCTGATCATATAAATAGCTATGTCACGAAGTTAAAGGAAGTGAGAAATTACTGTGCTAAATAAAGTGTTGGCTTTATTTGCAGCAAATCATTAAATCAAAACATCGCATCGGTCAAGCCTAGTTTTGTGACTTGGTTCTAGATGTCGAATTTTTAATTTTTTTCACACAGCTAATGAAAGAACAAATAGTTTATGGGGAGAAGCGATCGTCAGCTGCGTTCATACCTATGCTCCAACGAGTTATTCGCTCTTGTGCACTCGCTGTGCTGAGCCATACACAAGCTGCATCTATTACATAATAAGTCCCTGCTAACTTTTGTTTCTGGAGACAAGTTCATTATTAAATTATATATTCATTATTCACAATAATAATGTATAATAATGTTACTTAATTTTAAGATTTTAAAACTTATTGTCAGTCTCTTAAGAGAAGATTCAATAAAAGAAAATGAAGTTTAAAAAAAAAAAAATAAAGAAGTTATTTGAAGTTTGCACTTGTAGGAAACAAAACGACACGAAACGTGCAAAAATCATGGTTCTTCAAGGTATTTGAGGTAAAGTTACATCGAAAGTTATTTTTTTTATGAAACGATTAATGAAATCCATAATCACTGCTCTATTTCTTGAAACACACATTGATTTAAATCGATATCTTATTTGCTTCCACAAAATATCTTAAATATTGAATTAAATCGATATCTTATTTGTTCCCATGAGATATTGTAAATTGAAATTTACAATCCATGTAATTCAACCGTGATTTTCGCACTTAAATGTAACTAACCGAAACTATCAGAGAAATGCTAACCTTGGATTGGAATTCAGCACGTCAAAAAGCTTCGGAAAAGTATACTCGGGTTAAATATCCAGAGGTTTTACCAAATTTTGTCGATATGTGCAATCATATCCTGATAATCATTTTCGAAATAAATTTCTTGAAATAGATTTTTTTCTGTAGGCTTAACATCTTTAGAATACTCGAGCACAAGATATACATCGGATACATCACTTTGACTACAGTGATGAACAAGAAAATGTATTAATTGCCAACAAAGTTTCTATTTCAGACAAATGAATCCAATTACTGGTCATATTAGGATCCAAAATCGTCTTGACATTTTAGACACAGTAAAACCATTAATTAAATTTGAGTCTGAGGTTTTGAATTAACCACTAATTATTTTCAAAAGTTTTTCACCATAGTAGATAACACTAGCTTACAAGAAAAAAGATCTGGTTTCTCATAGACATTTTTCGATGTATTTTGGGGCGTAGATTCCAAAAATGGCAACCATTTTTTTTTTCTTAAGAATCGTTTTCGAGATATCCTCAAAAAAAACCCCTTTTTCGGCACTTTTTTCATTTATTTGACTATATCTCCATAAAATTTTTATCGACTCAAAAGCGTTTTCAGCATTCGAAAGATATTTGCATTACCTTTCTAACGATATGCTCTTTGCTTGAATCGGATAAGGTTTGATGGAGTTAGAAGCGCTCAAATTCCAAAAAACTGACTTTTTTGGTCTTTTTTGAAAATCACTCAATTTCAATTGCTCCATTTGAATGAAAAATTTTTTCTTTTTCATATTTTTAAAATTTTTAATGAAAGACTATTCTTTTGCAAATATTTTAAGTATAATTTGGCGAAAGTCGGACAAAAAATGTAGAAGTTATTCGAAAAAACAGCAAAAAACTTGCAATAAAATTAAACGAAAATACATACGTTTTTTATTTAAAAAGAAACGGAGAATAAAAGTAAAGAGCCACACACACTCACAATCGTATGCGGTTGAATTTAAAAATAAATAAAGATGAGAAAATGACATCGATCGACGTGGTCTCCCTTTTCCCCAGCATCCTAGTGGAGTTCGCTATTAAAACCATCGACAAAAAATAGGAAATTATCTCTAGACACACGAAATATCCGAAACACTTTTCAAGGAAATTTTAAGGTTCTGTTTTAAAGAAAACAATTATTTTAAATACAACATTACGGTTTACAACCAATTAAAGGGAATGCCTATGATTTCACCAATTTCACCCATAATCGCAGACATTGTAATGGAGGATATCTTGGACAAACTTATAGAAACGGCTGAACAAAAACCTAAACTTTTAGCCAAGTATGTAGACGACATTTTAGCAGTTGTGAAGACAGACGCCATAGACTCAACACTAAAGGCATTGAATACGTATCACAAGCAAATACAATTTGAAAAAGAAGACGAACTTCATGGAAGACTAAACTATTTGGAAACAACTGTGATAAAGACCAACAACTTTTTAAAAACAGATTGGTACCAGAAGCTCACGGCGTCCGGAAGACTTTTAAATTTTTTCTCCAAACACCCCAAGAAATCCATAATCAACACAGCCAAAAATTTTATTAACAGGGTTCTCAACATTAGCGACAAAATTTTTCTCAAAAATAATAAAATAAAGATAAAACAAATACTCATAAAAAACGATTTTCCCACACATACAGTAAAACAACTACTAATAAATACGACATCACAAAAGAACAATACAAATTTGGAAACTAAATTATTTAAAGGGATAACATACAAACACGTTTATACGGAAAAATTAAAAAAATTGGACATATACAACAACAACAAATATCGAATTGCGCCTAAAACATACAACACCCTCAGGAGTATATATAGAAACACAAAAAGCAAAATCAATGACATGGACAAATGCAACCTGATATACAAAATAAAATGGAAGGGAAACATATCTGACCCATGTGAAAAAGTTTACGTTGGCACAACTAAATCTAAACTAAGGACACGCATTTCTGCACACAAATCGCATCTAAAATCAAAAAATCCTCAAAAAACAGCACTCGCGGCGCACTGCTTACAAAAAGGACATACTCCTGACTTCGACGATACGAAAATACTACATTATATATTTTATACGCTAAATATATAAGAGAAATATTACTTCATCTTGCTTCATTAATTTCCTATTTGCGAATTTTAAAATTCGTTTGCCTGTGGCAACTTTCACACGTCAACTACTCATACATACAATACACTTACAACTTAATTAAATGTATAAGACTGTAAAATATAAAAAAAGAAGTAGGTATACCAAAGTTACAATGTATTTTTAATCAAAATCGGCATTCCAGGAAGTACTTTGATTTTTCAGCTTTTAGAAGCTCTTTTTGACTTAACATTTGTAATAAACTCAAACCCTTCGTTTTCACTTAAGTCCAGAAGTGCTCTATTGCAATTCATCGCTCAAGCGACACTGCGACCATTTCCCTCATTCCCAACCATTGTAGGTGTTATAATGTACATTAATCAGACGAAGTAAAATTTATTAGCTTGCGACAAGCCAACAAACCAAGCTACCTACACACAAGTGCCTTACTGTTGTTTTAACTTTACGCTACTCTTCACCGAAGCAACATCCTGCAACATTTTATTTTTATATGGTAAGAAAAAGGAAACAATTTTTGCTGCAGCTGAGCTACCGAGTTGTTGCAGCTGTAAATTTTGCAACGTTTTGTTAGTTAAGTCCATTGGGGAAATATGCTGCATGGTCCTCTCGAACACACACTTAAGGGGTTAAATTTACTGGGATTTGTTTAAGATTGTCAAGGTGGATTACTTTAGAAGCTTAAAATTGAGGTAAAATGTTTGGTCTTACAAGGCATTATAAAACAGGTAGTTTTCGTTGTACTAGTAGTTGAAACGAAATATAAAACAACAAAAAACTGATGTTTTTAAAGTTTTTACTCTGCATGTTATTAAACATTTGTATTTCATTAAAAGTTATAGCATTACTTTTCAACTTTAAGTACAAACGTAAACAACTTTTTAACAAAACTACACTGATTAACACTGCTACTGATATTAAGGAAATACATACATATATATGAACAAATCAGGCAGTGCACTTCAGCTATAGGTGAGCTTTATTAAGGCACAGCTCTTTATGCTGGCAGAGATTTTGTGCATCAGAACTTTTCATTTGCGGCATTGACGGGTTTTTTTTAAGTATCGTATATGATTTGGCAGAGGAGGATGGCGCTTAATCTTTCCGCCGGACTACGCTGTGATAAATGCAATAGCTTTACTTGAATATAACGTCTCCGGTACTGAGTTTTATGCAGAAGTTCAAAACTCAATGTTGCTTACCAAATATATTTTTTCCAAAAGGATATTGGTCGTTCTTTTACAAATCGCACACAAATTTAAAACTTTACATATTAGAATCGATCCAAATTTTTTAACAACTTTTATACTTCAAATTATTTGACAAGTAACAAATGGGCTGAAAAGTTCGTAGGCTTACTATAAATAGTAAAACATATGTTTTTGATAAAATTGGATTTTAATATTCAATATAGTTGCCTTGGAAGGCGATACAACGATTACAACGGTCATACGATTTTGCGATACCATTTTAATAGTACGATTTCTCTTTAGCCTCAAAATGAGCCCCAGTTTCGGCGATTACCTTATATCAGAATATTTCTGAATTTTTTTTTCGAAAATATACGCTTATGAATTTTCGAGAATTTCCTTGATTTTCTCAAATGTTGTCATACTTAAAGTTTATTATCTCCAGTTGTACTGATCGGATCAATGTTGGTTTCATTTTATATAATACTTGGTTACCTTAAATCTTTAAATGTAATGAAACAATTTACTGTTAACAAATGAAAAATAATAATAATTTAATTGTTCTTACATGCTGTTCCCCCAACTAAAATTAATTTAAAAAATAACATTTTCTTCTATATCTTTTTATATATAAAACTCATTTCACAAAAAACTGGAGTTTTTATTAAATCGGAAGCTATTAAATATTATCGAGTGCGAAGAGTCGAAACACAGAGATACGAGTGTCTGCAGTCTTAAACGCACGCACACTGGTCCCAAATCGAGTTTTTTGGTTCAAAAATTGCTGGAAACCACAAATCTTGTCAGAAATGAATAATAATTTTTTTTAATTAATGTTAACTGAAATGCGAAGTGCCAGCAAATCATTGGAGCTTGAATTTTAATAAAAATGGCTTCTCATCAAGGTCAAAGTTAAAAAATTTGGGAGATTTTCAAATAAATCAGCCCATAGCTGCTTATAAGTAGCCCATAGAGCTTTAGGTTGTAGGACCGACCCTCAATAATTTTTTATGCCAAACATTTTTTGAAACAAACTAACCCCCTATCTCCACCCCTTTGGGGGGTTCCCATACAAAACTGATGTTTTTATGAAATTTACTCAAAACGTTCCCAATGCTACCAGGGTGCCCCTAGATGATTCAAGTCTATACCCAACCCCTATTATTTTATTCTTCCCAACATTTCTTTAGAATATACCAACCCCCTATCTCCACCCCTTAAGGGGTTCCCCATACAAAATTGAAATTCTTACGGAATTTGGCTGAATACTCCTACCTTTCCACCGCTTCCAGTGTGTCCTAAGAGGATTCTTTTGTATTACCGACCCACATTAATTTTTCATGTTAAACATTTTTTTCAAACACACTTACCCCTTTGGGGGGTTCCCATACAAAACTGATGTTTTTATGAAATTTACTCAAAACGTTCCCAATGCTACCAGGGTGATCCTAGATGATTCAAGTCTATGCCCAATCCCTATTAATTTATTCTTCCCAACATTTCTTCATAATATACCAACCCCTTATCTCCACCCCTTAAGTGGTTCCCCATACAAATTGAGTTTTTTACGGAATTTGGCTCCTTCCAACCCTCCAAGGCGCTACTAAATGGTTGGATGCTATTATCAATCCCCATTAATTATTTATACCTATATTTTTTTTATCAACTTACCCCCTTTCTGCTCCCCCTTATAGCTTTCCTAAACGGTTTCCTATAGCGGTTGGCGCTGACGACCTGAAGTAAAAATTGTTTTTCTTTTTCATTTCGACAAAGGACGTTGTTGTATTCCTCTATTAATCTTATGCCTCTTTCGGCAACATCATTGACTACATGTAACTTAGACACGATCTCTTGCGCTTGCTGGTAGTCTTCACGCTCTACCCAAGTTTCTGTTTCGGTAGAAATGAAGTCTGTCGGCAATTTGAAGCGTTTAAAAAAGTTTGATGTCTTGATGGTTATTGGTGCAATTTTTTGTTGAATTATATGCATCGAGTATTCTGTAATGCATAAAATAGCCAGACAACCTCAAAAATTAAATTAAGCGAGCAAAAAAAAATGCAACTCTTCAAAATTCAATCTATTTCAATAGTTTCCGTATTCTTACAGGAAAATATTTTTATCTTAAGTTAATACTTAGAGGCATAACCACCATTGGCGATGTCTGCACGCAATCTGTAAGGCATAGAATCTACTAAGGACACAAAAGTCTCCATGGATGTCTTATTCCACTCTTACAGGAGAATTTCTTCCAGGTTTTTTACTTTGGAGTGGTTTTTCTCTTCACTTCGCGATCATGTAAAAACAAATTTTGGTTAATTTGAAGAAGAAAATTTTTTTTTCCTGATATCAATACGGTTTTTAAAAGAATGACCGTTAGTAAACTGATTAGAGCATATACAGATTGTTTGAGTTTAAGGACTTAAATTATTTTCCTTTTCGAGACCAAACAATACTAACTAACAGGCCACAAATTTATTTAATCTTGATCGTAGGGGATAGAATTCATGTCCTTTTCAAACGGCTGTTACTTTGCGACGAAACATCACTGATCACCACTTGAAAGCTCATTTTAAAGAGAAAAAACGGTACTAAATGAATTTATTATTAAAATTAAGCTGAAAGTAGTAATATCACAGATGGCTGGCAAGGTTGAAACAAAAATTTAAATACTTTTTTTTTGGAAAAAAAATTCTCCTGGCCTCCAAGATCCTTAGGAGAGCATTAAAATCATATCATCTCTCTCTTATATTAGTCCAAGTCAAAAATAAAATTTAAAGCGAAAAAAAAGATGGGGTTTTTCAAAAAATTAGCTTTGTTTTGTCTCATAAAAAGTGCTATAACTCTGTCAATTTTCAACCATTTTAAAATTGATTTAAAGACTCTAACAGAGAATAAGAATTTCTATAAGAATCAAAATACAAAAATTAATGATTTATTTTTAAACAATTTTCAGCCTAAAATGGGTATAACTTAAAATGGCCATAACTTTATAAAAAAAAATTTTTTAATCAAATCGGGGAAATATGGGTCCTCTTAAAGTCTTTGAAAAACAACATTTATAATCGGCAACCAATTCCGTAACATGAAATAATTCGCGTGCATGGTTTGAGATGGATTTGGTCTTGAGAGAGTAGCTTCACGACTTTTTCTTTTCAAAATAGGACTTACAACTTATAACTCTATGACACCTTGTGAATAACCAAAATATATTCACTGCATGCTTAATTTAAATAGAACATTTTTGAACGAGAAATAGGATTTTGCAATACACGACACATTGTTAATACCCCATGCTTTTAACGTTGATATCCAAAATAGGGCCCACTATTTGATTAATGTGTTTATTACAAAGTTCCGGCATCAATTTTCTGTCTAAGCATCGTTTTTATCCTCACGGTTCACACAGCTTCAACCACTTTCGTTGCCTATCGTCAAACCGCTAAGCAGCTATATAATTTTTTTATGCTTCAAAAGTCAAAATTTTTTGGGCAGAATAAGCGAGTAAAGTGCTCCTCGAGCTTCCATCGCTTAGGTAGAGCTTCTCGTGATATCCTGTACACCAAATGAACTCATTCAGATAACTGAGCTCTATTTTACAAGACTTAACTTTCCATCGTGAGAATGGCTCTAAAAAGTATTTTTTATAACATGTTCGAAACTCTCTTAACATCTAGTACACTAATCTATCTCGTCCACGCAAATAAAATCTACTGACTTGGAACAAAATATATCTCTAAACAAAACATAGACTAGAATTGGTCTTAAGTCGTGCGACTCTATAGTTCAATTAAATTATATATGTATGTCAGTCTCGGGTTGAGAGCTCGGTTTGGCGCTTTCTTTCTCGTAAAATATCAATCATTCAAAACAAATAATTCATCGAAGGTCATATAAAATTTGCAATACTTTATCTATAAAGACAAGGAAATATTCTGTCGCCAATAAGGGATAACACTCTTGCTAGGCTTATTATTTGTTACAATTTTTGTAGCCCAACCGAGCTAAGAAGCATTTAAAAAAAATAAATATTTTTGACCCAAAAAAAAACTCTTTCGTAAAATGACGCTCACGTTTTCAATCACTTCAAAAATGTTTTTCAATTCAAATTTATTCTATCTATATTTTCCACTAAAAACTCTATGTCGACTAAACTAAAAAGATTTTAACAACATTTAAAAACGAATTACAATATGTTTTTTTAATACACTTAAGTCCAAAAGATGTGCAGCAATTATACTCTAACAATACTCTAAAATTCAGTATCTTATTGCGGAATATTTAAGATCTCATATATGGCCAGATATTAAAAACCTTACTCAATTTGTAAGATACACATCAGTGGAGACGTGAAACCGAACAAAATGTACCAACCGCATCTAGATAAGTTCTGCTGTAGTTGTTTGCGATTTTATTTTTGTTTCTATTTACAATTCTACAGCAGTTATTGCACCTGTATATTGTAGTTTGTAGAACAAACAAACGAAATATTATTTTATTCTGCTTTTATGCTCCGTGAGCTTTGTTCACTTTGCAATAGATTGTGAACACGAAAATTAACTTAACTTAGCCGCTGGCATCTAAGTCATACAAAATATCAAAATTAAAATCTAAAACACAAATTTACTGAATTCATTATTTTAACAAATATTTAGCTGAGTGAGCATGTAAAATATTTGCAAAGTAAAGCAAGCAAAAGTTACTTCAGTTTTTTGAATGTACTAACAAATAACTGCCCTAAAGTTTGTACATCTAAATATTTTAGTAAGGAACAACTTCGATTAAAAACAAGAAAATGAGAAGGCTACCACCGAGACTATAGTGATGACAGCCTATGTTGCCCTATAATACCATTACTTCTCATCTATCAAGAAAGTTGAAAAACAAAATGTGAAATACACAGAGTCGAAATTATTCTATTGTAGGATGCGATAAAATTTACAAAAAAATGTCTGCGACTTTTTGATCTTGAGCAAAGTTTCTAATCTATTATCTTATGCTATTTTTAAGTTTAATGTGACTTTTTGTAATCTTGCGAGCTTTAGTTTCATGCGACTTTTAAGTCTTGTTATAACTTTATCTTTACATTTTTCTAGTCTAGTGTAGTTTTCTAGTCATTTTGCGACTTTTAAATCCATTGCAATTTTTTAGTCTCATATTATTTTTAAGTCTTGAGTGAATTTTTTGCCCAATGTAATCTTTTAGTTTAAGGCGACAATTTAAATCTTATGCATCTATAGGTATTATGTGTCTTTGAAATCTTATGTTACTTTTTAATCAAATACAACTGTTAAAGCATAGTATGACTTTAAAGTTGTTTGCGACATTTACATAGTAAGCGACTTTTAACATCCTGATTAAAAATTGTTGTCCGGATCGCATACGGTTGGCCATGTTATTGATCCGGTACGGACTTAAATAATCGATTCAGATTCGAACCATGCAAAATACAGCGCTGATCAGTATGCCTGATGCAGTCCTTCTAACTATCTTAATTTTTGAGAGGACGGTTACTTGATAACTTTTCAATCCATACCTTGATTTTGCAACTGACACGTAGATTGCTTTTAACAACTTTTTATCGCACATCATGGCAAATGGATGAAGATCATAACCAGCAGAAGAAAATTGTTAGGGTTAAAAACTTGATGCTGCATCGATTTAGGCTGATGGAGCAATAAAAGCTACATGAATGTCTCACATCCTGGCGAATTACCACTTAAGCGGACTTCTACGTAACTCATTCGGCACAGTTTCATTGGTGTGGTTGTCGCTAGGACACTCGAACTAAAGCACACATACCAATAAAACTCAGGATCATCAAGAATAGAATAGTAGGCATCGTAGAAAGGAATATGGGCGTTTACCTTGATTTACCAATGATGGCAAAAAGCCTTTAGGGAATCGCCTACAGTTGCAAATATTGCAATAAACATGTGCTTAATGTAAGCTGAGTGGAAAACTCCACCTCAGCGGCATTCATATAGCAATACAATGGATCGCACTTGCAACGAAATTATCCCAACATCGAGGGCAAGTAGGGACTAGACCAACGCAGAATACTTCTGAATAAGTATTTTGCAGCAGTTCCAGCAGAAACTATCCGTTTAGACAAGCGGAGCCTTTAAGCGGCTTAAAAAACACTCAACAAAATAACTTTGACGCTAAAAAACACCGCTGATATTCCACCAAATACACAAGCTCACAAGCCTGTAACACATTCCAGCACAGAATACATAAAACATAATTTAAGGTGTTTAAATGCCGTCGGTAATCAGATAATTTAGCAATTTACTAGCCAAATTGTGCAAACAGGTAGCATCCGTTGCTGTTTCCTGGAGAAATGCATATAAACTTCCGTTGCAAGCAAAGTCGTTATTGTTATTCCTCTTATAATTCATTTTTTAGTTTCTCTTATATTTTATTTAGGTATAGTTTGTAGTCTATAACACAAAAATAACTTTGCATGCAAGATATTTTTGTAATCGCTTCTCTTTTTTTTCTATTATAAGTATTTCATTTTTGCGCTTCATGAAGTTCCAGGTTGCATTTGTACTTCATCTGTTGTTCTTTGGTGTAAACATGGAAGAAGAAGGGCATTATGATAGATATTCCATTGAAAATAAGGCCGATTCAATGTGTTTTTTATTAAATAGGGCAAAGTCACTGAGTTGGAAAATAATTTAAGATCAGAAATTTAAAACATATTTTGTCAATAAGTTTCGAATTTGACACATGGCACTGCTAGTCAACATTTTTTAACTTTTGTTAAATTGGTATATCTATCAGAATATTATGTGCGTATTTTTATACTTTTATTTGTCAAATAGTTTTTTTCAACAGTTTCTTTAAAGTACGTTTCGTATTTAAAATGGAAAAATTGTGCTGTGCATAAATAATTGTTTAAAAAGTCTTTATTCGGAAAGGACATTCATGAAAGCAAAAGGGAATATATTTGGAGAGTATGCTTCTTCAAACACAAAATTGTAAGAATCCGTAGCTGATTTCGATTGTGATCGTATTGCAGATGGAGAACGAGAAAAGTATTCAAAGACTCCACTTTCCAAGAAATTGTTAATCAAGTCAGGATATGAATAATAATGGAAGAACGCCTATTAACTACGAATGAATTAGCTGTGGTTCAGTACATGAGATCGTAGAAAGGAATATGGGCGTTTACCTTGATTTACCATGGAATGAGAAGATGGGTCCGCATTTGTCAACTTTGCAACAAAAACGCATTTGAGTGAAACTTTCTCAAGTACATTTGAACCATTTCACGCGGAACGAAACTGATTTTGTTCGTCCAATTGTACCAATGAATGACACTTGAGTTTACTACTATGATCCTAAATTGCAACAACAAAAAAGACAAAGTCTTCTAAAAAGATTATGACATCAGTTCTTTGGAATGCCAAATGAATTTTGTGGATCAATTACTTCTAAGAAAGTAGAACAATGACAGGAGAATATTAAAACAAACCTTTTGGACCAGCCAACTCAAAAGCAAAATAGGGATAGATACAGCCGGTTAGCAAAACTTTATATTTAAGGGTTAGGTAAAAGTAGGAAACAAATAAGTTTTTTCTTAGCACAGGAACCATTTACGTGGATGGACTCTATTACAAATAAGAAAATAAACACAACTGCTACTATAAGTTGAGCTGTTATGAACTGCAGAAATCAGTGAATTGAACCATATACCCAATTATTCAACTTAGTTTGCAATGTCATACCAACCATATGGAACAATGTTAGCCAGACCAGGCAAAAGTTAAAATTATTAAACCGTCAATAAACGGCTTTAATTTAAATGTGTTTTTAATTAGTTTGAAATTTAGTGAAGTTTTACCGCGAATAAAATAATTTACAAAGCAAAAGTGTTGTCTTTGCTTGTGTGCATTAGGGTGGTCCTTGAAAAATGCTAGAAATCGTAATTAAAGTTTAAAAATACCGTACAAAATTTGAGCTTTATATCTCAATGTTAATACGTGCATCAAAAAGCAAATCTCTTTCTCTTGTCTTCTTTATTTTCTTACGAAACATAGGCCCTCTGTTAAGCTCTTTGAACGTGTGCAATAAGTAGCGATTGCCTTAAATTCTCTCAAATTTTTCCCAGATTCAGGTATTTGTTGGATCTAGCGCAATTTCTGTTATCCTGAGAGTTCTACTCCAATGCTTGCTGACTGACTTCGGTTGGTGATTTCCGCATTCCACATTTCCACTGTAACCATTTGATTTGAATAAAAATCGAATATTGATAGCATTTGGTGATCAATTAGACATAACAGATAATGCTGGGCGAACAAATTTTCAGAAGTGGGAAAATCCAAATGTTGGTAAACTCTGTAAAAGCGTGCTGTTAGTTCGCAAAAAAGAACTATCTTCATGTTTGACTCAAAGCTTTTGAGCTTCATTGTCGTTTACAAAAACGTAGACTGTCATACATTACAAAGCTGAGAAAATTCACCTTTTTCTTAATATATTCTAGCATGGTTGTCTTCTTTGGTACCGCCATCAGATGTTATT
Organism: Tricholauxania praeusta; assembly: GCA_949775025.1. NCBI lineage: Eukaryota > Metazoa > Arthropoda > Insecta > Diptera > Lauxaniidae > Tricholauxania > Tricholauxania praeusta. Next base: position 99,842,754 of record OX459030.1, on the reverse strand, counting down.
GCGCTGCCCAAGTGAGAAAAGTGAACCACTTCTTCTATGTTGGACTCAACTCATAATTCCATTTCTGGCAAATGAACATGCTTTTTGTTTAATTTATGTTAATTTTCAGATCTACTTCTTCCGAAGATGATCTAACGGCCTTGAGTTTTCCTTGCATTGCTGACTTCTTGGTGGCGAGGAGGCATATACCATCGTTATAAGCGAGATCTTCGAGATACTCCTCTGATTTGAAGATTAATTAACAGTTAAATTGTTTGCATTTGATTCACGTTTAATTTAAAAACCTGCATTTTGGTATCACCATTAGACCCACATCCCTAATTGTTATGATGTGCGCACCCTAGTAGCAAACGGGTGGATGTTATTAAGACAAAAATTCAGCATACATAACAGTGGTGTCCCTGAAATAGCTTGGTGTATTAATTTAAAAGATACATAACCTTTGTTGCAACATTTTGGTTTTATAATATTTTACTAGAGCAAGGTATAAAATCATGACAAAGAAAAACGTGAAAATTTCTTTACTATGAATTTTAATAATAGGCTGATTATAAAGACATGAGGTGAGATGTCTAGTATGTGTCACTATACTGTACTGTATTAGTACACACACAGTGCATGCTGCCTAATGTCTTTATAAACATTTTATTATGTACAATATAGAGACACACACGAGACATGCAAATAGATAGTGGACAGGATAGGACAATGAATCGATGGGAGATGTGTTGATTAGAAACTTTAAAGATGTATTAGAGACGTTACATATATACAAATTATAGAACTTTATTAAATATAATTTTATTTTTTTATCAAATTTCGTTTTAATTACGATTCTTACGTCAGTCTCAAACCCATGTCCCCATGATTCAAAGTCTTGCATGCTACACACAAGGCAAATTATATCCTTTTCCGTATGCCTTGGTGAAACGCCTGAAAAACACAAAGAATGGGCAATAGTGTGCCCTCGCGTTCTCTTTTAAAGATACATGAGGTGGCATGTCTCATTTTTATAATTACCCTTTCATGAAATTTTAAAATGCATATTATGTATCTCTTTATTATAATCTTATATCATACTCTAGCAAGATATAATAAAACCAGAACATTGCAATAAAGTCTAAGTATATTCTAAATAACGATACCAAGTTTAAACACCAATTTTAAGGGTATCAATGCTTTGTAAGCTGAATTATTGTCTTGATTACTTTCTTTTGTGCCACTAGGGATGTTGTCTCTTTACTTATCTTTAAAAGTTCTGTGAAAGAAGATATAAATCCTTTTTTGATTCCAGGGATAATAGTCCTTTCAATTTATATGTGTATACTTAGTACTAACTTTATTTTGGCTATTTTATCTTTATGACTTACTTATGCAAACTTTTTTGAAATTTAAAGATTAAAAGCAATTTTTCCACCCTAACTAATGTACAATATATATGCGCATTTATAAATTTAATAAGTTAAAATCTAAAGTGTCACATGTGATGGATGTGTGGGATATAAAGTTGGAAAAAGGAAAAGTCAGCAAGAAAATCTAAAAAATAACTAATAAATTGTGGAAAAATTCATTTCCAAAAGGAAAAATAACCCAAACTTCACAAACTAAAAGTTTTTTAATTATGTTAATAAGCAGAGCCAATTAAGAGATATAAATATATTAATTTTTAAGCAAAGTTTGAATGCATCAAATAGAAAAGGGCCATTTAAAATTAAAATTATGGTCAAGTTCGAGACATCAGAAAAAAGTTAATTTGAGCTGGGTAGGAAGAAAATTGTCAATAGTTTAGGTTTTTTCTACATATTAAAGACTTACATTAGAAATCCGTAGTGTAAGGTTTTAAGATTCAAGACTCTGTCTTCCATGCAAATCAATGCAATTAAAGTAGCTCTTGTTAATTGAAAGGCAAGCAGCAAAAAGATGACATGAAAAATCTTTAATACAACAACACCGTAAAGTGTCTTGCCATATTGCCTGGGATATGGATTGTTTTGTGCTGACTGAATGGGAACTATCATCCGGACCAAACTGTTCTTCCTCGAAGAATAGTACACCATACTGGACACAAAGATCCTTTAGGGAGACATTTTTTGAAATCAGAGTTCTAAGAATTCACAATTAAGGATGTAAATTTCAGTACAACTGTACTTTTTGTAGTACATTCGCATTTTGAAAGTGCGAAAAGTACAATGGAGTAATTTTTAGAACATTCATGGAACCTTAACCTACACTGACTAATTTTTATTCTTGCAAATTCGATTATAATTTTTAGTGTTGCTAATATATGAACAATATCAGGAAGTGCCATCACTGCCCTAGTTTTATACCAAAACTTTTTAAATAAATACAATCGAAACAACCTCATGCTATCGGGCACTCCTATTCGTGTACAAAAAGCTTTGTCCAATTTTTCTTATCGATTTGTGCAATAAAGTTTTTTACTTATCTGTTGTTCAAAGAAACACTTAGGACAGAGCGTTGTTAGTCATGTTTTTAGCTCTTTCCCCATAAGTTTGTGCAGAAAATTTTTTTTAAATAGATAAGATCAAAATACGGATTTAGTGGTATCTTAGTGGCGTTTCTGGAAATATTGAAAAGTTGTAACACTATCTTCAAAGAGCCTCTTTAGGGATCGTCCCTGATCGTGTCCAATAATGTATTTATTTCTTCGACTTAAATGGGGTCCAAACTCTCTTACATAAGTTTCGCATGCCTCAAGTCATGTTGAAATCTTTTTTATAACTGTAAACTTTTTGAGTAATGGATTCGAAATACCCTCTTGGAGGATCGATGCACCGCTGTTCATGCTTTTCAAATTTTTTCCACATTTTCCATCGGTTTATGTATTAAAAATTTGCAAAACTGTGGCTCAGGCCGCAATTAAAGCTCTTAATTTGTATTACATCATCACTAAGTGAGAAAAACACAGTTTTCCTTCAGTGGGTACTTTGGCATTGCACAATTATAGATATTGAAAAGGCAGATTTAATGGTAAAAACTTGCTTTTATTCATAATATACTGAAATATTATATTTTGCTAAGCAATACAGAAAATTGTATAACAAAGTTAAAAAAAAAATTAAGGTAAGGAAAACGAATTTCAGCAGTTCCACAAAATGTCATTCATTTAAATCCCTACAGCCACAAAAAGAAACTGTGAAAGACTTTGAGAATTTTTTAGCAACTTAGACGTGCACAATTGTAAAAGCATTTTTAAAACTCTAATCCACTGACTTCTGTTAGTTGGTAGTAGTAGTTGGCTTACAATCGACAAAAGTTAAATACCTTTTTGGACTTACAAAAAACTTTTCAAATAAACTGGTCATTCACACTGGCACGTACTTGCTTGAAAGTTGGAAATGTTGTAAAGGTTACTGACACATGTCCGCCAAAAAGTGCTAAAATGGATACGTTCCTTTTAACAACTTTCTATTTGATGAATAAAACAACAACTTACTTAAATGCAGAATATATTTTGTGATATTAGAGAAATTTTTAATACAAACATTTTGTCCTTTTCTTGAATGCGTCTGATTTTGCACTGAGCACGAATTGGGTAAGTTCAAGCAATTGCAGTGTGAATTTTAAGCTGCTGCTGTAGGTGTAAGAAATAGTTTTAAGTGTATCGGTGTGACAAGAAAAACTCAGTAAGCTTTTAGAATAAGGCTTTCAGAGTCATTGATTAGCTAAAAAAATCAATGTAACTATTGAAAACCGCATAATAATGGCAATATTGAAAAAATGTTGTGGTGCCTTATACCTTTGACCACGACGGTATTGTATAACTTTTAATAAAAGTTGTCAAAAACTCAACTTCAACTTGAACTTCTCTGGAAGCTTATGTTAAAAATCAACAAAACTAACGTTGAAAAAGTATAATGTAGCTATCAGAAAACACATATTAATTTTGCTTTAAAAAAAAAGAAAGTTTTATCTTTAATATGAAGCCAAACTCATTAGTTTGTCATAATTTTTACAAAAGTTATAGCTCTTTAAAAGCTACTTCTCATGTTATTTATTTGATTTTGTGCTACTGGGCGTATGAGTAACATTTAATTAATTTCACATTGACATTAATTTATTTGTTCACTATTCATCAGAAATAAAAGTTTCGTTTGGTGGATTTGGTATCTACAATATACATTAAGCACAAATTATGCAATACTAATAATTTTTATAAAAAATTACTGTGGCTAGCGAAAACGGTTTAGATATACTACATGTATAGTAGTCTGAGTCGCACCCGAAGATAGTCGTGAAGTCTGTATTGGACTTATTGGAGTATGTAAACTCTGTAAATGTGAATATAATCGAATATGAATAAGTTTTAAGCGTTCCCGAGAATTCTAGTTTTTAGTTTTAGTTTTTTTAATGTCTAGAGTACATATTCTGAATATTTTAAGTAAAGTAGCGATCGTTGATGTGGCTTTATTATTCTATTCGACCAGTTGAATAGCATAATCTTACACGCCTTGGAAAAGAATTTCCGTACTTATGGCTTTTCTGTGCCACTTACAGCGATTCCTAAGTAGCATAGGTACGCATTTCTCTCAAAATCGTCTTGCCCTTATAAGAAGCGATTCATTTACGTAGATAAATTTATTCTCATTTCAGCCGATTGTTAGTTTTTGCAAATGTTATAAGAACTTTTTACTTTGTTATTAGAAGTATTTTTTATTATTCGTTCTGATTAAATTTAAAAGTGAATTAAATTTTAATATTTTATAATAATGCTACTACTCGTAAGAAGGCTTGGCAAGTAACTGACAAGACTTTATTCTTACAATCAGATCCGATCTTAGCCAAAATCTATGGCTTGGTGAAAGTAAAAATTAAATTTAGAGAAAAGTAAATAAATTCCCACCGTTGGCTAAAGAAATATAAGACAATAGCGTATCCAGTGGGAAAATGCAACGATTGCAAAAGTTGCATTAGGCTAAATACTTAGAAATAGTATGTTATTATGTAGGTATATAAGCATACATATATATGGTAATTCGACAATATGGAAATTCAAAATTTTGATCTTTATTCTTCAACGATCCAAACAGAAAGAAAGATTTTTCTAAAAACTTACATTACAGAAAAAACAATGTTTTGAAGTTGTTTAAATATTATAAAAATGCGTTCGTAAATTTTGTAATTCGTTGTGAATGCGCTACAGTACCCTCCTCCTAGAAAGGCTGCGCAGTAAATGCAGGTTTAAGGCGGTCAACGGAAATGTTGACTTTCGAATTGTTGACTTCGATGACAAAATATTTGGCAAGTCGCTGCAAAATTTTGTAGGGGCCCTTGTACGGCGGAGAGAGCGAAGGGCGTACAGAGAGGTCTCGTACAAAAACTTGCTCGCAGGAGTTAAGATGAGGGTGGATGAAAACTTTTTGCGATGTATGCCATGCTGTGTCCACAGGTCGGATACTCCTCATGATGTGGCGAAGTTGAGTTACAGTTTCTACTTCTGAAGCAGATGGACTGCAGTCTGCGAAAAATTCTGATGGCAAGCGTAGCGTAGAACCATAAACCAATTCTGCTGGTGTACTAGCAATGTCATCCTTAAACGAAGATCGAAGACCCAATAAAATTATTGGCAAATGCGATGTCCACTCGTTGACGTTGTGGCTCAAAATAGCGGCTTTGAGAGTGCGGTGCCATCTTTCTATTAAGCCATTCGACTGCGGGTGGTACGGTGTGGTGCGCAGATGCGATATGCCCAGGCACTGCAACAATTGTTTGAAGATTGCACTTTCGAATTGACGGCCAAGGTCTGAAGTTATGTCAATAGGCACGCCAAAACGCGAAACCCAGCCACTGACCAACGCTTTTGCAACCGTTTGCGCGGTGATGTCAGGAATAGGCATAGCATCAGGCCAGCAGGTGAAACGATCAATTACCGTGAGACAGTAGCGGTTGCCTTCTGACAATGGAAACGGTCCCACTAAATCGATGTGTAAATGAGCAAAGCGCTGCGTCGGGCACTGACGTCGCTGCCACAAAGTGTTGTTGTGTCGAATAGTTTTGTTGCGTTGACATTGTATGCAATTTTTGGCAAATTGCTTGCTGTCGCGTTGGATGCCTGGCCACACAAACCGCTCAGTCATCAGCTTTGTTGTGCCACGCATACCGGGATGCGATAGATTATGAGTTGCTTGAAGAAGAGTGTCTCTAAACTTTTTTGTTACAAACGGCCGCGCACGCCCTGTGGAAAAATCACAAACTAGTTTCTTCGTGCTGTAATTAAAAGAAGAACGTTTTAGTTTAAGCGAATGATTAATATCTCCATTTAGATACGATAAAAGTTCGTCATCTGCCATTTGGTCATTAGCCAGTTCATCATAATTGATGGATACAGCGGAAATCGTTTCGATGCGTGACATCAAATCAGCGGCGACATTTGCTTCACCTTTGACATGGCGAATGTCCGTCGTGAGTTGCGAAATGAAATCTAACTGGCGCACCTGCCTGTCTGATGCCTTGTCGAGGCGCTGCGCAAAAGCATAAACAAGTGGCTTGTGGTCCGTGTAGATGTGGAAATTTCTGCCTTCAACCATGTATCGAAAATGGCGCGTAGCGAGATATACAGCGGTAAGCTCCCTGTCATACGTACTGTACCGCGCTTCAGCACTGGAAAATTTGCGAGAAAAAAATCCCAACGGCTGTAGATTTCCATTTACAATTTGATTGAGTGCGGCGCCCGCAGCGAAATCAGAAGCGTCAACCCAAAGAGAAAGCTCTGCCCCTGGTACTGGATGTGCTAGCATAGTACACTGCACAAGCTGTCGTTTGCAGGCTTCGAAATGCTGTAAATTTTCTTCTGACCATACAAGTTGCGTTTTGTCGTTGCGAATATTACCTGGCACCATAGCAAAAAGCGGTGCTTGATTTTCTAGAGCGTTTGGTAGGAAACGTCTGTAGAAGTTTATAATAGCTAAAAATCGCTTTAGTTCCTTAGCTATCGTTGGCTGTTTAAATTGCAGGAGCGCTTCGATGCGGCTTGCGAGTGGTCGAATCCCGTCCCTGGTAATAGAATGTCCTAAAAATTGTAGCTCACTGACGCCAAACTCGGATTTTGCTACGTTGATGGTAAGCTTATGCTTGCAGAGGCGCTGAAAAACTAAACGGAGGTGTTGCTTATGTTCCTCAATAGTTTTTGAGGCGATACACACATCGTCCAAATAAACGAAAATAAAATGCAATCCACAAAATACCTCATTTATTAGCCTCTGAAAAGTTTGCGCGGCGTTGCGTAGCCCAAATGTCATCTGGGTAAATTCGAAAAGGCCGAAGGGTGTTGTTATGGCCGTTTTACAGACATCATCAGGATGGATGGCTACTTGGTGGAAGGCTTTCTGTAAGTCGATTTTAGAAAAAATTGTGTTACCTGCCAAAATCGTTGAAAAATCTTGTAGGAACGGTAGTGGGTACCGATCCGGTACGGTGCATGCATTAAGAGCGCGGTAATCGCCGCAGGGCCTCCAGGAACCGTCCGCTTTGGGTTGTAAGTGAAGTGGGCTTGCCCAGTTGCTGCTGGATGGGCGGCAGATTCCAAGCTTCATCATTAATTCAAATTCAGCGCGTGCTGCTTTGAGTTTTTCGGGATGCAGGCGGCGCGGGCGTGCAAAAATCGGTTGGCCAGTTGTGACTATACGATGATAAACGGTAGTCTCAGTTTTTGCACCTAACTGCGGCGGTCTCGTTATTTCAGCAAATTCTTTTAAAAGTTGTGCGAACTCGAGCTTGGTGTCGATAGTGGAAATGCTCGTATGGTTCAGCTTGAAAACTTCACAGGATGATTTTAGTGTCGTTGCGCGGTCCAGTAAGCACTTCCCTTTAAGGTCCACCAAAAGTCCATGATGGGAAAGAAAATCGGCTCCTAATATAGCTTGCGTAACGTCGGCTATAATAAAAGACCAAACAAATTCTCTCCGTAAGTTGAGATTAAGATTTAAATTTACCTCTCCGAAGGCAGCGACAGACGTGTTGTTGGCGGCGAACAATTTGATGTCAGTAGGTGTTGCTCTAGCTAATTTTGTGCACCTAGGGATAACCGATACGTCGGAGCCAGTATCGATTAAAAAATATTTTTTACTTGACGTATCAAATATTCGAAGACGGTGCGTTTTTGATATTTCAGAGCGTTCGCCAATCTCTGAAATAATATTAGCTGAGCAATCCTAGTGTGAGCTGCCAGCAGAGGGCTGTGAAAAAGCACATGGCTTGCGACACTTTTCCGCTTTTTCGCCAAATTTGGCATGGTACCAACAAAGGTTGCTACACGTTGGTGTGCTGGCGCGGTTGCGAGAAGTGCTCCGCGATGCGGAACGAGATCGTGAATTTCTATTCGAAGACATTTTATTAATACGCTGAGTCAATGCGGCTATCTCGGCTTGGAGGTTAAAAATTGGATCATGTGCTTTGGGCATTGCCGTAACCTCACAAATTCGTCCATCTTGTAAATTAAGAGAATCAGCGATGGAGTCAGCTATTTTGAGCTTTTCGGCGATTGAAGCGCTGGTGGCGATAATAGCAGCACGTGCATACTGCGGAAGGCGGCCAACCCAAAGATCGTGGAGTATGCTGTCATTTAAGGCAGTGCCGGCAGCGCGCTTCATCTCGTTATAAAGAGCGCTCGGCTTATTGTCACCTAATGGCAGTTCCTGAAGCACACGTTGCAGACGGCGTTGCTGGCTTTCCGTAAACTTATCAACCAATTTCTGTTTTATGTAATTATATCGTGCCGTGACGGGTGCAGCTTCAACAATAGGTCGCAGCTCAAGTAGCTTTCTTGGCGGAACACTTGCAAGTACAATATTGTATTTGGCTGCGTCAGCTATGATGTTTGACGCTTCAAACCAAAAATCCAGCGAATAAAAATATGCCTCAATGTTTTCTTCAGACATCACTGGCAGTGGAATCCGTGGAGTTATGAAATGGACAGTGGCATCCTCAGCATTGTCTCCAGCAGAGACAGAATTACTGTCGTCGTGAGACATTGATGATGCACTTACCGATGGCGTGGTCGAAGCGTGCGGGGTCACCAATATGGTAATTCGACAATATGGAAATTCAAAATTTTGATCTTTATTCTTCAACGATCCAAACAGAAAGAAAGATTTTTCTAAAAACTTACATTACAGAAAAAACAATGTTTTGAAGTTGTTTAAATATTATAAAAATGCGTTTGTAAATTTTGTAATTCGTTGTGAATGCGCTACATATATATGGGACGTTGCATGTCAACGGGGACAGTGGTCTGACCAAAATTGAGCGAAATTGTCATCTTAGCTCGACAATGGCTTCGTTTTTTTTTTTTTTTGGAGCTGACTCTTCAAACATGATTTTTTCTGAAGTTAAGACTATTTTGAATTAATATTCAAGGAGGAACAATTAAAATTCAAAGGGAGACATAGTTAAAATTGCATTTAAGTTTAAAAAAACATGAAAAGTTACATATAAAGTTAAATAAAAAAATAGCTATTTGAACTTTAATTGAACAACCTTGAATATTAATTCAAGACAGCCTTAGCTTCAAGAAAAACTATGGCTGAAAGATGTACTCCAAAAAGAAAACGAGGCCAGCTAAAAGGCCAAATCTGATGGACTTGCACATATAGATATCTATGTATAAATTTGCTGTTGGTAAACAGCCATAATCATAATAGCTCAATTTTATACTTTTTAGGAAGGCTGTGAAGAGAGAAAGTGTAGTGTATACTTTTTTTTTAATAGTAGGTGGTGCCACGCCCCTAACGGAAAATACGTTGCCATGGGTAAACTAATGGACCGATTTTAATAAAATTTGGTTTGGAAAAAGACTGAACCAAAAGAAAAGTAATTAGAAGCTCTGAACTCTTAAAAGGGGCGTGGCATCTCCCTTAGTAGGAAAAAACGCTGTTTCGACTGAGCCGCGTTATCGATTTTGGCAAAATTTGGTATGGTCCTAGATTGAATCTTTAGTAAAGATATTTCTTTTTAGTGGGCGATGCCACGCCTCTAATAAGAAAATAACATAAATTTTTTTTTAAAAAATTCCTATGAATCGTTTTGAGCGTTAGATGCTAAAATTATACTTTTTTTTCGTTTTCCATACATGAAATAAATCCGACGATAGAAGGTTAAGAATAGAAATATTTGACGGTAGGGGAGGGTGGGGCTAAACCAAACGCGGGGCTAAACCGGACAGTCGCGATTAATCAAAAACTATTTTGAATATCGAAACGGCCATATGCGCGATGAACATACCCTGTCATAAGCTACTTCTTCACAAATGTCGATGATATTTCATCATTCAGTTTAGCGCCAGTCGTCGAAGAGTGCAGACACATGTATTTTTTCGCTTAAAGTAAAAATTTTTTTTTTCAAAATTTTTGGGTTGTGAAGTTAATATACAAGTGCGCAGAATATTCTGTGAGAGTTTTTAGGCAATTAAGATGTGCTGAATGGTGTTAGTGGTTTTTTTGTTTAAATATTTTTCATCAATGTTTTTCGATGGAGTTAACAAAATGACACGATGGGGCTAAACCGGACAATTTTTGGTGGGGCTAAACCGGACTCCTTATTTGTCATTTTAAACTCGTGTTTGTTATTCATTAACACTTCTGAAACATTTTGAATGTTTCTACGACATAAGAAAGAAGAACAAGAAACTAGCACGAAGAAGAAAGCTGCAAAGGTCTCAGCTCAGCATAAGAAAAGCGGGAAGTTTAAAAAAAAAAGCAGTGAAGCCATCAAAAATAGTAAAGCCAGCAAAAAAGGAAAAGCAATTACAAACCGCACCAGATGCAGGTATGGCTCCACCTCGTGAAACAAGATCAAAAGCTGTTCCATCAACTTCAAATTCAGACGAATCAGATAGCGATTCGCAAATGATTTGCTGCGATTTGATGATAAACTTTTGCATAAGCATCGTTTCAAAATTTGCATCGAATGCCGACGCAAAGCACATGTTGACTGTGTCCGAACGAGTGATGATGTGTTCACATGCATTGAATGCTTCTCAGAACCCGATTCAGATGCAGATTTTGAAGGAATTTCAATATTTTCCGATTTTCCGTTAAGTTTTCGTTGAAAAAAAAATTTTCATTTTTCTATCCAAAATATTTTTCATCATCATTTTGCGTTTAGCACTTAAAATTAACATTTTTTCAATCAAATGCATTCTTTTCTTGTACGAAACACATCGAAATACATCAATAAAGATTAAAAATAACATTTAAACATAATGTGCCTTCATGTTTGTTATTCATTTTGGTTTTGGCGTGACTGTCCGGATAAGCCCCACCCCCTGTCCGGTTAAGCCCCACCATTTTTGGCTTTTTCGATTTTGAGGTTGGTATAGTCTGAGTGAGCTCACGCCAAACTGAATACATACTAAAGCATCAAACGATATGCGATTTGTAGCTAAAGGATGTAGCTTTCGAATGATATATAACACCCCAGGTTTCGAATAATTTCTTTACATTATTTTTGCAAAAATACAAAAAGTGTCCGGTTTAGCCCCACCCTCCCCTACATGTTCTACAGCAAAGAAAAAAAAATTTATTAAGTGAACTAGAAATCGAGTTCACATATTTGTATGAAATTTTGGTTCAACCAGAAAGAATAAAACATGGCAGTTTTCAGCTACTTTTTTCATAATTATGCTGCACGTTGTTCAGATATTGCAAAATATTTAAACTTAATAAAGCGACAGCTGTTGTTGTAGCTTTTTTAAAAAAAAATGTTTACAAATTGAGTAAAAGCTAGCCTCGCACAAAGTTTCATCAAAATGGTATCATTAAAGTCAAAGATATTGGCGAAAAAAACTATTTCGCCTACAATGGACAAACTTATTACATTCAAATATTCCAATTCTAATAATTTAAAAAATACAAAATCAACAGCTTTTGGACAAATTTTCAGTTCAAATCGCCCCATGTGCGATGAAACACCAACAAAAGTAACAAAAATACTCCGGGCTGACTTGACACGACTTTTAAGTAGGTTTATGGAATAACATGCGTTATGAATACAATTGTAGTAAATACTACCTTGATCAAAAAGTTTTAGGACTTTATTTTTAAAATGAAAAATACAAGTTTATTCATCAAAATCGATATTGTCTCCTTCAAAGTACTCCCCATCGACTGCAATGCACTTATGCCAACGCTTGACCCAGTCCTCAAAAGCCTTTTTATACTCGACCGTCGGTATGGCCATCAGGGCCATCTTCGATTTTTCGATGACCTCTTCTCGGCTGCTGTAACGCGATCCGCGGAGCGGTTTCTTCAGCTGGCCGAACAGGAAAAAGTCGCAGGGAGCCAAATCAGGCGAATTCGGTGGATGTTGGACGGTATTCATGGAGTTTTTGGCCAAAAACTCACGAATAATGATCGCATTGTGCGACGGCGCGTTGTCGTGATGCAAAATCCACGAGTTGTTTGCCCACAAATCCGGTCTTTTTTGGCGAACTGCTTCACGCAAACGTCTCAAAACGCCCAAATAATATTCTTTGTTGACGGTCTGACCTTCTGGGAGGAATTCATGATGCACAACACCTCTGTAGTCCATGAAAACCGTGAGCATCGCCTTCTTTTTCGATTGAAAACGACGACCATTTCTGAAGCGTCCGTGCCAGCGAAAAACGTTCGATCTCGTTAGAGTATCGTCGCCAAAACACTTTCCCAACATTTCCAACGTCTGCGCACCGTTAAATCCGTTTTTAACACAAAATTTAATGCAAACTCGTTGCTGCAAAGTTGATGACATTTTTTTTTTTGTAAAAAATCGAAACCACACACAAAAGTAGATGCACACAATACGGCGTCACTTCAAGAAATGTCAAGCTGTCAAGCTGAAAATTTGACATAACGTCCATGACACTTCTACCAACACAACAAAAAAAAGAGAATTGAAATCGGACGAACGAGAGCGCCACACGGTGACGAGTCCTAAAACGTTTTGATCAAGCTGGTATGGTGTTGATGCTAACAGCTGTCAGCTAAGTACAACGCAATGTATTCAACATATTAAATTTTAAGAAATAATTAAAACTAATGGCGGGAAACGGATGATGGATTTGAATTTGGTGCCTGAAAATGCAAAAAGAAACAACCCTATTTTCACGGATTCAAATATTGGCTGATATTCGTAAGCCTATGTATGTTTTTGTATTACTGAAGTTTAACCGTAAATAGTTTATATTTTATAGTTTCAATTTTATAAGTGTTGTAAGTTGTGAGAAAATTATCTCCAAAATGTTATATACGAGTAGCAGTAGCAAAATAAATGTGAAAAAAAAAAACCACAAAAATATTTCTGGTGAAAAGAAAATATCTTTGCATGCAGCTTAGATTTTAAATGACGTCACATTAAATTTTAAGTGACGCTCATGGCTTAGGGTAAAAGAAAAATGCTTCATAAGTATTAAATACAATTCAAATAATAACATCAAGACAAAAACCTTTAAATGTAAATATCCTTAGAATAATATCTACATAAAATGATTTTCTCAATCAAGTTTTGTTGTATTTAAATCTTTAAACAGTGTAATTGTATAATATACGACGAGTATTGTGTTTCACAATATTATCTACATGTTTATCCTTGAATCCCCTAAGGATAATTTTGCAATCTTAGAGCTTCAGCAGATTTTGCCATGGAACGTAGAGTAGCAAAAACAACTTAATTGAAATAAGATTGGAAAACAAAACAAAGGGACAATAGACGTTCTGGGAATTGGATACTACTTACAAGCGAACAGAGCAACAATTGTTTGTTTATTTGTATATGGCTGCGTGTGTTTTCTATCTAAAGGGTTTCTGTCCTTGGAATGGTCAGTGGTAAGATACTAGCAGCTGATTTTAAGATGGTTCGTTATTTTGCCAGAGGCAGTTTGTTTTTCAGATTACCTGTGCACGTATGTATATTATGTTACTTTTGTGTCATTGTTGCGGCTGCTGCTGTTCTTCTCCAGTTGTTTTTTTTTTTCATGTAGTTATGGTTTAATCTTTGATTGTAGTAGAGTATTGGGGTCAAGAGAATGAATGAAGTTAAGTAATTTCATTTACCTCTATAAATATCCTGAGTTACCTGAAACTAATTAAATTGCTTGTAAGCCATTGGCTTTCGCTAGCAGCTATACTAATGAGAGGTATCATTTACGATACAATTTGGTATAAAAATTGTTTTAATAAGAAGAAATAAAATATTTACCAATTTCTGTACAAACGCAAAATCTTAAAATAAGGGCCTTGCTACGTTATGTGTTAAGAAGCAAATTCCTATTGCGATCGATTAAATGCAATGATCGCAATATACTTTTTCCACTTTCGCAAAATTTTCTCCATTTTTTGACATTTGTAGGGCATACATAGGTTCATAATTTCAACGAAAATTTTGGGGACACACATACATAGTTGGCAACACTTTTAAGCATGCTAACGAGTTATCAAAAGACATTCAGGTTTTGCATCGCAATTGGCTTTCGAATCGCATTGGAGCGTAACGACCGCCATGTTTTTAATTCCTCGCATTCAAAAACTTTTTCAAGACTACATCTTATGCTCAGAAACTAAACAACAAGAAATATGGAGCTTCTGATAAAAAAAAAAACAACTAGAAGGAGCATAAGTGTTGGAGTTTGGTTGAAAAAAAAAATAAACTAGTTAAACAATTAATTCAAACAGTTCTCTAGTTAAAAATCAAAAGTCGGTTAGTGTAAGCGCTCGTGGTGTGATGTGCGAAGAAAGTTATGTTTATTTTTATTGGCAAACAAAACTATCAAGCAGTTTCGAAGAGTTGCAAAATTTTGAATACCATCGAAGAAGTTGAAAAATTTCGAAAACTATCGAAAATGTCATACAAAACAACATAAACAACAAAAAAGAGTCGGAAAAATTAACCCTCAAATGCCCCATTTTTTTTAACTGAGAAAATAAGACTATACTAATTTTGGGTCGAAACGAACGAATCTGAGTTCAGAATTTTGGTTAAATGATTTGTTTACCTGGTACAGATGAACATGCAGGTGGGTCTGGGCATTAAGCATATAAATAAAAAGTCAGGTGAAAGCTAATTTTTTTTTTAATAAGAGATAAGTTGGAATCAATCACAATGTATTTTTTATTCAATTTTTTCGGTTGTGAAAGTCAAAAAAACATCCTTTTGTTGTTGAATTACAAAGGTTTAATTTACATTTTGTTCAAAAAGCCTAAGATTCAGACTTGCACCCTGGCATTTTACATATCTTTTTACCAGTTCTATCCAAAAATGTGCACCAATGGCCACTCTGGTCGTAACGAACATTATCTGCTGGCAAATAAGTTCGTTTTGGCTTTGATGGAGCTGAAACAGGCGACGCCGGATGAGATAATGGTCGACCGCGACTACGTGATGGGACAGAACCTACTAAGCAAAGCGATTCAGCAACTTCAGAGTGAAAGTTAGGCAGTTGGCAATTCGCGTCTCCTTCATGTAATCGGTGGTAAAGAATAAAAGCATTTACCATAGCGAGATCCAAGAGATGAAAAAAAAATTTTATTCGTCCACTTTCTGGTCTTCATCCGAATCCGATATCGACCAACAATCCCATCCATTAAATCCACCCCGCCCATATGTCGATTATATTCTTTTATAATCATTGAGCAATCAATCTGAACATTTTCTTTTTCCTTTCGATCCCATCGATTCGCTTTCTGTGGGTGAGGATCAATATTTTGTGACAAGAACTGTTGAGTCCCAACATAGGTAGACAGTAAGCGAACAGTTTTTGTGTCACGCCATAAAACATTGGATATATTCACCCCGAAAGTTGAACCAACAAACTCCTCGGAATATCCACGATCAACCTTTTTTGCAGCCAGCTCAGCTTCAGATGACAATTTAATATTTGGAACGCGATTCGGTCGCACAGCTCCCAAACTATAAATGTCGCGGCTCCGAAGATAGACCGCTAAGCCAAGCGAGGTAAAAAAATTATTAAAGTATATGATAAGATTGGCGTTTTCTGAAACATGTTGGGAAAGTCTTACGACAACATTTGATGCAGCGCCAAGATCTGGAGCATTCTCAAGGATAACATTGCCTCCAGCGCCGGAGTAGATTTTGAAGGCGTTTGAAAACTCGGTTGAATCGCAAAGAAAGAAAAGATTCGTTCCCCATTTGTGAGGCTTAGCTGACATGTATTGACGAGTCGGATTGCCTTGAATTTTCGTCGAACACATCTGTTCATCTACACAGAGTCGTTGGCGCATTGGAACAGTCAGGAATCTTTCGTTAAAGTACTTGATGAGTGGTCTCACTTTGAACAATCGATCATAGCCGGGCTGATCCCTTGGAATCGCAGACAAGTTATCGTTGAAATGTAGTCTTTGACGAAGTTCCTCAAAACGACGGCGAGTCATTGCACTTATCACTGCTTCAAATGAGGATCGAACATTTGGGTAGCGTTAAACTGACATGAAGAACATGATACCAATAAACTTACGAAGTTCCACTCCATCCGTCACGAACCGAGTCGCAATATCTTGTTGACCACCATATGAATTCATTTGTTCTGCCAAAAACTGCAAATGAAAAAGATAAAGAAATAAGATGAAGGTATATCGAAGTTAAGTGATTCAAAAAATGTTGGAAGCAATCGAACGGTGTTTTTAATTCTTTCAACTCTGTTGGCATTTCTTTCTGGCCTCGGAAGCTGATCTCATTTACATGGACCTGCAAATGTTTTTTCATCCATGTTATCGATTTTAGCAAAGCCGTATCATTTTTCAATTCACTTGAATTGCCGGTAAAAACCCCACACGTAGGACCAGACGGACCACCATCTTCTATTTCCCATTCAGGCTCACGTCGACGCTTATTGGACCAAGGTCGATCAGAAACGGAAGCAGATGAATTGGGACTAGATGGAACGAGAGCTACTGGTGCCTCGTCCTTATGGGAAGGATTCTCAGCGGAAGCTGCAGATGGTTGTTTCACTTCATCCAGGCTGCTATAATCGATTGCATCAACGAGCATCTCTGTCCAATTGTGACATGGATTCATGAACCCATTAGAAGCAAGGCAATAATCAAGATCTTCATCGTCAGAATAGAAGTCTTGCTCATCTCCAGTATTTTCGTCGTCGGTTGGAATTGAGTCCATTATTGATGAAATCTCTTCTTCAGACATTTTTGACAGGTTAACAATATTACGGCGTGACATGACTATGAGGGAAAAACAAAAATCGCAAAATATTCATGCAATCATTCATTCAGAGTGAGACCAAAAAACTTTGCACGATTAACCTGTCTTCGTAAAAATGCTATTTTAAAAATATTTTTGTATGAGGGACACCCTAAATATGCACACTAAATAAAAGTTTTATAGACTCAACTATGTCTCTAAATATAAAAGACACGGGGTGTAAATTCTATGTGAATCGATGAAGTGGTCTTTGTGAAAATGCTATCTTAAAAATATTTTTGTATGAGGGCCACCCTAAATATGTTCCCTAAATAAAATTTTTATATCCTACGAGCTATTCTCGGACCTACCAAATATACACACAAAATTTCGTAAAAATCAGTCAAACCGTTTCGGAGGAGTTCGGTAACAAACACTGTGACACGAGATTTTTATATATGAGAGGTAAATACCACAATATCATAAAAACTAGAGCCAATCCAGCACTTTCATGAATATATTCGTAAACTGTGAGCTTGAAACTATAGAAATCCGCAGAGACATCCAGGGCAACAAAACCACTGTTGACTAGTGTAATGAATGAAAATGTATTTTGACTTTCTCAACATATTTCGATTTTCTCAACATATTTCGACTTTGTCAACATGTTTAAATTTTGTCAACATATTCTGATTTCTTCAACATTTTTGACTTGTCAAAGAAATCCTGCTTGATTTGTTCATAGTTTTTCGATATTATCAATATTTTTCGACTTCTTAAACATATCTCGGTGCTTCCATATGAATAATTTTTTACTTTTATCAACTATTTCGACACTTTTCATCTTTTCCAATATTTTTCAACAATTTTCGAATTTTTTCTTCTTTGTCAATATGTACAAGTTTTCACAACATATTCAACATACGTCTAATTTTGGAACATTTAAAGTATTTTTCTAAAATTTTCTAGTTTTTTAAACACTATGCGCTGTTTTAAAGATTTTCTACCTACATACATGTACCGACTTATTCAATAATGTTTGAATTTTTTAACATTATTCAATTTTTATCAACATGTAACGAATATTTTTCAAAACCTTTCTTAAAAACTTTTTTTATTCATTAACCTTCTAATGCCCTTGACCGCCTCTAGACGGGCTCTAGCTGAAGTGCCACCACGCACACATAAATTATTTGAATTTAACCGAATTTGTAGGTGTAGTTGAAGCTTCACTGCCTGCGTTGGTATGTTACGCGTCGCTCTAGCACGTTTCATTTTACTGCAACGTCAGTTGAAAGTGAATTTTGATCGTATTCGGGCACACATAAATAATATTGTAAAATCAGTGATTTGAAAATATAAAAAAGTATAGTATTTCTTATTTTTTTGAGTTGGAAAAAATACTGGTGAGTAAGAAAAATTGTTATCTTTTGATTAGTGTAAAAAAAACGTGAATTATTCAAATTAAGTTTACTAAAATTCATCGGAAAGCCCAGACCCGCCTTTAGACGGTTGCGCTTTCCGATGAATTTTAGTAAACTTAATTTGAATAATTCACGTTTTTTTTACACTAATCAAAAGATAACAATTTTTCTTACTCACCAGTATTTTTTCCAACTCAAAAAAATAAGAAATACTATACTTTTTTATATTTTCAAATCACTGATTTTACAATATTATTTATGTGTGCCCGAATACGATCAAAATTCACTTTCAACTGACGTTGCAGTAAAATGAAACGTGCTAGAGCGACGCGTAACATACCAACGCAGGCAGTGAAGCTTCAACTACACCTACAAATTCGGTTAAATTCAAATAATTTATGTGTGCGTGGTGGCACTTCAGCTAGAGCCCGTCTAGAGGCGGTCAAGGGCATTAGAAGGTTAATGAATAAAAAAAGTTTTTAAGAAAGGTTTTGAAAAATATTCGTTACATGTTGATAAAAATTGAATAATGTTAAAAAATTCAAACATTATTGAATAAGTCGGTACATGTATGTAGGTAGAAAATCTTTAAAACAGCGCATAGTGTTTAAAAAACTAGAAAATTTTAGAAAAATACTTTAAATGTTCCAAAATTAGACGTATGTTGAATATGTTGTGAAAACTTGTACATATTGACAAAGAAGAAAAAATTCGAAAATTGTTGAAAAATATTGGAAAAGATGAAAAGTGTCGAAATAGTTGATAAAAGTAAAAAATTATTCATATGGAAGCACCGAGATATGTTTAAGAAGTCGAAAAATATTGATAATATCGAAAAACTATGAACAAATCAAGCAGGATTTCTTTGACAAGTCAAAAATGTTGAAGAAATCAGAATATGTTGACAAAATTTAAACATGTTGACAAAGTCGAAATATGTTGAGAAAATCGAAATATGTTGAGAAAGTCAAAATACATTTTCATTCATTACACTAGTCAACAGTGGTTTTGTTGCCCTGGATGTCTCTGCGGATTTCTATAGTTTCAAGCTCACAGTTTACGAATATATTCATGAAAGTGCTGGATTGGCTCTAGTTTTTATGATATTGTGGTATTTACCTCTCATATATAAAAATCTCGTGTCACAGTGTTTGTTACCGAACTCCTCCGAAACGGTTTGACTGATTTTTACGAAATTTTGTGTGTATATTTGGTAGGTCCGAGAATAGCTCGTAGGATATAAAAATTTTATTTAGGGAACATATTTAGGGTGGCCCTCATACAAAAATATTTTTAAGATAGCATTTTCACAAAGACCACTTCATCGATTCACATAGAATTTACACCCCGTGTCTTTTATATTTAGAGACATAGTTGAGTCTATAAAACTTTTATTTAGTGTGCATATTTAGGGTGTCCCTCATACAAAAATATTTTTAAAATAGCATTTTTACGAAGACAGGTTAATCGATTCACATGGAACTTACACCACGTGTTTTTTATAATATAAACGACACGTGGTGTAAATTCCATGTGAAACGATGCAGTGGTCTTTGGGAAAATGCTATTTTAAAAATAACTTTGTATGAGGGCCACCCTTAATATGCACCCTAAATAAAATGTTTATACCCTGCAAGCTATTCCCAAACCTACCAAATATACACACAAAATTTCATAAAAATCAGTCAAGCCGTTTCGGAGGAGTTCGGTAACAAACACTGTGACACGAGATTTTTATATATGAGAGGTAAATACCACAATATCATAAAAACTAGAGCCAATCCAGCACTTTCATGAATATATTCGTAAACTGTGAGCTTGAAACTATAGAAATCCGCAGAGACATACAGGGCAACAAAAAAAAAAGTTAATTTTGTTGAGTAGTGTTATGTTTACAGTATTAACATCGAAGCCTAAAAGTCTGCTACAAATTTTGTTCAAACTTTCTTAGAAATGATTGCATAAAATTTCTTCGAAAACATTTTTACTCTTCTACTAATAAAACATTCATTGGATAAAAATTGATTGAGTTTTTTATCGAATTTTTAAGTAAAAGTTCAATAATAATGTATTTTATAATGAGCACAGTTATTTACTACTAAAAATGACATTGATATTATTTTTTTGCGACTTTCGCAAAATAAGTTATTTGGCTTTATAAAATTCAAAAAAAAATTACTTACTTCTAATTATGTAAATATTTTATAGAGTAATGCTTCTAGTAACCAAAGAATAAACCGCAATATCTATAGTGGATTTCTTGTTATTTGCTGCTAAATATGCATTTAGCTTGCAAGTATTTTTTTGAGCGTCACTTTGACGCCAAAATTATTTCTAGTGGTGTAAAAAGTTTTAATGGGTGTTAGCTAGGTTGCTTATAGGTAAAATAACTCAGCTGAATAGTTTTGTTAGGATAAGTTCATTCTGGGGGGCTGGGGGGAATGTTGCATATATGCTACATTGGTCATCTGTAGAGCTCAAATGACTTTTTTATATTATAAATGTTGCTCAAATATATTATTTATACTTACTGTTATCAATCCAGTTAGTCTTTAAACTTTTTTGGTAGCGCAAATACAAAATATTGCATTTTTGTAAAACAATCCTTTCTTGAAAGGGTTAAGACTTCTGCACAAGAGTCCTGCGAAAATTTCACCGAAACCTTTTGATAACATGCTATTTAGAAAATACTTATATAATTAGAAGTTAAATATCGACCGTAGGTAGTCATGAATTTTGGTATTTAGTTCAACTAAAATTCAGGGACGTCGAAAACGGGGGCAAGGGGGCAGTTGCCTTCAGAAATTTTGGCAGGGGGAAGTGTATTCATTTTGCCCCCTCTCGGAAATAAATTATATCATACTTCGATCAACATTTTTACTACTCAGCAAATCTTTTTGTCAATGTGAGATTATCTTACATCTTGAGTCTCTTGAAATGTGACAAAATTAACATTTAAGAAAGAGTATATGTAAAATCTTTCAAATTTGACCTACAGTTTCGGAGATGTGATGATTTTTCTGAAATATTTGAAAATATTGTTATTTTTTCAATAAATGTGGTGGTAACCTATACTAATTTTTTTAAGTCTGAAAGCTTAGTCCTTTAGCTTTAAAATCATGCATCGTTTATTTTAAATTATTGCGCATCTTCCATTTTTTTAACAAAAAAAACCAAAAAATCAATATTTTAAGACGCAATAAGCCAAATTTTTAAAGAGACTATGAAAGATGCTGATAAAATTGAACTTGAATATTCTTCTGAGCCCAAAACCAAAAAAATCCCTCGACGTTTAGAAAAAACCACTCCCACTCCCAGCTCCACTCCTGAAGTTAGATTATCATCAAGAGATCGATTTCGGAATGACAACTTTGAAGTGTCGGACTTTCTCTCAAACGAATTGGGAAAAAAGATTCGATCAAAAAGGTATTACTTTTCATAATACGATCTACTCGACGTTTCCTTGGTATAAAAATTGCACAATAATAATAATGATTCGAATAATAAATGCTAATGATGTAAATGATAAATAATAATCAAAATTAATGATGATAAAATGAAAATCAACCATTTTGAATCATAATAGTAATGGTAAGAGCAACTGAAAATATTCACATTGAAACCTGAAAATATTTATTGATCATTTACGAAACACAACCAAAGTATTAAAAATATTTCAGGTAAATATTTTAAGTATTCTCGAGTATTCTCAACTTGAAATTTCTACGGGTTGTCAATTATATCAACTTGGGGCTGCAGACTCAAAAAACCTTAGAAATAAAAAAGTGACTTTGGGCTTTTTGAAATTAAGTGAAAACTTTCTTTAGCGAATTTCAAACTCAAATATAGGGTGTTTTTTTTAGAGGTATAGAGCTTCGAATTGAAATAAAACACAAGAAAATCGTTTTAATGTCCATCAATTTGGCTTTATTGGAAGGATAATTTTATGCCATTAATGTTTAAATATGATTTCGGGCATGTGGTCGCCGCGGCTGGCTCGAATAAAGCCAATTCTACAGGTCCAATTTTGAACCACTTTTTTGAGCATATGGGGCCGTATGTCGGCAATAACGCCACGAATGTTGGCTTCCAAGTCCCCTTACGTTTCTGGTTTGTTGGCGTAGACGAGCGACTTCACATATCCCCAAAGAAAATAATCCAATGGTATCAAATCACACGATCTTGGTGGCCAATTGACAGGTCCATTCCGCGAAATTATGCGCTCATCGAATGTTTCCTTCAATAAATTGATTGTGACGTGCGCTGTGTGGCATGTAGCGCCGTCTTGTTGGAACCACAACTCATCCACATTCATGCCATCCAATTCGGGAACAAAATAGTCAGTTATCATGGCTCTATACCGGTCTCCATTAACGGTAACTGACTCTCCAGCATTATTTCGGAAGAAGTATGGCCCAATGACTCCACCAGCCCATAGAGCACACCAAACAGTCAGTTTTTGTGGATGTAATGGCGTCTCAAGGGTCTCATGTGGATTCTCTTCACTCCAAATGCGGCAATTTTGCTTGTTGACGTAGCCATTCAACCAAAAATGAGCCTCATCACTGAACAAAATTTTGCGATGAAAATCAGCATCGAGATCAATCTCATTTTCGGCCCATACACCAAAATCACGACGCATTGCATGGTCTCGCGGCTTTAATTCTTGCACAAGCTGGATCTTGTAAGGTCGCAAGCCAAGATCTTTACGCAAAATCTTCCATAAAGTTGATGGACAAAGCTCCAATTGCTGTGCACGGTGGCGAATCGATTCATTCGGGTCCTCTTCAACATTTTGCTCTACAGCGGCAATTGTTTCTTCGGTGCGCACTGTTCGACGTCTCTACGGATGCGTATTATCACATAGAGTAAACGTAGTGCGAAAACGACCCACGGTTAACCGAATTAATTGCTCTGATGGACGATTATGTCGACCATAAAATGGACGGAGCTTGCGGTAAACTTCGCGAACTGAACCATTATTTTCGAAATAAATTTGCACGATTTGCAAGCGTTGTTCTTTTGTCAACCTGTTCATGATGAAATGGCAAACCAAACTGAACATAAATGACATTAGAGTTGCCAGATTTGACCATAAAATGCCAGTTTTATCTCTATTCGAAAAACAAACCTCTAAAAAAAACACCCTATATAAAAAGATCAAAAATATTCACGACAACGCAAGAGATTAGCAAAAGATACGTATATAATATTTTTTTTAATTACTGTTTGCATTTGTAATTTTTTTCAGACCATGAAGCTTTAGAGTCATTAGAAAATAAACTAATTGATGCATACAAAGGAAATATACTCACTGAGAAATTTTAGAGTCAAAACTGGGTATTTCTCAAATGATTCTGAACTGACCAACCTCCATCCTCAACTCCAAATATTGAAAAAAGTTCTTGGCAACAAACCTACGTTCTGTCCTGAAATCGCTGACCAACTTCGGGAATCATCTCACACAAGAAAACACTTTCTAGATCAAGTTTATCGACTAGTCAATTTAATAATGACAGCGCCAGGTTCAGCAGCTTCTTGTAAAGGTCATTTAGCGCTTTGCGACGGTTAAAGACTTATCTTCGTTTACAAATGACCCAAAAACGTCTTACCCATACAACGCTCCTTCATGTTTATAAGGAAAAAACTGGATCCTTATATTTGCGAAGGCTTATGAAAGAATTCATCTCGCGAAGAAATCGAAATTAATGAAAATAGCAACGAATAAAAAAACATCTTAATACAAAATTCTCTTAATGTAACGTCCTAATGTATGGAATAAATCTTTTTTTCAGACGTCCTAAAGTATGGAATAAATCTTTTTTTCAGAAAAATTTATCGATTTTTTTTATTTCAATTTCGCCCCCCCCCCCCCATGAAAAATTTCGTTGCTACGCCCCTGCTAAAATTTGATATTTATACGCACTAAAATCTAACTACTATTTTCTTTTTTTATTGTTTGCAACTTCAAATTGAAAATTAAGAAACAAAATGTTGCTACTATTGAGCAAAAGAACCAATCTGAATAAGACTTTTGGCATATTTAAGCAAATAATCTGAACTTTAATTATTTTTTTGGAAATTTTCAAAAAAAAAATAAATTTTAATAGTTTTTTAATCGACTAATTTTAAACATTTTATATGTTAGGCGCCTTTTAAAAATCAGAAAAATTAATCACAATACACCAAAGCCTTAAAGAATTCAATTCCGTTGATATAACTTTGGCACCGTAATCATTTAAGAAATTATGTTGAAAGCAATTCCGTACAGTATGGTATTTTTTTAGTTTTTAAAAAAGTCATTGCAAATTAAATTTTTTGACATTACCTTTTGAAAAAATCAACCGATTCAGATGAAACTTTGCCAAATCGAAGGGAATGAAATAGACTTAGTTAATCGTTTGGAATTTCTTCAGTATTTGATTATACATATATAATATTTTTTTTGTGTCTACTCCTTTTTAAAAAACTGAAAAAAATTTCGGTGTGCATCAATGTCCCAAGGAGCTCAAATCCGTTGAGAAATGTTTCAATTTCCAATTATGTTACAAGTTAAAATGAAAGCAATGTACACACCTGCAACACAACTATTAAAGTTTACATGCAACACATCGCGCAAAATTTCAAAAAAACCAGGATTGTCATTAAATTTTTGACTCCAAAGCAGCTGATTAACAAAATCGTTACATATTCTCTTCAATGTATGGGCCTATTTCGCTCAAACTAAGATACGTTGCTTTCTTCTCTTTTTTTCTTTAACTACTACTCGTATAACTAACTTTCGCTCTCATTGATTTACTATCATTAGCTTCAATTCCATCAAATTCACTTTTCTTTGCTAAGGCCAACGCAACAACCAAAGAGGACAAACAAACAACTTGAACAAAAAATAAAAAGAAAGAAAGAAATGTTTAAGCCCAATGCAACTAAACAATTGATGAAAGACTCCTACTACCGCCGCCCATCTTCCTCTGATGAGCACAGATATACAACACATCAATTGTGTCAACATAATGACTTAAGCCACATACACATATGCCACACAGAGACATGCCACACAGAGTCATGTCACAAAAATTTGGCTGTTGCATGCAATGCAGATTATTCCAATAAACTCTTGGAAAATTTTTAAGTGTTCCAGTTTATGGCAATGAGCTTACAGCTCTTCTAAAAGAGTACACCCAAATCGTTTCAATCTGTTTCAATTTTTTTCGAGTCTTTCAACCTCATTCAAGTTTTTTCAAAATTTTTCATATTTTGCCAACGTTATCTTTTTCAAGTGCTTCAACTTCTCTCATTTTTTTTAATCTATTTCAATTGTTTCTCGACTTTTCAACCTAATTCTTTTTTCGTCACTTTTCATATTTGATCGACTTTTTAGCCCTTTTCAACTGTTTCAACATTTTTCAAAATGATTCAACTTTTTTCAATTTCTTTCAATTTTTTTCGACTTTTCAACTTTGTTCACCTTTTTTCCTCATTTTCCATATTTTATCAATTTTTTAACTTTTTTCAACCTATTTTAGGGTTTTCAACATTTTTCAAATATTTCCAATTTCAATTTTTTAACCGCGTCAATTTTCTTCAATAGTTTCATGTTTTTTGTATTTTTTCAGCAATTTTAAACAATTTCAACATCATTCAACTTTTTTCAACATGTCTCATATATGTACAAATCCATCAGATTTGGCCTTTTAGCTGGCCTCAACTTTTTCCAAGATTTTCAACTTTTTTTCGAGTCTTTTAATATATTTCAACCTTTTTTTAAACTTTCGCAATTCTGTCCATGTTTTTCGACAGTTTCAGTTTTTTCTGATCAGTTTCAAAATTTTTTCAACCTTTCAATTATTTTTTCGACTTTTCCATAATTTTTTAGCTTTTTTAGCCCATTTCAACATTTTCCTTACCTAATTGACATTTTTAACATCTTTTGGTTTTTTTTTCAAAATTTTCACCATTTTTTTATTATTTTTAAGCCTTTTTCACACTTTCCAAAAGTTTCTGATTTCAATGATTTTATAGGGAGGGCGTGGCACCTCCTCGTTTAACTAATAGCTGTTAAAGTAAGTGCTGCCAAATTAATATGGGAGCGTTTTGTGTACACAGGCAGCACATGGCGTGTTAATAAACTTTTAAGAGCAACTTTTACTTTTATTGCTGTGTAGGGTATATACTTTTCGCTGAGGTCAGACTAAACACTCGAACTATGTTTCTGTCATAGTCATAGTGCGTCAGTATATACTGTGTACGCTCTTATCGAAACATGAAGCCTATAGAAGACGAAGGAAGAAAGGGTTTCGGAAGACACAAATAAAATACAATTTTGGTGCTTATGCATGAAAACTTTCTTTTATGTAGTGTATTTTATTTACTTTTTTTTTGTAAATATTTACATAAATATGTAAATAAATAAATATGTATGTAATATTGTGAGATATGCTGGGTGCTTTGTTTGCTAAGAACTTATTTATGTTCATTAATTAAAAAATTGTGTTATCAAAAAAAAAAAAAAATTAGGGTAAAAATCAAGAGATGAAACAGCAAAACGCACTGAAAATAGTTTTAATTCGAATAATGTTTATGTATTATAAATAACGTGTTTTACTGTTAAGTATCGTTTGAGCGCATGCCACACAGTGCCAAAGGTCTAAATTGTGGACAATGCCACTAATAGAGATCTTGACACGTAACTGCCCCACATCCCATATGATATGCTGCGGCCATTTTAGTTGTGTACCAAATAAATTTCACAAAAAATCGCATAAGCGTACAGTCGAATTATGATTTTTTATAATTTATTTCGAGATTTAATTTACTTTTCAAGTCATTACATCAATACTTATACAACTAAGTTAATAAACTTTACGCTTACAACAACAAAAAACATGTAAATTTACATAAAATAAAAAATGCATGTTATAAAATGTTAAATATTCGAAAAAATTGAGCTTAAAATTACGTAATCTCCATTTATGAACATCTAGTAGGTAATTAGTTCAAGACAAACTCTATTTCAAACTTATCCGAAAACTTTATTTTTAAGTTTATTAAAGAAACCCGTTGATTCAGGTTCGGCTTTAACCTCAGCTTGCTGAAAAAAATAGAAAAAAAAATATCATTGAAATATTTTCAATATTCAAGTTAACCACTCAAGCACCTAAAACTATGATATTAAAATTATTTAAATTTCTCACGCAGTTGTCATATAAAAACAGCTGCATTTCACACTGCATAGTTTTAGGTGCTTTCCAAAATTATGTGAATTAAAATTTTTATTTGAGTTTTCTTCAAATTTACCTGTTGATTTTGTGAGTCCATTGTGGTAGTTTGCTTTTGACTATCACCATACTGATTTCCAGTGTTTTGGAAGGTGCCGCCTACATCTTCAACTTCCACCTGTTGTTGACCGTAATCTTGTTGATTGTAATGCTCTAATTCTACCTGCTGTTGTTGTTGTCCAAATTCTTCTTGCTGTTGCTGTTGTTGCTGTTGTTGATTGTTATTATCTCTATTTCTGTAACTTCCTGATATTTGTCCACCATTCCATGGTTCATCAACTTGTACCTGTTGTTGTCCACCATCTTCAAGGTGCTCATTCCAAGAAAGATCAACCTGCTGCTGTTGACCGAAATCTTCTACTTGTTCCTGCTGTTGTTGTTGTTGCTGATCAACATTGTCACTGCCTTCGGGTAAGTCACGTTTTTCCAAACCATTAACACCATAATTTCGACCGTACCTTGAAGTTGGTCCATATCCGATATTAGCGCTAGCTGCACTACTCGAACTTCCAGCTGCTGTTGCTGAAGCCCCAGCCACAATTGGCACCGAAAATGTGTATTCTTTTTTTGTGTAACGCATACCACTGTGCACGTTGCCACCACCACCATAAGAAGGTGTTGAGGGTGGCAAATAACCAGGCTGTGGCTTTTGCGTGCTTGGTGGTTCGCGTAATTGTGCTGATGGGGGTGGGTATAGAGGGTCTTCTCCTTCTAGACCAGGCTCTTCACCATTTGTACTTTCATCATAAATATGCGGTGGCTGATCACCACGATCTTTGGAAATAATTTGCTGTGGAGTTGCAGTAACATTAGTTGAACCATGGCCTATCTCATGACCACCATGTCCGAAGTCCATAGGAATTAAACCCTGGCACAACAGATAAAGTCTACGGCGCCATTCAAGTAATTTTGCATCACTTAGACCAGTCTCTTGTTGCAGCACTCTCATTCTTTTGACTTCGTTGTTACCCCAACGTATACGTTCTGCTTCGCTTCTCATTTTCTTATGCATCACGTAGGTGATGTAAAGCAATTCCTTTTGACGGAAATCCTGCAACTGATTAAGAGTCATGTGATAATGTGCAGCCAACTTTTGTAGCCGTTCGTACTCAAGTACTTGCCAATTCTTCAAAGTTTCAGCAGAAATACCATATCTGGCAGCTAATTCGTTCAGAAATATATCTTGACGTTGCCAGTCTCTCAAGTTTTTCAAGCTGAAATTTTGACTCTTGATAAGACTGTAAAGACGATCGCGTTCACGTTTTTGCCATGGTTCTAAGTGTAAGAGTCTAGTATTGTCCAAAAGACCCTCGACTTGCACGTTGTTTATGATGATATGCTGTGTTGGTGCCAACTCACTTAGAGCACAACCATAGATACGAGTGAGCTGATCTTGGAATGAGTTATCGGTTTCAATATACTCCAGTAATTCTTCTTTGGTTATGCTAATTTCAGCCACAATAGCGCGTAAGCGTTCGTTTTCTTGTTGCTTCCAATCGTTTGTTTTGATCAAAGAGTCTGTTATAAGTCCCAAGTCATGCAAACGTCTTATTTCATTTCGTATCCAATATTCAAGCTCGTCGATGGTTACGCGATACTCATCTGCTAAGCGTTTAAGTGTGTTTCTATCGTTCAGCAGTAGTTCATTCAAAGTTGTTTCTGACATGCCTGGTTGCAGTTTAAGTGTCCAATAAATGCGATCTTTTTCACGTCGTTGCCAATCTACTAATTGTTCAGAGATGATCTGACGTTGATTTAATAGTCGCTGAAGTTCCTGTTTATACCAATTTTCAATTTCTTCAATCGTCAGATGATATTTCAGTGCTAATTGCTGCAAGTGTTGCTGATCGTTCTTCAACATTCGTTCAAGTTCTTCAATAGACCACTGTTGTTGCTTGCGCAAGCGTTCATTTAACAGATTCTGTATGTATGACTGCTCATTGACCTGCCATTCTTCAACAGTGACTGTTCCTTGTATTAGTCCTTGTTGAACTAACTCCTCTGCAGCATGCCGCAGCCATAATTCAATTTCTTCGACAGTGATATTATATTGGCGCGCAAATTGTTCCCAGCGCACACGCTCATCAGCGAGGTATTGTTCAAACTCTTGCCAAGTCATGGAACGTCTAACCTGCGCAATGGCTACCAAATGGGCACGTGTTTGTTCTTTCCATAGATTATCGGCAGTGTTGGTGTTATCAATGTAGATAAGACTTTCGGGACGAATGACTCCCAAGATACGTAATCTTGCGCCCTCCTGACGTACCCAACTTTCGACCTCTTCAACTGTGACGTGATAGTCTTGTGCTATTTGTTGTAAGCGTGACCGATCACGTCTAAGGAATTCATTGAATTGCTCTGCAGTTGCAGCATTATTGTGTTGCTTCAGCCAGTTATTTAAATTGTCGCGTTCAATATTTTGCCACGCGGTCAACTCTTCGACTTGCAATAGACCAGAGTTCCGTAACCGGTTCAACTCATCGCGCATATAACGTTCAATTTGTTCCACCGTGATGCTGTACTGCTGAGCCAATTGCTGTAGACGCGCACGATCACGTTTCAACTGCAACTCAAATTCTTCGAAGCTAATTTGATGTTGCTGTTGCAAAAGCATGTCAATGAGACGTTTTTGTTCCGCTTCCTGCCAGAGCGTTAGATTCTCTACCTGTACATCACCAGTAGTCTTTAGATTAACCAATTGCTGACGCAGCCAATTTTCAATTTGTTCCACGCTCAGTGAATACTGCTTAGCCAATTCTTGTAGACGTGCACGTTCTTGCATCAGCTGCACTTCATATTCCACATAACTAAGTTCACTATTCTGCTGCATAAGATCCTTGATGCGCTTTATCTCAGCCTGCTGCCAAGCACTTAACTGCTGTACTTCATTTTCAGAGCCTTGTCGCAAACGCTTCAGTTCTTCGATCATCCATTGTTCGATTTGTTGCTGATTAATTCTATATTGGTCAGCAAGTTGTTGCAAATGTGCGCGATCGTTAAGTAATTTCTGTTCGTATTCTTTGGTAGACAAACCATTGTTATATTGCGCTATCAATTGTTTGATATAATCACGTTCCACTACTTGCCAGGTTTGTAAATTTTCTACCTCAAACTTGCCCTTGTTACGCAAATCCTCTATGACTTTCTTAATGTACGCCTCAACTTCCGCGACACTGACACGATGTTGATGTGCCAGTTGCAACAGAAAACTACGATCCTTTTCCACTTTGCGCTCAAACTCCTCTAGCGTTATGCTTGATTGCTGTTGCAACAAGTTGAAAATACGCTGTTGCTCAGCTTTTTGCCATACCGTGAGATTTTCAATATTCAACTTTCCTTGGAGACGCAAACGTTCCACCTCAGATTGCACCCATTTTTCAATTTCCTCCACTGATGTATGATACTGGAATGCCAACTTCTGCATATGTTCGCGATCCTTTCGCAACAAAATTTCGAATTCTTCAACACTATATTGCTGTTGTTGTTTAATCAATTGTTCCAAACGCTCACGTTCAGATATTTGCCAAGCTGTCAAATTTTCAATTTGCAATTGGCCATCATCACGCAAACGTGCCAATTCTTTCTTCATCCAACGTTCAATTTCTTCAACTTGTACGCTGTAGTCTCTGGCCAACTTCTCTAACATTTCACGATCCTGACGCAAACGTTGTTCCAACTGCTCGGTTGAATGATAACGTTCCTCTGAAATTCGTTCTAAATAATTTCGCTCTACTTGTTGCCAATTGGTTAATTTCTCATTTGGCCTCAAAAGCCCCATACTTATAAAGTTTTGCTCTTCGTTACGTATCCACTGTTCAATTTCTTCAATCTCCACATTATGTTGCATAGCCAGTGACTGCAGACGTGCACGATCTTCAAGCAACCACTTGTGGAATTCTTCAACGGTAAAGTCACGCTCTTGCACCAAATTTGTCAGATTTCCGCGCCACTCTGTTTGCCAATCTTTGAGTTTTTCCATTTCTAACACACCTTCTTGCTGCAACTTCTTTATTTCCTTCTTAATCCATTCTTCGATCTCTTCAACGCGTACTGAATGTTGACGAGCCAAACTGAAAAGATGTACCTGATCGTTTTTGATCTTCTGCTCCAATTCCTCGATTGACAGATTGTTTTCTTTTATAAGCCACAGCAAACGATCTCGTTCAATTTTCTGCCAGTTGTTTAATTGCTCTTGCATTTGCAATAAGCCCATGCTCTGTAGACGTTCTCCTTCCTTTTTTATCCATGTTTCGATTTCCGATATTTGTACATTGTATGTGCTGGACAAATCTTGCAAGCGCTGTCTATCTGTAAGAAGTTTCTTCTCAAATTCTTCAATCGTTAGCTTATTTTGTTGCACAATTTTCAGTATATCATCGCGTTCGTTCTTTTGCCAATCCTTCAGATCTTCAACTTTAATCAAGCCCTCGCCTTGCAAACGTAAGAGCTCTTTCTTAAGCCATTCTTCAATTTCTTCTACCTGAACTTGATACGTATTTGCCAACACATTCAGGTGAGTTTGATCGTTCTTTATTTTCTGTTCCATTTCCTCAACAGTCAACTCGTTTTGCCTTACAATTGACAACAGACGGTCACGTTCTTGTTGTTGCCATTGCGACAGCTCTTTCTCAACCTCCTTGAGTAGGCCTTGTGACTGAAAGTTTTTAATTTCATTCTTAATCCACTCTTCTACCTCAGACACTTGTATTTTGTAGGTTTTAGCTAATTCCTCTAAGCGAGCACGATCACTGACTATTATTTGCTGGAATTCTTCAATTGTTAAATCGTTTTTGCTTATTATCGACATTAAATGTTCGCGTTCTCGTCGCTGCCACTCTTTGATGTCCAGTGCCAATTGACTCTGACCTTGGTTCTGCAAACGTTCGAGCTCGGTGCGCTGCCATTTCTCAAGCTCCTCAATGCTAATCTTATATTTTGAGGCCAACGCTTGTATGTAGGCGCGATCACGTTGCAGTTGCTCTTCTAAGTCTCCGACAGAGCCACGATGTTGGTTAACAATATTCTCTAAGCGTCCACGTTCAGAACGCTGCCATTCAGTAAGACGTATCATTTCTTGCTGCTGATCAGTGATAGCACCGCGTAGTCGTGCTAGCTCTGCTTTCAACCAAGCCTCCATATCCTGAACATTACCTTTGTAGGTTTTGGAGAGTTCAACCAGTCTTTGCTGGTCTAACTTAATTGACTCTTGCAGCTGCACAATAGATGTATTATGTTGGCGTATTAGTTCATGTAAGCGTTCATCTTCTGTCCGATGTAATGATTCAGAATTGGGTCGATTCAACATTGAATTGTTTTGATCGTTAAAGTAGACATATAGGCGATTTAGTTCCTCAATTTGCCATATCTTAAGTTCATCCAAGGATATTTGATATTGTTGAGCCAACTGTGCCAATCTATTTTGATTTTCACGCTGCCAACGCTCTAGCTCTTCACGCGTTACACTATTCTGATGGATTAACCAATCTAAGCGTCCACGTTCCAAGCGCTGCCAACCTGTCAAATCATTGCTAATTGCCTCATATTGACGCTGCAGGTCAAGGTAACGCTTCAATTCCGTCTTATGCCACTCATATATCACATCAGTCGATGTGTGATAACGTTGTGCCAGCGCCTGCAGCCGCTCTTCCTGTTGTCGCTGCCAAGCATCCAGATTTCGTGTTGTAGTTGCATCTTGTGTCAAAAACCAGAAGAAACGCTCACGTTCCTCACGTTTCCAAGCTTCATCACGTGGTACAGTCCATTCACCGAAAGGACGCTCAGTGTCATAAACCAACTTGCCATCTATCCATTTTTTATTGATCTCAGAGCCGCTCACAGAATTTGTGCCATCTGCATTGGTAATGATCGTTTTGTTAACACGTTTGATAGTAACAGTAGAGCCAGGTGAAATGTAGCTCGGTCCTGGATAAATATGGCCCAATGTGCCGGTGTTAATTGTCTCAACATCGGAGTCAACTGGTATGTGTACAGGAGGCTTGTAGCTATTCAAATTAGCGTTCCATTCATTGTGGCCAAGATTAACAATGGGATTGTAATCCAACACAGATGGTTCCAAATTATGATTAACATAATCATAAATGGTTTTCTTATGCGTCACAGTGGTAGTGGAAGGTGGGTACATGGGATATGTTGCACTACCAGCATTGGTCAAAGCACTGCTTGTGAAGCCATTGTTGCCAACTGTCACATAGGTAGGCCTTGAATTAGAAGTGATTGTTGTTCGATTACGATGTAGTACGGTAACTAAGGGGCTTTCAAAAGTACCTTCGCCCAAGGTCTTTGTGGCTTCAGTACAATTCTTATGTACGATATAAGTTTTTCCATCGATAACTTTCACTTCGGCAGGATAAGCATAACTTTTAACCTCATCGAAGCTAGAAAGATCACTGGATTGGTAGTTATGATAGTCCAGCAATGGTTGATTCTGCAATTGGCCGACAGCGCCAATGCTGTCGTAGAGTTGTAATGTCTCTGCAGATTTCCATTCAAAGAAGCCTGGTTGTGCTATCGTTTGATAAGTGATAGCACCTTTGCGCATATCGGCTACAAGTTGTTCGCTTAAGTGCCGAGTAATGGAATCAAGTACGGATGAAGATTTGCCGGTTAACTGTATGATGTTGGCTAAAAAAAGGCAGATGAGAGTGCTGTTGAATATTGGAAAAATAGGAAAACTAGTTCAAACCTACCACTCCATGGTGTCATAGCACCGCTTGTGTAAGAAGTGCTGCTACCTCCTGACATACTGTTGTACTCCTGACGCAAACGATTTGCGAACTGACGTATTTCGTCCATATATCTATATGCCCATTGATTTAGCTGACAGCAATTCGAATATTTATTTGAGTCAGCATATCTAGATGAAGATGATGACGATGAAGATGACGATGACGTATAACTGGAGGAATAACCGTCTGATGTTGCTGCCGGAGAAATGGCATATTCAGTACTATGATGTACCAAAGCCAATAAGGGTAGTATTAAGGTAAATGCCCTCATGTTTATTTTAGTCTGTAGGGTAGAAAAAATAAAAAAGTCTTGAAGAACTAAATAGAAAATATGTGAAAAATGCCGAGGCCAGTAACGATAATTATATATGTATTGCTATACTTCTCAATTATGCAAAAAAATTAAAGGTATTAATATATATCAAAAATAGAAGCATTCTGCTTAGTTATGAATTTCACAAATACGACGTGAAACAAATAAATTTGATTCAAATTCATTTTATTCGTCATCAATGAGGTGGGGTGTGACAAAAACAAAGACAATTTTCTCCTTACAAGAATATCCGCCACCGCACTCTCAATAGCTGAAGGTTACATATCATATAACTGGGACAGCAAACACGATTAGTCGAACATAAAACATTAAAGGAGAAGCACTCATGCGAACACAGATGGGGTCTGTCACACCCCACCTCATTGACCTCATTTCTAGGAAACTTCGCTGAAGAATAGTTGAAAGCTCTGAAAAAACGTTTGAGGAACTACAAAACAAGGTTATTATTAAAGGGTGTTATCAGTTTTCCCACTATAAAAACAAGGAAACAAAATATATTTGCGCAAACTGCAATCGATCCGATTGCATTGAGCATGCAAATTATCCAGAAAAAACTGAGTATATTCCGAGGAGTTCAATTAATTTAATATACATAAGTATATTCTTACTAACTAATATCCTTATGATATAATTATTTTATATGTTTTTTATATATATGAACTAAAATTTCATTAAAAATGATTAATTGTATTCAGTATTCAGTGCCAAAATGTTACTTTTGCTCGATTCCATGTCATTTTCAGGAAAGCGATTTCACGAATGGTCATTTTCACGAATAACCATTTTCACGAATGACCGTTTTCACGAATGGTCATTTTCACGAATGACCGTTTTCACGAAAGCGATTTCACGAATGGTCATTTTCACGAATAACCATTTTCACGATACAAAAATCTAAATACAAGAGTTTAACTTAGGGAGGAACGTGAAGGCAGCTCCAAAGAAAAAATGTCTAATGCTCCAAGACAGAATAAGGACTGTAGTGGCTAGTTACTACACTTACAAAGAATAATTTTCGTGAAAATAGTCATTCGTGAAAATGGTCATTCGTGAAAATGGTCATTCGTCAAATTACATTCAAATTTCTGCCACAACTGACTAGGCAGTAGCCTATCCTGTAAAACCACTTTGTTCGTACATTTTCGATAGCTTAAGCCCCTATTCCACGAATAATTTGATCAATATTGTGCTTAAGTATTTTTATAGCGCTATCGTTAACCATAATGTTGTGGTCATCCTCATTTTCGACGTTAATATCTGCTTTTAAATCTAATTAAAAAAGAGCGATAATGAAGCGAATGTTCATTTTCCTACAGTTTCTCAGTAAGTAATTCTGATGGTACACAACTATTTATCTACATTTTATGTCGTATACATATTTACTATGCAGATAACAAAAAAGTAATTTCGAACCATAAAACATTGCAATATATGAAATTTTAAAAATATCCAAAGAGCTTTAACACAAATGAGGTATCGTAGCACGTCTGTTGTGTGAAGGCATAATAGAACATCTGCTGTTGGAAGGTCATAAAGAGACTTTGTTATGAGCAGGCATTGTGGGCTCTCCAACTCGCTCATACCTAGTCAAAAACGAACCTTTCTTAGTCTAACCTTTCGTAGTCCAACAAAATTGTGTTTATGCTATAACACAGAATATTATGGACAAGAGATGGTGTTTTGTTTCCCCTAAAAAATTTTTAAGTTTTGAGATGACCACCTTTCAAAATGACGGAATCATTCAAATTGTTCAAAGCGTTCATATTTTTATGAAAATGTAACAATTTTAATAAGAATCAGGTGATTTTGCCGCCCGGGACAATTGCCCACCTCCACCTCCGTTACGGTGTTGTCCATAAATCAACTACAAAAAAAGCGATGAAAAGTTTTAATTTAAAACGAAAATACATTGAGCGATGAGCAATCACAACGATCTTACTGTCAACATTATGGAAAAGTATTACAAATATATTGTATATACACAAATGTACATTGTGAGTTGCTGTAATATACGAACGATTTTATAAATAGCATTCTAACTTACAGCATGCAAATCTAAATCTCAATCTATCTAAACAAACGATGACACATCAGCTGCCGCCAGATTAGGATAAGACAATAAAAACAAAACCGAAAACGTGATCTAATGCAGCACGCACGCTGCATTTGTTAAAAATAGCAACTCTTCTTCGATTAGAAGACAAATCTTTTTATTCTCTATTACAAACAACAAAAAAAAATGTTCTTGAAGAAATAATATCATGAAAACTCCATTTCAGGTTCAAATGACCTAGTTTATTAGATGCTTTTCCTGTGTCAAGATTAATTGAAAAATTTATTAGCTGACAGCAACGATTTTTTATTATTTCTTTTCTATAAAAATTTGATTTGTGCGTATTTCGGGACGTTTTCATTGAAAAAAAAAATATAATGGTTCCTCTTTTTATGACAAATGACACGTCAGTGCATTAATTTTAATTGTTTCGTTGAGTGATTTGATATGGAAACTTTACATCAGGCATATACATTTGGGTATATTGAGCAATAAAGAAAACAAAAACAGCTTGAAACCTCTTATTTTGAAAACTAGCATTGCGGCAAATAATTCAATAAATATCCGAAAATAGCATATATACGGTGATTCATCTAGAATCAAAAAATTGGTTTTAAAAAGCTCAGTTTTATCGGATAATCAGAATCATTTTTACATTTGTTTCCTAAAGTTAATTTTTTTCAAATGGTGGCCGCAACGGTCCATTCTAAAGTTTTAAGTTTCGATGACGCGTTCGAGCATCTTGAGTGGTATTTGACAGCTGACGCAAGTACTATATCCACGTAGACTTTGAATTTTAAGAAGCTCCAAAGAACTAGTGTAATATCACATGATCTAGGAGGCCAACTCACAAAATTGTTCTCATAATAAAGCCATGGGTTCATGATCTGTGTGGAAAGTAGCGCCGTCTTGTAAGAACCAAATGTCGTATGGATTCAGGAGACAAATATTTCGTTGTGATGGAGCGATAGCTGCCGCCATCCACAGCTACGTTTCGGCCAACTTAATTTTTGAAGAAATATGGATTGATGATTCCTCCAACCTACAAACCAAACAAAATTACAGCTCTTAAACTTCTTCGGGTTGCTTTTTAGTGCAAATACGACATTACGACGTAGCTATTAAGTCAGAAATTAACGCAGAACAAATTCGGCCGCCTTCAATCCTTGAACGAATTGAATTTCGTATTCTCTTAAGGCAAGGTGCTTATGGAAAAAACGCCAAATTGTTGCATGCGACAAGCCAAATTGTTGAGAATGATGCCGAATCGATTTCTTACGGAAACACTTTCAGATACTGTAAAATATTTTCTTCACTACGATGTGTGGGCCATAAGTTGCTCTAAGCACTCATTTTATGTAACTTTTTTGCACGAAAACTTGTGAACCTCTTGGGAAAATTAGTTCAGAGATTTTTGTTCAATATTTTATGACCCTTTAAACCCATATTCTACCGCGCTGCAAAAATTGTTGAATTTTTTGATATAAAAAAATATTTCTACAGTAATTACAGCCCCTGATTCCAAATCCGTCATCATAAATATTTTACCCCGACCCATTTTCCCGTTATGTTAAAAAATCAAATGTTCGATTAATCGAACGTTGGCGCTTATCCCATACCATAAGATACTTTAGAAATACGAAATTTCAAATTTTCCCTCCAAGTGACACCGCCTCTCCCATTTATATTGCGTTTTCAAAAGATAAGAGATGTTTTGTGCGTATTTACCATATTTTTAATTTTTTTTTTTTTTGGA
Organism: Tricholauxania praeusta; assembly: GCA_949775025.1. NCBI lineage: Eukaryota > Metazoa > Arthropoda > Insecta > Diptera > Lauxaniidae > Tricholauxania > Tricholauxania praeusta. Next base: position 99,804,021 of record OX459030.1, on the reverse strand, counting down.
TTTTGGGCAGGTTCATAGACGAGCAGATAATGGCTTATTTCGGCCATCCTATTGCAAAATATTTATTCAGGGAAAGCCGATATTAGCTTTACACTCAGAAAATAAATTTGGTAAATGTAACCAAATTTTTACCAAATCTCAGGTTAGAATTTTCTAACCTGGTGGCTCATGTTGTTGAGTCTAACTATCCTCGGAATCAGGTTAACCACAAAATTTTCTCAAAAAACAAAACCGAATTTATTTTGTTTGTTTTTTTTATCGTATTCCCCTTCCCCCTTATTACTTTGCTTATTAATTGGAACTTAATTTATTTATGTTGCATTTTAAAAACTTCAAAGAGAAATCAAATTTTTATATGTCACCGACGAGATTCGAACCTAGGTCTCCTCCGTTATGTTACTGTTCAGAAGCGCGGACATCTATTGCTTGAAACTAAAAGCATATAAGTACTGCGTATATAAAAACTCAGAATTCCTAGGTTCGAACCCCACTGGTTGCAAGAAAGAAATGATTTTTTTTTCAATTAAACATAATTCAATAGAACAATTTATCAGGTTAATGTGTTACCTGACGCAGGTTAAACATTTTTTTCTGAGTGTAGTCCCTACATTCGTCAAACGGCTATTTGTTCTTTCAACACAGAAGTTGGTCTGATTTAGTTTTCCGTTTACTCAGCAACGTCGAGACCCCCATGCGTTACGTAGTATTTTTGGATAACTTTTTCACATGTTATCATCTCCCGTGTTTGTGATCAGGGATTCCGTGTCAATGGAACTGATCGTTGCAATCGTGTAGCTGCTGGTACTACTAATATGAAGACCGAAAAGTATATACCTCCCTGCGCACATTATTATATGTGCGTCTCTTAGGACCCACTCAATCGTTATCGCTGGCAAGATCATAAGCAGGTCATTGCTACAAAATACAATCAGATTCTGCCACTCCATCCTATTCAGCGTTGGAATAAAAGCAACTAATTCTTCTAAGAAAGTGCCCATTTGTCAACGTGGATTAGCCTGTTATGCACCAGCATTGATCTGTACGACTACGCCATTCAAAATTATTGAGTTGACATCCGTGGAAAGAACATGCTTTGTTTGAACGCAAAATATAAAAAAGAGAAGCCAATTTGCCAGAAACAATTCAAGTTGTCTCTCACTGAGTCCCTTCTGTTGGCCAATGATGAATAAGAAATGGAAGTAGATGATGACCTGGAGTATTAGAGACTCTGGAAAACCAGAAATTTGGATATGAGAGAAATGTGGCAAGCAACCATTGTTTCAAAGTTTTCCAAGAAAACATTTTTTTTTTATTTTCCTACATGTTTCTTCAATTGCTAAATAAATACTAATTATTTTTTACAATCTCATTACTACTCTCTAAATTATTTAAAATTACAAAAATTCATTAAAAAATTGTTTTTTACTGAATAAATTGTGTTTTATTCACTTCTATTACGATATGTTCAATTTGTATGGGATTTTATGGTATAAGCGCAAACGTTCGATTAATCGAACACTAACTTTACCTCATACCTGTGCCATCGAAGTGTTGCAAAGGTGTTGATTTTTTTATTGCAAAAGATAGATTGGTTCTTTGGGTCATTTCATTTTTTTATAATATATTTTTAATATAATTTACTAGAAAGGTCTATCGGTAAGGTATTTTTCAACTACCACCGTCTAGAACTATAGATCAAACTATGGGATCAAAGTAAAATATGATACTGAACAGTTTTGCGAATATCTTCATAGTGTCAAGAACTATTAAAAATAGACAAATTTCATGTTCGATTAATCGAACACCGGTAGAAAATGGGTTAAGAAAAAAAATATACGCTAAAAAAAAATTAGCAAAACTTTTTATTTTATTTTTGATGCAAGGTTCTCTGCAAGACTTTCCCGTAAATTTTTTTTCTAAAGTTTTGTTTATTTTTACTTAAGCGTTCATAAAATAGTGTTCACTTAAGCTGGTAACCACATTTCTATAAATCTTCTAATTTTCGTTAAAAAAAAATTATTATGAATTAAATTTCAAAGTTATTATTGTACTTGATATATAAAAATTTTAATACCTATAGTTACTCCAAATTTGCTAAAACAAATTTTTCTAAGCAGTGAACATATTTTAAGTTTCTTCTTACTACATTCAGAATAATATGTGAATTGACAGACATAGTACATAGATCTTCTAAAAATAAAAATAAAAAACAATAAATTTCTTCAAAATGCATTTCTTTAACCACATACATACATACATTTATGCACTTAATTGACATACTCGCATATGCAGTTCATTAAACAAAATGGAAATAAAAATTATTTTGAAAATATACGCAGCATTTTATGCAGAATTTTCAAAAGGCCTTGAAAATTTCAAATTAAATTAAAGTAATTCATTTAATTAGTGCGCGTGGTGCATAAATCACATTATTTATTCTACAAAACGTTATCATTTCTTGAAAAAAGTGTATCATATTGAAAACAACTCATTTAAATCTTAAACAAGCCCAGTTTTAATGAATGCTAATCAAAAATGGCCTTATGAACTTTGAAAAAAAAGAAGACGCTTAAAATAAATTTTTACTTGTTAAGAAGTGAACCTAGTTACATATCAACTAGACATACATTTGTACAATACATTGAAAAAATGTGCTCAATTTATACGAAATCAGAACATTAAAGATTATCTCAAGCAAATAATAACCATTACGTCTCAATGAAGATAAGACATTTACAATATACAAAACAGTTAACTATTACGTATACTATTTTAAATAGTGAATGAAAACTTGAAATTATTGTTCATTACAGTTTTCAGGGCCGTAAATAATTTTTTCTGCAAAACAATTAAAAAGATAATCAAAAATATGTCATTAAATGTCAGACATCGACAGTTTTAAAGTTTAAAAAAAATCTATGTAAACGATGATTTTTTGTATAAAACTTGTATGCGCTTCCAACCGACATGCATCAAATTTTTTCACAAAAATTAAAGATCGATTTTTTTTTCATCAAAATTTTGAAGGGAGCGCTGTATACCTCAGAAACTACATATTTAAATTAAAAATTGACTTATTATTAAAAGAAAATGTGCAGTATGTTTTTTCAAGTTCTTATAAGACATGCGTGAAAATGTTAAATTTTTGAAAAATGTTTTTGAAATATTTTAAAAGTTACAGTCAGAAATCACCCTCATAATTTATCGATGCTATTTTTTCAATACAATTTTTTCTATGAAATTTTTCCGAATGAATTTAGTGTGATCAATTTTTCCGAAAGGCAAGATAAACGGAGCCTACTTTAAATAATATAATGATGTCATTTATATGACATTGCTTATCTATTAGAAACATGAGTCAATGTAAGCAAATTTGTCAAAAAAATTTATCACAAAACTATATTGAAAATTCTCTGAATGTTCAAAAAATTAAATGATTTTATTATTCCCAGATGTACAGAAAAAATTATAAGTGTACTCAAAATGTCATTTATGATCCTATATCTTGTATATCTGGGAAACCATTGTTATTTGGGGCTTAAAACTTTGCATGAGGCTTATGCTTGAGGATTACAGTCATCTTAAAAATGTTCATTAAGCTTGGACGTGAGTTGTCTAGCAATGTTTGCAAACTGAAAATGAGCAGGATTAAAAAATAGGCATTCTTCAGCATATAGGTAGTTTTCATAATCGCATTTTCCTCCAGATATATTGTGAAAGAAATCTTTGATTTTTAAATACAAACACATCAAAAGACTTCTGTGGAAATTCCTTACATACGCTGGACTATATTTTGCGATCTCTTTTAAGCTTAAATAAGCTATGACTTTATTTTATCAAAAGACTTTTCTTTGATCAAAAGAATTAAAGAAATAAGCTTATGTTGTTTTAAAAAAAACAACTCAAATATAAACAGGAAAATCTAAAAAAGGAGACTTGTGCTGCTTTTTCTTGTGTAATATAATTGTAATGACTGATTCACTTCTGAGGATCTTTTTTCAAAAATACGAAATAAATCATAAAATTAAATTTAATCGTGTAAGCTATACCATCATACAAAAGAACCATCTTTAAATTAATTTTTTAAAGATAATTTCTTTCAAATATTAACCATAACTGCGTTTAAGATGGTCCATTCTGTCGTTCCAATTTGCTATAACGCGTTCGATCATTTCGAGTGATATTTGGTAAGTGACGCGTGCAATTTATTAAACGTAGCCGGCTTATCCATATGAACTTTTGTCTTGACGTAGCCCAAATGGAAATTATTATCTAGAGGTGCGATGTCACACTATATGGGCCAATAAGCTACGTTATTTCAAGAAATTATGTGAATTTTAAATGAATTTGAAGATGACATTTTTTTGATATTTATAAATTTCTCTAATTGGCAAAGGTTGTTGCGGTGTTAATCTTTCTATGATGAAGTTCCAAATAAATACTGAATACCATAACAATTTGAACGACTCCCGAGTGATCTGTGATAAAATCGCTACTGAAAATAGTAAGTACATCTTAATAAATCAACCTATGTAAATGGATTATGCTTTCATTCATGTGGCTTCAAAATGAAAAACAAATTCAATATAAATCGGAGATTCCAAGGTTCAAATTTTTCATAAAATTGACTTATATTGTTTACCTGTAGTCGCACATTCACAATCTGAAGCATAATAATAACATATTTTTGAAAGATTTTATACTTTGTTACTACGCTTTAATATAACATACATACATCCGAAATTCACGGAAATATAACAATCCATTAAAAATATCAGACAACCACTATATCATTTTTGTAATCAGGGTGCAAGGTTATTGTTTAAACTGATAGTCCTTGACATGAAGTTCAGTTGAGATTAACATATCGAAAATATGTTTTTAGCACACTTCAAGAATATCGAACTTTTTAACAATTATGTAAAGTCACATCATTTATACTTGCTGCAGCCACATATATAATATAATACATCGATATTTTTTTTAAGCAAAAACTTAATTTTTTTATAATTCGCAACTGTTTTATCAACTTAGTGATATTTTTCACAATACATATATTATTTTTATTTATTTAAAATGTTTATATTTTACTATGGAAAGAAAGTTCCACAGAAGCATACACTTATTACATTTCTAAAAAAAAATCCACGGTTTTGCCATTGGTGTTTTTTTTTTAAAAATTTTCTTTAGAATTTGTTATTTTACTTAGAACAAAATTTTTATTTTTAACTCTTATTACTCACTTTATTTGTTCTTTGCTTTTAAATCACTTTTTTCCATTAATTTTATAAATTAAAATGCTCCACTCAATTAAGTGCTTAAGGTAAAATCTTTAAATATATCCTTTCAAAGGATGGATTATTATAAGGCAAACCGCGCGTCAAGGAGTTAATGCAAGAAATCCGTACGTACCGTCTCGCTAGAAGCGAGCAACTGATCGTTAATGTGCTCAAAAGCTCTCACTTAAATGAAAATTTTCAAATCGTTGGTTTACATTTAGTATGGAAAGAGCTAAGAACGAGAGTGCAAAAGCTTTATTTTTAGAAGAAAACAAAACAAAAAGTGACAATATCTCGCAGCTGTAAATCTTACTAATTTAAAATCACAACATTATCACATTAATGTTGATGTTCGGAGAAGATTTACTATTTCTTTATATTTAAGTTCAAGAACTAATTCTTGTTAATTGAGTGCAGTAGAATAACGCAGCTCTGAGAATCTTGTTTTGAAAATATTGAGCTCACATATGTTGACCACCTTTGGCTTCCGTCTTTGATTAAAATTTGGTTTTCATTTGGCTTCATGGGAATTTTTTCTTATATGAGTTTTTGAGAACTTAAAATGTTTTTTGAAATTTGTTAATATTATTTACCCTTATCTCCATTAATTTCTGGAATTGCGATTTTCATTAAATGACTTAGAAAATATGTAAATACTTGTAGAACATAAGAAAAAAATTCCATTGAACAAATTTCAAAAGGACAAAATGGCCAGAAGTAAATTTCTTTTAAAAAATTACAATTAGATTAAATGCTAGAAGGCAACACCGAACGCGAAATTGCAAATTTTGAAAAAAAAATGTAAGTCTACTCGTACGGTTCACGGTATTATTAAAAGATATAAAGAAGACAAAGGAATTTCAAATAAAAAACGTATGGTGGCAAAAAAAAAACTTATAGCTCGAGGGATAAAAAGTTGAATACATATTCGCAAAATTCGTAAAAGCCCATTTATATCTTCTTAATGCATAAACAATTCGAAGAGCTCCCCAGAAAAATAATTTAAATGGCCTAGTGGCACAGGATAAGCCATGCATCAGCAAGAAAAGTTGGCTTGAATTTTGCAAGAGAGCACATTTCAAAAGATTCTCATTTTGGAGCACGGTAAACACATTTTTTCAAAGACGTGGTTAGTATTTCTATAATAATTCAATACTCTACAGATTTTGTTACACTCATCGCTCGCTTTGCGCGAGGGTTAGGGGAATGAAAAGTGTCGCGCAAAGTGAAACCGCGTAAAGTCAAGTGAGAACTTCATGCAATTTAGGGGGTTACGTTCCTGAAAAGAGAAATATATTCGACTAAAAGACATTCACAACACTGTAGCTATTATTTTGCTATAAAAAATCATTTATTACCAAAGAAACATTTGTTTAAAATAAATAAAAAGGAACAACAAACTTAAAAACAGTAATTCAAACAAAAGAAAAGTTACAAAATTCATTTGTAATAAATAAAAATAATGCATCTTACAACACATTTGTTGGTTGTTTAAAGAAATCAGTCACAGCCGATTGCCTTACTTTTTTCGATTTTTCTAAATGAAGTTCCGGGTAAGGTGATAAGGCAGCTCTTATGTTACTTTCAAACGTTCTCAAGCGCCTGTCATCTGGATCAATTTTTATAGCTTCTTCCACCAATTTTTCACCCAAAGCTAAAACATTTGCCAAGTTGGTCACCGTCATCTGTTCCTCTTGTGTAGTTGCGATCTCTTCAAGATTTTCAGAATGTCCATGTCATCAAAAAACTCAATCATCTCTTCTACAGCAATGTTCTGTCCATCTGCTTCAAAAATGTCAGTTATATCCTGCTGATCCAAGTTTTCGAACACTTCTCCAGCAATTTGTCGTCCAAGATAAACTAACCCTTCCATATTCATTTCAATGTCATTTGGGTACACTTGGAAGTCTAAAATATTTTTCCAAGCTGCTTGTAGAGTTGATGGCTTTAGATCTGTCCATGCTAGCTTTATTTTGTAGACTGCATCCAAAACTGTACATTTTTTTCCAAAAGTTTCGAATGTTGTCAACGCCATTTTCTTCATCAGAAGCTTTAATCAACTCCTTAAATGTATGCTTTAGTTAGTTTATCTTAAAAGTTGAAATAACTCCTTGGTCCATTGGTTGAATTAAAGCAGTTGTATTCGGTGGCAAGAAGCAAACTTTAATGTTTGGATGTAAGTCAGTGAGAAATGCTGGGTGTGCTGTTGCGTTGTCCAAAACAAGTAAAGTCTTAAAAGAAATGTTGGATTTTTTCCAATATTCCTCGACTTCAGCAGCAAAAAGCTTTTTTTTAGGCAAATTTGGCTTCAAAATGCCTTTAAAAGCCCTCGGATTCTCAGCTGTATGAATTACCAAAGGCTTGCATCTGAAATCTTCCTCAGAGTTCGCACATAACAAAATCGTGATTCCGTCTTTTGCCACTTTAAGTCCCGGAGCAGACTTCTCCTCTTTCGAAACAAATGTTCTATTCGGCATGCGTTTCCAATAGAGCCCTGTCTCATCTGCATTAAATATTTGCTGAGGAGAATACCCTCCGGCCTCGATGTTTGCTTTAAAAATTTCTGGAAAACGATTTGCTGCTTTCTGATCGGAACTAGCTGTTTCTCCTTTAAACTTTAGGTTGTGAAAATGTTGCCTTTTTTTTAAATTTATCGAACCAACCCTTACTTGCTGTAAATGTTTCATCACACCCTTCTTCACTTCTTAAACGCTGATGCAATTGCAAGGCCTTTTCCCGAATAACTGCTGTGCTTAAAGGCATTCGGTTGGAAGTTTGTCGTTGTATCCATGCAGCTAAAATGCTTTCCATCCGTTCAACCAATGCCGATCTAACTCTGAAGGTTGATTTTTGCGACAATTCGCTGGACTGCGTAACGGACAACTTTATACGGCCCTTATTTGAACCAATCGTTCGTACACTTGACTCATTTATCCCATATATTTTTCCCAAAGCAGACGGCTTCTCTCCATTTTCCAATTTCCTGATTATTTCTATTTTCTTAGCCAGGCTCAAAGTTTTCTTTTGTTTTGATTTAACTTTTTCCTTAAAAAAGTAAGGAGGACATAAGTTTAATACATTTCCATTAAAATTTTGTTGCGCTTACCATTTCGTTGAACCTGTATAATTTTGGTTGTTATTATGCGCCTACTAGGTAATTTTAACGTATAAAGATTTCCTCTACACAACTGCTGAAATATTTAACTTATTTTCTATGAAATCGGCCAACAAATTAGTAAATAACCGAAAATATATGTACAATATTACTATAACAGATCATAGCATGCCTTGCTCGCGTAGAGCGAAGTCGCGGAAATTGAATTTTAGGTAGGCAAATGAAATTCGCGTAAAGGTAAATTAGCGCTAAGAAAAGTCGCGCAAAGCGAGGGATGAGTGTACCATGTTTAAAAATAAATGTGGCTACCGTGCTCGATAATGAGAATCTTTTACTATATAAAAAAATAAATTATTTTTTCTTAGTTCTTTCACTTGTTGATAGCCCAAAAGCCCGCTATAGAAAAGTCGAGTGTATGCGTTTACAGGATACATTGTTGAATCCTGTCTCAAATATGGCATGCCACCAGGTTTTTGGGTCAATTTTCTTAAATAAATATTACTACTTGATATGTGTGCCAAATGACAGAGCTCGAAGGGCCTAAATAGAATATGTTTTGCCTTATCAAATCCTGTCCCAAGCATAGGTGGCACCCAATTTAGGAAAATTAGCTCAAAAAATGGGTGACAACCCATCTTTGAGACAAGATTCAACAATGCATTTGAAGCTGTAATCTTGCACAGTTCAAATTAAAACAACAAAATTGGCTAAATATGTAAGCGCGTGCAACACAATTTCAATAAAAATCAGGATGGTAATTTTATTTTTGACAATTTTAATTCCAAAGTGACTGATTAACAAAATTGCTTTACATTGTGTACTTATTTAGCTGAAATTTTAGACACGTGCGCTCCCATCTTTTCTTCTTAAACATCCACTCGTAAACTAATTTACTTTCGCTCTCATTGATTTACTTTCTTTGGCTTTAATTCCATCAAATTCACTTTCCTTAGCTAAGGCCAATGGTTAATGAAAATGCGTAACGCCACGCAACATCCAAAGAAGACAAACACAGAATTGGAAATAAAATGAAAAGAAAGAAATGCTTAAGCCCAATGCAACTCAACAAATGAGGGAAGACTCCTACTACCGCCACCCATCTTTCACTGATGAGCAGAGAAATACAACTCATCAATTGTGTCAACATATTAACTTAAGCTGCATACACACACATGCCACACAAACACTCCCGCACACATGCCACAACAATGTTGCTGTTGCATGCAATGCAGATTAACCCAATAAACATATGCAACATATCTTATTACAGTGCATTTATAGCTCCTCTAGAAGAATTTTATGCGGTCAAACATAAGGGAGTAATAAGCGATCCTCCCTAAAATCTTTCCATAAAAATAAGTAACAAAATATATAAAAATATATTTTGAGTCGTTCATGTGCATGGGTCCAAAAAATCCATTTAGAAGGGTCGGGGACCTCACTTGTCACTTCCAAAATCCATGTTCGGCCTTTTCCCATCGATTCGTGCAATATGGGTCCAAAAAACCCTTTTAGGAGGGTCAGGGACCTCACTTGTCACCTTCAAAATCCATTTTCGACCTTTTCCCATCGATTCAAGCAGTAAAGTTTTTTTCGAAAAATGGGTCCAAAAAACCCATTTAGGAGGGTCGGGGACCTCACTTGTCAGTTCCAAATTCCATTTTCGGCCTTTTCCCATCGATTCGTGCGATAAAGTTTTTTTCGAAAAATGGGTCCAAAAATCCCATTTAGGAGGGTCGGGGATCTCACTTGTCACTTCCAAAATCCATGTTCGGCCTTTTCCCATCGACTCGTGCAATATGGGTCCAAAAAACCCTTTTAGGAGGGTCAGGGACCTCACTTGTCACCTTCAAAATAAATTTTCGACCTTTTCCCATCGATTCGTGCAGTAAAGTTTTTTTCGAAAAATGGGTCCAAAAAACCCATTTAGGAGGGTTGGGGACCTCACTTGTCAATTCCAAAATCCATTTTCGGCCTTTTCCCATCGATTCGTGCGATAAAGTTTTTTTCGAAAAATGGGTCCAAAAAACCCATTTAGGAGGGTCGGGGACCTCACTTGTCAATTCCAAAATCCATTTTCGGCCTTTTCGCATCGATTCGTGCGATAAAGTTTTTTTCGAAAAATGGGTCCAAAAAACCCATTTAGGAGGGTTGGGGACCTCACTTGTCACCTTTAAAATCCATTTTCGGCCTTTTCCCATCGATTCGTGCAGTAAAGTTTTTTTCGAAAAATGGGTTCAAAAAACCCATTTAGGAGGGTCGGGGACCTCACTTGTCACTTCCAAAATCCATTTTCGGCCTTTTCCCATCGATTCGTGCAAACAAATTTTTTTCGAAAAATGGGTCCAAAACACCTCTTTAGGAGGGTCAGGAACCTCCCCTGTCACTCCCAAAATCCTTTTTCGGCCTTTTCCCATTGATGCGTTGAGCACAATTTTTCTAAAAATTATAAGTGCATAATTATCATAAATTTCTTTCTTTTCAGAAACATGTTAAGTATTTCCCTTTGGACTTTATTATCAATAATCCTAAGTTTTCTCCTTTGAAATTTTTTGCTTAGTGATCCAAGATATTATTTTAGGATTTTCTTCGTTCTTTCATACAAAAAAACCTTTTATTTTCGCCTTTTGAAAAATAAAAGTCAAAAAAAACTCTTTGCATGTGACTGTTAAAAATATAAGTTAAAAAAAACTTTTAAAAAAAACTTTTATTAATAAAAGTCAAAAAAACTTGTTAATAAAAGTTTTTTTTAAAAGTTTTTTTTGACTTTTTGAAATATAAGTTAAAAAAAACTTTTACTTTTATTTTCGGATATAAAAGTTTTAAGGAAACTTTTACTTTTATTTCACAAAAATAAAAGTTAAAAGTTTACTTTTACCTAAAAAAAACTTTTATATAAGTTTATTTCAAGCTCTGCTTGTCACATCCAAAATCCATTTTCGGCCTTTTCCCATCGATTCGTGCAGTAAAATTTTTTCGAGAAAATGAGTCCAAAAAACCCTTTTAGAAGGGTCGGGGACCTCACTTGTCACCTTCAAAATCCATTTTCGACCTTTTCTCATTCATTCGTGCAATAAAATTTTTTTCAAAAAATGGGTCCAAAACGCCTCTTTAGGAGGGTCGGGAACCTCCTCTGTCACTGCCAGAATCCATTTTCGGCATTTTTTCATTGATGCGTTGAGCACAATTTTTTTAAAAGTTATGAGTGCATAATTATAATAAATTTCGTTCTTTTCAGAAACATGTTAAGTACTTTCCTTTGGATTTTATTATCAATAATCCTAAGTGTTCTCCTTTGAAATTTTCAGCTTAGTGATCCAAAATATTATTTTAGGATTTTCCTCGTTTTTTCATACTTAAAAAACTTTTATTTTCGCCTTTGAAAAATAAAAAAAAAACTCTTTGCATGTGACTGTTAAAAATATACATAAGTAAAAAAAAAAACTTTTAAAAAAAACTTTTATTAACCCTTTCGCGTCCGCTCCAAGGCCAGCTGCCAGAAACAATTTTTTTCTTAACTTCCAGGCTTATTAAGTCTATATAAGGTATTTTGAAAGTTTTTAGCTTTCTAGACTAATCTGGTCCAGTGATGGCATTTTCGAAAAATCGTATTCAGTACATTCGACAAGTTTTCAGTACATTCGGTACATTTTGGACATTTTCAGTACATTTGGAGAGTTTTCAGAACATTTTCAGTATATTTTCGGTACACTTAGACAATTAATTTTTTTTTTTGAGTTAATTTTGCTAAAATCTGTGATGAAATGTCGTACGACCATTTCTTGTTAGTAAATTGAATCAAACCTCAATATTGTAGTAGCTGGCAACACTTCGGAATAATTGGAAATAAAATTTAGAAATTGAACGGTTCAGTATTCACCCAGAAGTGAAGTTTTTTTTTTTTAGTGAAATATCAAAACTTTTACACGACATTAAAATTTGACAAAAAAAAGACAAAAAATTCCAAAAAAGTACATTCGGCCTCTAAAAAGTACATTTCAAGTCTCGATTCAGTACAATTCCACAATTCCACTTTGTAAATGCTTACCTTTTTTGAGTACATACATACGTGATTTTATAAATCAATGTTAAATATTTCTCATTAGAGTTTTGTTTTGGAAGAACAAAAGTGATGGGCTTTTATTTTTTAGTAGCAAAATTTCAAAAACAGATAATATTTTTTGTTGGAAAATTACCTCTCTGCACCGGGCGGTCAATGTGGACGGTACGCCACTGTACCGCTGGACAAGCTTTTTCTCAACAAACTATCGCTTGGCATGAGAATATGAGCACGATCGAAACCATCGTGACATCCTGATTCCTTTGCTATTCGAAAGGTTTTCTGGGTGAATACATATTGAGTACATCATTGTAAATGTACATTTGCTTTTGTTTGTCATTATTTGCCCAACAGGAAAATGCAGTACCCATTGGGAAAATGGTTTGCTATCGCATCAAAGGATCGCTGCATTTGTGATTCTCTTTTAAGATAAGTTTTTGAATTGTAAAGGGTCATTTTTTAAGCCAGTACTAACTTTGATTGTTGATAATGCAACGACTTTAGTGGGTTTGTCAGCGTAGACTAGCGACTTTACGTATCCACAAAGAAAATAATCAAGAGGCATTAAATCACAAGATCTTGGAAGATGATATACAGATCCATTACGCGAAATTATGTATTTATCGAATGATTCCTTCAAGGAGTTCATTGTGTCGTTTGTTGTGTGAAATCATGCTGGAATCACATTCCTGCCATTTAAACGCGGACCGAAAAAGCTATTAAGAATGGCTCTAAGGCAAATACAAGCTGATTAGCCTCATTTTTTAAAATAAAAATATGGTCCGATGTCTCCATCATGCCCACGGACCGCATCAAACTGTGAATTTTCGGGATGTAACAGCTTTTCGATAATCTCATGTGGATTATTTTCGCTCCAAATGCGAAAAATTTTTTTATGAGCATACCCATTGAGCCAAAAAAAGCATCATCGCTAAACAAAATTTTACGATAAAACAGCGGATAATTTTCTTTTCAATTGCATTCAATATAAAAATTTATATGAAGATGGATCGAAAGATGTGATCTAAAATAATTTACTATATATAGTGATTCATTTTCCTGTCAGGTGCTTGCAATTTTCCTCTGTGTATGGGTGCTATAGCGAAAAACCCATTGCAAGTGCATTAATAGTCAATTGCTGGCCTGGTAGCAACACCAACAACATTGGCTGTTGCTGTTTCAGCAATTGCAATTCGATTGATATTTGTGCTGCCAATAGCAATGGTAGCATATGAGTTGCTTCTAGTGTTTCTTACAGCAGCTCATTGTTGCATTGTTATTGTTATTTTTGCTATTGCTGTCATTGTCATTACTGCTGTCATTAAAGTGTCATTAAAAGTTGCTCTTCGTTGTTGCATTTTATTGTTAGTATTCCAATACATTGTATATAAGCATGCAATTCAGCAAAGGATAAACAAAGCATAGCAACGATACCATTAATTTGCTTCGCAAACTTTTAATGATTAGCATTAGAACTGCTGCAACATACACTGTTGTTAATAGAAACTCGTTTGAAATTTTAACTCTTGGAAAATAAACTGAAGTGCAAACAGAAGAATGTTTGTCCCAAGAATATGAGGTCAAAACCTTTGAGGTGGAAAATTGTATTTAGCTAACTTTTTTTTGTTTAATATGTGGAAATTTTCATTTGAAGATGATTTGAAGCTGTAGGATATACATTAAGAAAGTTGCACATTGGTCAAAAGAATTCATAGCTTTTGTCAATAGATAAATTTAAGTTTTTGTTTTCTGAAAAATAAAACATTTAATTTGTTATGTTTTTAGTTTAGTTGTAGAAATTTATTTCTGTCAAATGAAAACAATTTTTGGTATGGCAAAAATGGCACTTTTATGCGCACTCGCAGTACATTCGTAAGAAATTTTGGCAGCAGGTCCCAGATTTTTTTTTACATATAGAAATTGAGCTTCTTGAACGTTGTTTGCTACTTTACTACGACCATGAACATTATAGCGTTCGATACTACTACGGTATTTCCGTTGAGCAAACAATATCCTCCCTATAAGGAACAAATTTATTAAATACCACTGCACCATCGAATTTTCAAAAAAAAATCTCCAGAAAAAAGGGACTTCACTAAAGGAAATAGTACAGATTTAACTTATTTGTATTATAACGAGTGGTCCAGGCACACCATCTGTTACTTCCAGTTTTTGCAATAGCTACGCAAAACCAGTAAGTAAAACTGATTTATGTACTAAACTAATTAACATGAGTAAAATGCCTACCCTACTACATATTTTTGTGGTCGGTGCTGCTTTTACTTGAACCTGAAACTTGTTTCTGCTTATACATACATAGATATCTTCTGAATTTTGCTTGCGGAATATGCAGATGACAATAATCTGCCATCTTAACGCACTGTAATTTGTGGCCTGCCATTTACTTAATTCAACGGCAGGTATTTCGTTTTCATTCTCTGCCTTCTTTCTTAACTTCAGCAGCTAATTTACCCTCTTAAAAGTTACCGTAATTTCCACTCTTGCGGAAAATCCATTCACTTCAGAGTGACGCACAGGTTGTTCAGCTTTCAAGATACTTTTCTTAAATTTCATTTATTAGATTACTTAACTGAAATGGTTTGGTATTTGCATTTTTTTTTTTTTCTAGGGAAGCAACATTTTTTTGATTGTTAATCCCTCTATGTAAATGCTTTTCAGATAATAGCCACATTATTATATGAAGCACCAGTAAGCGGTTTTTATTCTTCTCAGTTCGGTACACATAATAACCCTTGTCAACTTAATAGAGAGCCTGCTGGTTGGTTGGCTTTTGTTTAAGGGTCCACTCTATGAAATGTTTTGATTTCCTTTTGTTTATTTCGGAACGGCAAGAGTATGGAATTTATTTACACGCAGATTAAAGGTTTATCTTATAATTGGGTCAGATTTAATTGTGATGTGGACAAGAAAAAAAATTTGTGTAAATCTTAGACAAAATGAGAAATATTGTTCAGGTTTTGGTAATTTGGAATTTAGAAAATAGTGAGATGTTCTGAAAAACCAATTAACCCTTTTAAAGCTCATAGCTGACGTAAGCCCAAAAATTCCATTTTTTCCAATTAAGTATTAAATTGACAAATTGTCAGTATAAGAGCGGGCTGAAAATATGATTATTATGTGTTTCTCCAATAAAACATCCCATTGCCACTGAGATTTTAAAAACCAATGAAATATCTGAAAACTACGTGATTTTGTGCTCTTGTCATATTTGATTGCCTTCAGCTGTCATTTCTTACTCTGACATTTGTTCTTCGTCCTTTGCAATATCTTCTTCATTTGCAGTATGTTTGTTTGTATGCGTAGCATAAAGCCTTTTGGCAAGCACATACATAAATACAAGTAAATGCCACAAAAAAAGACTTCTAGTAGTCACCATTGGAACAGCGCACAAGCTTTTGGCATAAAATACTTTTGCTTTGAGATTCCTACTGTTGCTGTTACTGATTGTTTAAGTGGCTGCAATAACGTCATAAAGTCGAAGAATAATGAGAACAAAACTTTGGTATTTCCTTTCTATGTTCACTAGGGTGGTTCCTTTTTTACGAAAATCAAATGACAGCCCCCTCAATTGGTTCGAAATAGAGTAAAAAAAAATTTAAAAAATTATTTAAAATTTATATTTTTAACGGAGCCTATTTCAGAAAGAAATTTATCCTAAGCCGCCATTTTTTTATTCTTTCTTGAGTAGATCTTAATTTTAATAAAGAATATAATAAAAAAAGTATCGTTCGGCTCTAGTTTTTCAGATATAGTCATAGGAAATTGCAGATATGGCTTTTCTTAAAATCATTATAAGTTGGAAACTCCTGAAAAGATTTTAAATATATTGATGTCATATGGAATTAATATAATTGGGCTGCCATTATATGTTAATAAAATTACAGATTAATAATACAATTTTTAGAGAAAATAACAGTTATTTAAAAAAAAAAATGGTGACAATTTTAAAAAACCTCCATACCTCAAAACACGTGGGCATTATTTCAAATTTTTAAGCAACAATCTTATAGACAAAATTATGTAAAATCTATTCAGGAGCTTCCAACTTAAAATGATTTTTAGAAAGCTATATCCGCATCTTTCCATGACTATATCTCAAAAACTAGATCCGAATGATACTTTTTTTAAGATATTCTTTCTTAAAATTAAAGGCCACTCAAGAAAAAATTGTTTAAAAAATGGTGGCTTAGATTAGGCTTAGGGTTAAAGATAAAAATTTTAGATTAATTTTAAAAATTTCTTTAATCCTATTTTGAAACAATTGAGGGGGCGCCCATTTGACTTTCGCAAAAAAAAAACCAAATAAGAAAAGCCAATTTTCACTTTGAAATAGGGTCGTAGGGGTTAAAGATACAAATTTACTGATATTTTATTTGTTTATTTATATATTTATTAATTAGTTAATTTATTTATTTATTTATTTAATAATTTACTTATGTATTTATTTATTTATTTATTTATTTATTTATTTATTTATTTATTTATTTATTTATTTATTTATTTATTTATTTATTTATTTACTTATTTATTTATTTATTTATTTATTTATTTATTTATTTATTTATTTATTTATTTATTTATTTATTTATTTATTTATTTATTTATTTATTTATTTATTTATTTATTTATTTATTTATTTATTTATTTATTTATTTATTTATTTATTTATTTATTTATTTATTTATTTATTTATTTATTTATTTATTTATTTATTTATTTATTTATTTATTTATTTATTTATTTATTTATTTATTTATTTATTTATTTATTTATTTATTTATTTATTTATTTATTTATTTATTTATTTATTTATTTATTTATTTATTTATTTATTTATTTATTTATTTATTTATTTATTTATTTATTTATTTATTTATTTATTTATTTATTTATTTATTTATTTATTTATTTATTTATTTATTTATTTATTTATTTATTTATTTATTTATTTATTTATTTATTTATTTATTTATTTATTTATTTATTTATTTATTTATTTATTTATTTATTTATTTATTTATTAATTTATTTATTTATTTATTTATTTATTTATTTATTTATTTATTTATTTATTTATTTATTTATTAATTTATTTATTTATTTATTTATTTATTTTTATTCGTCACCGTGACCATTCAAACTAATTGGAATATATTTACTTTATATTAAAAAAAAACATCGGTATAGTTTAGTATCTGTAAAAAAAATGGTGGCAAATTTAAAAAAGATACCTTAAATTTGAACACCCTTTAGATAGCGTCATCAATCTGAATAATCTTTATACTACATGCGCACATATGTATGTAGTTTTTCATACCCATTGTATTTAATTTATTTTTGCTAGCCTTAAGACCACATCTTTCCAAGGAAAGTATCACATAATGCTTTCCCAATGTAACATAACGAACTTTGCTTAGCTTATTTGCACCCAAGTCTTGAATTTATTTTTTATATTTATTTTTATTACTCACTTATATAAAAAAATAAGTTATTATATGTAAAATTATTTATTTACTGTGAAGAAATACCTTTATTTTTAAAGTCTGCTTACGGATGAACAAACAGTGTCATGACACTTGCGACAGTTTCAGAAGTACTGTGGTAGAAGCACCATGGTGGAAGCACAGGCAGCTTTTTATTTTCCAGATCGATGTTTTTTAATAACTTTTAAATAAAATACGCTTTTATAACTTACATATATTTAAATGATTGTTTGATCTTCGTTATTTGGAGTAATCGGAAGGGCTGCAATCCGCTAGCACCTCATCTGGTGAATTTTGAGAAAAAAAGTAAGCATCTAATAGGTCACAAATTGGTCATAATTGGTGAGTTAGTCCGATTAATTGGTTAGCAAGACGCAATTTTTTAAAAATATTTTAAAAATTTCAAGGTCATTCGAAGATTTTGGCACCTCATCTGACGAATTCTGAAATAAAAAAATATGTATCTAATAGGTCACGAATTGGTCATAATTGGTCAGTTAGTCCGATTAATTGGTCAGCAAGAGAACATTTTTTAAGAATATATTTAAAAATTTCAAGGTCATCTTAATATTTTGGCATCTCATCTGGCGAATTTTGGAATAAAAAAGTACGTTTCTAATGGTCACGAATTGGTCAGTTAGTCCGATTAATTGGTCAGTAATAGAGTTTTTAAAAAATTTTTGAAAATTTCAAGGTCATCTGAAGATTTTGGCACCTCATCTGACGAATTTTGATATAAAAAAATATGAATCTAATAGGTCACGAACTGGTCATAATTGGTCAGTTACTCCGATCAATTGGTCAGCAAGAGAATATTTTTTCAAATTGTTTTAAAAACTTCATGGTCATCTGAGAATTTTGACACTTCATATTAGGGCAAAAAAAAGGAAGATAAGAATTCGACATGGTTTTTTAATGCTGACAATTGGTCAGCAAAAATCTAATAAGTGGTGATGCATAGAACATTTTTTAAAAATACAAATGACTTTTCTATGATACAACCCATGCGGGTACCTCGACTGTTATATCTACGGTGACCATCCGTTCTGTTTTTAGTTGAACAGTTGTTTTTAAGGCGCTTGTTCTGCGTATTTTTTTTTGATGGAAAATTACAGAAGTGTTCTGTTTTTTGTTCTGCTTTCATGGGCCACGCAAATCTACTATTTACTAATCTACAGTCTATTTCTAATAACGTCAACCCTTTGCTGATCGATATGTAAGTTGTTATCGATATCAATTAGCAATCTCTATCAAAAAGCTGATTGTGCAATGTAATTACCGTGACGCTAAGTTTTTCGGTTTGGATTTGAAACCAAATTTTTGCTGGTTATTCGCTGAACGCAGAGATGAAATTTGTTTACCTTTCATGATCAAGAAAATAATTTCGGAGTTAGAAAAAACAGGAACTGCAAAGATTGTGTCAAAAGTTTTATAAGAATTGCATTAAATTATCTACATCAGTTGGATAATGCATTTAAAGAGGTTGAAGTGATGGAATGGGTATTGTTGCGTACAATGCCATCTTCGAATAAGGTTGAAAGAAACTTGTGATTTTTGGTGATAGCCCAGTGTGCCAAACGAATTCGTTTCGAATTTCTTCGTACTATTTATCTGAAACGGATTTCGTTACGAATTCGTTTCGAACTCGTTTTCGTATGAAATTCCTCTCGAAAAAACGGATTTCGAAACGAATTCGTATTTAAAGTCCATTACGAATTCAAAACGAACAAAAAACGAATTCGTATTTGAAGTCCGTTACGAATTCGTTTTACTTACAAAAAACAAAATCCGAAACGAATTCGTTTTACTTGCAAAAAACGGAATTCGCATCCGTTTTTGTGCACATTTAGATCGACCCAGGACATTTCGATGTAAAATTAATTGGCTAATATACGTACATCTTTCATACACTATTTTGATTTATTTGTGTGCGTTCGTGGACTTAAATGATGTTAAACACAAATTTTATGAAAAAATTTTCCATTTTTTTTTTTAAACGGTCCCCATTAAATATTTGAAGAAGAAAAATTTTGTTCCAGTTATCTTATTAAATAGAGAGTCTCATGTAGTTTAAGAAAAAAAAGTTTTTAAAAATAGTTTTTTAAAAATATCAATTTTTGATGCTAAAAAAAAGGTATTAAAACTCATTTTAAAATAGTTTTTTGACTTATCTACATTTTGTTAGGGTGACCAAAAAAAATCGAGTTTTCGACTTATATGTTGTTTTTATGAAAAGCAATTAGTGTTATGTAAAAAAATGAAGCCCTGAAAAATTTCATTAAAAAATATTGATATTAGAGGTCGCTAGTGTCCGATTTATGAATTAAATTCATTTTTTTTTATTTGCGAGTGATTATAACTCTTCCCAAAATATAATTCTGCATGAGATACGGGCTGCTGGCATTGATTCTTATATTTTCGGGTCTGCTGAACACGATGCTGATAGTTGTTTTGCGAAACTGTGGCTGGGTATTTTGGTAACATAAAAAAACTCGCTGAAAACAGCGAAAAAAGAGCGCAAATTTGGGTTTAAGTGAGGTAAACTCGAGGAATACATTTTTTTTCTTAGTCTAACATTCTTCAGCATTATAGTCCGAAAACAGACAAAGATATTCTGCTTAGTCTCGATGTTCCAGTATTTTTCCTCAAAAAATGAAAAATTCTCGAAAACGGGCCAAAACTCAAGCTAAATGAGGTAAATTCGAGTAATACATTTTTTGAAGATCGTTTTCCGAAGTAATTTTTTGCGCTGAAACCGAATTCGGCCTCAAAATCGAATCATCACATCAGACTTCCGAAATATTTGAGGTTACGCAGACATTTTTACTTATATCTTATTTAATACGCCTGACCAATTTTTTGTTTTGGCTGACCAATTTTAAATCATCATGTAACAACATATTATAAATATAGTAATTAAAAATTAATTGATTTACATGACAACCTGATATAACAGTCGAGGTACCCGCATGGGTTGTATCATAGAAAAGTCATTTGTATTTTTAAAAAATGTTCTATGCATGACCACTTATAAGATTTTTGCTGACCAATTGTCAGCATTAAAAATCCTATCGATTTCTTAACTTCCTTTTTTTCGTCCTAATATGAAGTGTCAAAATTCTCATATGACCATGAAGTTTTTAAAACAAATTGAAAAAATATTCCCTTGCTGACCAATTAATCGGAGTAACTGACCAATTATGACCAGTTCGTGACCTATTAGATTCATATTTTTTTATATCAAAATTCGTCAGATGAGGTGCCAAAATCTTCAGATGACCTTGAAATTCTTAAAAATATTTTTAAAAAATGTTCTCTTGCTGACCAATTAATCGGACTAACTGACCAATTATGACCAATTTGTGACCTATTAGATGCATATTTTTTTATTTCAGAATTCGTCAGATGAGGTGCCAAAATCTTCGAATGACCTTGAAATTTTTAAAATATTTTTAAAAAATTGAATCTTGCTGACCAATTAATCGGACTAACTGAACAATTATGACCAATTTGTGACCTATTAGATGCTTATTTTTCTTCCTCAAAATTCACCAGATGAGGTGCTAGCGGATCGCAGCCGATCGGAAGACATTATAATTTATTTGCTGGCTCAACACGACGTTGGAAAGTTTTAACGGATAATATCAAGTCCGGAAGGCTGAAATGTCCACGTGATACTCGTTGGGAAGCTTAAATTTCCAGACTGAAACCTATCCCATTCCAAATAGGTGATATTCACGATGCTTTAGTTGAACTGAAGCGCAATCCAGAAGCAGCACATAAGGCGACTACACTTTCTGAGCGGCTAGAAAAATTTGATTTCTTTGTATCCCTTGTTTTTTGGTACGACATGTCAGCAAGATGCGGATATGTTTGAAGAGTTTGAAATAGAGTTTTTCAATCTTTTGATTGATGTCTGTATAGCAGCCATTCGCAAGAGATTCACTCAACTCAATCAATACGCTCACATATGGGGATTTCTCTACAGAACCAAAAATGTGCTAACGAAGCTCTTGAAAAACATTGCCTCGAACTCCAAAAACCTCTGACAATTGAAGAAAAATGTGATATCGATGGAAGTAGCTTATCTTTTGAGTTGATTCGCATAAAAATATATATAAGATGGATCGAATCGTCTCCAAAGGATGTTTTTAACTTCATCTTCAAAATCAAATTATAAGATCTTTACCCAAACGTTTGAATTTCTCTACGGATCTTACTTACGTCTCCAGTCCCTGTAGCAAGTGGGGAAAGAAGCTTTTCTAAGCTGATATTGATCAAGACATTCTTGCAATCTGCGATGAGCCAATAACATCTCAACTCCTTGGTGATTCTTTCTATCGAGAATGAAACGGCTCAAAATACCAATTTTTCAAAAGTTATTTGGAAGTAAAAAAAAAATTTTATCTAATTTGACTATTATTAACTCACATTTTTTCATTTATTTTCCACAAAAATAAATCAAAAAAAAATCTATGCATTGTGTGTTATTACAGGTTATAGAAGATGAGTATAGGAAAAGGGCACCGATAAAATTTCCGAACAGGACCTAATTACCCTTGAGCCGGCACTGGCCTTTTTCTTCAAGTATCTCCTTAAAGAAGAAATTGGGAGGCTGAACTTTTTAGTTATTAGTTTCTAATGTTAAATAAGACACTTTTAAAGAACACCCTATATATGCTTCTTAAGAGCTTGTTAGTGACTGCATGTATTTTCAATTTCCACGTCGGATGCTCTTGTTGCCTACGACAAAAGTTCTGTCGGGTGAGGAAAACTAAACTTGATGCATAAAAAGGTACACCTTTACCTGCAAATTACCAAACTTTACCTATGCAGAAACAGCCCTAAGCTTTTGCAACTGTAATGCGGCGATAATTATTAAAACGTGCTCATTTTTGCCATGCCCAAAGTCGAAATTCTGCGGTTCTACTTCATTTTTAAGGCATAAATTTGTATTCTCTGGAAAATTTATGCAACGATGAAAAAGTTTACTTTTGATGCCTGTATGCTTGTTTTTTCGCTGTTAGGATGTCTGTTTGTTGGTTTGTCTGTCTCCTGCGATAACCACATAAAATATTTGTTATTAACTTAAGTTGACAACTGAGGGAGTTTTTGTGGCAATGAGTTTTTTTAGTTTAAGTTTTTATTTTTTTCTTGCAAGAAAACTGAAATTTGCTGCGATGTAGAAAATTACATTCTATACTTTGTTGGTTCTCACTGTCGCTAACAGCTTTAAAGATCAATAAATTCTTAAGAAGTCATACGTGCGAAAAAAAAAAACTTTAATAAATTTTATTAAAAATGGCTTGATATGTGAGCCGCAAACAAATGCTCTATTTGGCCAAAGGAAAAAGTTTCATAGAGATATTATTTAAATGTCACAACCAGTGCGAAATTGGCAACAAAATATCACTTGTATTGGTTACTAAGTTATCCGAAATTTTTCACCATATGACTTCGTGATTCTCATGCAAAGTTTTCACAGCTTGGGCTTAAAATTTATTTCTTTATGCTTTCAACTCAAAAGTCATCGCTGCCGTATGTTCAGAAACTTATATGAGACGGGAAAAAATTTCAATACACAAATGCAAATAATATTCAACTTCATAAGACAGGAATAATCCTTACCATTGGCGGCGGCAGTTGTTGTATATTTGTATACATGTATGTGAGCATAAGTAATTTTACTTTTGAAGTACAAACAAACAACGAATAAAATGGAGAAAAAATGAAAAAAAAATTGGAAAAACCCCGAAAGTATCACAAATAAACAAATATTTTTGTTTGAATTTCACACAGCGTGAAATTTCTCAAATAAGAATTTTAATATTCTTGTCCTGCCTTTCATGCCAGGCTACATTGTATTTCTTCTATTGCGTAAATATTCTTTTATTTGTTCTTGTTTGGCTTCATTTTATACCCTACACATGGAGTATATTCGATTTGGCTTTCGTTTTGTAACGCTGAGAAGATCTGTATTCGGGTTGCCAATCCGCTGTTAGAAGGTTGTCCACTATTTATGGTACACGCTATATATGAAATTTATTAGCTATCCCTTAAAGCACTATTATTACTATCTCAGAGGGCTTGATAAATTATGTTGATTTCACGGCGTATATTTTCTTATAGTTTCGTCACAGTGACCGTATTTGTAATCGAGGAACTTTAAGTATGTTAGGTTAGAGTGGCGGCTTAGGAAGCATGCTGTAAGTGTAAAGTAGCACTAGCTTTGCCATTTTAATACCATCTACGCGACCCGCAAAACAGATAAAGAATTAGCAAATGAATTTATTAAGCCTTAAAATCGAAAAAATCTACTTATATCCAGTTAGTCCTGTTTAGTTAGTTAAACAGCGATCCGATTTGCAAAAAGGGTTGAATGGAATACCTAATTTTTCAGCATGCTTGCCGATAGTCCAGTGTCCATTGCAAGTCGTGGTAATTCTCGCGATGTCACTGCGGAGAATAGGTCAGTGGTTTTTGAATTGTTATAGGTTGGCCAAATTGCTATAGATGTTTTACAGGTCCTTAGGGTCCTCCATTCCTTTGCTGCCTCGGAAAGAAAAAGCGAGAAAATCTTTTTCTTAACTAAACCTAGCGGAATTTGCACGCGCTCGGAAGCTGCAGTTTCGTTAAGACAAGTAAGTATTACAAATTATCCGTCCTTTCATTACCCTCAATGTTCCTGCGGCCTGGGACCCATATGAGAGTTACATCGAGCTGACGCCCCAACCCAGCTAGTTCCTTCCTACATTGGTCTACTAATTAAGATTTTATCGTCTTCGAGCTCAGAGCCTTGATGGAGCTTGGCTGTCGGAGAAGATTGCTAACTTTCCCATATTAGAATTGCCCACTAACCTGCAGGCTTCTAGAATAGCAAAGACTTCTCATTGGAAAACGCTATCTGAGTTAGGTTAGCAAACGAGAGACTTTAAGTACCCCAATAAAAAATAGTCACATGGGCCGCCTAAGACCGGTGAACTATGTAGCCATGGTATTGTGCAATTGTGGGATGTCTATTTTTAGGAAATAACTGCTGCATGCAGTTATCGACACAAAAGCTGGGACCACGTGTTTCGATTGCAGTAGAGACTATTCTGCAGTGTAGGGTATGTACTTTTCTATGAGGCCAGAGTAAAAACCCTAACTAGTTCTTCTGTCACACTCATTGTGCGTCAGCGTACACTGTGTACGCTCTTATCGAAACAGGAAGCCTATAGAAGACGATGGAAGAAAGGGTTTCGGAAGCCACAAATAAAATACAATTTTGGTGTTTATGCATGAAAACTTTCTTTTATGTTGTGTATTTTATTTACTTTTTGCAAATATTTACACAAATATATGTTATATATAAATAGACATATGTATGTATGTATATAATGTTGTGAGGTATGCTGGGTGGGAAAAATATGTGAAATTTTTAGATATATTTTAAGTGCATTTTTTGCTAAGAATTTATGTTTATTAATTAAAAAATTGTGTTGTCATAAATAAAAATTGGGGGATAAATCAATTCTTATAATCTTTATTAATTAAGTAGCGTTTGAGCGATTTCTGATGTGGCTAGCGCATTTCACACAGTGTTAGAGGTTGCAAAAATACTGATTTCGGCAATATCACTAATAAAGTAGACCGAGACAAATCCAAGGTTTTAAAAAGACAGCGCTCTATTCAGGAATGGAACTATGTGTGAGCAATCATACATACTAAAGTTTGGTTTAAGAATCTTGTTTATATTTATGGATAAAATTTGGGCTGGATTGTATCAGTGGGTGGGTCACCGCTCTAAATTTCAAGTTATCGAAGCTACTGTTGTAAAATTTAATACGCGGATGTCGATCACGAATATGATTTATTGAACCAAAATTAGACTGAATTAAAAAAGTGGTCGTGACATTTTTCATTTTTCAATAGAGCTTTTCAACCTGTTTCAATATTTTAATTTTAATTCAAGATTTAAATTTTCCACATTTTTTTGTTTCGGTCAATTTTTTTCGCCATTTATTTTTCGATATTTTGGGAATCGAAATTTTATTTTTGCGACACATCGTACTACACCCACTTGGTTTAAAGACAGCGACAGATTCCATAATTTTTCAACCTCATTCAACATTTTGCATTTTTATTTTTGACTTTTTCAACATTTATCAACTTTTTTCGGTTTTTACAATTATAATCGTTACATTTTAATATATTCTGATCTTTCTTAAAATTTTTCATCTTTTTTCAACATTTTCTAATTTATTCGACTTATTCTACCTCTTTCAACTTTTTCTAACATTTTCCATATTCGTTCGACGATTTCAACCTAATTCAACTTTCCTCATTAGTTTCCATATTTTAACAACATTTTTCAACCTATTTTAAATTCGTTCAACTTTTTCAACAGCTTCCATATTAATAGATTTTTTCAAGCTTATTCTACTTTTTAATATTTTTTGACCTTTTTCAATCTCTACCAATATACATATTTCTTCTTTTTCAATCTCCATCAACTTTTTTCAAGTTTTCCAACTTTTTCGACATTTTACATCTTTTCAGCCTTTCTCAACTATTTCAACATTTTTCAACCTCACTACACTTTTTTCAACATTTTTTCGGTTTCAAAGCTTTTCGGCTTTTTCCAAGTTTTTCAACTTCTCGACCTTTTTCACCATTAGAGTAACTTCGGGTATTGTGATATAGGCATTTTTGTATATTAAATTACACGTAAGCCAATCTGAAGCTATTTCAACGGGTAATGTGATATATGGCGTTCGGATAATGTGATATACTGTCATGAAAAGTATAAAAAGCATAAAACAGTAGGAACTAAAAATACAATAGCATTACATTAGAACTTAATAGAATTTCCATAAAAAAGAAAACTAGATTTAAACTGAATCAATAAGCGCAAAGCAGAACATGTTAAAGTCAGATAGATAACTCACATACAAAAATTGGAAGACAATCATTGTGAGCCCAAATTAAATCGTATTGCAGGCATTGAACTCAGGTCTGAATCTTTGTATTCCTCTGGATGGATTTGTTGCAAAAAGCACAGGTTATGTCCTTGCTGGGTGGCGAAAACAAGAAATTTTGTTGAAAGTTGTTTGCTTAAGGAAATATGATGGCATATCACATTACCCGACCATATCACAATATCCGAGGTTACTCTATCCATATTTTTTTAAAAACCTTTTCTTCCTGTTTCTCTTTTCATATTTTTTCAACTTTTTCAACATTGAAAAGATAAACCGAACTATGTTTAATCTTTTTGAACTTATAATTTTACATTATTTCATAGGTAATTTAGCAAAGACCAATGTTCCTGTAAATTTTTACAAATTGATCAATTGTTTTTTATTGTAATTTTTTGTTTTAACTTTAACAATCGATTATTCTGAACTGAAAGCTAGCAATATTGATACTACTAAAAGATACATTGGTTACCTAATAAAACTAACTCATTTTATTGCTCTGCCTCTAGGTATTAATTAGAAAGTTATGAGATAATGTTTGCTTGTAAATACACTCTCCCCCCTCCCCTCCCTCCTATCATTAAATTTTGTACTCACTATGAACCAGGGAATCAAATTTTTTCGGCTGCCACATGGACCACCAAATAAATGTGTAAAAATGCGGAGAGAATTGATACAAATTATAAGTGTAAAGGTTTTTTTTCCGGCAGTTCAACCAAGTGCTAGCATGGTTTTTTTTCTAGACGCGTAATTCAAGACATTCACACGGATTGAAATCTATATAAGTGTTTTTTGTATTTATTTCGAGAATTTATTGAATTGATACTTAAAACAAAGTTAATGAAGTTTAAAATAATAACAAAAAAAAAACATAGACATTTTAGACAAAATAGAGAACATATGAGGTAAAAAATAAATATTATTACAATAAACTTAGCTTAAACATTATGTTATATCCATTTGCGAGTGCTGTAGATATTTGTCAGTACGAAATCTTTTATAACTTAGCCAAATATTTTATTCTTAAGTTTACCAAAGAAACCGGTAGGCTCAGTTTCAGCTTTAACCTCAACTTGCTGTAAAAAATAGATAAAAATATTTATTAGTTTTTTCAATTTACCAATTTTATCTAAGCAAAAGCCTATAACTATGAGATTTAAATTTGTTTGCATAGTCTTAGGCACTTTTTCAAATTATGTAGAAGTGTTGTGTTGTTCTCTTAATAAATCTCGATTCGTCAAACAAACAAAAAAAAAACAGCAAAGACTTGTGCTTGATGTATTCACAACTCAAAACATAAATAATATGTATTGCATAGTCTTAGGTTCGAAAACAAGAGAGAAAGTAAGACAAATCGAGATAATACATAAAAAGGTCCTATATTTAGGGTTTTCCAAAATTTACCTGCTGATTTTGTAAGTTTGCTGCGGGAAGTTGGCTTTGGCTAGCACCATTTTGATTGGCAGTGTTTTGGAAAGTGCCACTCAAATCATCGACTACCACCTGTTGCTGACCAAAATCTTGTTGATTGTAATCTTCTAATTCCACCTGTTGTTGTTGTCCAAAATCTTCTTGTTGTTGCTGATTATTGCTATGTCTGTTCGCGTAGTTTCCTACCGTGCGACTTCCATTAATTACTCCATCAACTTGCACTTGCTGTTGTCCACCATCCTGGAGATGCTCATTCCACGAAAGATCAATCTGCTGTTGCTGACCAAAGTCTTCTAATTGTTCTTGCTGCTGTTGTTGTTGCTGGATGTCATCACCACCCACATCTAGGTCACGTTTTTCCATACCAAAACCGATATTAGCGCTTCCGGAGCTAACCGAACTTCTATTCGCTTTAGCTGAAGCCTCACCATATGTACCACGCATACCACCATTGTAAGGTATTAACGATGGAAGATAACTGGGAGTTGGTTGTGGCTGTGGTTTTTGAGTTGTAAGCGGTACGAGCTTCTGCACTTCCAGCCCAGGTTCGTCACCGTTAATTTTCTCATCATAGGTCTTTGGTGACTGATCACCACGATCCTTAGAAAGGATTTGTTTTGGAATTGTAGTAACATTAGTTGAACCATAACCAATCCCATTACCACCATATCCAAAATCCAATGGTATCAAGCCTTGACACAACAGATAAAGCTTGCGACTCCACTCAAGCAATTTAACATCACTTAGACCAGTTTTTTTGCGTAGCTCTTCCATGCGCTTAGCCTCGTTAACGCCCCAGCGTATACGTTCTGCCTCATTGCTTATTTTTTTATGCATTACGTAGTTGATGTACAGCAACTCCTTGTGACGGAAGTTTTGCAATTGAGTGAGCGTTAACTGGTAATGTGCGGCCAACCTCTGGAGGCGTTCATACTCTTGCAGTTGCCAGTTCTTTAAAGTTTCAACGGTAATACCGTACTTGATGGCAACCTCTTTGAGGAACATTATATCTGCAAGTTGACGCTCCATTAAGTTGAAATTTGGCATCTTAATGAAGTTGTAGAGCTGTTCACGCTCACTTTTCTGCCATTTTTCTAAATGTAAGAGTTTAGTGTTGTCCAGAAGGCCCTCGACTTGCATGTTGTTGATGATGATATGCTGTGTTGGTGCTAATTCATTTAAGACACAACCATACAACTCGGTCAGTTGCTTGTTGAATGTGCTATCGTTCTCAATAAACTCTAGAAATTCTTCTCTGGTTATGCTGATTTCTGCTGCAATAGCGCGTAAGCGTTCGTTTTCTTGTTGCTTCCAATCGTTAAATTTTATCAAAGAGTCTGTAACTAGACCCAGATCAAGTAAGCGTCTTGTCTCTTTATATATCCAATTTTCAAGCTCTCCAATAGTTACATGATATCTGTCGGCTAAGTCATTTAGTGTCTTTCTATCGTGCAAAAGCTGTTCAGTCAAAGCTGTCACCGTTGTACTTGGTTGACGTTTAACTATCCAGTAAATGCGTTCCTTCTCTTGTCGTTGCCAATCTACTAATTCCTCAGTGATGATCTTACGTTGATTAAGTAGGCGCTGTAATTCTTGTTTGTACCAATTTTCAATTTCTTCAATCGTCAAGTGATATTTTAGTGCCAACTGCTGCAAGTGTTGCTGATCATTTTTCAAAATTCTTTCGAGCTCTTCAGTAGACCATTGTTGTTGCTTGCGCAAGCGTTCATTCAACAGATTTTGTATGTGTGTCTTCTCGTTAGCTTGCCATTCTTCGACAGTAACAGTTCCTTGTATTAGCCCTTGGTGTACTAAGTCTTCTGCAGCATGTCGCAGCCACAGTTCAATTTCGTCAACGGTGATATTATATTGGCGCGCAAATTGTTCCCAACGAATTCTCTCATCTGCAAGATATCGCTCAAAGTCTTGCCAAGTCATGGAACGTCTAACCTGCGCAATAGCTTCTAAATGTGCACGTGTTTGTTCTTTCCATATACTATCGTCAGTATTGGTGTTATCAACGTAGATGAGACTTTCAGGTCGAATCACTCCCAAGATACGCAATCTAGCGCCCTCCTGACGTACCCAATTTTTGACCTCTTCAACAGTGACGCCGTAGTCTTTTGCAATTTGTTGTAAACGCGCCCGATCACGTCCGATAAATTCATTGAACTGCCCTTCAATTGCAGCATTGTTTTGTTTTTTCAGCCAGTTACTCAAATTATCACGTTCGATCTTCTGCCATGCGGTCAACTCTTCCACTTGCAATAGACCAGAGTCTTGTAAACGTTTCAATTCATCGCGCATATAACGTTCGATTTGTTCCACTGTGATACTGTACTGCTGTGCCAACTGCTGTAGACGTGCACGATCACGCTTTAACTGCAACTCAAATTCTTCGAAGCTAATTTGATGTTGCTGTTGCAAGAGCATGTCAATGAGACGTTTTTGCTCCACTTTCTGCCATTGTTCCAAATTCTCTAACTGTACTTCACCAGTAGTCTTTAGGTTAATCAACTGCTGACGCAACCAACTTTCAATTTGTTCCACGCTCAGTGAATACTGCTTAGCCAATTCTTGCAGACGTGCACGTTCTTGCATCAACTGCACTTCATATTCCACATAACTCAGTTTATTATTTTGCCGAATGATGTCTTTAATGCGCTGCACTTCAGCCTGTTGCCAGGCACTCAATTGTTGCATATTGTTTTCAGAGCCTTGTCGCAAACGTTTCAGTTCTTCGATCATCCATTGTTCAATTTGTTTTTGATTAATTCTATAATGGTCAGCAAGTTGTTGCAAATGCACACGATCGTTTAGTAATTTTTGTTCATATTCTGTGGTAGACAAACTATTTTTATACTGTGCAATCAGCTGCTTAATATAATCGCGCTCCACTATTTGCCAAGTCTGTAAATTTTCTACCTCAAACTTGCCCTTGTTACGCAAATCCTCTATCACTTTCTTAATATACACTTCAACTTCCGCAACATCGACATGATGTTGTTGCGCCAGCTGCAACAGAAAACTGCGATCCTTTTCCACTTTCCGTTCAAATTCCTCCAGCGTTATGCTTGACTGCTGCTGCAACAAGTTGAAGATACGTTGTTGCTCAGCCTTTTGCCATGCCGTGAGATTTTCAATATTCAACTTTCCTTGCAGACGCAAACGTTCCACCTCAGTTTGTATCCATTTTTCAATTTCTTCTACTGACGTATGATACTGGAATGCCATCTTTTGCATATGTTCACGATCTTCACGTAATAAAGCTTCAAACTCTTCCACAGTGAATTGTGTTTGTTGCTTAATCAATTGTTCTAAGCGCTCACGTTCAGCTATTTGCCAAGCTGTCAAATTTTCAATTTGCAAACGCCCATCATCACGCAATCGTGCTAGTTCTTTCTTCATCCAACGTTCAATTTCTTCAACTTGTACACTGTAATCTCTAGCAAGCTTTTCAATCATTTCACGGTCCTGACGCAAGCGCTGCTCCAATTGTTCGGTTGAATGATAACGCTCCTGAGTAATGCGCTCCAAATAATTGCGCTCTATTTGCTGCCAATTGGTCAATTTCTCATTTGGCTTCAGCAGCCCCATTCTGACAAAGTGTTGCTCTTCAGTGCGTATCCACTGTTCAATTTCTTCAATCTCCACATTATTTTGCATAGCCAGTGACTGCAGACGTGCACGATCTTCAAGCAACCACTTGTGGAATTCTTCGACGGTAAAGTCACGTTCTTGCACCAAATTTGTAAGATTTCCACGCCACTCTGTTTGCCAATCTCTGAGTTTTTCCATTTCCAACACACCCTCTAGCTGGAATTTCTTTATTTCCTTTTTAATCCATTCTTCGATTTCATCCACGCGCACTTTATTTTGACGTGCCAAAGTGTAGAGATGTACCTGGTCATTTTTGATCTTCTGCTCCAATTCTTCAACTGACAGGTTATTTTGTTTGATTAGCAACAGTAAACGCTCTCGTTCGATTTTCTGCCAGCTGTTTAGTTGCTCTTGCATTTGCAATAAGCCCATGCTCTGTAGACGTTCTCCCTCTCTTTTGATCCATGTTTCGATTTCCGATATTTGTACATTATATGTGCTGGATAAATCTTGCAAGCGCTGCCTATCTGATAAGAGTTTCTTCTCAAATTCTTCAATCGTTAACTCATTCTGTTGCACAATCTTTAGTATTTCATTGCGTTCGCTCTTTTGCCAATCCTTTAAGTCTTCAACTTTAATGAGGCCTTCGCCTTGCATGCGCAGCACTTCTTTCTTAAGCCACTCTTCAATTTCTTTTACTTGTACTTGATATGTATTTGCCAGCACATTTAAATGCATTTGATCGTTTTTAATTCTCTGTTCCACTTCCTCAACAGTCAATTCATTCTGCCTAACTATGGCCAACAGACGATCACGTTCTTGTTGTTGCCATTGCGACAGCTCTTCTTCAACCTCCTTGAGTAAGCCACGCGATTGGAAATTTTTTATTTCATTCCTAATCCACTCTTCCACCTCAGATACTTGTACTTTGTAGGTTTTAGCCAATTCTTCTAAGCGTGCACGATCGCTAACTATTAATTGCTGGAATTCTTCAACGGTCAAATCATTCTTTTTAATTATTGCCGTCAAATGTTCACGTTCTCGTCGCTGCCACTCTTTGATGTCTAATTCCAATAAACTTTGGCCTTGGTTTTGCAAACGTTCAAGTTCGGTGCGCTGCCATTTTTGAAGCTCATCTATGCTCACCTTATATTTTAGGGCCAACGCTTGTATGTAGCTGCGGTCATGTTTCATTTGCTCTTCTATGTCTCCAACAGAGCCACGATGTTGCTTAACAATATTCTCTAAGCGTCCACGCTCAGAACGCTGCCATTCAGTAAGACGCAACATTTCTTGCTGTTGATCAGTGATAGCACCACGTAGCCGCGCCAACTCTGCTTTCAACCAGGCATCCATGTCCTGAACGTTGCCTTTATAAGTTTTTGAAAGTTCAATCAGCTTTTGTTGATCTGACTTAATTGACTCTTGAAACTGTGCAATAGTTAAATTATGCTGACGTATCAGCTCATTTAAACGATCATCTTCTGCGTTAAATAAGGAGTCAGAATTAGGACGCTTCAACATTGAATTGTTTTGATCGTTAAAGTAGACATAAAGGCGGTTTAGTTCCTCAATTTGCCATATTTTAAGTTCTTCCACAGAAATTTGATATTGGCGGGCCAATTGTGCCAACTTATTTTGATTTTCACGCTGCCAACGTTCTAGCTCTTCACGCGTTACACTATTCTGGTGGATCAACCAATCTAAGCGTCCACATTCTAAGCGCTGCCAACCTGTCAAATTATTGCTTGTAGCTTGATATTGACGCAGCAATTCTTGATAGCGGCTCAGTTCCTTTTTTTGCCACTCATATATCACATCAGTTGAAATGTGATAACGTTGTGCCAACGCCTGTAGCCGGTCTTCCTGTTGTCGCTGCCAAGCCTCTAAGTTTTGTGCAGTAGTTACACCTTCTGCCAAAAACCAGAAAAATTGTTCACGTTCTTCACGCTTCCAAGCCTCATCACGCGGTACTGTCCATTCACCAAATGGATTTTCAGTGTCATAAACCAATTTTCCATCTATCCATTTCTTGTTTATCTCAGAGCCACTCACCGAACTGGTGCCATCTGCATTTGTAATGATCGTTTTATTTACCCGCTTGATAGTAACAGTAGAGCCAGGTGAGATATAGCTGGGACCAGGAAAAACATGTCCCACATTCTCGGCATCAGAGCTTACGGGCATGTGCATGGACGGCTTATAACTATCCAAGTTGTCGGTCCATTTCGCGTTGCCAACATTAATGTTGGGGCTAACATATTCGTATACGGTCTTCTTATGTGATACAGTTCTACTAGAAGGAGGATATGTTGAAGCACCAGCATTAATAAAAGAATTGCTTGTGAAGCCATTGGATAGATCAGCAGGTTGGTAGCTATCCAGCAGTTGTTGCTGCTGACCAAAGTTACTATCAATGTTGTCATAAAGTTTCAATGACTCTGCAGCTTTCCACTCGAAGAAACTTGGTTGGGCTATTGTTTGATGTGTGATAACACCATTGCGCATATCGGTGACAATTTGTTCACTTAAATGACGGGAAATAGAATCCAGTTCAGATTGTGTTTTTCCTGCTAGCTGTATAATGTTGGCTAAACAAAAGAGAAAGAAAAGGTTTAGAATATAATTTTCCAAAAGTCATAACATTAATTAAAACTTACCACTCCAAGGTGTCAAAAAGCCAGACGAGTACGCGGTGCTGGCACCTTGCGACATGCTATTATACTGCTGACGCAAGCGATTTGCCAACTGGCTTATTTCATCTAAATGTCCATAAGCCCATTGGTTTAGTTGACAGCAATTCGAATAAGCATTTGAGCCAGCAAATCTTGATGAAGATGCAGATGACGATGATGATGATGATGTATAGCTGGAGGAGGAATAACCACCTGAGGTTCCAGTTGGAGAAATGGCATAGCCAGCGCTATATTGGACCAAGGCCAATAAAAGCAGTACTAAGCTGAAGGCTCTCATGTTGATAAGAGAAGAAGTCTGTAAAAGAAAGGAGAAGTAGTTTATAAAATGTACATATATATTTTTATTCAAAAAATTAAATTAAATAAATAGTTACTTGGATTTATTTTAATATTGACTAAGGCAGAGATCATGTACCTAGCATTGAAAGTCGGCTATAGAATAAATAATAATGTACGAATCTGATATGTGTGTTCCTATTCCCACAAAATAGAATATTTTTATTTGTAGCTTTGAACATCAAAACTAATTACAGTCCCTGAAAAATCAATTTTCATTTTCATTTACTATTTTTAATACGTAATAGTATATAATACACTGCATTGTAAATTCCTTATCTACACATTCAGACGCATGAGATAATCTTTAAAATTTTAATTTCGTATATATAAGTTTAGTTATTTGTTTGTATTATCTTTCCAATAAATAGCCATAATTCTACATAAATTGTTAAATTTATTTTCAGCTGTATTCTTTAGAAAGTGCAATAGGGCATTTGTGATTAGCATACATTAAAAAACTTGGTTTGTTTCAATTTTTAATCAGTTGTTTCCAAAATGATAAATTTTTTTTTTGAAGAAGAGACTATTCGAGCTTGTCGCATTGATAATGTGATTTATGCACCACGTGCATTTATTCAATGATTCGCTTTAATTTATTTTCAAATTTCAAGTTGTTTCGAGAATTCTTTAGAATTTAATTTTTGTAATGCATAACACAAATTTTTGGAATATACATAGTACATAAATAAATAAAAAAAATAAAACATTTTCGGCCTGGAACTAAAAAGGGCTTTTGGGCGATATGACCGCATAATAATTTTCCTTTGATCAGTCAGCAAAGTTAATGTTTGGACAAATCATTTGTCTTAGAAATGAGACGATTACTACAGGTTTTTTAGCCAAAACAAATCAAACTCAGATAATTAAAACAATGAAAAAAAATTTTTTTTTTTTGTTTTCTTTTTCAGCTAACATTTTTTTTTAATCTTAACACAGAAAAAAACAGCTAATAAATTAGCTTATTTTATTCTAAAAAAAAAATTCTTAAAAAAATACTTAATTCCTCTTAAAAGAGGTGCTCGCTATTTATTAAAAATTCAACATGCGTGCTGCATTAGATCACGTTTTTAGATTTATTTTAATGGTTTAATCCCAATCTGAAAGCAAATGGTGTGTCATAGTTTATAGCAACATTATGTAGATGAAACAAAAAATAAATAATGTCTTTATATACACAACAATATATTATTTTCACACTTTTCCAAAACGTTGACAGTAAGATCATTTTGATTGCTCATCGCTCAAAGTATTTTCATTTAAAATTGTAATATTTTCTTCAGCTTGTTCGCGTTGATTTATATTGTTAATAAATTAAATTTTAAGTTTGCCTTTTATATTGAATGTTGTCAATTAATTTCTTAATAAATTTAAGAAAAATTCAAAAATATATTTATTCATTTACTTTTTTATTAAGGAAAAACATAATGTTTTTGCAGACGTGGTCAAATCTCATAATTTCAACTTTGTCAAAAACTTCCAATAAAAGGGATTGATATTTTTATACAACATATCGCTCAGTTTTGAAAGAAAGCAAGCGTATTTATTATTATTATCTTAAATATCGTCTACTATACCCCAAGTTTCGTTGATCGAAGAGAGAAGTGTGAAAATGTTCCTGTTAAAAAAAAATGATTTAAACTTTAATAAAATAAAAATAAACTTCATTTTATTATTAGTACTGCGTGTTCAAAGCAGTTAGCATGAAAACTTGTGAAAGAAATATTTTTCTCTTATATATTTTGTATATCAAATTATGAGATCTCAAAAAATAGAATAAACTGAAGAAAAAAATTTCTTCTGAAAAAATCGTGGAAGTTATATTATTATTAAAGAAAATGTCTTCAATTAATTTTTCTCTTAGTCTACTTGTTTCCGAGTAAAAAAATTAAGGAAAAATAAAATAACGTGTTGACCTACAACATTTTCGACTAATGGGAAGATCGAAAAACAAAAGAAATTTTGATATAAATTGACATTCAAACTTAAGGGAACTGTGCAGGATCTGTACCTTTGATAATATTTAATTTCTATATTGCAAAAATACTGATAAAAGGTAAAGTCCGTCGATTTTTAGAGTGTCTCAAATGATAAGCGGATTGAAGACTTGACTACCCCAAAGCTAGGGAAAGAAATAAATATTTTGCAAAAATATGGAGCACACAAGGCCGTTGTTAATGGAAGATCAAACGGAACTGAAATGTTTAAAACAATTACATTTCATGAAAGGTACTTTTTTTACGAGGTTCTTTAGATAATATTCCCCCCAGAACTTTTATAAATAATAATCTGATTCCGTGAAAAGAATTTGAAATTTTAGTACGATTTCTTTACTTTTGAAGATATGGTACCAAGCAAAAATTTTGGAAATACAGATTTCATGAAAAGTGAAGTAATGGCTACAGTTGAGATCTTAACTAAGTATATTTTGATCTTAATCGGTAGCTTTTCAACATTCTAATTATGTTAATATGTAGAATAACCGAAGTTTTAGCAAAACATGTTACTTTTTTGTCTAAATTTTCATCAGTAATGCTACTTCCGGAAAAAATTTTTTTTAAATTGCAGTACCTAAGCGATGATGGCCAACAACTGACCTTTGAAGTCTCAGAGCTTGTAAGTCATCAGGAATAGTTGATAACAGAACAATATCGTCTGCTTACATGAATGCCTTTAAGATCGTGCCAGCTTATTTTATGGGAGAAAATTTTTTGATCATTAAGTTATGCAGACAAAAAATAGGACTAAGCAAGCAATTCTTTTTCACACCATAGTTTACTAGGAAAAATTCCAAAAAGAACTCACCATCACATACCTAACTAGAAATTTTAGGGAAATAGTGATATATTGTTTACTTTTTAAGGTGGCTTACGTTAAAGACAATCGATGGGGAACGGTCGTAAAAAGTTTTCGACATATTCAGAGATAACAAGACTTCTCTAGGGCTGGAGTTATGTAAGAAAAATTTAATGCACAAATCAATGGAGAAAGGTCAAAAACAAGTTGTGGATATGTCCTGCGACGACACTATTCCTCTAGGGAGCTTATGTCAAAAATTATTAGCACCAATCGATTTGGAATAATTTGGTAGCGTGACGCGAGGGTAACAGTTAAACTTTTTTTTATTTTTTAAGTTATTAACATTTTCGATTTTTCTAAAAACTTTTCAACTTTTTCAACAATTTCACGAAACATCAATAAGTTCACACATGAGAATTTGACACTCTAAGCCCAAGGAGTGAAAAAAAAAATTATATTTTTTGTGAGAAGTTTTGAAATTGATGGGCAAACAAAACAAAAGATTCTCACTTTTCCCTATCTAAGAATCTTTTTTTTTTTTTTTCAACGTCAAATTGATGAAAAATATAATTCTCAATTTTCAACACACAAATAATTCGCCAAACGAAAAAAAAATCAATCCATCGCAAGTTTTCCTAAAATGTGTGTCTTGAGGTGGATCCGCCATGGGTTATTGTTCAGAATACAGTATTGTTAGTAGAAAAAATATATTGCCAAATCACATTTTCATCAGCCACTACCTATCTATTTTATACTAAATCGATATAAATATTTTAAGTTTTTCTACAGTTAAACAGTTTTATAATTTATAAGATGTAACAAATCAACTACGTAATTTTTTACTATTTTCTCAAATAAGACAAGCACTGTTTCTTGTATATTTTTTGTAAATTAAAAATGTTCTTTTTTTTTGGTTTTACCAAATCGAAGAAAACTCACTTAATTTATTTCGAACTTCAAGAACACAATTATTCCATTAATTTTGTATTTTAATTAATAAGCAATTCTATTTAATAAAGTGTTGATTTTAACTTAAACACTTCAAAATAGAAACTTTATATCCTTGAGGATATTTTACTGGAAACAAAATCGTGCGTCGAAATAATAAAGCTATGCGTACCGTCTCGCTTAAAGCGATCAACTGATCATAAACATGCTTAGAAGCCGGTACTTAAATGAAAAATTCCATATGTAAAATGAACATCAGAATTAGAAAAGTATATTGCAAGAGCGAAAAAGCTTTATATTTAAAATGAGAACATAAGTGGCAACAAAAAGAGCGCCATTGATCTCACAAATCTAAAATCGCAATATTATCGAATAGAGTTGCTTAAAGTATTTGACTTTTTGCTTAGACTTAAGTTCTCAATTTTTTTTTTTTTTAAGTGCAATGGAGTAACCAAATACTGAGAAACTCAACTCGAAAATCGAGAGTGCGCATGTGTTGATCACTATCTGTTGGCTTCTGTTTTAAGTCAAATTTTGATTTTCATTTTATATTTCGGGGTTTTTTTTTTTTGCTCTTTCGAGTTCTTACGAATATCAGATGTTGAACTTCAAATTTATGTATGTTAATTGTTTAATAATATAAAAATTATATTGCGGCTTCTATTGAGTGATTCATAAAATGTTAAATCAGTAGCTTTAAAGCCGGTTGTTTTGCATGCTGATTTATTCTAACTTCATTTAATTCTAAAATGATGACATAAAAATGTTCAAAGTTGAAGAATCAAACCTTTATTTACAAGGGTTTTAATGACTTATTAAAAAATATAAAGAAACGTACTTATATACCCAATGGAAATGTCAGCTAAGTCAAACGATTAAGGCTCTTGCAGGTTTTGATTCGAATCAATACTTCCGGTAAGCAGGATATTTTTATTTCCAACTCGTTCTACTACTTATTTGCAAAACCGCAAGAAATTAATTTTTTTTTTTTTTTGTGAAATATTATTGTTTTTGTAGAAAAATTAACTTTGATTTTCTGCTCTTCTAACAGCGATGTACAGAGCAAGATGAAGAGATAAATAAACAAAGCCAAAAGTTAGAAAAGTATTTAACAACGGCTTATTTTAATTAGCTAAATTATTCTTTGGCCAAGGTAAATAAACAAATAGCAATAATGTATGCTTGTAGACCACAAAATTCTAACTAAAAAATTTTTATTGTTTTAAGGAATTGCTTAAAATAACAACAACAAATCAGTTAAATTGACAACCAAATTATTCATTCGAAAGATATATATTTTTTATACTCGTATCAATGTATAGATTAAAATATAAGGAACCGGCTTTGCAGAAAAGTTAAGATTTCAAATGAATCATACATATTGTTTACATTTATAGACACTTATTTCCTATATAAATACATTAGACTGATTCATTAATGTTCTTTCTTTCGGTCGGTATTATATAAAATCAAATTGCCTGCCAGGACTTATGTATATAAAATGCTGGTTGCAAACATATCCGAATTTAATTAGTCCAAGACTTAACTTCAATCTAATTACCAATTAATTTCTAAAGAGAAATACCATAATCACGCACTTATCGAAGAAAAAGGTGATAGAAAAAATACGGAAAACA
This sequence comes from Tricholauxania praeusta, assembly GCA_949775025.1. Classification (NCBI taxonomy): domain Eukaryota; kingdom Metazoa; phylum Arthropoda; class Insecta; order Diptera; family Lauxaniidae; genus Tricholauxania; species Tricholauxania praeusta. Next base: position 99,763,656 of record OX459030.1, on the reverse strand, counting down.
TATTTGGATTCCTGAGAATACACGTGTAAAATATTTAAGGTATGTAGATTTGTTTTTTACCGCCTTTTCAAACGTTTATCGGCTTATCGACTTCTGGTCTGGCGACAACTTAATTTTCAACCGATTTTGTTATTTTTGAAATACTTGGAAGAAAGAAAGTGTAGACCCAATTTATTTTAAACAAGAAAAGGAAAAAGGAAAAATGTTTATTTTCTCGAAGATGATAATATGGTATGTATGTTACTTATGGATTTGGCATCTTTGCATCTAAATCCAGCATCTTCGACTCCAAATCCGGTGCCCGTTTTGATTCATGAAGTCAAGTTTTTTTAACGCAATTTTGTATTAAGGGGATATAAGATCGAAGTAAAGTAATGTACTAGCCATATTCGGACATTTAAAATATGATTACTACAAGTAGTTTAACGTGAAAGTTCTCGCAAATGACGCGTACTTTCAATTCCACATATTAGTGCTTTTCCCAACACATTTGCCACAACCTTCACAAAATTTCAGGCGCTATGGCACTATCTTCCCTATGAACATTGCGTTTTAGTTCGGAGAAGACCGCTTAACTAAAATAAATTAACGGAAGCGATTAAGTCCGGTTAATGCGTCATAATTCCAAGTGCATTTTAATTTTTTGAGTATCTTTTTTTTAGGAGAAATCGTTCATGAAAATATATTACTTCAGCGTTATACTTACAACTTTTATAACAAAAAAAATAACATATTAAATATAAGACAATATTTTCATGAATGATTTTTCGGGGAAAGAATAGATGTCCAAAAAATTTCAAGTGTATTTTACAGAGAAAGAGTATTACTTTTAGTTGCCGTAACAAGTTTTGTGGAAAAAAATTAATTCGTTGTCTCTGTTTTTAGCACTTTAAGGTTGGGATATCTCGAAAACCTGATGTGATAGAGCAATTCGAATTCGAATTTAGCATGCCAAAAACCTTTGGAAACATATAGTCTAGTCTCTGGGTATGAAATTTCATCTAACTCTGTTGGCCTGTGTTATTAACGAAGCAATTCAATTGACAATCTGGGTGAACATCCGCACATTTATATATCGAAAATATGTACGCTACTGGTTTTTAATTTTCAAAAATAAATTCGATTATGATGGAGTAAAAAGATCTTGAAATTGGACACCATATTCAGAACAATATATTTGTTATCTAACGACGTCATAAATTTTGTTTTAAAAGAAGTATCACAACAAATCAAAAAATAATATGTTTTCTGAATATTTTGGCCAATTTGAAGAATTTTTTACTCAGTGCGATTTTTACTGAAAATTGATAACTTATGAGAAAAAATTATATATGGTAAAATTTTGACCAATATTGTTTTTTTATTTTCACTAACGCAGAACTAAAAATCCTAGTGAAAAGTTTTGCATGCAAAACATTTCTATTATTTTTTTTATAATATACAAATCTGCAATAAATAATACAGATTTGTATATGAAACCTAATAGTTAACCTTAAAGAGGTTTCGAGGTCAAAGGCTAGATCACTGTTATTTGACATTTATCACTATCTTACTTAGTTCTTCAGATATTGCCAACATTGGCCATGGGAAATTAAAATGGAACACGTTGTACTATATACAGTTTCACAGTATTTCTAGCAAAAAGAGTATAGACAAACGTGCGAAATGGTTAGCATCAAATGTTATTGTAAGAGCGCAAAAACGAGAAACTTGTTGCACGCACGAATGGACGTGCGATATGGCAAGCAATGAATGCTTATGTAAGAAAGAGAACTCTATAAGGATAGCACTGTTTAATTCAAATTTTGGTAAATTTGAAAATTGCACAAGAAAGTGTCAAGCTTTGAAGGAGCCAGCATCGGCTGATATAAAATAAAATTTGCTTTCGTGGAAGCTTAAGAGTATGTTAATTTTTATCTGAATTGTGTTTTGTTTTAATTAGCTTAAATAAAGGTGTGATTACTAATTGTGTTTTACTTATGCATCGTGAAGAAAATATTTTTATAAAAATAATAAATTTTTTTCCGACCCTTAAAAAAAATTCAGTCAATTTATTTGACTACGCAACACTTAATTACTTAATATTAAAACTTTAAGTGAGTGATATATGCCCTTACACATTATTCATATGTCTTGGGGAATTAAAATGTCTCAGAAGCAAAATCAATTAAATCAAAAGCATCAAATTAATTTTAACATAAAATATTTATAAAACTTCACATGCCCGACTAGAATTTTTCTTAGGCATGCCTAAATATACTTTTGACCCAAACTGGGATATAATGAGGTTAGCCAAAATTAGGAATGTGCACTAGCAGCCTAATTGGGCAATTCTAAGATATTTCTAAATTAGTGTTACCTATAAACTACCTGATTGGGCCCTATTACGATATGCCAATGTTTGGTGTGCCTAAAGATTTGGTCATGGTAATAACCTAAAGAACGCCTGAATTCGGTAAATCTGGGGAATAAGTAATCTGTTAGTCGTGACTAAGTTCGAAATTACTCCTGAACTGTAAGAAATGACTGCAGAGAAAACTGAACTTACACAAGGTAACATTACGACACATTCGCTGGTACGGGCAATTCTAAAATTAAGAATTCAAAATTTTACAATTAAAAAACTTATATTTGATTCCATCAAGTGATCGTTTCATCTATATTTTAAACATACGTTCGACAGTTCTTGCTGTCATCATCAGTTAATTACGGCTGATGATGTTGTTTCGATTTCATATACGGAAATATTTAGAATCAGGTGCGGGAGCTATTATAAAATGTCGTTAGGACTTTGTGCGATAGCCCAACGAGAGCCTTATGAGGTAGGCGTTGCACAATCCTATTTAGGAAAATTTGGGGCACACTGTTACAATCCAAATTAGGTTATCGTTGGGGTTCCACACTTGGCCCTAACGTTCTGGTTAGGTAAAACCAATGCGGATCTAATTTACGCCTAACGACATTTCTAATCGGGTGAAAGCCTTTCAGAGTTTCCATAGCCTTGAAATTTCGGATTTCGGAAGTTCAGAGGTAAATAATCAAAACTTTATCTTTAACGTGATTTCTTTTTGAGAATATTGTTTTCATTCCGACACATACATTTACAAATTTCATAAAGGATTTCTCAAACTCGAAAAGATTATATTTGCTCTATTGCTATAGTTGTCAAAAACCCAATTTTTTTTTAAAGGATACTAAGTGCTCAATAGAATTTTACAAAAATGCTTTGGTAAAAATGATCCACATAAAACTAAACTCATGGAAATTTGGCAATCCTATGACAAAGGTAGCAAATTTAAAACCCACAAAAAATAACTTAAGTAACATTTTGATATTTTTTGTTTTGATCTTTGAAGTCAGATCATGTCTTGTCATTAGAAGTATAATAAGAATAAACTTGTATATGATTAATGGACACTTATAAAAAAACAATAAACAAACTGGACATAACGCCAAAAACAATGACAAACTACTTGCTGCTTATATATAAAAAAATAATAGTTGGATGACATTCAAAATATGGTTTTTGCTTATTCTACACATAATTTCCATTTCTCTTTAGAAGTTGTTGAACTTTTACAAAAAAAAAAAAACCCTCTTAAATATTCATAGCATTTTTTTCTATTTTAATAATTCTTGACAAGCATCTTAATAGTTATTGATACAAGAACTTGTATTCTTTCTTTACTATTCTACATAGACGCTTTTTGTAGAGTTATTGTCTACAACTTTTTTTTTTTTTTTTTGAAGACTATTATTATTGATCTTCAAATGTTAAAAAGAAATTAAAATATATTTTTATTTTTTTATTTTACAAGTCAATTGACAATCATTAACATTTAAGTAATTGTTTCTTATGAAGGCGAATAGTTCTTAACACTACTTAACAATGCATCGAAATGAGTAAAGAATCATTGAAAAGTTGAGTCACTGACACCTTTCTATTTCATTTTAAATTCTGTGTGTAAATTTAAAATTCGTAATGACTATTTGCTGAACAATTTTGACTTACGTACTATTTATGTGGGTGAACGATTTTGCAAAATATGTATTATTTCATGATAAACGTAATAACTCATTATTACTACAACCAAAATAGGCTTTTCAAGTATATACAGTATGTCAAGTAATTGTTTGCAAAATAAATTATGAAATACAATTTTCAATTTCATATTGAAATATATGTATATATTTTTTGGAAAATTTTTTTATTATTCAATTAGAAAACAACAAAAAAAATTATTTGATATAAGCAAAACCAGAAGTTTATGGAACAAAAATCAAAACAGTAGCAATTTCATGGTGTCAAATAATTCTTAGCAAAATGCAAGGAACATATGAAGAAATTAATAAGCTTATAAGAAAAAAATTCAATACTTGATGTGTCCACCACGAAAATTAATCACGGCTTGTGTTCTCCTTGGAATAAACGCAATAAGTTTTTTAAATCATATTCTTCCGGTATATTTTTGTCCATTACTCCTTAATAACTCGTTTTTATATGTTGGAAACCTGTTTTGAAACTTTTTTTTAAGCAGGCCCCATAATTTTTGATGGGGTTTATATCAATTCCTTCACTTTATTGCAATTATACAGCACCTAGGTCCTGCAAAAGTCCGATTTTGGCTTAGGATAATTGACCTGATGCAATTTGTATCTTAACTTTGAGGCCTTTTGTGTGTCACTGAACCCAAAATTCTGAGCACTTTTTTCGTAGAAAGTTGCCCGTGATGGCGTGGAGATTCACACGAGTATCATGGGAAGGCGTTGGTGAATTGAGCGTTTTTAACGATATCATGACGAAATTGTTTTACTTAAACACTCTCAAAAACGAATTGAAACAAAGTGCTCAGAATATCGGCCCCCCATCTGTAAAAGACAAATTGTTTGGCATATTCTATTCCTTGCAACAGAAGGACAGCAAGCTGGTCATGCGTTTATCGGACGCTTAATATGTCGTTTTGGCGATCTGCACTGATATCTACGCAAGATCGCGTAGATTTGACTGCTCCAGACAGAAGCAGAATTCCCTCTTTGTGGTTATTTGAAAGCACTGTAATATACGAACAAGCCATAAGTCTTTGTGGTCCTAAAGTAGAAATTAGATAGATAGTTATCAGCAAAAGTTTAAAAAAACTCCTTGAAAATTCTGTCAAATGAGCATTTATTCTGGAGGCGACGGCTTGCCCAATATTAAAGGATAATTCTATCGTCCAATTTAACGTAACCAAGAAACAGAACCAATTCTTTTCATTTACTAACAGAACTCGAGTGAGAACTTCTGCGCCACCCTTTATATACTGGGACACCAAATGACAAAAAGAATAATCGAGGACGCTCAGATAAATTTGGAATTTCTAACCTGTTTGACTAAAAAGAGTGCTCAAAAGCTTCTGTCCCTTCGAATGTTTTCAAATGATAACCAAAAAAGGGTCATAATTTTCATTATCTAATCAACAGACAACGACGTTTTCAAATTGATGAGAAAAATATATGGTCTGAGTATTTTCATTTTCAAAAACGATGTAAAGTCCAGGACATCCGAAGACATTTGATCGAATTCATTTATGTCTGGAAGCCCTTATAAATACTCATCAAACTATTTTTTCTTAAGAAAAATTACAAAAAAAAAAGCGAAAGACCGCAAACAGATTAAATTATTAACGATTTACCTGCCCAAATGCGATTTTTTTTTTCATCACAAAAGAAAAATATTTACTGTGGAGAACGATTTTATTTATACAAAAAAAATCAAATCTTACGCCTTAGATGCATTCTAAATTACATAGATATAAACGAGCACTTACTTTTGCATTTCGAATGAATTAGGTAATAATGCTAAAATTAGGCTCAACTCTAAACGGACTTAGGTAGTGCTTTCAGTTTGTTTTCTTCGAATACAAGAGATTATACAGAAGTCGCAAATGAATTAAGAGACACAACAATAATAGAATGACACACTGTAAATAAAAGTTTGGCATTGCGTTAACCTGAAGCTGATTCAAATCTCAAAGCTGAATAATTACTTATTAGAGATGGCAAAAATATTTAATAGTATTAAGCTAAATGATACATGGATCTCAATAATGTAGACTTTTGTCATAGTGTTTTTTTTAATAATTCGAAAAGTATTTGTATTTGATTTATAAATTTACTAATAACTTTAAGTTCAATTAAAATAATTACCGATTAGAACAAATAAACACAAATTTATTACAGTTTAAGGATTGTTATTGATGATCATGCAATTTTTACTTATTTATCATTACACGTTTCTCCTACGACCATACGATGGATTGGCAACCCGATATATAGGAGGGAGCTTAGTGCCCTTAGAAAAATTAATGGAAATCTAATCGTAATACGTTATATGTGAATGACAGAGTTATCAAGTCACCGAGATTGATCCGGCCTGGCCGGAAATTTCATATCAAAGACGGGGGCCTGGTAGAAATTCAATAATTTCTAAAATAGCCGGAAATTGCACGATTTTTGATAAAACGAGCAAACAAATATTCAGTTTTCTGAAGAAGGCCGGGAATCTGGTGCAGGTATTGTAATACACTTTCCATACTTTCTAATTTTCTTTCTGTCTAATTATTTCCTTCACTTCTCCTTAAATTAATGAAGTTTTGAGTTTTATCTAAATTTGCATTACATTGAGACAGTATTGATAACTCAGACTACTAACTTTTACATCTTTACGTTAGTATAATTAATATACCTCAACCCTATTCTCACATATTTCTCTCTATTGTTTATCTTCGTTTTTTTTAAGCCCTTAAACTCTTTAAATAATTTATTCCAGTTTCGAAAACTTTTCATTAGAGAAACAATATTCAAAATCAAACTTTCATTATCGAGTTATACCACAATATTTAAATTAATTATAGCTGTATATGAAATTCAGAGCTTTTTGAATAGATTTATTTTTCAACAAAATTAAACTTTTATTTATCAAATTTGAAGGCCCTGCACATTGTATTTTTATTTTTTACTATTTACTAAAAAAAAAAAGAAAAATGTTCCCAAAATTAAATAATATGCTAAGGCCTAGCTCCGAATTTCATAATCCGAGGACCATTGTTCCCTTAACCGTTGCACCCGAGGTGATCGCCGTCCACCCCTTAGGTACGTTAACGCGAGTTGATTAACTTCATAGATATTGGTAATGGAATAATTCTTTTACAAACTTTAACATATCTATGTTATTCTGTTGAGTATTACGAAGGGAATGAAACAGTTTAGTAGCTTGTCCAAATATTTATCGCAGAAAATTCTTTAATTTGCCCATTTTGTGTTGTGCTGACTAAGGTCATAACGAAACAATGCCAAAAAAGGTTCGAAACTTCTTCGATATTAAGTATCGATTCATTTTTACTGCTATCGCTATGGATTTTAATTGATATTTTTATTCATTATGTTTCAAAATTGATTTTATTACTGTTGTTCTCAACAATTGCTTATTAGTTTTGCTCTTTTGACACTTCGATGTTCGTAGCTGCAACTACATCATTCATTCATAAACGGTTTGGTCATGCGTCCACACTCTTCCCTTCGCGAAACCAGTTATTGATTCACTGATTGTTGAGTAATTTTTGAAAGAACTTTTCTTTAATGAAAACGTATTTACATTACTTTTTAGAGACTTTTACTTTTTTAGACTTAATCATTATTGTATGCTGTTGCTATCATTATCGTTTGTAACATTTTTGTAAAGCTTTTTTCGATAAGACCAAGCCTGGGAGACATACCAATTCCAATTGATGCTTCGAATGGAGATCTGACTATAGGATGCCAAGGGCAGCTAAAGAGAAGCACCAAATTATATAGGGCTTAGGGATATGAACGACACTTACTGCCGATTAATTTATGACACATCATATTTAAAATAACTGCGAAAGTTACGAAAACTATTGGAAATTTAAAATGATTTGCGTTCAGTATATATTGCCATGAATAGACTGACGTCAGAATAACGCTTGCAATATGGCGCTTGGTCCTCATTTTCAACGCAAAATTGTGTTCAGCGATGAGAATCATTTTTGATAAACGGCTGCAGCGATATGCAGCATTGGCGGATTTGGAGTGGAGAAAACTCTTGAAGCCTTTATTGAGATGCCGTTACATCCAATAAAAGTTACTGGTTTGTATATCTTATTGGCAAGTGGAATCATTAGCCTATATTTCTTCAAAGAAGATGCCGACCAAAATATATAAGTGTCAAAAGAGAGCGCTTTAGAACTATGGCTGCAGATTTTTTCGGCCGTCGATTATATGGCGTCGACATATATGGCGTCGACATGAAAGAGCTTTGGTTTCATCAATTCGGCGCAACATACACCAAAGCACGCGACGCCATCAACTTATTGCGGAAAACATTCGATGAATGCATAATTTCGCGTAAATGAAATGTGAACTGATTATTTTTGTATTAAGCCCAATTTCCATGTGATCTTATCTTATCTTATCTTATCTTATCTTATCTTATCTTATCTTATCTTATCTTATCTTATCTTATCTTATCTTATCTTATCTTATCTTATCTTATCTTATCTTATCTTATCTTATCTTATCTTATCTTATCTTATCTTATCTTATCTTATCTTATCTTATCTTATCTTATCTTATCTTATCTTATCTTATCTTATCTTATCTTATCTTATCTTATCTTATCTTATCTTATCTTATCTTATCTTATCTTATCTTATCTTATCTTATCTTATCTTATCTTATCTTATCTTATCTTATCTTATCTTATCTTATCTTATCTTATCTTATCTTATCTTATCTTATCTTATCTTATCTTATCTTATCTTATCTTATCTTATCTTATCTTATCTTATCTTATCTTATCTTATCTTATCTTATCTTATCTTATCTTATCTTATCTTATCTTATCTTATCTTATCTTATCTTATCTTATCTTATCTTATCTTATCTTATCTTATCTTATCTTATCTTATCTTATCTTATCTTATCTTATCTTATCTTATCTTATCTTATCTTATCTTATCTTATCTTATCTTATCTTATCTTATCTTATCTTATCTTATCTTATCTTATCTTATCTTATCTTATCTTATCTTATCTTATCTTATCTTATCTTATCTTATCTTATCTTATCTTATCTTATCTTATCTTATCTTATCTTATCTTATCTTATCTTATCTTATCTTATCTTATCTTATCTTATCTTATCTTATCTTATCTTATCTTATCTTATCTTATCTTATCTTATCTTATCTTATCTTATCTTATCTTATCTTATCTTATCTTATCTTATCTTATCTTATCTTATCTTATCTTATCTTATCTTATCTTATCTTATCTTATCTTATCTTATCTTATCTTATCTTATCTTATCTTATCTTATCTTATCTTATCTTATCTTATCTTATCTTATCTTATCTTATCTTATCTTATCTTATCTTATCTTATCTTATCTTATCTTATCTTATCTTATCTTATCTTATCTTATCTTATCTTATCTTATCTTATCTTATCTTATCTTATCTTATCTTATCTTATCTTATCTTATCTTATCTTATCTTATCTTATCTTATCTTATCTTATCTTATCTTATCTTATCTTATCTTATCTTATCTTATCTTATCTTATCTTATCTTATCTTATCTTATCTTATCTTATCTTATCTTATCTTATCTTATCTTATCTTATCTTATCTTATCTTATCTTATCTTATCTTATCTTATCTTATCTTATCTTATCTTATCTTATCTTATCTTATCTTATCTTATCTTATCTTATCTTATCTTATCTTATCTTATCTTATCTTATCTTATCTTATCTTATCTTATCTTATCTTATCTTATCTTATCTTATCTTATCTTATCTTATCTTATCCCATATCAGGGATATCAAATCAAATTTTTGTAAGAAAGAAAAAGAACAGAACCTAAATTGAGCTTAAAGCCTAATTTCCATGCTATCTTTCTTGATCCCATATCAGGGATATCAAATCAAATTTTTGTAAGAAGGAACAAGCATGCGAACAGAACCTAATGCGCTTGGAGAATGCGAGAGTGAATAGCATACATTTGCTATCTTTATAGCATGTGATGTCCTCTCAGATATTTGATAAGATAAGTTCAAGAAAGATAGCATGGAAATTAAGCCCAATTCAGCCCAATTCAGCCCAATCCCATATCAGGGATATCAAATCAAATTTTTGTAAGAAAGAAAAAGCATAACCTAATGCGCTTGGAGAATGCGAGAGTGAATAGCATACATTTGCTATCTTTATAGCATGTGATGTCCTCCCTTATATTTGATAAGATAAGTTCAAGAAAGATCACATGGAAATTAGGCGTTATAAAGATTCGTTCACAGTAATGTCAACAGCTGTGGAATGAATTTTAGTTAACGTTCGCAGTCAAACAGTCTGGCAACGCATTACCCTTCGTGGATGTTGCCATATTCGAGCACGTGCGAGTGTGTGATATGGAGAGAAATTTGTTTACGCCAATAAAATAAAATGACAGCTAACAGCTGATTGTTAAGTGAGTACAAAAATCGAAATTACACGTCAGTGAATCATTTTTCAGTAGAAATTCATTAGAGAAATTTGAAATTCCCTAGCTGTGCTTGTGTGGCTAAATTTCTGCATTTATTTCATATTATAAATAAGGAATAAATACGTTTTTACATAACAGAAAAAATGCATTTAAAAAAAATTGAATTAAGTGTGAAATTAATAAAAAATCTAAGTGCTGTACGAAATTCTCCTTGACTGCTGTAGGCGGATACCAAAGAACTTCGCCAAGCCCTGACAACTAATAAAATTAACAACAAATTAAATAATCGAGAAAGCCAAAACCATGACAACGCAATTAAGTTCACATAGACAAAGCCAGCAGGAGCAAGTGAACAAAATGGAACCGCCGCCAGCGTTTGCTAGTGACATCAGCCTCAAAGAAATGCATCTAATAAACACTTCTCTTCCTGCTGCAGCAGCCCCATCGAATCGTTCTGCTCTAAATAATATGCTCATTTTCATAGCTGGTACCTTTGTCGCTTTCGTCTTCTATGACATTACACATTTTGGTCAACTTAGCAGTTTATTGCGTCGCCCCTCTTCCCAACTGCAGCATTTGCCACATGAAAGCTACCTTCAGATACGTGATGATTTTGCTATCAACGCTATTCCTCCTGGTTTTGATGGGACGCTGAAAAATGCTTACAGCGACAGCGCAGAGGTAGCCACAGCATCTCCCAAAACACCTGACATTGATACCAATATTAAGGAAGCGCTTGGTTCTATAAAACTGGCACAAGATATGCGTCTTGCTGGTAAAGAAGAGAAAGCACAACGTCTGTTTGAACATGCATTTGCTTTAGCACCCAAATATCCAGAGGTACTGCTGCGTTACGGAGAGTATTTGGAGCACAATCACGCTAACATTCTGTTGGCAGATCAGTATTACTTTCAGGTATGTGATTTTGAGTCAAAATACCCAAAATGAAGTTAAAATAAAAATTCGAAATCGCCCAAAAACAAATCAAAAACTTCGAACGTAATAAAAAGTAAGAAGATTTCGTATGAAATGAAAAGAATCTGCCTTTAATAGAAAGGCTGAAAGCGGCTTTGTCAATTTAATGAACTCCAATATCTTAGGATATTTTTATTTTACACATAGTTGGGCGGTAAAGATTACATGTGTAATTGATTGCGTCTAGGATTACGATTATTTTAATCGCAATTTCTAAATTTTTCAAATTAGGATTGCTATAATCGTTCATCAAAGGAATCTAGATTACAATTGCAGTAATCTTAATTTTGCAAAAATCTCAAATTACAGTAATCGTAATCTTAAAGACGATAAACGATTTCAATAATTTTAATATTGTAATTTTTTAAACTACAATTTTTTGAGTAATCGTAATCGAAGTAATTTAAGAAATGTCCAAAAGTTAAACGCGTTACCTATGAAGATAATATTTATCTAAATACGAACAAATTTTTAAAAATAACTTAGACATAAGGCCATAAAACGTTGAAACTTTACATCTCGATATCATCGATAACGAAAAAATTCCCGATACACGTGTTCATTCATATAAAACCTGGAACATGTAAAATAAATTTGGAACGATTTAAAAATGGATCGGGCAGAAAGTATTCGGAATTAATCTTTTGAAAGTTCACTAGCTATAATGCTCAGCCGCATTTTATGTTATTGAGATGCAAAGTGTTCACAATAACTTTACTATGATTCCAAAGCTTTGACAGTGTCATCCATTTAAGTTATCTTTTGTTATTATAACACAACTGTAGCTACCACAGAAGCCAACATATAGTGTTTAAAGTATTCCTGTTACGTTGTTGAGGTGACACACTCCGTTGTCCAATCCCGTCCACATTTTGGATCGTGCTTGCTACAAGCAACTGTAGCTGCTATAGACGCCAATATAAGTAAACCGTTTTTAGTGTTTTTGTTGTATGCCCATTTCATTAAATATGAAAACTGTAGCTGTCGTAGGTGTCGGGGTGTAGCGTTTTAAGTGTTTTTGATTTTGCATAAGTACGTTACCTATTTTCCTCTAATTTGCGAACCACTGCTTCGACCCCTCTTATATAGGGCTCTCTTCTAAAGATCACAGATGTACGAAGGTACATGAGTGTGAGATCAGTTAAGGATTCTGGAAACTTATAAAACAGAAAAAGAAACACATTCCAGTTGCATTAATTTTTTGCCTTACAACAAATAAAAGATCAGATTCTCAGCCCAGCTCCCAATATTTTCGGTATTGAAATTTTTTAACTTCCAGCTCCTGCTCTAATCTTCACCAGATTTCTACAATTTGCATTTAAAGCGATTAAATTAGTAAGCTAATTTTTATTGATCTATATGTGTAATATTAATATATTTTTAGGCTCTCACAATAAATCCTAGTAACTCTGAAGCTTTAGCGAATCGCCAACGCACTGCTTCCATAGTACAATCAATAGATGAACGTCGCTTACAAACCCTTGACATGAAACGTGATGCTCTTTCTGGCATACATGAATCCAATTCAGCATTAAGACGTGCCAAAAAAGAAGCTTATTTTCAACATATTTATCATTCAGTTGGTATTGAAGGTAACACAATGACATTATCACAAACTCGTTCCATACTTGAAACACGAATGGCTATTGATGGCAAGTCTATAGATGAGCACAACGAGATCTTAGGCTTAGATCTGGCGATGAAGTATATTAATGCCAGTTTAGTTAATAAGTAAGTTGTAAACGTTGTTAAATGCATCTATTGACCATTATTATAATGATTATTTTTATTAGAATGGAAGTCACCTTAAAAGACATTTTAGAGATACACCGTCGTGTCTTAGGACATGTAGATCCTATAGAAGGTGGGGAATTTCGACGCACACAAGTATACGTTGGTGGACATGTACCACCTGGTCCAGGAAATTTAGCAATACTGATGCGTCATTTTGAAAATTGGTTGAATTCAGATCAATCCATATCAATGCATCCTGTCAAGTAAATAAATAATATTCAATAAAGTTAATTATATGAATAAATTTCTTATTTTTATATATAGGCATGCCGCTTTGGCGCACTATAAGCTCGTCCATATACATCCTTTTATTGATGGCAATGGACGCACGTCACGCCTGCTTATGAACACGTTACTAATGCGTGCTGGCTATCCGCCAGTTATTATACCAAAACAACAACGGTATGTTAAGACTAAAACATGTTTCATTTGCCAACATTTTTAAATCAAGCTATGGTGTACTGGTCCTTTTATTTTTGCTTTCTTGCTTATACAAAATTTTTAACTGGGTGAAAAAAAATCATTGTTTGGTAAAAGTCAGAAACGAGTAGTCTGAAATTGAGCGGTGCATCTCGAGCTGTGAAAAAAGTTTTTCGAGCAGGAAAAAAAAACATTTTCTTTTAAATAATATAATTGGCGGATGTTTTTATTTAATTGAGACTGAATCAGAAGTTCTGAAGATAGCTAAGCCGGTGTTGGACTTAAATTCTGAGCTGCATCCGAAGGTCACTTCCTTACTCAGGCCTTATGATGAAGTAGGTGCTGTGGGTAGTCGATTTAGACAGACTCTAATGCAAAGAATGTGTGTCTAACCGATCCGGTATTTGAAAGCTTTAATTTTTAACCGAGAAATCAAAAGCAGCATTTTAACTTCTTTATCTAAGAAACTCAGTCAAAATTTTCACCTTAATAAACCTATCCAACGATGGAAACTCTGTAGGTAACTGAAGAAAGGATAAAGTGACGATGCTAAACACTTATAAAGCAATAAGCAGGTTCATGACCATCTATGCAGCACCCATATATAGCCATCCAGCTATCCTATATTAGAGCGTCAAAACGCAGTCCTTCATGTGCCGCCTTATGGGAAATGAATCTAATCACATAGTGAATGTAAAATAAATTCGTAGCTGATTAGAATTAACCCTAGAATGAATGACATGATACGCAACATCTATTTAATTACGCAGACAATATTCGACAGCACTAATGCTTTCAGACCTCTTGAGCAGGCCAACTGATGCAGTGACCTTTCTAAACTTCAAAGTCGGGGAAGTAGACCGAGGTGTGACCTAGAGCAGTCAATTTAAGTCGTCTGTGTCCTTGGCAGCCTACATAAAAATACATCCGGCCACTCTATGCTGTGTCATAAATCAGATTAATACTTAGGGTTGTGTCCTATGGCATGGAAAGTTGCATAAAAATCTTTCAACCCTCATAGGTAAAACAAATTCTTCAAGTGGTAACACCACATCAATAAATACATCAGCTTCGGCAACATTCACATCAAATTTTAAGGCGTAAAATTTACATTTAACCGCCTGTAATGGTCATACTTTAGTATGAAAGTTTTGAACAGCAGCCGAAGGCCGTTCATCTACTCAGCCTTATAAACTGTCGGTAGCGAAGCTCTATATAACCATCAATTTTATTACCGTTTATCAATTTTTATAGCCGCTCAAAATTCAATTTTAATCGGCTCAAAATTTTACCTGAATAAAATGCCAATACAACGCTCAATCGAATTAATCACAAAACAAATCTGAAAAATACGTTACATAACATTTATGGCAAATGAAACCCTACTATTATTTTTTTTATAGATATAGCTCTATTAATTTTATATTATTTCTCCTGCACAGCCATAAATATTATCAATTTCTGCAGCTTGCCAATGAAGGTGATATACGCCCTTTTATACGTTTCGTCGCCGATTGCACTGAAAAAACTTTAGATTTATATCTTTGGGCTACAAGCGACCTGCCTCAACAAATTCCAATGTTAGTGCAAGTAGAAAATGACTTAACAGGCATATCAAATGTGGCAACTGATAGCGCTGCCGATTCAGCAGCTGTAAATAATGATGATTTTAATTATTTATTTGATTCAGAATCGGGCTCTGGTGATATTTTCTAATATTTTGTTAGACTTGTGGCGTATTTTATGTAACACTCACAAGTTAAAAAGACTATTGTTTGTAAATTATTAAATCGTTGATATTCTGTTTCTACATTATTAATCACTTATTTATTTTTTGTATTAATTTTTAGGAATATTACAATTATTTTAATACTAAATTTTAAAAGCTAAAACCAAACTTAGGAGTGTTATAATTTTTGCACACATGTTTTTGTCTGAGACTGTTTACAGTGTAAAAAAACTTCTTAACAAGAAAAATCAATTTAGTTTTCAAACTTCTAAACTTTAAATGGTAGACTACAAATATAAGCTAACTATTACAGTAAATAAGTTAAATGTCTGAAAACGCAACCCACAAATTATTGTCTGTGATTTTATATGCAAGTAAACATAAGCCTATAATATTGTAAAAAAAAATCATGTATATACAGATATAAACAACCTGTTATTTCAGCTATTATCTACCAAACTTAATTTATTTTTATTTAATATGATCATATGAAAATAATAGAGTCTACGTAATGCAAGAAACTCGTTAAACTTATGCGATGCATGATTACGGTGGGTCCTTGTCATTTAGGTATTTTTATGTAACTCCAATAACATGTTCCTTCAATTTGTGTCGAAGCACCAATAATGCCATCGTTTCGATTGACTTATATATTAGTATGTAGTCTTTTAATACATTGTAAATAGAAGTCAATATAAAGTCAGCTGAATTTTATCTTAAACTAACTACTTAATCTGCAAATAAAAGCATTTTGACATTTGGCAGTCTACCCTCAAATGTACACGAGCATTAGATCTTACAGTAAGAAATTTTATAAAATATTAATCTAATTAAGTCCAATCAAACCAAAAGATATTGTTATTCGAAATTAAAGTCTCTTATAATTTTTTTGGAATATTTTGTTTTAAATTAAAAATATATTTATGTTAAAATTGTAATTGTTATAAAAAAATGTTGACTTTTGAACTGAGTGTAGAAACCTTAATAATGATAGTTTTAATTTATTATGTGAAAAATATACAATTTAAAATTTTTACTGTAACTTTCAATAAGATCTTTTAAAAAAATATGTATTAAGTATTATGAAAAACGTATTTATTAGTGAACTTTCAATCTAATCTGATATTTTTTTTTTCAAAAATATATTTGCTCATGTCATTTGCATAATCCGTAATTTTTCATTTTGTTTTTTCGATTAAGAATGAAGATAATTTGTAATCATTAAGGGTATTTCTCTAAATGCGAAGATGCCTTGAAAACTGTAAACTGCGTGAACTGAAACCACTTTCGAGCCTCGAAAAAATTTGTTTTTTAGAGGCAAAGTTGCTAAGCAAGCAGCCTCGAATTTGGAAAGTGAATCGGTGTTGCCGTTTGTCGAAAAAATTTGCTGCCAATTTTAAATTTCTTTCGAAATTTGAGAAATTTAACATTATGATTTTAAATATATTAAAAGTTCGAATGTCAGAAGTTTGTGTTATTTTTTTGTTTTATTATTTATTTATTTTTTACCTATTTTCCTCTTTTTGGTGTGATACATTTTTTCCTTGTCTGCGGCAACACTGATGAAACTCAAATTTTCATTGCTCATTCACTTGCATGTTTGCATAGATAGGAGTGTTCCAGTAAAGAAGCTTGAAAGCATTCGAGTTTTACATGTTTTTCGAGTTTTGCGTTAAGAGGAATACTCTTATTATTTTTTCGATCAAGATTTAGAAAGATTTTTTTTATACATGTAATTATGAAGAAAACTAATTAAAACTTGTATTGCAATTAACAAGTTTTAAAATTATTGAGAAAAAAAGAACTCCCAAAAAAGGAAAAAACGATTGCACAACAAAAAAATTAGATTAAACATCAATCTTTCTCTTACTAACTGCTAGCACGAATTTCTTAAAAACTGGAACAAGGATTTAAATTTCTATAAAAAGTGTTATGAAAAATATATTAAATAAAGTAAATTAGATAAAAAAATGATTTTGTTTTTTATTGACGCCCAACGTGGGGCCTGGCAAACAAATAATTATCAGGGACATAAAATCCTTGATTTTAAACAACTGGAAATGAGCATCTACTATTAATCTAATCCTACCAAGTATTTATGAGAGTTGATGAGCATATGTAATGTTCAGGAAGACCGTAATGTAGCAGGAGACCGACCAAAGTAAAGTTTTTCGCTTTGAGGTTGAAAAAGCCGAAAAAATAGTAGTGTTGGAAAAAAAAAATAAAATAGTCAGACAATACTCAAAAAAAAAGTCAAAACATGTCACGCCATGAGAGGCAATCCTGTCGAATTCCATTTAATTTCAAAGTTTATAGTAGCCGACATCCCTACAACAATTTTTATTAGAATCACTCCCATAGCATATTATATGCATACTAGCATTACCCTGTGCGCATCGCTTCACCTCAACCATATTGTATATTCCATGTGCAGTCTGCGTGAAAATTCTATTTAAAAATACTTTTGTATGAGGACCACCCTTAAAATTTTTACAACCTAAGCAGATCCTCTTAATATAAAAACCACTTTTGGTTAATTCAAGCATCCGTTCACTAAATTTCATTATACACAATATCTTGCACTTATCTTCATATTTTTTTGAGCCTTAAGGCTGCAGCTGACTGAGAGCTGGTAATCATTTTTTATATTCTTCACCCCATTTTCTTTCAAATAACGTAAAAATTCACTTAAAAAACATATAATCGCAATTCATCAACATAAATTAATTACAATTTAATTAATTAAAGGTAATTGCGGCTAATTTTTGATAGGCAACCCCGGCAATAATGTATTATAATGTCATAAATTCATTTAAATTAAATTCCATTAAAAAACAGATACCTGCTGAAATCAGCTCCGGATCTTAGATTGCATGTAATTCAATATTGTAAACGTTCTAAAATATGTCATCTTACAATATCCATAACTTTGTAAGGAAAAATCACAGATATGCATTCGAGAACTCATTTTGAAGAGAAAATATAGTAATAAATAGTGTAACTAAAAAAGATCTGCGAATTCCGGCACATAACCTCCAACACAACCAACCAAGCCATTTTTCGGTATTTGAGCCCTAAAGATCTCAAATTTGTGATGTGATGGACGAATTTTGGGGCCAGATTCGAGTTCTGCATAAAAAAAATTACTTCGTAAATTACCTCCAATGTCATAAAAATACCTACGAACCCCTCATTTCCAGATTTATCTAGTCAATACGAGTATCTCACTTATTTATTTCAGCATCACTTACTTCAATTTTTTAAAACGTGGAACATAACATTCATAGCATCGTTAGTAGTGGAGCAAAAATATTATACAGCAAATATATTTAAAATTTTATATTGATTTCTGTTTCAAATTCGAAACACAAACTTAATTTGTATCTATACTATAAAACGAAAGTAGAAAATAAAATTCTATTTAAGTTAGAATCGTTGGAATGAGTGTGCAGTGGAATAATATTAAATAGAAGGAGGCGTGGCAGGTATGGAAAAGTATATATATTCTTGATCAGCGTCACCACCTGAGTTGATTTAGCGATGTCCGTCTGTCTGTCTGTCTGTCTGTCTGTCTGTCTGTCTGTCTGTCTGTCTGTCTGTCTGTCTGTCTGTCTGTCTGTCTGTCTGTCTGTCTGTCTGTCTGTCTGTCTGTCTGTCTGTCTGTCTGTCTGTCTGTCTGTCTGTCTGTCTGTCTGTCTGTCTGTCTGTCTGTCTGTCTGTCTGTCTGTCTGTCTGTCTGTCTGTCTGTCTGTCTGTCTGTCTGTCTGTCTGTCTGTCTGTCTGTCTGTCTGTCTGTCTGTCTGTCTGTCTGTCTGTCTGTCTGTCTGTCTGTCTGTCTGTCTGTCTGTCTGTCTGTCTGTCTGTCTGTCTGTCTGTCTGTCTGTCTGTCTGTCTGTCTGTCTGTCTGTCTGTCTGTCTGTCTGTCTGTCTGTCTGTCTGTCTGTCTGTCTGTCTGTCTGTCTGTCTGTCTGTCTGTCTGTCTGTCTGTCTGTCTGTCTGTCTGTCTGTCTGTCTGTCTGTCTGTCTGTCTGTCTGTCTGTCTGTCTGTCTGTCTGTCTGTCTGTCTGTCTGTCTGTCTGTCTGTCTGTCTGTCTGTCTGTCTGTCTGTCTGTCTGTCTGTCTGTCTGTCTGTCTGTCTGTCTGTCTGTCTGTCTGTCTGTCTGTCTGTCTGTCTGTCTGTCTGTCTGTCTGTCTGTCTGTCTGTCTGTCTGTCTGTCTGTCTGTCTGTCTGTCTGTCTGTCTGTCTGTCTGTCTGTCTGTCTGTCTGTCTGTCTGTCTGTCTGTCTGTCTGTCTGTCTGTCTGTCTGTCTGTCTGTCTGTCTGTCTGTCTGTCTGTCTGTCTGTCTGTCTGTCTGTCTGTCTGTCTGTCTGTCTGTCTGTCTGTCTGTCTGTCTGTCTGTCTGTCTGTCTGTCTGTCTGTCTGTCTGTCTGTCTGTCTGTCTGTCTGTCTGTCTGTCTGTCTGTCTGTCTGTCTGTCTGTCTGTCTGTCTGTCTGTCTGTCTGTCTGTCTGTCTGTCTGTCTGTCTGTCTGTCTGTCTGTCTGTCTGTCTGTCTGTCTGTCTGTCTGTCTGTCTGTCTGTCTGTCTGTCTGTCTGTCTGTCTGTCTGTCTGTCTGTCTGTCTGTCTGTCTGTCTGTCTGTCTGTCTGTCTGTCTGTCTGTCTGTCTGTCTGTCTGTCTGTCTGTCTGTCTGTCTGTCTGTCTGTCTGTCTGTCTGTCTGTCTGTCTGTCTGTCTGTCTGTCTGTCTGTCTGTCTGTCTGTCTGTCTGTCTGTCTGTCTGTCTGTCTGTCTGTCTGTCTGTCTGTCTGTCTGTCTGTCTGTCTGTCTGTCTGTCTGTCTGTCTGTCTGTCTGTCTGTCTGTCTGTCTGTCTGTCTGTCTGTCTGTCTGTCTGTCTGTCTGTCTGTCTGTCTGTCTGTCTGTCTGTCTGTCTGTCTGTCTGTCTGTCTGTCTGTCTGTCTGTCTGTCTGTCTGTCTGTCTGTCTGTCTGTCTGTCTGTCTGTCTGTCTGTCTGTCTGTCTGTCTGTCTGTCTGTCTGTCTGTCTGTCTGTCTGTCTGTCTGTCTGTCTGTCTGTCTGTCTGTCTGTCTGTCTGTCTGTCTGTCTGTCTGTCTGTCTGTCTGTCTGTCTTCATAAAATTTGGCTTAGAGGTATCGGCTGCTATGGGCTTTGAAATTAATGAGAATTGATGAGATTGCAGTAGTGGGCGTGGCACCTCCTATATGACCATAAAGTTGCAATCGCTATATTGATTGAACTATTGCAACAATTGGTATGAAATTTGGTGAAAGGTGGTTTACTTGCTATAAGGTATACTTGAATCAAAAGTGGGCGAAATAGCACGAGTGGGCGTGTCACTCCCCATACAAGTAAAATACTTTAAGTGGCATATATTTCGAAATATGTAATCAATCATACTAAAATTTGGTAAAAGAGTGTTGCTTATAAAATGCTATTTCTGGATAAAAATCGGACCACATTACACCAGTGGGTGTGTACCGCCATAAATTTTAAGACTAAATACGGCATATATAGGAAATTATACAACCTATTGAGCTAAGATTTGGTATGTGGATGTCAATGACGAATATGATTTATTTATTACTTATTCAACCTCTTCAACGTCTTTTAACATTTATTTAAAACTGACTTTCAGTGCAGTGTAGGGTATGTGAGTTTCGGCCTGGCCGAAGATAACGCCTTAACTTGTTTCTGTTTAATTTATCTTTCTTAAGTGTAATTTTTTTGGAGTTGACACACATTGTATTGAACAGTAAGCTCAATAAAATAAAAAGTTAACTTATAAATTCTGTGGTCACAAGCAATTAAAGCTTAAGTCGATATATGATCTCAAGGCAAAGCAACATTAGTTTTGTGTATGAGCATGTGACTTATACTGTTTTGGATTGTCATCGTAGACCGACTTAAGTTGTTATTGCTTGTTGCCACAAAATTTTTGAAGTGAAAACTTCTTATGGCACGTTGTGCGGCTGAGGAAAAAAGTATAATTTCGCGACACCGACCGTCATCGGGAAGACTTGGGAAACGAACTCGATTTTGGAATTTTGAAGACTTGGGAAACGAACTCGATATTGGAATTTTGAAGACTTTTGAAACGAACTCGATTTCAGAAACTTGAAGACTTGGGAAACGAACTCGATTTCAAATTTGGAAGACTTGGGAAACGAACTTGATTTTGAAATTTTGAAGACTTGGGAAACGAACTCGATTTTAGAATTTCGAAGACTTTGGAAACGAATTCGATTTCAGAAATTTGAAGACTTGGGAAACGAACTCGATTTCAAATTTGGAAGACTTGGGAAACGAACTTGATTTTGGAATTTTGAAGACTTGGGAAACGAACTCGATTTTAAAATTTTGAAGACTTGGAAAATGAACTCGATTTCAAAAAATTTATAAAACGTTGCCTACTTTTAGGTGCTATTAATAATTTGCCCCTAAAAGTAGGCAACACTTTCTGACAAATTTCAAAAAGAACGCCTAAAAGTAGGTAACGATTTTAAAAATTTCAGATAATGTGTCCTAATTTTAGGTGCTATTTTTGAAATTCGTCGGAAAGTGTTGCATACTTTTAAAGCGGCTTTCACACGATCAATATTACTGACAGTATAATTACTGACAGTATTTACATTACTGTCAGTGTACCACTCACACGGTCAGTATTGTTTATTGTCAGTAATCAGTTTTTTTGACATTCGACTGGTGAAGGTGCGAACTATGCTCCGGCTACGTGACCGACAGCCGAAAATGGCATGCCACTTTTTGGGGCAGATTCCATCCAAACTTGCACCACGCCTCCAGCTAGGCATCGGACGACCATACCCTTGGACGCAATGTTCCATGCCACTGAATGAGGAACTTTTTCAAGTTTCTTTCAAGTTTCGCTGCCTCATCGATTTTTTCATCAGTCATCAGTATCGTTTTTCTATACTGACAGTACATCAGTACTCACCTCATACGAAAAATAGAGAAAAATCTGAAATACCAGGCCACCTTGAACCAGCAGCAAGCAAATTTGGTTTTTTGAAAAACTTTAAAACGTTATATCTCGGCTATTACTAAACCGATTTAGACAAATGAGGTGTAATAGTTTTTTTTAAGAACAAGCAGATTTTTTTGAAGTCATTTGTATTATGATTAACTGTCACAAGATGGCGTTTTAAGCAGTTTGAATATTCTAACAGCCAGAACTCGGCAACGAATAAGCCGATTTTGATAAATGTGGTGTCATAGTGTCTGTTAGAAGAAGCAGATTTTTATCTTAAGTTTAAGAAAAATTATGTTTAAGCTATTTAGTCACAGGTCCAGGTACTTTTTTTACCTGATTTTTTCTTATACTTACATAATTCGGAATGATGTGTCTTACTGCAATCAGAATAAATTTTTGTTTTTAAACATAAGGAGTACTTAGCTCAAATTTAATTATTCACAGTTGAGGCTACTGAGCCGAATATACTTCTTCCAGCAATTTTTGAAGTGAAAACTTCTTATGGCACGTTGTGCGGCTGAGTAAAAAAGTATAAACTCGTGACAACGACCGTCATCGGTATTCCCCGTCATGAATGCGATGGTAAAATTTTAATGTTCCACTGTTTCTTTTAAATAAAAAATATTCCAAGTGGAAGACAAAAAGCAAAGCATACACACTAACTGACACATTTAATTCTCATTCAACGATTGTTATGCTTACATGTTTGTTTCTTTCAATGTCCGCGTTGTTGCGTTGACAAATTGAGAATGAGAGCGAGAGTAAAATTTGAATACATATTCCGTTTTTGTCTTCCATTGCATTGCCATATAAAAAGAAAACGCACACATACCAATTAACGCACTAACTTGCCATTAAACGATTTGTTTTCACTTCTGTCGGCACTCCCGGAGTGCAACCCGCCGTTTTTTTTTTCTTCTGACACACCACATATTAATTAATAAATTGTTTAAATTTAGTTTATTTTAAGCAACTATTGAAAACATTTGTCTATTATTATATTTGACGAAAGCACCATTAATATTAACAAAAAGTATAAAAAATTCTATATACAATCTTATGTAAAAATTCAACTAACTAAGACGGAAAATCTCGTTTGTAAATGCTAAATTTACATTTTTGCCTTTTGCAAATAGTCCTTGTAGGTTACCTCACGCCACCAAGTTGGGCGCTCAAAAACTCCAGGTGTTGTAACAATGCTGCGTTGTAAGTGTTGATAGATCTAAAAATAATATTGTTGTTTCATTAAAAATATTGTAAAATAAAAAAGTAAATAAGATTATTTACATTGCCATCACTGTATCCAAGTGTTGAGTTCAAAATAAAATCAGGGGGTGAAATTGCATCAACCAGTGTAACAGCTTCATTCTTGAGCACAGGTAATATGGCCATTATACCATCTTGATAGAGCTCAGCATGATTACTTTTTGTGAAATAGCCACCTTGGTAGAAAATGCCAAAGTGTTTGCTTATCAAATCTGCACCATATAATGATAGCAGCTTCGCAAGCACTTGCTTCTCATTAGAGTAGGGTAGATTTTGCACATATTGGAAAAAAACATAGTAAAGTGTGCGCTGTAAAGAAAATATCAAAAAAGAGTGAGTAATTTCATAAAAGGTGTATTGTGAAAAAATTATCCAAATTTATTAAATAAAACGTAACAAAATTATCTATTCATCAAAGTTTATTTATGTATATTAATTCATAAATGATACTTTGATCGTTAGCATAAGAACTATAGACCTACAATATGATTTATAGTTTCGTTTTATACCTGCTCTGAAATCTTCTGAGAAACTTACCTGTCCATAAATAATTGAAAGCTTTTGCGCATTAAATACTTGTACATTATTACGTGTTTCAAACTTGTTATGTCCCTGCTTCTGAAGAACTTCAAAACGTTGGACAGTAGTATTTAATTGCCAAGCACAAAGCCAGTTAAGAGCTCTCATAATGTCTAGAAAAAAAGCATGTGTGTAAAAACCTAAAACTTTTATTTTAAGAAAATGTTGCGAAAAAGCTATGGGTCTGAAATGTGAGTGATGTAAGCAAAGCATCATTCTGTTAAACTCGTTTACATTAAACGACTTTTATTCGAAGATAATTTAGAAAAATTTTCAAAAAAAATAATTGGAAATTAAATTTAAATTGTGTATTTTTTGGTATACACACTAGACACGGATTGCTTCAAGAAAAGTTAAGATCGATTAAATTGTCAACCAAATGTGACAATGCACAATTATTATATAGTGTCCGGAGATTCCAAATACATAATCCGCAAAATTGGAGCTACTCGTTTTATGGCCATTTTAAGATTAGCACTATGGCCGGCACGGTTCGTTTTAAGCAAGATCAAAATCGGTAAAAATTTTCAACCAAATCTGACAATGTACAATTATTATTTAGTGTTCAGAAATTCCAAAAATATGATTCGTAAAATCATAACTGATCATTTACTTGTTTTATGGTTATTTTAAGGTAAATACTTTTACCGATGATATCAATAAAATGACGTTCCAGGAAAAATTGTGAATTAAGACTTTAAAAAGTTAAATTTTTTTATTTTGATTTTTTTTTTGTTTGATTTGAAATACTTTTAAAAGCCATTAAACAAAACTATATAAATTTTATTTTTAATTACTTTCTAGGCCCAAAAAAATTTTTTAAATATTTTTTTTTTTTTTTTTTCATGAAAAACGGTGAATCAAATATAAAAGATTTTTTATTTAGTGTTTCTTTATGAGCTTTTTAGTCAAAAATACCTCAAAAATTTATGAAACAAAATTATAATTTATATTCTTTTTTACCAGTTTTAAGGCCTAAAAGAATATTTTTTTTAATATTTTCAATTCTTTTCCATGGGAAGCTGCGAGCAAAATAATAGCAGTGCATAGCCAAAGATATAATACATTGAAATAATACATTCATGTTGTTTAAATAATTTTTACATCTAAATAATAGATATTGTATTATTTATTTAGTCACAACAATATATTTTAATGACAAAAACCAAAAAAAACATTAACTTTAAAAATATTTATTTGTGATTAAATAATTTGTGAATTAAAAATTATTGTGGGAATGAAGTACGTTCGCTTTTGTTATTTAATTTTTAATTCACAAATTATTTAATTACAAATAAATATTTTTAAGCTTTATGTTTTTTTTTTTTTTTGGTTTTTGTCATTAAAATAAATTGTTATAACTAAATAAATAATATAATATCTATGATTTAGATGGAAAAATTATTTTAAATAACGGTGGAATGCATTTTTTCAAACTTTAAAATAAAAAAAAAATCAAAAAAAAAATTTTAAAAAAAATTTAATTTATACATATATAAGAAAAAAATTAAATTTTCATGATTTTTTTGGCCAAATTCCAAAAAATTAAAATTTTGCAGCTCTGGTAGCAGCTATAGGATTATTTTTTTTTTATTTTTTTAAATGAGGAAATACTCGAATATGAATAAATTTTCGAAAATCAAGCGTTCTTAAAGTATTCTAGAACATGACTTTTTTTTGAACATGTCTAATACACACATATATATGTATGTATGTAAATAAAAATTAAATGATTAAGGATTTTATGTTTGGCACGGTCAACTATTTATCGAATAAGTAACTTTTCTAATTCAAATCTAAACTGTGGTACTTATTGGGACCCACTGCATATGTAAATAGGAAGTACTAATTTTTGTATTAATTCTTAAAAACAATTCAAAACTCACTTTCTGGTTTCATAACATCGTTTGGAGTCTTCTCAAATGCCTTTAAACGCAGAATTGCATCCATATCGTTCAAAAAAGACACCGAACCCATTGGCGAAACTTCTGCAAAATTAGAACCATCACGACGGAGTCCAATCAACCAATTCGATGCTTGCTGTATAAGTGTATTATTTTCACCCTCATAAGTGCAATTAGCATCATTGTCATTGCGCAAGTCACCAATACCAGCCGATTTAAGGTAACCATGACCACCACATGCTTCACGACACTCTTGAATACCGTCACGAGCAGCCCACGTACAAACTGGCTTAGCCGCTGAAGAAACAGCATGAATTTCCATACCCAGTTTCGAAACATCATCACCCATAAAATTACGCATGGTCATATCGACATTTTGAGTGCCCAACCAGATAGTGAAGACACGCATAGCATAAGCAGTAGCCAAGTGTGGGAAGAGACGATATTGCTGCAAATTAATTACATTCATAGATTTAATTAATACTGAAAAATTAACGAAAAAGTCTTGTTTCTAACCTGTGTCTGGTACTCAATAACCGGCCATTCTTCATTAGTGTCATCGGGTCCAAATTGTCTGCGACTCGCTGAGTAACGTGTCGCAATTGTAATGGCTTTACTTAGTACTACATAAGCCAATGAGCAAATATTTACACGTCCTGCTGACAGTGATCCCAAAGAAGCACCCATTTTCTTCTTATTATCTTTAATAGTACTAATATATTGACCATTTTTATCGATATCGCCAGTTTTTGAAAGTAGATTCTCTTTTGGTATGCGATACTGATTAAACATCACGAAACTAAAAAGGGTGGAATGTATTCGGTGTTATTATTCCACCAATCATCTACCAATTATTAAAACTCACCCATTATCAATACCATTTAAACCGATTTTCTCGCCCAAATCACCAACAGTTACACCAGGGAAACCCAACAAAGTGCGCTCATCACGAATGGGTACTAAGAAAGCATTCAGACCCTGATTTGTATTATCTGGTACATAAAGTTGGGCATAGACAATCGCATGTGTACATGTCTTTCCCAAATTACCTACCCAACATTTGGCTGCTTCAAAATCGGGTGTATGTATAATAAATTCCTGCGTCTGGGCATCATATGTAGCACGTGTGCGCATACCAAGAGCATTCGTTCCATGTGATACCTCGGTTAACGCAAAGGCACCAATAATTTCACCATTTGAAATTTTACCAGCGTACTTGGCCAAACGGTCAGTACCCATCGCAAGCAATGTGCTTGGGAACATGCCATTAGAGAGTGAATATTTCACTGCGAAACCAAATTCATAGCTGAACATACCCTCAGCCATGGCCAGTGACAGACGTGGTGTTGCAATGTACTGTAATTAATTAGATTGTTAAAATTGGTTTTATACACAAAAATTACATGCATTCTAGCCATACTTCTTCCAGACCATAGAATTGCTTTTCAAACAAAAGATGCATTCTCAAATTGGCCAATTGTCGTGTACGGTCCAATGATGGTGTTTCTGGCTCATGTTGGAAATCGGCATGTTTTTCCATAAAGCTCCAAATGCGGTGCTGTAAAATAAAGTATTTATATTATAATATTTTTATGGTGAAAATATGCTTTCTTCAGGGTTTCCAAGGAAGAAATTCCCGGCCTTCCCAAAATAAAATAATTTAAAAACAAAAATCATCCAATTCCTTCCTGGCATTTTCAAAAAATTTTTAATTCCTACTGGGCCCCCGTCTTTAACCTGCAATTCAGGGCTTGGCGGGCCACTTGGCAACCCTGGTTTACTTACTGAAGATTTGTCGATTAATAGAGCAGTGGCTTAACATTATAATTTATAAAACTCAAATGAAGTTCGTTTTAAACACTTAGGTTCCAATTTTAACGATATTACTCACATTTATTAACTAATTGAGAAATTTTTGGGTCGCTATCTCTTAAGAGATTTGATCCTTACAATAAATAGTGAATGCAGTCCTCTAATATAAAAATTTTGGAAATTTCTGCAAAGAGCGTAAATATGTATATGGAAGAGATGTACTCGCTCTCTTGCAACATTAATGTGTCTTAAAAATCGGTATGGTTATTATATTAGGCGAAATATTTCAGTCCACAAGGGCAAAGAAATATATATTTATAGAAAAGAATTCGCTAACTTTAGTTTCGCTTCTCTTCTCAAAGAGAATAAGTATATGAACTCTCTTTGCCGTTGTGGACTGAAATAATTCGCCGAATATAATAACCAAGCTGGGCACCACTACACGTGTGTTTCTCTTAAATGTTCTTCAATGCATGTGTAGTTGTGCTTTGTTCGCTATTCAAAGCAAACTGAATTAAATTTTACGCTCCCGTGCGCGGTACGTTTTGCCCAGCCACGATAATAACCATTCCCATTTTTTAGACACATAAATGTTGCAAGAGAGCGAATACATCTCTTCCATCTCTCTTTGTTTTTTGCAGCTCTTGTAGATACTAAAATAACTCATATTTTTTATTTATTTTGTTTTGAGCCAAAAAAAAAAAATTTATATTTGTTATATGACAATATTAACCTTCTAAGGCAAATAACAATCCTAATACCACAGAGATCAATAATAATTCAATATTGTTGAAGTTTAACATTGCTTTAACTTGTATAGCTCTGGTTGTACTCTAAAGAACATTAACACTGAATTTCTAGAAAACTGTGGAGTTTCAGGAAAAATGGGTTGAACAAAAGATGCATTATTTTTAATGAGTTTTACACTAAATGGACTTGTGCGAGAAATAATGTCGCAATTGAAATAGGAAAACTTTAAAAATCGGAGAGGAAATTTCATCCAAAATTTAAGGTAAAAAATTCTCCTGAAGTTAAAAAATAATCGGCTTCAACAAGTAGTTTTATAGAACTTTTCCTAAAAATTTTTGGATGACTATACCTTAAATTTTAGGAAATTAATACTTCAACATCAAACATATTTGCTCAAATAAAGAAGCAAAAAGTACACAAAAGCACAAAGTAAACAAACACAAAATACTTATAAGGATTTCTGTGTTGAAGAGTAGTTTTGTTTAATTTAATGTGTTAAATTTTCAGATTAATCTAAAACGAAAATATAAGAAAAATATGAGTAAACTCCTTGATTTTCAGTGGCAACTTATAGCTTTACTAATATATTCAGACGTCAAACACGAAGGAGCCATTAAAGACTAAATAATGCCAGTGTGGAAGCTATTTTTGAAAACGCAATACAAATACGAAATAAATAAAAATGGGGCTATCTTCGATTATGATTTGAAAGCCTTTTAAGATAAGTAATATCCTAGCAATTTTCTCTTGAAATCAAAGCTTTGCGTAGCAGGAAACACTCGTAAATAACCACACGCGTTTAGAAGAGTTACTTCACCGTTTAATTTTTACTCAAAACTTAAGTGCAAAAATTATAATATTATTGTATTACAGTTGAACATCGTATTCAACTCAGGTATATACTCAATTATTAAGTGCATAACTCTTGTCAATTTTCAATTATATTTAAAATATTTTGTTCGATTGATTGATAAAATTTTTGTCGCTCTAAGCTTATCACTATTTGAGTATTTGAAAAATCTTGAGGTTGGTTTGGATTTATATGAGCGGTAGGTGTGTCTGTGGACAGGATAGAAAATTTCACCGTTTAATTTTCATTTCAACTATTGTAAATTAAGTAATCACAGCTTTGAGTGAATAGTTTTTTAAAAATTTACATAACTATTCACTTCATCGAGGCCTAGATTGCATGTGTGTATGTGAACTTTGTACATTAAATTACACTGTCGATCATTTCACTATAAAACTATGATAAAATGCTAAACACTTTAAAAAAATTCACTTACCTTCAGACGTATATGCTCTGCACCTTCAAGCAAAACATTCATACGCTTATGACAAAATGATGATTTTTGTCGATACTTTGTTAGAGGACCACTTTTATAATCGGGAAAAATTTTCTTGTCTTCCAGTATATCCTTAGTCTCTGGCTCATCTGTATCCCTTTGACTTTCCCTAGAATTAGAATTTTCCAACCAAAGTTGTAAAACTTTTAGAGACGACATTTTTTGGAGCTTTTGTTCGATGTCAGTATTGTTTCTAACTCGTCTGACAAGATAGCGCGATAAGTACATGTCAAAATGTAGAACAACTTTGCATCAAACAAAAGTCAAATTAAAACTGCTGCAGATAAAAACCACTATAAAGGCGGAAAGTGCGAAGTAATCACAAACATTTCCATACATTTATATTCATTTTGTATGCTGTTAAGGCAAAAGCGATTAAATGATATTTCTGTGTTTGTTTATTTTATGCTTCACTGATCAAAACCAACTTAATATTGCTATTTTCATGACCGAAAGCAGTGCTAGACTTAGTCTGTTTTCGTGGTGAAAAGACATAAGAATTCGATGCCTCTTAGATTTGGAAATTTTAGGAAACGTCTTAGGCCCCTAACTTCTTAATCCGTCATTCTACCGTTAAACGCGGTCTAATATACATAAGGAGTCAAGTTAGATTTATAAACAATAATGTTAAATTTATGGTATATGAATCAGGAAAAATCAACAGATCTCATTGTTCTTTTTTTATTTTATATTAAGTGCAACGTCAGGCGTTACGATGGTTTCTACCTTCTTCATTTACCAATTTTTTTCCAAATTTCACATGATATGTCTTGTGCAGAGTTACCACAATGTACCTGAACTCCAACGTGCCATAATGTGTTCTTCGATGTCACTAACCATATCTCCATCCTTGTAAGAGACCTTTTATTATATTTTTTCTTATGAGTTTCAAAGGACCCCGCACCATTTGTACAAGAAGTGGGTTTAATCAAATGCACCTATTTTATTCAGAGAGTTAGTTTTAGGCATCCTGAACAAAAGTCTCAATGGACACAACGAAATTCAATAATAGAATTTTGAGTTATTGGCTCATTGGTACATTTTTAGGTATCGATATCTCGAAAACCAATAGTGATGTCGATTTCTTTCATTTAGTTATTTGCGATTTATTCGACGTGCTTTATCGAAGGCCGTCGTCAGATCACAGCGCCACCGATATCGTAATCTCACCTTCAGAGAGAGATGATTTGATTTTCGAGATATCATAATCGTACCTTTGGTAAGATTACGATTTCCGTGGTGCCGCAATTTTTGTAAAATAATAAAAAAATATGTGAAAAAAATCAAAAAACATTTTCATGGTTGGAATGTATAGCTTTAATGACTTTTGAAATTTTTGGGCTATATTTTTTCTCCTAATCTATTATTTTCAGTCAAAATCACACGGAGCAAAAAGATTTTAAAATTGATCAACATTTTCGGAAACTTTTTTAAATATCAATGAAATAGAAAAATTATTTTTTGTGTTTCTTGACCAATTATAAGAACTTTCACTTATAGCAATTTTTTTATGAAAATTAACTACTCATTTTAACAAATAAAATTGATGACATCAAAAATGTTGAATAAATTATTATATGATATTATTAATATATATAAAATATTAAAATATTATTCAAAAATTAAGTCATGAACGTCGAAATAATTCAGAAGAAAAATTTTTCAGTTACTGGACTGCAGTGGCCAGGGCTGTTCGCGCCTGAAGCTAAGCGACACATTTCTGCCCTTTCCGTAAAAAAAAAATCTCATAAGAAAAATTAAAATGTACTAAAAAACAGGTCATCGAATTTTCTTTACGTATGTTCCATTAAATATTCAAAACTGTATCATCACATTAAAATTCAATAAAGTTTTCCAGTTCTGATCAATATAAATTTTTAATTTAATATTATAATAATTATTTGCAAATACATATCAATAAATGCCGAGGACCATTTTGCCACCCCAAAGGCAATGCGCCCGGGACTACAGTTGCCTTTGTCCCATAGCTACGCCACTGCAGGGCTGTATGACTAAAATATCTTTCATATAAAATTGAAGAAAACAAATAATAAAACCAAAAAATATGCGTAGAATTATCGGAAATTTGATAAGAAAGCTTTAACTACTTGTTCAAATCACATATACAATTTAAAAAAAAATAGTATTCAAAGGTCAAAGTTCAACAGTTTGCGTTAGAAATCTGAATGACTATGTAATTTTGAGAGACACTCAAAATTGATAGATAATACAATAGGTATCCAACATACAAGATACATATGTACATACTACATGTTTTTAAATGTTCCTTTGAGTTTCGGATGAGCAAATGATATATGTAAATCAATGATAAGGACCTATTTTCAACATGCTGCTCCTTAAACTTTAACTAGCAGTTCAAAAAAATGCTTACGGTTAAGGTACAACCGGATATTGAGAAAACAGCCATAAGCGCACTATCACTTGAACGCTTTTGCCTTTTGAAATAAAATTCAAGAGTACGTTCACATACTTAGTCGTCACTTACCTGTCAGTTTCATTTGTCAAAACACCCATATTGTTGCTTTACGTATTTGCTTTCTTTTTCCTCTACAAAAAATAAATAGAAAATTTTAGGTTTTTTAGCAACGTTGTTAACTTCAAGTCGTTTAAATTAAAACTGTTTCCAAATTGAATGTAGCCAAGAACGTAATGTACCTAACTCTTGAGTTTAACTGCTATCGTAATATTTTTTTGATAAGGCAGATTAAGCAACAAAAATTATATTAATTTTTGGAATGCAATTGAAAATAGTCAAGCAGACCAAGCGTACAAAGTCGCGTAATTAAACACTTGATTTTTTTACTGTTTGGACGTATTTTAAAAGATTGACTACGAGTACATTTGTTAAATGATGCGGTACACTAATCGCTTTCGGACTTTGACAAAAGCTACTTTGCTACTTCAATGAGCAACGATATTCATGAATTATTTTCATTGGTCATTTTCTCTCTGTTCACTTTTAGTCGTTCATTCTTTGTTTTTGTTTATGCGTTTTTGTTTTGCTCAACAGCAGTTGTTTTATCTGCAAGATCTGAACGTCCTCATATATCTAGGGTAAATAAACATTACCGCGCAGTGTAATAATATGGAAGTTGTATCATATTAACCCTAGAGCCGAACATTGACAATAACCCTTCTAGTCTTCTTGTACACTTATGTATAGTCAACTAATACATAAATGTGGCATAAGGGCATTTCTCTCATGTTGAACGGGACGAAAGTACACTTTTAAAGCGAAATAAAAGTCAAAGTAAAACACTTCTTTTTTTCTGTTACTTTAAGGAATAGTCCTTTGGTAGCACTATATTGAGTGGTAAAGTTGATGTCAGACGTAATACTGGTTCCAAGATAGAGGCAATAAAAAAGCCATTCGAACGGGACAAAAAACGGAAGTTTTTTCATGGCCATCTATAGAAAAGCAGAAGTCAGCGAAACCTGGCCACATTTTCTAATGCGACTAATTTTAAAATGTTATGGAATAATATAACTTTTTAATAGATTTCGTTTGATTGAAAAATCTTATTTACTTTTTTTCTTACAATGCATTCGAACGGGACATATTTTTCCGTTTTGGCTAACTTGGGCAATTTTCAAAACGACTTTAATAATTATATAGATAATATTATTTAAGATTTAATTAATTAATTAATAAAACAAATTTAATATTCATATTTATCAAATTAATTAGTGAGATCAATGTTAACAAAGAAAAGAGGAAGGAGTAGATATTTTTCTTAAAAGAATATAAAACTAGTCTTTTTGCTGTTAAAACGTTTTTCCTGTAAGAGGCGTGGCACTGCCCACTAAAAAAATATATTTTTACTCAAGTTTCAATCTATCTACATATCAAATTTCATCAAAATCGGTGTAGTGGCACAGCCGTGATACCGTTTTTTCCCATTTGGAGCGATGCCACGCCCCCTTTAAAGAATCAGAGTCACTAATAAACTTTCTTAGAATGCAATCTATCTTTAAGCAAAATTTCATCAACATCGGTCCATTATTTTAGCCGTGGAAACGTTTTTTCCCGTTAGGGGCGTGGCACCACCTGCTATTGAAAAAAAAGTGTACATGTCCCTCCTTCTCTTCACAACCTTTCCGACAAAAAAAAATTATGCTATTATGTTGTGTTATGACAGTTAATAACTGTTTTAACCGTTTTCAACTGCCTATTCTTTACACTTATGTTTGCGAACATGACCAACTTCGAACAGCTCCAAAAATTTAAAATTTAATTTTTTTTGCACTCCCTTTTTTTTTTAATTATGTACATGAAACTCTGTTCGTGCAAAAATTTTGACACACTTGCTGCTGTTATCTTGCTGTTCGAAATGAGAACATATGACGTTTTTCTGTGTTATTTGTGACTTTAGAACATGAACTTAAGCAAATTAAAGTTTTACAGTTAATAGAGATCGGTTTGATGTTTTTGCATTGTTTTTAGCTAATTGGCGTTGGAAGAGAGATTTTACGGAAAGACTATCATCATGTATCACCTCTCTTACACACTTAAATATTTAAGGCAAAATACTATTCAATATTACAAAAAAAGAGAAACTGCATTTATTCAAGTTTGCAGGTGGTTTACTCAATGTGATAAATGAATTCTGGTGTAAATTGTTTAAAGTAACAAAATTTGAATATTTTCCTTAGATAATATCAGATAGTAACGCTTTTATAATAACTTTTAATTTTTCTGTCATGGTTGGCCTTCTGGCGGAAATGAACATATGTCGGTTTACAGTTTCGGAGATATTTGAGGTGTTATATATTGTGGTTTAAGGCATATGGTACAACATTTTATAGTAGACCTTCCTCTGTCTTCTTAATACCGCCTGATTAAAACAATACGCAAAAAACTGTCTTTACTTTTTGCAAGTCACCCTCTGTGTTGCCCAACTGAATTAACGATTCATGCGGCAATTTAACAAAATAAAATATTAAAATATGTATTTTAAGTCGGACAGGCCGTCCGTTTTAACGCAAGGAAAAATTAGTTGTAGTCGAGAGTGTATAAAACTAAGGTTCAGAAGAAAGACTTCGCTGTGTAGACGATTTCTTAGACTCCAAACTGGTCCACGATCAGCACCAAATTGATGAAAAATTTGACCTATATTTGGCATATACCATAAATACATACTAGGGTGTTTTTTCAAACTTTTGGAGATGGATTTTATTTATTTTTTCCTATATTATAGCTTGAGAAATAAAAATAATTATCCCAACATTTGAGCTTCCTAGGTCAAACCTGTAAACGGCGCGGGCAGAGTTTATGTCCAATTTCGTTAAAATTTAACGAAAAGACCGACTTACTAAATCGTAGAAAAAGTCTGTCTTAGGTGCCAAGATATAGCGTTTTGGGATTTTTAGTTGAATGGGGGACGCCACCCACTGTTGTAAAACCACGCTCAAATACTAAAAACGTGGCCGGCTAAAAGGATATTTTTTGTGGAAATGCCCATATATGCCCCGTAGTTCTTGTAGCACATAGGATCACCTTTTTTGTAAATGGTGTAAATATATTTAATACTTAAGTCGTCAGGTACGCTATAATGACTTTCATTTCAAATACTAACTCCAACCAGAAAGTGATAACATTTGAGTCTCTTAAGTTCATATACAGACATACTCGTATCGTCACCTCAGAGTGTAAGTGTCCTATCAGCAAAAACATGAAACTGAGAAAACAGCGTTTTAAAGTTATTTACTCTGCGATTTGTTTTTAAGGATTATTCATGTTTTTTTTTATTTTGCCTCCCTGTAATTACCTACACGGTATTTGAAAAAAATTTATTGAAACTTTCCTTTGATTTTTCAGTATTTAAAATTATTCGGATTTATATGAGTTAGGACATTTATTATATTACGTTTGATCCAAAAAACACAAAAAGTTTTCATTTGTTATTCGTGAACATGTTTGATGGGGGCATAGGAAAACGGGTATGTAGAAAAATCTATTTTAAAGTGTTTTGGCTGAACCGTTACGCCACGCGTAGTGCTAACGTTCACGGCACGCTCATGCTAGTGTTATATTTTATACGAAAACTTTTAAGCTACTGAGCCGATTTTGACAAACGAAGTATCTTTGTTTTTATGTTATCAAGAAGAGTCTAATAAAGCTATTAATGCTTCAAAAATCTTTTCAAAGAGGGCGCTGTATGCAAGAAATAAAATATTATAATTATAATTATATAAGTCACATTATTGAAAGTCACAGCTCCTAAAATACTAAGCCGATATTGACTAACGAAGATTTTGTTTTTTTGTTTTACTTAGAGGACTAAAATGAAGGTACTTATAATTCAAAAATTTGTTCATAGATGTTGCTATAGGCAAAACATTATTATATTGTAAACATACATATAAATATGTTTACATTTATATAAATATTGAATTCAGCGAAAATGGTACATTCACGAATTTATTCGGAAATTCGCAAGAGCACTCAAAAACAAATACAGCAGGCTTTGGTTTCAACTAATACTTAAAATAGGATTAAGAAAAATTATTCAGAAAAGCTTGCTAGATTACGTTTTTTTTTTTTTTGGCTTTCAAATCTTCATTTGTGTGCATATGTATATTGCACCAATCGATGCGAAAAAGTCGAAATTAAGTTTTGGAAGGATGAAAAAAAGATTGATAGATATCGTCGAAAATGGAAACAAAAAATTCTTCTCAGAGTTTTTATTTTCCTTATATAGGGCTAAGCAAATTTCTTCCAAAATTTAGATTCGACCTCTTCGCATCAATTAGTGCAATAATTTTTTTTTTTTTTTTCAACAAATGAGTACATTAGGGTGGTTTTTAAGTGTACTTTTTTCGAAAATCAAATGGGACGCCCTCTCAATGGGTTCGAAATAGGGTAAAAAAATTTAAAAAATTAATTTAAAATTTTTATCTTTAACTTCTACGGACCCTACTTCAAAATTAAATTTGACTCAAGCCGCCATTTTTTTAAACTAATTTTTCTTAAGTAGCTTTTAATTTTAGGAAAGAATATATTAATAAAAAGTATCGTTCGGATCTAGTTTTCGAGATATAGTCATGTGAAGTTCCGGATATGGCTTTTCTAAAAATCATAGGAAACTCCTGAACAGATTTTAAATATATTGATGTCATATGGAATTAAGTCAATTGAATGGGTTATCATAATATGTTAATAAAATTACAGATTAATAATACAATTTTTAGAGAAAATATCAGTTATTTAAAAACAAAAATGGTGACAATTTTTAAAAAAACCTCCATACCTCAAAACACTTTGAAATTATTTCAAATTTTTATGCATCAATTTTATAGACATTCATATGTCTATCCATATGACATCAATATATGTAAAATCTGTTCAGGAGTTTCCAACTTAAAATGATTTTTAGAAAAGCCATATCTGCAATTTCCCATGACTATATCTCGAAAACTAGATCCAAATGATATTTTTTTTTTTAATGTATTATTTCTTAAAATCAAAAGCCACTCAAGAAAAAATAGTTCAAAAAATGGCAGCTTAGGTCAAATTTCATTTTGAAATAGGGTCCTTAGGGGTTAAATTAATTTCTAAATTTTTTTATCCTATTTTGAACCGATTTAGGGGGCGTCCCTAATTTTTTTTCCTAACCACCACATTAACGTACATACTTCAAGTATGTTAATGGGTGCACAATCAATTTTGTATATAGTTTGACCATTTGCTGCTATATGGATTTGGTTCTAATGAAATTTGGTGCTGCTTGTGAATGGGCTGGATTCAGATACACAGCCGATTTGTCGAATTCCGTTGTCTGATGTTATGTCGTGGAGGCAGCGCTTACTTACTTACCAAGGGAAGGTGTGTTTTGTTCCGATTTTTGGTTTTCGTCATCGAGAAAGATTTTGTTCGACAAACTCTTGACAAGCTTCATAGGCTTGCCCAAGTGTTCATAAAGCTCCTTCATGACATGATCATCTTTGTCTTCGGTATAAGTAAGCATACCAACTTTGAGTTTGAAAAAATAAGTACATTTGCCTAAAATCAATAGTTGAAAATAAGTACAAATAAGTACAATATCAATCCAGTAAAGAGAAAAATCAAATGAAACAAAGAAAAAATGCAACGACCAGCTGTCAACGCGGTGTGCTTTAGTGGTAAGAGAACGATCTTGTATTGCACCCACCATATAATTACACCATGATTCCGAGCTATTGTTTTTATATCGAAAATTCTTTATTGAATTGTATTTCTCAACAATAAGTACAAATTAAAAGTTGAAAACATGTTCAGAAATTTAAAGGATAATTAATGTTCACTCTGTGTAATACCAATCGACATTTTGTTGGATGAGGCAGTCTTAGCGGCAGCAGTTTCACCGACAGCAGCCACGGTTGTTGCTCTTTGAAATTGTATTTTTCTTGACACGAAATTTGTTGCAGTAGCTGCGGTTGCGATTTCAAAAAATGGTAAAAATCGACGCATTTATACTGCAAATTTATTTTTACAAGCAAAATCGATTTTAGAGTGTTCACTTCAAGCCGAGAGAACTCGGTTTTCCAGACATTTTTTGCTGATAAAAAGACGCGCTCCACTGATGTACTCGTTCCAGATAGGCACAGAATGAATTCGACGAGACGAGAAAATTCAAAATAAGGCACTTGTGAAGCTTCCATGTGCTTAAAGATCTCAACCCAGCGTTCTTCCGATAATAATTTCTTCTCTTTCCATTCTTCAATTAGAATTACGCATTTCGAAGCATGTGCGGAATATTTTGGAAGCGCAGTCCGATAAATTGAAGCTATTATTCGCTTTTATGACATGATACGATCAAACGCCTTCACAGGGGGGTGTCGGCTGACGAAGTAAAAAAGTTCGCAACAGTTCGCTGTTCGATTTGGCAGACAACGCTTTCAGGTGTTTCGTGGATTCCAAATGCTTATCGATTTCACTCTATCCGGCGTTTGCGATGTTGAGTTCCGCGTCGCACAAATTACACCGTATATCACTATCTGTTCTTCCTTTTTTCATTTGCGGATATTTTTTCTGAAGATCCGAATTAAAAATACACTTACAGCGTTGCGGCGCCATTACCATTTAATGAATAAAAACACGAAGCATATAAGTCGAAACATATAAAAAGCATGCATGCATCGTATGCTTTTCAACAGTTATAGAATGCATCTATTAAAATTTTTCACTCTCTTTTCCCATACGATTTTCTCAGCAAATATGTACTCGTATTGTTTACAAATTCAATTTTTGTCACTCTATTTTCCCATACGATTCTCTTACACAAAATCTGTCAATGCTTCAATGCCTACAAAAAGTTGAAAGTAGGTTTGACATTTTTAAGAACTACAAATCTGCGCTGTCAAACTCAAATTTAGTGATGGCACATATAAATTTTTGAAACATTCGTGTGTAAATACTAATTAAAGGAATTCTAGTTACAACTAGTTTGCAATCATCGGGCCAACGCAAATGATATTTATATTTATTATAAATTTGAGAAACAGATTTCGGCCGAAATAAATACAAATTAAGTACGCTTTGAAAAATAAGTACAAATTAAGTACGCTTTAAGAATGTGCTCATATTACGCTAATAGTGCACAATTAAGCTGTAGTAGAGATTATCGTCACGCAGGGTTACCAAGTTGAAAACAAGGAATTAACAGTCTTCCCAAAATAAAATAGTTTTTCCTGAAAAAGGTACCAATTCTTTTTTTTTTTTTGTTTGGGAAAAACTTGTCCCTATTTTTAGCCATTAAAAAAAAATCATTCTTATATTTGTCTGACGATTTTTTTTAGTCATCAAATTTAAAAAAAAAATTTAAGTTCATATTACAAATATTTTCCAATAAACGGCTTTGTAACAAAAATTATCCAATTGACGGCTTTGCGAAATTTTTCAATTCCTACAAGGCCCACGGCTTTGACATGCAGTCAACGACCTGGCCACTTGGAAAGATGATCGCATAACAGCATAAGATCTATAACTTAAGATCGTTACCGAGGTCAAAACATATTAAGACTTTAATGCATCTATAATAATTATCGCAAATCAAGCGTTTTTCTGGATTGCTGTAAGATTGACTTTACATTTTGTTAGCTCATCTTTAAGCTTTTGAGTAGTTCCAGATACATGAATTATTCGTTCGTCTTGCATCATACTTTCATTTTATTGTCTATGTATGACTAAAGAATATCTATAATTTGCTCATATTCTAGTGCAAAATGACAGTGCAAGCGAATCACCAACCAGAAGGACCAGATACTTAAGAACCCGAGGAATTGGGGCCAACTTGGCCAGTATAACTTCATGAACTCTGGCAGATATACATACATATGTACATGTGTATATCGTTACCTTAATATAGAAAGGCCCTAACTAACATTTTTTTTTCAAACACAACATTGATAAAAAATTGTGTGTGCTGCGATTGAAAATCAACCAATTACAAGCAAATAAAAAAAAGCCATATCTTTAATACTACAAAACTTTAATTTTAAATAAGTTTTTTTATTTTCCTGTAAAGTAAAAAAAGTGTTAGATAGGGCCTTTCTATATTAAGGCAACGATATGTATACGGGCGCCGTGTTTGGGGTCATTATTTTTCCGGTAATTTCGCCCATTCAAACAGCTCTTCAGCTTATTGTCCAGAAAATAAGCGTTTGAGTTACGAAAAACTTCAACCTTGTTTAATTTTTACTCTCAGCATTCTATAGCTAAATAATCGAGCTTTTCAATATATTCAATATCAAAATCACAAAAACAACTTTTTGTTAATATTTTTTAGAAAAAAATATATTCGAATCGAATCGAAAGTATTGAATTTTTTATAAAAAAGTGTGGCTATACGATCTCACAGTTCAGATAAAATTGGAAACAGTGGGTCACAAGATCAATGTGCAAACTATCTCTTGAAGAATTTAAGTCAAACTGCCGGTTAAATTCAAGGTTAAGACTTAAAATGTTTTTTTTTTTCTTTTTGTAGTAAAAGTATAGTTTTGTGAAGATTTGAAAATAACTTTTGAGGGTAAAATAAACAATTTTTGCAAATATTTTTTTTTTTTTAACTATAATTCAGATAGTCCGGGAGGTACCATCAATAAAACAATATGTCGTATCAATTCAATAAATTATTTATATTTATTTACTTTACATTATATTCTTCTTTGTCTACAATATTTTATGATATTTTCTCATATCTGAGGTATGCCTCATAGTTTGAGTAGTGTTTATCTATAGGTAGTATTACAACTAAGGTAACATGTAGACAATTTCTACTTTAATACTTATGTTTATACAACATATATGTATATGAAATAAAATGATCTACTAAATTAGTTACTATATTTCGAATTACTTTACTGAGCTTACTGTTCAGTACAGTGAGTGAAAACATCAAACAAATTACAAAAACAAAGAAAAACAGAAATATACAAATTAATATTTTAAATATTTTTAGCAAAAAAATATTTTCGAATCGAAAGTGTTGCATTTTTTTATAAAAAAAAGTGTCGCTGTACAATCCAACAGTTCATTTGAAATTGGAAACAGTGCGTCACAACATCATCATGGCGTTTTCACTCACTGGACAGAACAGTAAGCTTATTAAAATAATTATTATATACATACTTAAGTTCATATTATTTTGAAGAGAAAGTATAAAGTTCGTCATAAAACTTAAATTTTCTTAAATTTTTAAAAGAAAATAAAGAAGACTACTATTTTGTTCATTTACAGACAGTGTGTTGGAAGAAGTTTATGTAAATCAAAAAAGTTTCAAATGGATTTGATGAAACTTGGGGAGTTTTTGTATTTATTGAAGTGTAAATAATATGGGATGATAGGTTAAAACTTCTCAGAAACATTTATAATAGATATTGTTACAAAATTTAGTGGGTAGGCTGAAAATACTCTTCGCACTGAGTTGACAAAAAATAGGAAATGTGTATACATATATCAGTAGACGTGGCACCTTTCGAACGAAAAAAAAAAAATACCAAGTCCAAACAAAAGCAATTCCCAACTTTTTGGTAAAAAGTTGATGACCTTTTTTATTGGTCACCAATATTAAAAAAATTATTCATGTAGGAAAAACTTGATCCGGCTATTTGAGAAATTTTTGAATTCCTACCAGGCTCCGGCTTTTACATGAAATTCCGGACTTGACCGATTTAGTCCCGGTTAATTGATTTTGCTCACCGTTTCTTTTCGATCAAGTGAGAGCTTTTAGCCTCAAGACTTGAGTCGAAATACACTGTGATTGATTCGACAGTTTCCTTGTTATAACTACATATATGGGGTAAAACACGCGAAAACGCCAGCGAAAAAATTTTTTGGCTCCGATTTGGCTGAAATTTATCATTATTGTAATATCAATGTCCAGCAATAGAACTGCTTTCAGGAATTTGCCCTAGTATTATTTGTTGTTGAGATACGCGGGTATGAAATTCACGATTTTTGTACTTTTTCAGAATAAGTGTTTTTTTCGAAAACTTATAGCTTACAACAAACTCTATCAATTAATAATTGGTATACGTACGATTTTAGGTCTTTACTTGTACTTTTCGAAAAAAAAATACTGTTTCTGAAAAAAAAAATTTTTCGCAAAAATTTTGCGAATTTAAA
Source organism: Tricholauxania praeusta (assembly GCA_949775025.1). Lineage (NCBI taxonomy): Eukaryota > Metazoa > Arthropoda > Insecta > Diptera > Lauxaniidae > Tricholauxania > Tricholauxania praeusta. Next base: position 99,720,913 of record OX459030.1, on the reverse strand, counting down.
ATTATTTTTGAATTTTTTTTAAAAAAACCATTTTTTAAAAATTTTTTTTTATTTTTAAAAATAACTTTGATTTATTCTGCGCTTAATGCCGTAAAATTTTTTATGGGGAAAAAATTAATTATATTTTTTTTTTTAATTTAAAAAAAAATTAAAGATCCAAAATGTTGAAAATTGAAATGAATTTTTGAATTTTTTTTGAAAAATGCATTTCTGAATATTTTTTTGTTTTTACATTTTTAGGTTTTTAGTTGTACTTTTCGAAAAAAATACTGTTTTTGAAAAACAAAAATTTTTCTTAAAAATTTTGCGAATTGAAAAATATTTTTGCATTTTTTTTAAAAAACCCATATTTAAAAATTTCTTTTTTTTTTTAAAAAAAAAAACTTTGATTTATTCTGCGTTGAATGACGTAAAAATTTTCGCGGGGAAAAAAATATTTATATTTTTTTTTAATTTTAACAAAAATTAAAGAGCTAAAATTTTGTAAATTGAAATGAATTTTTGAATTTTTTTTGAAAAATCCATTTCTGAATATTTTTTCGGTGAACTTCAGATTACAGCTTGATACGCAAGCTTCAAAATGATATGCCATAACATGAGGGCAAGTAGTTAGTTAAAATATTTGAGCCGTTAACCTGAAAACTAAAACTGAAATTTAAAATCAGAGCAGTAGCCTTTCAACGCGTAGTACAGCGTGCTTTTAACGGCTCAAACATTTTAATTTAATTTTTTTTCGAAAAGTACAAGTAAAAACCTAAAATCGTAGGTATACCAATTATTAATTGATAGAGTTTGCTGTAAGCTATGAATTTTCGAAAAAAAAACACTTATTCTGAAAAAGTACAAAAATCGTGAATTTCATACCCGCGTATCTCAACAACAAATAATACTAGGGCAAATTCCTGAACGCAGTTCTATTGCTGGACATTGATATTACAATAATGCTAAATTTCAGCCAAATCGGAGCCAAACAATTTTTTCGCTGGCGTTTTCGCGTGTTTTACCCCATATGGAACACACGACCTCTTATGAGACTTAACAATAAAGAAACCTCAACAAATTTTCTTTTTAACTAGATTTTTTTAATTAAAGTTTCCTTAAAATCTTTGAAAGCCAGTTCAAACGGAAAATCCAATGAAAGAATCGTGAAAAATTACTCATCATTATGTTATAGAAAATTCGTTAAGAATTCAATGGTATATTATGTATATGTATTACTATAAGCCATTTGATAGAAATTCGATAGAATTATGCGAATATGTATGCAGATGCACGCTGCATATGAGGCAAAACTCCATATTTGCACACCATTCGTACAAAAAACTTGGGATTTTTTTAATTTGCTTGAGTTATAGTACCATTTGGTCTGAATTAATACGATGAGAATTCTAGCAGGAGCAGTTTCAAATATACAGAGTATCTAACTTTTAAGGTTCTTAAAATAAAGAAGAACTCAAAACTTCTGTGGAAGTAATACAATTTTAAAATTTGATATACATACATACATACATACATACATATATATACTATATTTTCGTAAAGGCTTTTCTTGATATTTTTAATAAAAATTACGTTTAAATGATATGAAAAACGTTCATTCTTTTTTATGTAGTAAAAAACAATATTTAAAATTTAATATTTTCTCGTAGTTTAATCATTTTAATTTTTTTTAGTTAATTAAAACAAAATCATATTCTTTTCTCTACAGAATGAGCTATAAAAAAAATTGAATATATTAATGAAAATACAATGAGGGAACGCTATGCAAATTTTACTCTCTATGAAAAGCAAGCAATTCCTATTTGTTTTTATCGTGCTTGACCTGCGATTATTCTAAACTACATAACTTTCATGCATATTACAAACATTATCTTAGTTTAATTGACAATTTTAAAAATCAAAGCATTAATCATTGATATATTTTTTTATATTTCTATGAAATTTTACATAACAACCATTTGAATGGGTTTAAAAACAACTTATAATATCTAAAAGTTAAGAATTTTAAATTTCTCGCAGTGTAAATTTTATTTATAAATAACAATTTTTTTCTTATTATTCAAATAATAAATATTTCTTTTTTCTTCACAACAATTCTTATACTTATATATGATGAGCCTCAAAAACTTATATAGCGAAATAAATCGTTTTTATATTTAAAGTGTGCTTCTTAATATTTTTACAATTTATTTAACAATTAAATATTATAAATTTTAATATACTGAACAAACAAAATTATGTAAAAATGTTGATGCCACTTATAATTTTCGATATATTCAAGCCCGATACCTATAAAAATTAAGCAACATTTATTTTTATACACATCAATGTGATTTTATCAAAAATATTTTGAAATCTTGCTTAGCTTAAAAGACGTTCTTGTTCCAGCTCAAAATCTAAAAAAAAAATTTTCAAATAGCTATTAGTTTAATAGAATTTATGACTAAAATGAGACCTCAAAACTTAAGCAGATTAGTACAATTTTTGTTAAGTATATTAAAATCAATGAAATTCAATGATCATGTTATAACTTGCTAATAGTGTAAAAATACTGTGTACTGGTAATATTCAAGGCTTAACATTTAGTACGATTTGAAACTCAATTAAGCTCTCAGAAAAAATCTGTGTTGTTTTCGAAAACAAAAAGTAAGCAACTGATACGTAGAAAAAATCTACCATTCGATTTTCTGCTTTTTCGTTTTTCCATATGAATTGTAATAGGAAACAAACTGTTTGCGCCGTGGATAAGTCTGATCCCAATTATATTATATAGGCCGATGGAACCGCAAAAAAAAATCACTTCGAATGCATATTGTTCACATTTTCAGCCACTAACTAACTAACTATACATCTATTTACTTCTATGTGTGGTGCCCACAATAGAATGGATGGATAATATCTTCCAAGAAAATACGTCGCTTATTATGTGTTTCAAAATAAACTTTAAGATTCATGAAAATAGTGACTAAAGCTGAGTATAGTCTTGTTCTATGTGAATAGTTTTTTTTTTTTAATCGTATCTGTCAAGGTCGAAGTATTGAAGAATATTATTTATTAAAGCCTTTGAATATAAAAATCTTCTTTCGACCTTATTTTGAAAACCGATCTTGCAAATGTGTAGAAACTCTTTGTATGGTAAAAATTTGAAGGACACCAAAAAACTTTAATCGCTGCTAAAACAAATTTCTAGACAACATTTGAGAAAGACATTTTTCTTAAGACTATTAGTTTTCTAAATCATCTGATATATTCTCGACATGCGTTCACGCGAAGTACATCAAACTTTAGACGCAAAAATTAAAAGCTTTTTTCTTAACCGTTTCAAATAGGTTCAGAATAAAAAAATGTTTCATAAGTCTATTATAAAATATTTTGACTATAAATGAAAGTTTTTGTTATATAAAGCCTCATAAGAAAAATTAGTTTTATGATTTTTTATAAGAGATTTTCGGGCAATACTAATAATTTTTCTTTTATTGGATCATTTGTCTTATGTTGTGGGAGAAATGTTCTTTTCGTATATTGCGCGATTAAATTTTTCTATTTGTAGTAGGACCAATTTTAAGCGACTTTTTTCATTTTTTTAAATTTCTTCTAAGCTGTTCATTTGTAACAAACTGACAACTCTTACAATTAGATACAATTTATACTTAGATTAAAATTTTGATTTAAAATAAATTTTTAAACTGATCTGATGACATGAGCTTTTCTTGCTTTTATACACATATGTTCCAACCTAATCTCATAAGCATAGAAAGCACAGCTCTCAGTCGATATTGAGAATTCATGCAAGTAGAATTATGTAGCTTTCTTTTAAGTATACAGTGAAATAGTTGTTGATTGTCGAGAGCTTTTTTGTTTTTATATTGGCGGACAGTAGTTTAAGAATTTGTAAGACTGATTGTTAGCATAAATGTATCACCTTTTCATGCTAACTTTTTAAGCTCTCATAAAAACCAGTATGGTTAATTGTTTGGTAATAGTATATAAAATAGTTCTAATAGAAATATTACTACATAAGCATTAGTAAATTAACTTAGCTTTAATATAAATATTTTGCTAATTAGATATAAAAATTTTGTCACAAGGTTTTCTTTAGAGATTTTTTAACAATTTTTGTTAAATTTAATTAATAAATAACAGTTTGTCTTTTTTTGTTTTTTGCAAAACGCTAAATACTTCTTAGCTTTCTAGTGATATATTGTATTTGAAAGATTTATTAAAAGCTTTTTTCTATAATCGTTGAAACTTCGTTCTGAACTTTAGATTCAATTCCAGCCAAACTCTCGTTACCGCCAACTGCTTTAATGGCCCTGCCATCAATATCTATTTCTGCACCCTGATTCACCGCATATCATCGACTTTGACACGAGCTGGCAGCAGACGAAGAAGAGAAACCGGATTGTAGCGATGTCATTGAACCCTTATAATTGGCAGAACTTAATACTTCATAGAAATAATTGAGCAGCGCTGGTCCTTCATTGCTTGCAGAGGGACTAAACCAATGCATAAGATAGGATTCTGAGTGATTCATAACATGTGAGCCCTAAAATGCAAAAAATAAAATTAAATGTTTAATCAATTTTATTATTGAAATAAAAAATTTTATATCCACACTGAAATCGAAATTATAAATCGCCCGAAAAAGTAACCATCTATGTATGTAAAGAAGAAAAAAAGCTTAAAAAAATTCCTTGGAAGTTTCAGGCATATTTCATACAAAAAATTTCGGGAAATTATGAATTTATAATCAAACTTTACAAGATTTTTTTTTCCTGTAGAAAGTCATAGTTTGGCTTTTATCAGAATTGAGATGTAAGTTATTCTTAGCACACCAAACTTAAAAGTATTTTAAGTCAGACTGAATACTTTCGTGTCATCTGTGTATACTAATTAAGGGTCATCCAATACAAGGTCCATTTTCCAACTGGGTTGTTTTGACAGCTGTCATGTGTAAAATGGCATGTCCATATGACGTTTGTGTTCAGCATTCAATATGACTCAATCATAAATAGACTTACTCCTGAACAACTTTTATTAATTGTGGAAACTTACTACCAAAATCAGTCATCAGTTAGAGAATCTTTTAGAGTTCTTCAACATCATTTTGATCGTTATTAGCGTCCAACTGAGTGCACTACTCGTAACACCATCAACAAATTTAGAACCAATTTTATACTATTAGACATTCATCATTCAACCAGAGTGCATAGCAGAGAGTGTTCGTAAAAACCTTGAACAATCAATTCGTCGCCGATCTCAGGCTTTGGGCATCTCTTATGGATCATTGTGGCGTATCTTGAGGCGAGATCTTGGTCTGAAGACTTATAAAATGCAGCTCGTACAAGAATTAATTTAGGTTTATGGGCCTTACAACAACTTCAAATTGATCCATTATTTTATCGAAAAATTGTGTTTAGCGATGAAGCTCATTTCTGGTTGAACGGCTACGTTAACAAGCAAAATTACCGTATTTGGGCCGATGAACAACCAGAAGCAATTCAAGAGCTTCCAATGTATCCCGATAAATGTACTGTTTGGTCTGGTTTATGGGCAGGAGGCATCATCTGACCGAATTTCTTCAAAAATGCGGATGGAGCCCGAGTTACGGTTAATGGTGCTCGCTAAAGAGCCGACTTCTGTTTTCAACAGGATACGACATGCCATACTACTGAAGAAACAATCGCTTTATTGAAGGAAACGTTCGATAAAAACATCATCTCAAAAAAATGAGCGGCTCAGGTGGCTTCCTTGTAGAACATCTGATGTCACGCTAAAGAGAGAGGAAAACACCTGCCAAAATCTTATTTGATATGAACGATCTGATAAATAAGATTTAATCCAACTGACAAAGCTTAAAGGAAATCCAAGCTTCTTTAATTTGAGCAAAAGCAAATTATGTCGTAATGAAATGTTTTACTAAAGTAAGTGTAGATGCAGCCTAAGCTCTAAAGAGCTTATACAGTAAGGAGCTTAATGCAAGAGAAGTGAAACCAAGGAAGTTAGAAAATGTGGATCCACCATTAACAAAGCCATGCTGCCGTGTCGATATGACTTCACGACAGCATACCTTAACTTGGTCGTATGTAATTCGTTCAAAAAGTTTCAGTTTGGTTATAACTTGGCCACGGGCTTATAGTTTAAAACATAATTTTTACACCCTTTCTTGAAAATGGGGCTTAAGTATGACTTTTTTCAAAATTTAAGAAAAAAACTTTTTCTAATAGATGTATTAAATAAAAAACTAAGGGTCAGACTCAGCAAAGATCCAAAATTAAGGGAAATGTTAAAATTAGATTTTAAGGAAAAAGTTAACTACTTGACTTTTGTGTTGTCATAGATGCGGTGTTTTCGGCACATTTATCTCAATGAACGGACGTATTACAAATAAAAATTAATACTTGATTTGGGCAGTGTTAAGAATTGCGTAAAATATAATAAAAAAGTTACGAAACTAAATTTTAGAAATTGCTATTTTAAGTGAATATTTATTTTTAAGAAAAAAGTGATTTTTTGTAAAAAATTCATTTGACTTTCCGCTACTAATTTTAATCTTTGATCGTATCAAAATAATGTTTGTTATATGTATAGCACAATAAAGTTTATCTTTACTTAACACAAGAGCAGTCCTTTATATAGAGTACAAGGTCTTTGTCTCCATGGATAATATGCCGGAGAGAAGAGGTCAAAATGTAAAAAATGTAGCGGAAAGTTATTGCTGTCATTAATTAGCATAAGAAAAAATTATCCATACAACTTTCTATAAAATGAGATGTATGTACATATGAGAAATATGCCTCAAAGTAGTGTTACTCGAACTACAATTACCAAAAATATATCTCTTTTCTAGCAAAACTGAAAATTGAAAAGTTTTGCGAAGCACTCAAAAACTTTCGGACTTCACTCATTAATTCATAAAAAAACATTATAAATTGATGCGTTTTATAATGATTCGCTACATTTATTATGGCCAGAGAGAATCAAATACAACCAAGTTTTGCTTGTGGTTACTGACGCTGCATCTTATATGATGTCGGCAATGTTATCTTTACAAGCTTTGTATCCCAAATTGTTGCACATAACCTGTTTCGCTCATGGGCATCACAAGATTGCCGAGTTCGCAGTTATAAATCGTAAATGCTTTAATTTCAAACACAAAGGCTGTTTTCATCAAGGTAATTCTTTAGGAAACCTTGAAGTACTGTATCAGGTACTATGTATATGAATATGTTTTTAGGCACCTACTCGTAGGAAAACATTCAAGTCTGTGTTTCTACATCTCCCATTACCACCGAGTCCGACAACAATTAGATGAGGAACGTGGCTGCAAGCTGCTGAGTACTATTGCGACAATTTTTCAAAAGTTAAATCAGTAATGGATAAATTGGCGGAAGAAGACTCTGAGGTTATCAAAGCTGCTAAAGAGCTGTTTGCCAATATAGCAATTAAAAACGATCTGACCTTCATTAAAGCAAATTTTAGTACAATTCGTGATAGCATAACCAAACTAAAGACCCGAGGACTTCTAAACTAAAACTAAATGCTGTTTTAGCACAGAACGTCGGCTACAATCATATCGTCTCAATACGAGATATACTTTTTGAAAATGCGGATTTCACTACTGAGTTTATTAAGAAACTCTCTCCGTATGAGCTTACCTGTTTTAAATATTGCCCTGTCACTTCTTGTGACGTAGAAAGAAGTTTTTCGACTTATAATAATTTTCTAACAGCAGAACGTAGGAGTTTTCAACTTGAAAACTTGAAAGTGCATGTAGTTGTTCATTGCAATGTAATACTTCGTCGCTTTTTTGGAGTTCTACCGCCAAAAGTTTGTTCCACAATACTGAAGCAAAATATGATATAAATTAATAATTAAAGTTCAATTAATACCACAAGAAGCTCTAAATTATGCTTATTCGAAAAAAATTGTGCTATTGCTACCACTATTTCCCTACATATCTATTAAAGCAAAAACTATTACGTAATACAAAAAAAAATATATCTTTAAAAGATGCCAACGCGTATTTTATTTAGTTCTTAAACCTATCGTTAAGAGACAGGTAGCTAAATACTTTCAAATTAATTTTTTCAATGTTAATTTTGTTAATATAGGCAACATCAACAAATTAAGCCATAAGAAAATGTACAAAAAAAAAGTTTAGCGTAATCAAATTATGGTATTTGCTCATGATATAATCTCAATATCCTTTTCTGCTTGGGTCATTTTAAGTTAAATTAATTTTCTGTTCATGGGCGATTTTAATTTATTTCTCTTTGGTTTAATTTTTTTACTAACCTGCACACTTTCTCTATTACGACATATAATGGTGGGCTCTTCACGGAAATAATTTACACCTTCAACAAAGTCGCTGAGATCAAAAAATGATACACCATTATCTTAAAATGAAAAAAATATATATAAATAAAATCGATATCAAAAGTATCTCGAAGTACTTACCACTTTTAACTGGCAACTCTTTACTTGTGCGGTATAGCGTGAAATGCAAATCACTGCGCATTACATCGAAGTCCCATGTTAAAACACTCTTTGGATCTTTATTACGTATAACAACCTCATGTGTATAACCAGTACGTAACTCCACTGTTTTATATAGATTCTGATGCTCTTGCTTCAGATTACCGACAAATGTGCTGCCATTGCCTTCTTGAGCACGTAACGCTTGTTGCTCATCATCTTCCTCCAGTGAGCTCATTTTATAAAGTGACTTCGGCACAAGTCCACCTTCATGAATGAGGGTCTAAGGAAATACCAAAGCTGAAGTTAGTAATTGTTAACAAACTGAAATAAAAGCATATATTCGACTGCAACAAATACACTGAGAAAAAATTATTGCTTTTAGCACAGCACTTAAACGAGCTAACATAGCAGCGATGTTTTTCATTTTGAATGAAGTACAAATTTACAAGGCGAGCGATAATTTGGACAAAAAAATACAGGAAATGATTTTTTATTGAGAAATGATTTTGTACGTGTAAAAATTAAGTGAAGTTTTACAACCCTAGAATACACTGAAGATGGTGACAACTAAAATGGATTCTTAAGAAGAAGCTTAGTATTTTTCGATTAAGGACAGCGGTGGAAGATTTAAGGAGTCCAGACACTCTGCGAAATATTTGAACTAACACGATATCAAATGATTTTTCTGAGGATGCAGTTCCCTAAAAAAAGGAACTGCATCTTCAGAACAGAAGCTGCAAAGAAATAAACAAGGTAAATAAATTACATATTGTCTTAAATTTTACTCCTAGGCAGACTTTTCCTAAAATACGACATTCAACACTTGTTCTTGTGTAAATACAGTAAAATACCCACAAAAATAATCCGAATTTGACCCATGATTTGAAGTCAGCCTTAAAATAGTATGATGATCCAATACCTTCGTTGCAAAAATTTAAAAAATTATGTCGAAATTTAGGCATACATTTTTTGTAGGCGGATAGTTCTCTTTAAAGTTCTTCGCCAGTGCAAAATTACTCTTTATATATCCCCTTTCATCTCGTTTTGTCTCTAATTTGTAATCCTATAACTATGATAGTAAAATTCTTATATTTGTAATTAAATATTCTCTTAACACAGGCTAGATGTTTTTGTTTGTATTTAAAATATAAAAATACAAAAATCAACTTTCTTAAACCATACGGAGAACACGCCAATTTCAAAAAACATGTGGCTGGCAACACCACAATTTTCGAAAAATAAAATCATAGCAAGTCTCTAAGCCAATGGCTTAGCAGCTGTGACAACAAGCGAGAAAGTGACAAGAGATAATAAATGGATATACGCAATTTGTACAGTTCAAGGTCAGTTCCTCAGTAGCTCAGTTGTTAGAGCGGCTGTCGACAGATATGCAATTGAAATGCATGTACGGTCAGGGGATCGACTCCATGTACAACATTAACCAAAAGCTGGTCTGATGAGGCTATGTGGTAATAGCCGAAACATATGTCACCAATTACCAGGTTAAATTGTTCCATTTGTTATCTTTGTCATGTTTGTTGAGTAAAAAATAGCATTGATCAATAAGTAAAATTTACAATATTGGTCTTTGCTAAAATGACTGTAAGTTCATAATGTTTAATTATAATTTAAAATATAATAGTATATTTTCAGGATTGCAAATTAGAGACGAAACGAGACGAATCGAAATACATAAAGAGGCGCTAAGAGCTGCAGAATAATTAGAGCAAGTGAATATTCGGAAGTACCTTTCTTATGGCTTTGACATTAATATGAAAAAAACCCTTATAAAAGGTTAAGGAAATCCATTTTTTACAAATAATTCATTTTCGGGTAGTCAAATATCAATTCAATCAAGCTGAAGCTTTTAGATCAAAAATTCTCTACGAAAATCTATGTATTTTTTAGTCAGAGTAACTGTTTTCACATTATAAAGCTAAAAAGACTTTATGTAAATATTATTTACTGCTGAGATAAAGATTATAATGATTTTTGGAAGTAAGGAATTCGCAATGTTATTAAGAAAATGCTTAAGTTGTGATATAGTTACAAACATAAATTTTTGAAAAAAAAAAGAATTTATAAAATTTTAATGGAAATGTAAGTTGAACATGAACTAAAGACAAACGTATAAAAAATTAAAATATTTCTGAAGACGAAATACTAGCTTCTGCAACATTGAAAACATTTATAGGTTTTAACAGATTAAAATGTCAAAGGTCACAGCTTCTTACACAATCGCATTTAGCTAAAAAACATTGCGTAAAATATTTTTCATTAACATGTTCCACATACGACATTTTTGCCAGTGTAGGCTGATGTAGAAAAATAAATATTTAGAAAAAATTAAATAAACCTTTAAACCAAATCTAGGTATACAATTTTTCTAAAAAAGAAATCAACATGTACAATTTAACTACTTTCAATGCAAGTAGTTAATTTAATATTTACAAATCTAGTATGTAGAATGGGTACATAGCTCAAACTTACCTTACAAGGACCACCAATAAAATCAGGTATTATATCAGAATCAATAAACTGTTCGAGGCCGTCTTTCATATGCAGACAGTCAGCGCCGCCATGGAATAAGAATTTTGAGCGTGTATTTTCATCTGAGAAAAGTTTGATATTGAATTTAAACTTAAATTGTCATTTTGATATAAAAGATTCCTGCTCACCTATAAAAGCACTAACAATTGTCCATGCAATTGGGAACACTCTTGGTGCGCGCACCACCAGCACACTTCCCATTGTTTCTGGATAATTGCATTCAACTGTTTCGATTATATTATACAGTGCTTTGACACCAGGACGCCAGAGATGACGCATAGATAGACCATCTAAGTCAACAAGCAAACACCAACTGAGTACAGGTTTTCCAAGATTTTCTGCTGATTCGTTGATTTTTTGTATACCCTCTTCGCATATGTGAAGTGACTAAGAATAAACAAGATCGATCTTAATTCACCTAAAGTAAAATAAAATAACAACAAACTCACCAATTTCAAAAGTCCTTCGGTACCAATTGACTTTAGCAAGCCCTTAACATCCATGTGACCTAATCGCAGTATATAAATCGGACGTCCATCTTTATCATGGTGATGCCAACCGCCGGGAAAATGATTAGCCACCACAGATGGTACATGATATTCCTTGAGCAACGTATCGATATTATTTTCACGGCGCCATTTCAGTGAATCACTTAACATGACGAACGCTTTATCTACATGCCAATCGCGAGCTGTCAAAAAACGCAGGATGGTCTGATAGCTTGGAATCTTTTCCAAACCGTCAACGCCATCGAGCATTTTTCGCAGTTCTAACAATTTTGATTCCTGCATTGGAGTCAATTGACCCAGATTTTTGGCAATAAAGTCACCATCCAGCATGATGGTGTGTGATGATTTACGACGTTCGCCATTTCCTAGTTCACGATCGCCATATTTATGTGCTGCCGTCGTTAGCGGACACTGTGGTGAACCTGGTGCATCTGGTGGTGGCACCCAACGTTCTGCCTCTGTGACTCCGTTTTCACGTAAATGATTTATAAAATATTCGATAATCTCTTTGCCCTTTAACGTTGTTTGAGTATATTGTTTCATACCCATTTTTTCCATTGAATGTTCAAAACCAAAGAAATTCTTAATATCTAAAGTTGCTGTCTGATCAAAACACGTCCATTCTGGATTATCCGGATGTGCATAATAACGACAGCGTTCGAAAATTTCAATACGCGATGAGAAACTTTCATTCACAGCCTCAATATTGAGCGTACGATTTGCCATATCGAGGTAGTTGTGTTGTAAGAAAAATACCACTTCGACACCGATTAGTTTTTTGAAGATATAGGGCGCATCAACAGCTAGTTTACAGCGTCGACTGGTATTACGTTTAGCACCGTTTTCCAATATTTCGTCTTTGACGATATGACAATCGAGGACGATGGGCATCTGCGGACAAGTAGGGAAACGACATTCATAGGCCTTTATAGAAATAAAGAAAAGAATTTTAAAAATTATATTTAGTTTGGGAAAAATATTTATAACATTTATATTATCATCATACATTCTATACTAACATTATGAAATATCATTAAATGTACATAGCACGTCTTGATCATTTTAAATAAATTCTTTTGAAATCTGATTTGGTTTTCGAGACATTTGATGTTAAGCTCTGCACACTGCTTGAGGAGTTAGAGGTCCACATCGTGTGACCCCAGAACCATATATGATATCAAAACTATTCAAGAATCGAGAGTTAAAAGAGTACTCTCTCCAAAAATGTTTGGGAATTAATGTGACACATGTAATAAAAATCAAATGGCATAGTAAACATCACCATGAGATCAAAATATCATGAAATAATGGAAATGTCAAGAGATGAAAATCACAAGGAATAAAAATTTAACAAGTTAAAAACTCTAAAGGATAAAGGGAATATAAGAAATAAAAATTCTACAACACCGACATCAGAAACGTATGATCGCATTCTTTTAGAATCAATGGTCAAAACTTGACGTCACGAAATTAATAGATTTGCCAAAAACGTTTTTCAAATAATAAAATGAAAAGCATAAATGAAAGAGTATTTGCGGAATTTTACCCAATAAACTTAATGTTGTTATTATTTTATACATAACATGTATAATGAATGCATCCATTAATTAAAATCATTTTCAAATAAAATATCTTGTAGCCAGCTGTTTTCTGTTGTAACAATGCTTGGCAATGCTTACAGCGACGTAGTTTAGAATCTAAGCATCGATGACAACAATATTTTGGCATCGGTCATTATGCGTTCTTGCCAATCAAAACATACCCAGACAATGCAGCCTGCTGTGAACTTGAACTTAAACTTTTTGCACTAATGAATGTCCGTATGATGGCGAACAAAACTTAAATAAATTTTTTATTTATTGCGAAATTTGCATACCACACAAAAAAAATGTTCTAATAATAAAATGTGAGTTTTTTTATTTTCTGCTAAAAATGAACATTTCGTTAGAAATTTTATTTTTAACCAGCAACAGCTGTAACACATCATAAATTTTAATAAATGCTATGTATTGAAATGTATACAACAATTTTTAATAATTTTATTTTTAACATATGGAAAAAAACATGCATCTTGTTGTTTTGGTTTCATAAGTATTTAGTGTTAAAATAACAATTGTTATTGAATATTTTTGATGTGTTAACATCTTTACTCAAGTGAATTGGCGAATAATTTATTTTCACGCTAAAGCTCACGTAACGCTTATGTTAGTAACATTTTACACTTTTATGGACATTATTCGGCTTTTTCAACATTCATCAATTTTTTCAACATTTTTCAACTTGTTCGAATTTTTCAACTTGTGCAAGATATTTTGATTTTTTTTTTTTTTTGATGTTTTTCAGCTTCTTTTAATTCATTTTGGCTTATCCAACAATTTTTAATTTTTTTAATTTATTTTATATTTTCTGACCTTTTTTGTTTTTTGACTTGACTTTTGCTTTTATTTTTAAAATAAAATTGAGGTATTTTTTATAATATGTAGAGCTTAAGTCCCCAAGAGATATTGGAAAAAATAATATTTTTTTCTCTTGAATTTTGTTTGAAAAGTTTTCCTAAATAATATGTGAAAAAATAGTTTAGGGTTAGAAAAATGGGTACAGAAACAAAACTTTAGGAATATATGCATTAAAACATCAAATTAACATATCCGATGAATCTTCAAAATTTCTTTTCTGTCCGGGTCTGTTTTTTTTTTTTTTTTTTTTTTTGAGACTGAAAATGGACTTTGTTCATACAACTGCTAGCGTACTTATATGATGATGATTTTTATAATGTAGTACAAAAGTTGTCTGAGCTATGATATTTTGAAGCTGAAACTTTGACATTATTTTATCTACCCATTTTCATCTTTCAATATGCAGTCGTAGACTTAACTCATAAAATATATAGGCTCATTTGATCACCGATCGGCAATATTAATTGAAATTCAGTCACCGAAATTTGAATTTCAACTTTATGGTAATAGTTTGAAAGCTCATTTACTTAATAAGCTAAATTATAGTATCTCAAAATGTTTTAAGTGGTTAACTAATGTTCAAGCTAAAGCAAATTTAAGAAGAAAGAAATGTTTTTTATATCCTTAATTCATTAGCATTTATAGTATGTAAAAAAAAAAGTTACCCATTTTCATTCTAACAAAAAAACAGCCACTGACGGTCCTGACGATAAAGAAATTTCGGAACCCTATCGGATATATTTATTTAATTTTATTCTCCTGAATAAATTTGTTTCAATCTATGCTTTGTTAGATATATGTTTGTGCTAAAAATCGATACAAAAATTGTACTACTAGGCAGTACCCTAGATTAGCTGTTACACGGTTGAACATATCAGTATAAAATTAAAAACTTTTAGGTATTCATATAAATCCATAAGAAACTTCAATAGATTTTATAAGTTCCAAAGTTATAAAATTTTGTATGAATATCATAGTTTTTTTTATATTGAAATATATAGAATAGGTTGACGTATAAATTCTATTTTATAATAAGAGATTATATTTGATTTTCGCGATACTGAAAAAAATGTCAATTTATGTCGGTTGTTAGAGCTTTTGACTGGGACGCAGCACGCACGAGTTCAAGTCGTGGCACAGATACTCCTTTTTAATTAAATTTTATTTATGTAGCATTTTTACGTTCGATATTTTTCCATTAAACCAGCAATGGGCGAAATAGGAAAAATGAGCCAATTTTAGCTCTTTGCAACAAACACTTCGTTTTTCTTAAGAAAAATAACCAAAACAACAAACACAAGCACTCACCACTGCTAAGCACATCTTTATCGTTGTGATTATTTTTTTTTTTTAATAAGCGCTATGCACGGAATTTGTATTATTTTTATTGTTGCATCATTCAGAAAAAAGGACAGATTCTCTCGTTTCATTTGATCAATGTACTTTTATTTCTACGCTCATGTTTTTCTTGCTTGATTCTTGGAATTGACTTTTGGTTTATAGCAGAACTTTTTGCTATCGAAATTGCATTCATGGTGGGTTTTTTTCTGTTGTTGTTGTTGCTTTTACTGTAAGTAGCTCCTGCTTTCAAAATTTTGCCCATCTATGCTTTAAACCAGTGATGGGCTCATAGTGGCTCAATTTGCTCTCATTGCTCTCACCGTTATTCGACGCACAAGCAAGCGAAAAAAAATTCGCAAAATTTTAACGCTATCGAGGCACAGCGTTGACTTGAATTCAAATGAAAACAAAAACAAGTTAAGGTGTTATCTTCGGCCTGGCTGAAACTCACATACCCTACACTGCACTGAAAGTACCTTTTAAATAATATTAAAAATACGTTGACGAAGTTAAATAAGTCGAAAAAATTTAAAATGTTAGAAAGGTTGACAAATGTTGAAAGTCGAAAATATATGCAAAATGTTGAAAAAGGTTGAGAGAGGTTGAAAAAATTTGAAACAATTCAAAATTGATGAAAACGTCGAAAAAATAAAGAAACTTATGAAGAAAGTTGAAAGAGGTTGAAAAAGTCGATCAAATACAAATAGTATACATATCGCTCACTTACTTCAAGACTGGCATAACTCAAAAAACATAAAGTGGGAGAAAAACGCATTTAAAGTTTTTTAATAAGTTGCTTTCTATATGAAAATGAGGAAAAGTATGTCTACATAAACTCTTCTCACAAGGCAAGTTTATGAGATACTTTTCTGATTTTTTCACACAAAATAAAACATGAAATGGCTGATATTTCTACATCGTTACCTCAAAAATCACGTTTTTTGAGTTATGCCAGTCTTGAAGTAAGTGAGCGATATGTATATTGGAAAAAGTTGAAGAATTGAAAAGTCATAAAAATATGGAAAATGTTGAAAAAATCGAATAGAAATGAAAAATTTGTAATATGCCACGCCCACTTCTCCAATTCCGCCCACTTTTGGTTCAATAAATTATATTCGTGATCGAAATCCTCATATTAAATTTCAGCACAATAGCTTGTATAGTTTGCGATATATGCCACAGTTAAATTTAAAATTTAGGGCGGTGACACACCCACTGGTACAATCCAGCCCTGTTTTGATCCAGAAATAGCTTTCCATAAGCAAACACCTTACACCAAATTTTAGTATTATTGCTCACATATTTCGATAAATAGCCACTTACCGTATTTTCTTTGTATGGGAGGTGCCACGCCCACTGGTTCGATTTCAGCCACTTTTGATTCAGATATGCTCTATAGCAATTGAACCTCTTACATTAAATTTCATAGCAATTGCTGCAATAGTTCACTTAAAACAGCGCTTACAAATTTACGTTTCTATGGGAGGTGCCACGCCCACTGATGCAATCCCATCAAAGTTCATTTATTTTTAAAGCTTATAGTAACTGACATCCATACACCAAATTTTATGAAGATTACTCTCATAACACACTATCTATAACAATAAACGTTTTTCGCTTATATGGGAGGTGTCACGCTCACAGGTATTATTAGACCAAATTTTTGTAATAAGAGACCTTATAGTAAGTATATCCACCTCATAAAATTTTATAGCGTTTACGTTGTTAGTTCTTTTAATATAACGTTTACAGATATTGTGGGCGGTGCCACGCCCTTCAACTAGTTTTTTCAGTAAAATGGCTGATCTTGTGTTGTTGACTGCTTTCAGCGGCACTATCTCCAAAATTTGTATCAATTTCGAGATATACGGAATCAAAATTTTTAACAGTCAAAAAGTGCCACGCCCACTTTTTCGATTCCAACCACTTTTATCACAATTCAAGATATATTTAATATGTATCAGCCTGCCAAATTTCATCGCAATATCTTGAACGGCTTACAAGATATGGTAGTAAAAATTATAAAATTTAGGGCTGTGCCACGCCCCTGTATGATCCTTTGGAAACTTGAAACTTAGCCTAATCTTAATTTGGTTCACATATGCACGAAACCACCAAGTTCCATAAAAATCGCTGCAACTTTTTTCAAAATTGGCCTGGGTAAATATACATAGAGTATGGGCGGTAGGCGTGTCCGTAAACCGATTTCACCCATTTTCAATAGCAAGATGCCTGCAAGAAGGTGTGACCTGTGTGTGAAAGTTTCATTCAATTAGCTTTCTTGGTTTTCCCGTAAACCTGATTTCAACAGACGGACAGACAGACAGACGGACATCGCTTAATCGACTCAGGTGGTGACGCTGATCAAGAATATATATACTTTTCCATACCTGCCACGCCCCCTTCGATGTGTTACAAACGGAGAGACAAAGTGATGTATAGTATAACAATACATTAAGGCATAAACGACGGCGCCGCATTGTGTATTGACCGGTGCTGCCCAGAGAACGAGCAGGCGCTCAAAGAGCGTAAAAATGAGATCGATAAGACGCTTAAAGAGCGTAAAATAGCATCTAAGAGCGTAAAAAACCGTGCACGTATACAGAATTACCAACACATGTTTATCGTTGCTTGTAGTAGTGGGCACCACTGGTATTGAAGAATGTAGCAATTGTTTTTGTTTGTAGTGCAATTTTTTTTTTGTGCTAATGGCAAATTTGGAAATGAAATTAAAAAAAAACTTTAAGATTTCGTTTCTTGTTGCTTGATGTTGTTGTTTTGCTCTTTTGTTAGATTCCTATGCCCACCGCTGCTTTAAACGACAGAATGTGACTGCCTGAGTACAGTTATCTATGTGCTGTATTTACACTCAAGCGCATATGTGTCATGTGGAAAAATTTGCTTATAAAATAAGATACAATCGAAATTCATAGATGTATGTTTGGAATTCTTCAGAGACCCATTGAGAAAAATTGTTTTTCTTAAACACATAACATTAAGAATTAATTTTTTGATTACATCTCTTTCCAAATGTATCTAGACATGTTGTAAATACTCATATGCGGTTTATTGAATAAACAATATTACATACAAAATTGGCTGTCGGCATAAAACCCACTAACTTTTCACGCGCCATTTAATGCAACATTAAAGGTTTTATTTTAAGGTGCCACCTCAATGAGCAGCAAATAACCAGAGGTCAAAAATCTATTATGCTTGTGGTGCTTAAAATTATTGAATGGCATTTTGAAAATTTAATCACGTACATTTGGACTCACTCTCTGATTATAAATTATACACACATACTTACATATGTATTTGTGTTCAGAATAATATTTTATTGAACATGTGAAATTAACTTTCCTTTGTTCTTCACATAAGAAAGCCACCCACAAAATAACCCATTTTAGAGTCAAGGTTACAAAACAAAAGTTAGACAGCACGTTGTAGCACACAACAAAAAAAGATGAAAAAAAAAAGCCTGAGGAAAAATAAATACCGCCTAAAAGTACAAAGGATACCACACACGCTAAGTATAACATATGTTTATGGTTCTGTGGGAAACAACATCAAGTTGCTGCACAAGTTAAAGAACAATGTGTTCAAATGGTTGATATTGTTGGAAAAATAGAACACGTTTTTTTTTTTTGCTTGAGTTTTCTTTAACAACGCGTAAAGGATTAGTGTGGACGAGCAAGCGTAATCATTGGCACTGATTATCGAATATTTAAGCAGGGTCTTCTAATCGTTACGACCGACTTCGAAGCAGAAAATAACCAATAGACATAAGGGCTATCCATGTTTTAACTAATGAAGCCCTTTTCAAACGGGCTATTATACAATCGATATTTTGGTTAGATAGCTCGGTTAGACGCACCGGGACTACTGCAGAAGCCACAAAAGTTCGGAAAAATTGAATCGGTGCAACACTTCCTCTGTGAATGCTCTACACTCAAAAGTAAACGTCATCGCTACTTTGACTACAGGACGTTCATCAATTTTGGCATGGTAGCAAATTCAGATTCATTCGAAGATCAGGGTGGCTTAGCTATGAGGGAATACTTTGTCATTTTTTGAGAAAAATTTCTAGTTATTCACTGAGGAGAGCCCTCAGGTGGCAGAAAACACGGCTGTCCCAAATCACTGTAGAAACGATCGCGGGGCCAAGAAACCCATGAATCAAGAAAATGTTGGAGAAAATTGAACGCACTCGTGAATAGATGAAGGACACAGAAAATTAAAAGATAAAGAAGTGAAAAAGACTTCCCTAATTAAATATGTACTCAGACATTAGTATAAAAAAACACACGTTAGATATGTTAATATTCAAGAATTCAATATGGATAACACTGCACAACAAAATTGCTTTTGTCTGATGAATGACTTTTATCACATGTTTACTACTTTGACGTCACTGATTCTGAATATACCCTACTTTTTTTCGTAGCAGCTCTTGTTTACGAGTTATAGCTTTCAATAAAAATTCGCTGTGTTAAAGTGTTAATTTGCCGATAATTGAAAAAATATTTAATTTTTTTCTGGTTTAACCCTAGTGGGACGGATGGTGGTACAGGTGTACCCCTTGATATTTGAAATTAAAATATCTCAGAATTCTTTTAAGTTGGAGGTCTGGTTCTCTCTGACAACTTCGGCCCTTCATTTCTACGCATTATTAAGCTATTTGTATGATTTTACCTTTTTACTGCTCCGGTTAGGAGCAAGTTTTGCATATCTACCTCGTGGAAGCCGGTCGGTGGTACATGTGTAGGAATGATGGGCCGAAGTTGTCAGAAAGAACCAGACCTCTAACTTAAAAGAATTCTAAGATATTTTAATTTCAAATATGAAGGGGTACACCTGTACCACCACCCACTAGGGTTAATGGCTACAATGTGATTACAAAATTACATTTCTAGTGAGTGGCGTTTGTTCATAGACTCATCAAATCGGAGTCTAAAATGTCTTCTCTTACACAATGGGAATAAATTAGGATCATTGCCTATTGCACATTCTACAAAAGTAAAAAAAGAATATACAACTATTGCTCTGGTTTTGGACAAAATTAAATGTGTGGAACACAACTGGCTCATATGTGTTGATTTAAAAATGGTAAAACAGGTATCCCTGTTGTCTTTGCTTGTGGGATAGTAGAACTGAAAATCAACGTTGAATTAAAAAAGATTGGCCTACTCGGGAAACACTAGTTCCAGGACAAAAGAACGTGATAAACGCGCCTTTAGTATCAAGGTATCGCATAATTTTGCCTTTTCTACATATAAAACTAGGGCTTATAAGACAATTTGTAAAAGGTCTTGACGAAAACTGGAAATTGTTTCCTTTTTCTATCAAAAAAGTTTCCAAAACTGATACAGAAAAGATAAAAGCGGGCATTTTTGACGGGCAACAGATAAGATCGTTAATAAAAGAATTAAATTATACGGACATTATGACAGAGATTGAGAAAAACGCATGGAATGAATATGTTTGGCTTGTTCAAAATTTTTTGGAAAATAAGAAAAGTTCTGACTACTCTCAACACGTCGAACAACTAATAAGTCACTTTTAAAGGATTGGATGTAACATTAGTATCTAGTTACACTTTCTTTACAACCACCTGGACTATTTCTCTGCCAATCTTGGAGATCTAAGTGTAGAACGGGGCGAGCGATTCTACCAGGACCTTCGTACGATAGAGGAGCGCTATCAAATTTACTGGAAGGAACACATTATGTTGGAGCATTCAGAACAGCTCTCTTTCAGCTTCAGCGAGAAAGTCAAATAAAAAAAACTTTTTTAACTTAAGAACTAAATAAAATAGGATTACCTTTGAATATATAGTGTTTATTATAAAAAGACCCAAGTGTCATATTTTTTTTTTACTGGAGCTGATTCAGAAATTTCAGTCACAGATTTGAAATCGTCATTAAAAATTGGACGAATATCATGCAACATATCCCAATCATCAGATATGCTGTTGTGCAGTGTAATTTTTTACCTTATGACATTTTTCTGATATGAAATTATTCGTTCAGATGCATACATATATGTAAATATAGTAACTGAAATCGAATCCCCTTAAATTATTTTCGGCCCAGCCATGATTAATACATTTTATTTTTTTCCGGCAATTAGACTTTAAACATAAGCCAGTAAATTACGAAATGCTAAAATGTCTGTTGTCGCTTTTCCGATTAAATACAATCTAAAACTTAAATTATTGGCTGACCATTTTCTATTTATAGGAACATGAATGTGTATTTAAGTATTCCAGGAACATTGAAAAAAAAAGCCGAGCGCAAAAAAAACTGCATTTTACTTATGCCGCCTACGCTCACGCAGCTTTGGTAAGGCGTTATTGACACATATCATTATTATTTCTGTTATTTCTGCTATCTCAACACTTTCCCACAGCGCAGAATGATAATGAAAATGTGTAATTTATAGCTATGGTACACAAATCGTTGCTACTGTGACTATAAATATAATTGCGCTAAATAAAGGACACTGCATTATGTTTTCGTACAAAGGACTGGACTACAGGAGCGGAGTTTATTTTTGTTGTGAGTTGAGAAATAAAATAATAACTTTCGTAGTAATATCAATAATATAAATAAAAATAAACAATTATTCTGCCAATCCGAGCAAACATTTTTAATTGTGGAAAATTTATATTTCTATCACCGAGGCGATAATTTCGATTTTTATAAAAAAAGTTTGTGTTTTCATCATTTTTCCCGGAACTTTTTGAACCATGTAGTAGCTTGTGTAAAAATCTATGTAAGTTAAAAACCCCTAAACTTATATCCAAATCATGGGAGTTGTATGAAAGATAATTTAATGAGCTACAATATTGATAAAAAAATCTTTCAAATTTGACCTACAGTTTTAGAGATATGATAATTTTTCTGATATATTTACAAATATTTTTTAAAATATGTAACTGTAATTTTTCAATAAATTTGTTAATAACCCATATTTTTTAAAATTCTAAAAAGCTTAGTTCTTTTGCTTTAAAATGATGCATCGTTTCTTCTAAATTTTTGCGCACTTACCCTTTTTCTTAACGGAAAACCAAAAAATTTATTTAAAATGTCAATTTCAGGAATATAGAAATAAAAAAAGCTGGCATCAATGTGCGCTTTGTTGTTGTTTGCTTGTGCGATCGATGCTTTTGTTTTTTTTTTTTTGCTTAAGAAAAACGACGCTTTTGTAGTAAATCTTTTGTTGTATTGAACAAGCAAACGAAGCTACATAAATCATTTTGTTGTATCGTTCTGTTTTGTGCTACTGCTACTGGTGAGAATGCCAAAATTGACCTATACTTGTCAGTAAGTCCTATAGTTTGACGTCACTGCAAGTGTACTTGCGCAAAGGGTTACCAGATGACATACTTTAGTAGTAAATGGACTACTTATGCAAGGCAAAAATATTTTAATACTTTTCACCTGAAATGGACTACTTTTGGGTTAAACATAATGGCCCATAATTAAAGTCGCAAAATTAAGTTAAAACCTGTTTTTTTACCCAAAATCGAAGATACAGATTGACCCCATAAAAAAAAAAAGAAAAACTTGCATTAAATTTTGAGAAAGTTTTAAAAAATAGATCACCCTGCACTATTGACACAAAATATTGTACACACAGTGAACAAAAGGAAAAAATCGAATATATGAGGCAGCGTGGCGTCATGGTTAGGACTGTGAACTCATAGCCCTCAGGACGTGGGTTCGAATCTCGTCAGGAAAGATGCTTTTTTTCTATAAGCACGTTCTGAATTTAAAAGCAGGAAAAGTGCTTTTAAATATTTACAGCCAGGTCTTAAAGTAACATTTATTTTCATTGATATCAATAAAAAAAACATTTACATTTACGAGAATCGAACCTACGTACTATGGGCTATGAGTTCACAGTCCTAACCATTACGCCACGCTGCCTCATATATTCGATTTTTTATTATTCCTTTTGTTTACTGTGTCTACAATATTTAGTGTCAATATCGCAGGGTAATCAATTTTTTAAAATTTTCTCAAAATTAAATGCAAGTTTTTCTTTATCTTATGGGGTCACTCTGTATCTTCGATTTTGGGCAAAAACCAGGTTTTAACTTTATTTTGCGACTATAATTATGGGCCAATACTTTTAAGTTTGTATTGTAAAATATTTGTTGTGCAGAAGAAGTGAGGAATGAAAGGTGTTCAAGTGTATTTCAAATATTTTTCTCATTTTCCTAGTGTTTTCGGAGCAGTAAATACGAGGACCTTTTTTGATTTTTTTTTTTTTTTTGCTCAACAAAAATATTTTAGTAAAATAAAATAATATTCAAATTTTTTTCTTTTTTATTAGAAAAATTTTAAATTTTTCAGATGGACTACTTTTGTAAGCAGGGCATCTGGTAACCCTACTTCCGCAGACCTCTAATACATATCAACATTTGATGTCGCATAAGTATGTCATATGGGTCGTTCCATCTATAATTTGCTTATTTTTACCCTGACGTGTTTTAAATTGTCTGAAAGTTTTTTGAGTGATTAAGCCATTGTCTAATAGATAGAAAAAAATTACTATATCAATTTTTTTCGACCAATTCTGCCGTACTAAGCGAAAAAGACGTATTTCAAAACAAAAAATATCCGAGATTCTTATGGCATCGGATAGCTAAAGAAATTACGCGTCTAATGAAATACTCCAAATTTCGGCATCTTAGTTCAATCATATAAAAAAATCTACCAAGAAAATTTCCTCTATCTCAATTTTACAGGTATTTCAACAAATTCACATAAACAAAACATCAAATATCTTGTAATGAACTTTTTTGAGATACGTCTTTTTCGCTTAGTACGGCAGAATAGTTTTGATAAAAAAATTAATTTCTTAACTCTGTTCAGATTTTTCGATGTTTTTTTGTAATTTTTATAATATTTTCAAGTTTCGAAAGAAATTTTTTTTCTTTCAGCATATACATATATAACGCTTTGGCGTTAATTTTTCCAGAATTGCAGTTTTTTTGTCATCTACTAGTACACAGCTACCTAAAAATAATATGAAAGCGAATTTGAATTGTGTTTGTCTCTTTATATTCATCAATGAATTTTTTGTGTTATTTACGAGCGGCTCTGAACAGAGTTAAGAAATTAATTTTTTATCAAAACTATTGGTCGAAAAAATTTGATATAATTTTTTTCTATCTATTAGATAATGGCTTAATCACTCAAAAAATTTTCAGCCAATTTAAAACACGTCAGGGTTAAAATAGGCAAATTACAGATGGAACGACCCATATGTAAATATCGAATCATGATGCATTGAAATATATAAAATTTTTAAAAAATACCAAACAATGTCAATTTTCTCTTTTATTGGTTGTAAGAAGAAAGCAACTAATTATAGAAGACTCGCCAAATAATTACATGGAAGATTCAGAATCTTTTATATTTAAATGTTTTTTTATTAATTTTACTGCAGGTTCGCTTATTAATCGCGCGAAAATCTGATCGCGTAAATACCTTTTACAAGATTTACATTATATATTCATCACCATAATGATGATTTAAAAATATTCAAAATATTTGCAGAGATTACCGTATGACAAGAATTGACCCACCTTTCATAGTTGCAATATTGCAAATGCATAAAAACCAAATAAATATTCGATGAAAGCAGCTGCTTTTTACAATACCAAAAGGTTGGTGAAATATGTCATTTGACCAAATTGCAAATAAAATTGTATGTTAATTTTTTCTTTAACCTTTCAAATAAATTCAAGGGTTTTTGCAGAAAAAATAACAAAACTTTACTTGTCAACTTCAATTGCGCTCCTGTCTGTCGCCTACAAATGCCCACGCACATTTATGCGCATATTATAAAAATCATCACTTCGGAAATATTTGCAGAGATTTCTATTTTACACCACCAACATATACGAGTACAAAATGTTGAAAGCCACATAAAAATAAGCAATAACCACAAAGTGGATTCCTTTTTGCTACTGTATATTCAACATACATGCGTAATATTTGTAAAACAGTGGCACAAAAAAATATAACAGAGATATAAAAATTGTTTTGGGAAAGTAATTTTACGCTGATCAATTATCCCAAACAATGCTCTATCACGTTATATTTCAGAGACTATACATAATTTTCGATTCGAATAAATCAAAAACAAGTAACCGGATTGAACGTACGAATATTAAAATTGAATAAAATGTTTTTAAAATTGCTTATTTGATTTGAAACTTTTCACAATCAAATTAATGTCGTATATGTTAAGGATATACTTTAAAAAAGAAAAAGCGAAATATTGAATATTTATGGAGTTATTGTCAAGAACGTCAGAGTCCGCATTCCGTCGTATCATATCGTATTGAAACTTTAAACGCGATCATCACGATACTGTGTTTGCAAAAACTGCTTAGTTATTGACCGAACAGGCTGAAATTTTAAGAGGTTTTTTCCTATAGTATTATCGAAAGTATATACCTAAAAGTTTAAAGATATTTCATAAGTAAATAATTTTGGGGTTAAAGCTGTTGAAAAAATAGTCGAAAATCTGAACAGATCTTTGATTAAACAGCCGATATAAATTTTAATTTTTATCTTTTTTATAATTTTATAGGTTTGTCCTTCCCTTCAACATATCGAAAGAAGAAAACCTTTTTTTTTTCAGATGAATAGAAAAGTTTTGACAGCTGCAGCAGTTTTCGATGCCTCTCAAGAGATACGCTGCAAAGCCGTTATTTTGTTAGAAAAATAAAAAATTTACATGTCTTTTTATACTTTAATATTGTAATAAAAAGATGTTAAAATTTAAAAACTATCCAATTATTTTATCTTGAAAACAATTCGTGAAAATTTACTAATTTTACGCTGTCTAAAGGAATCGCTCCCCTTAAGAAAAATAAAGTGACGTGATATGATATCAATATTGTTTGGGAAAATTATTCAGCTTGAAACTATTTTTCACAAAATATAAACATTTTATTCTTGTCAACCAATTTTTTTTTTTTTAATTGTTCTACAGTGTAATAAAAGATTACAAGTTTAATATTGCTACTTGGGTTGCAATCATTTACGCAGTAATTAGAACCATGTAAATATTTGTACGCATATATTTTTTAAAATAGACAAGGCTGTTGATTCTATAATATTCATAATCTTTTGCAAAAATTATGAAGAAAAAGAAAACTTTATATGATAACATTTAATATTGGGAATAGTGCAAATAATAATTTTTCCTTGGACAAAACTTTCCGAATTCGGAGAAAATCATCATTTCAATGCAAGCATAAGAATTCTTTTTAAAATGAGCTCATAACAACCAATAAATTTAAACTTTTTACATAATCTGCTATTTACGTAGTTTTTAAAAAAAAAAAATTTTTCTATCTCATAAGATAAATTGAGATCTATACGTTACCAGCATAAAGTTTTAAAAATAGAAACATTTGCCTGCAAAATTTTACAAAAGGCTTTTTGAATTGAATGAAATTTATTGCAAAATAAATTTTATTTTTCAATTTTTGGAAAACTGCTTAAAATGTTAATAGCAGGTTTTGAAAAAAAAAACCCTCCTCATATAATTTGCTTCCCACATAGCTTAGACGTCGATGAGTTTTGCTTGCTGATTCTAATGAAGAGGTGTTGACAATATCATAATACACCTGCAGTACAGGCATAGCAAAAGTCCCATTTTTGAAATGTTCACCAAAGTTTCTATCAGCAAGAGATCAGGTATACGTTTTTCATTTTGGATAAGAATAGCAAATATCTATAAATTCAGTGATGAGCTCTGGGAATGCTTTTAATATTTCGCCAATAATTTTTGCAGAGATATTATAGCCATTGAAGATGAGTACGAAGCCAGTCACTGTGGTTGACTCAGAGGGGACGGAGTAATTTGTGTTTGTGGATGGTGGATAGTTTCCGAAAAACTTTCTTCACAACGTATTCGCTGATCATTTGATCGATTTGCCGAAATTATCAGCTGTAACCCATGTATTTTTATATTTTAATTTATGCTGAAACAATGTTTCGCCAATCAAAAATATATGTCATTGACTTTTTGAACATGCCTGAGCTTATTATTATCGCTTCCCACTTTTGCGTTTAAGTCTCCCATAACCATAGATATATCGATGTACAAACTAAACATGAAAAAGATGTGCTTAGCAACAATTTCATTCTTATGTTGGATATTTTCTTTCATATAAAAATTTATTATTCATAAAATATAAAAAACCTTTTTCATAGATCTATGAAGCTATGAAAAGCTAACACATGTCCTTACTTAATATCAGGCCCAGAATTGCTACGCATTTAGTATACTGCAATTCACGTCAACACAAATTTAAACAACAGCCACGGAAACAGTTGCTATGTATCATAGTAGCAGCAACAATAACAATAGCAATAACGGCAACGCACAAATTTTACTGCAAACTTGAGACAAACGTCTCGATGTCAATCGATTTCCAGGCGATAGCATTGCATAACATTGAACGCTAAAGCGTTGAAATAACAAAATTTCAAATGCGCGAACAATGTGGGGTTTCCAACGCATTTACGTCGTGCCAACGAAAATGTTCGTCCTTGAACTTAAGACTTGAAAAATTTTAAATGGCAAAGAAGAATCAAAGCAGCAAAAAATTGTGAGTTGAAATTTCAGGTTTTGATTTGATGCATCGTCAACTTTTTTTATGTGCCGCACAAATAGCAATGGGGAAAATGAACAACAAGTAAAATAATAATCCTGAAACTTAAAAACTTTCAAGCAAACGCTAATGCAGTGGCGTATTCAAAAAAGAAAAACGCCCAATTATTCTTCCTATGCAAATAGGGCGTATGATGAACATGAATTTGTTGACACGTTTCACGTATTGTAAAAATTATAGATTATGTATACGCGAGAGATATCGCGCCGACAAATCAAGCCAATTACATGAATTGCGCTTTTCTGTTCTAATCACCGACAACAGCAATATAACAAATGTAATATTAGCAATGTGAACAACAACAAGTGGCGAATTCATTCATTTGTAACGCAAATTGTCTTTTTCCGCAGTTTTTTTATACATAATAGATTCACCCATCTTCAACGTTATACAAGAAGTGTAAAAGAATGCACTAATCAATGAAGCTGGATTTCTACAATGTGTATAGTGACTTCGTAATCTTACAAAAAATCTGCCAACCAATCAGTCCTCAGATGTTCAGTTTTGTGTACAACAATAGAGTTACGCCACTCAGTGTTGAAAGCAGTAAGCCTACCTATTTACCATAAGTTTCTCCTTAAGGTTAGGTTAGGTTAGAGTGGCAGCTAAGCAAGCATACTATAAGCTTTAAGGGGAGGGTAACGTTAATTCGTACAAAAACAGGCACATTTTTGTGAATTTTTTTCGACAACACAGTTAAAATCTATTTATTAAAACCAATGGTAGATCAAAGTTTAACATTTGTTGAATATTTTGAAAAATTTTCAGGTAGAAATATTGAAAACTACGGCAATGGCAGCATTTTCTTGGAAGCGTCTCAGAAAAAAGTAGAATTGCGGTGCCCACGATAAGTCGGTGCTGGATCATCTCAAAGCAAAAATAAAAATGTTCGTTAGATAATCGATTTTCCCAGGTAACGCTGGAGGGTTTTTTTTGAAATTTCAATTTTTGGGAACACTTTGAAGTGAAAAACGCGATTTTTACAAAAAAAAAATCGGATAATTTGTTATTATAAAATAATAAATATTGACAAATTTGAAAAAACTCTCCAACGTTACCTCGTAAATTATGTACAGAAATAGTGTTCGAAATTTCAAAAGAATCGATGCAGTGGTTTTGAAGATACGGTGGGCACCGACTTTGAAAACGCGAGTTGTGGGAAAAACGCTTTAAAGTTTTAAACGTACACTGAGTCATGTATGAGGCACGGTTGCTTAAACTGCTGTATCTTCGTTGTTTTTGCTCTGATTCGTCTCAAATTTTCACACAATATTCTTGGAAGGTTTTTCATTTAGATAAAAAAATAAAACAAAGTGAAAAGAAAATACGTTAAATACGTTACCCTGCCCTTAAGTAGCACTGGTTGTGCCATTTAAATACCATCTACGCGACCCACAAAAGTTGACGCAATGTTCCTGTGGCCTGGAACCCATATGAGAGTTACGTCGAGCTGACGCACCAACCCATCTAATTCTTTCTAACATTACTCTACTAATTTAGATCTCATCGCCTCCGAGTTCAGAGCCTTGATGGCGGCCTGGCTGTCGGAGAAGATTGCTAATTTTCCTATTTGCCCACTTACCTGCAGGCTTCTAGAATAGCAAAGACTTCTGCTTGGAAAACGCTAGCTAAGTTAGGTAAGCGAAGATTGTAAGTGCTGAGGTCTTTCAAATAGATCCCAGCAGTTCATCTTTGACCCATCGGCGTATATGGTGGTTTCAAAATTTAGATTGATAGGGCCGTCATCCCATCAAATCACGGATAAAAGTAAATTACACTCAGTACGTGCCACATGCATTTTAATCCACTAACCGACTGCTTCAACATCAGGATTAAAATTTTGTACTTCATCTTGTAAGTCCTCAACAAAATAAAACACAGTGGAACAAGTGGAGAAAATACATACTCATAAATGATCGGCTTACATATTTTGTTCGTTATTCGCTTCGATTTATAAAAAAAAAAACAAGTCTTGAAATGAAAATCACGCGTTTAATCCCTTGATTTTCATCCCGGAAAATCTTTAAATCACGGGATTGAACTGCTCAGTAGATACCATAATTCGAAACGGAAAGTTGTGAACCAATTTGTAAACTCTTGTACAGCGCTGCATATCAGAACGAACACTGATCTATTGTACTTCTAAGTGTAGAATCTGCGCTTTAATAAATTTGACCTTCGCTAATCAGCTGAGTAGAGGGCAAACAAAAAACGTAGCAACAATTTGCACTGATTTGATAAAAGAAAAAAATAAACGTGCTGATGAATTTCATTTACATTTATTAAATCGAGTTCTATTAAATCGGTATCATGCTGTTATCACAAGTGCAAAATTGTGTGTATTTGTATTTAGACGTTGTTTAGATGCTTTCTAAGCAATTTAAATTTTTTATTCATATTTTCATTCTACAAACTAATTTTTTAAGAGATTTTTTTAGGTCATTGACTATTATTTGCAGACAGTTACATGTTGTTTAAATACAAAATGTCCCATTTAAAAAAATATTTATGAGTATAATGAACTAGAAATGTCACAAGTTTGCTCGATAACAATTGTTCACTTTTTTAGTAAATAAATCGAAGTACTTAGTGATTAACTACATGAGTGAAAAGTTTTCCTGAATAAACAAAGCCAAAATTTCGATCAGTTATTAAACTTTGTACTTAAAATTATATTTAATTAAATGTTTTAAGTTAAGCTCATACGAAACAAAACTTGATTATCACTACTGGTAGTAGGAAAATAACACAAGTCATTGACTTAGTTCCAGTCACGCTGCGTCTCATATGTTGCAAATTAAAATAAAAACTGTATTTATTGATACTAAGCTTCGCATATAAAAAATGTCATTGTGTAAAAATAGCAATAAAGAAATAAAATAAAAACAAAAAGGCATAACAAATTAGTTACAAAATCAAAACAACATTCATTCATTCCAATAACAATACGTTTCATAGTATAAAAATAAACTCAAAAAAAACATTTCTCCAGTGTGAGAAACAAATAAAAGGTAAATGAGCGGTTAACAAACAAAACGTGATTTGTCGCAAAAATTAAAAAAATGAGTTTCTTCTCAAATAGTTTATAAATATATTGGTTAAAAAAAAAGCTTGCCCATTTTGATACACGAAAGTGTGATAAGCCCCATGTCATTTTTTTTTTCTTGGAATGATCGAAGCCACCCAAGTAACATGACAATACTATTGTGCAATAATTGCTAAGAGTGTGCTGTAAAAGCACTTTTAATGCAATTGGGAAGTCATTTATTAGCATTTTGAAATAATTTTTTAAGAGCAACATTTAATTCATTAAAAACGCTTTGACACCTTGTGTTTAGCTTAATATTAGCATTGCTTCAAAATATTTTTTAAATCTACTTTAGAAGCGTTTATACAATCAAAATGTTAAGAACGAGCACAGATTTAGCTATTAATTATACTTGAACGGAAATATGACAGCTAATCCAAAGCAAAACTTTCTACGCAAATAACAATCAAAGTCAGTTTCACGTAGTGTTTGCATGTGATGTATGGCGAAAAATAATAATACAGTCGCAATAAAGGAGGCTGCTTCTTAGATTTTTTGTTAGATTTTTAAATATAATAAAATATCTTTATATTAAATAAAATTTAAAATTAACGCTTTAATGCTTTATCCTCTATAAATTACTTGCCACAAAGTTGAAGAAAAGAATTTGCAAGAAATTTTTAAAAACTTTCCATCAAAAATTATTTTTCAGGGAATTTTTTCTCATTCCCAAAAAATGTTCTACGATTACTAATCAAGGAACTGGAGAAAAATTTCGAGAGATTGCTAATTCATGAAGGAGTATAAGAAACGTCACAAAAAATAACTGTATATTAAGTGTCAATGCAAGTGATGACGAGGATAAAATTTAAAAAAAAAATACTTCATAGTCCCGATGACTTAATAAAATGACAGCGCAAGTGACGCAGAATAAAAGAAAAAGTTCAAAAACGTAATGAAAGATGTTCAGAAACGTTTCAAATTAAATCAAAAGACGGAGATTGACACATTGATTTCTGAAATGGAAATGGAAGATTTCTGTAATGTAACTGAGGCTTGTAAGAATTGCGATAGCTGTATTTTTAAGAATACTAGAGCTACCCAAACTCAAATGTAATCAGAATGTATCCACATGTGCTCACCAACGTGTGTATCTACACCCCCCTCGTGCAGCCTCTCGAAATTATTAGCTGTTTTTTCGAATAATGTGCGCTAATAAAACTTAAAAAAAAAACCACACCGTTCTCTCCAGAGTTACCAAGTCGTACAGGACACATACACGACCACTTAAAATTGTAAAAAGTTAAATTTTTTGTGGGAAAAAAACTTGATGCTCGTTAAACAAAAATTTTAAAATTTCAAGATCATTTCACAACGGGTTTAACATGAAATTCCCGGCCAATCCCGGTCACTTAGTGATCTTGGTTAGATCCATATTTTATGGCTATTGGAAGTTCACTAACTAAACACAAAAGACGTCATTATTGAATTATGAAAAGTAAATTTACTGCATTAAACGATTGGAAAAGGTTCAAAATGGATTTAGAAAGAAGAAGATAGTCCCATTCTAAGTAATGAGAATAGGTTCAAAACATATTTTGGAAAAAAGAGTATTTCTAAATGGGTCTATTTAGTCCAAATTTAAAAAAAAATGCAGTCGATTAGATATAGCCCAAAACAGATTTTAGAAACAAAAGGGTAATGCAATTGTTTCCATTTGTTCCATAATAGGCCCTAGTGAGATACCCCCATGTTTCAAAATTCTTTTTGGACATTTCTCTTTGCTTTGTGCAATAAATTGTTCTTCAATAATGGAGCCTAAATCTATTTTGTAGCCTTTCCCAATAAATGAGGTGGTTTTTTTTTCTCATAAAAAGCAAAAACAGCTCCGTTTTTAACCGATTAAAAAAACAGCTCCGTTTTTTCATCGACTGAAAATCACAACATGGGTTCTTAGGGGTCTGTCAATTTGGATTTACAAAATGTTATTCGAATGATTTTATGTTCAGATAATTTATTTGTGATTCAGTAAGGAAAATCTACTCGAATAATCAAAATTGCAATTGAATAGGATATAACATTTCAAAATTAACTACTATTACAGCTTATCAATAAAATTAACACGGAAACAAATTTTTTAGCGCTTATTATATTTTGAAAATTTTGGATTATACGAGAGGGAAAAAATGAGTTCTAAAAAGTTTTTTGTAATTATTTTTTTATTGCTTAGAAAATTATAAATATATTGTAGCGAAATTTGGATTATGCCAGAAAATTCTCGAAATAAAAACCAACAAAAGAAAACTAAACGCTACTAGCTAGCATCACTGGCTGTATAAATACTTTTACACGAAAAGACGCTGCAGTACACTATAAAAGTCGACAACCGAGAGAAATTATCGCCGTCGTACAACGCCATCTAGAGGGTAATAGTAGCATTCTAGATAATTGTGAATTCCACACCGATACGCCATTTAGAAGGTACTGGTAAATTGTGGATTATTGTGGATTCCACGTCGATACGCCATTTAGAAAGTATTGGTAAATTGTGGATTATTGTGGATTCCACGTCGATACGCCATTTAGAAGGTATTGGTAAATTGTGGATCATTGTGGATTCGCCGCCGATACGCCATTTAGAAGGTACTGGATTATTTGAGAAAGTGATGACTTTAGTATAAAAGGTTGTCATCTGCGTTGTCAAACACAGTTGTTTTTAAGCAATAGAGTGAAACAGTTGAATTTAAACAGTAAAGTAAAACAGTTGTCTATACAGTGTCAGATTAATATTAGAATTTGAATGTTAAAGAAATAAACAATTGTACCGTGTAAAAATTAACTTTTGTGAATTAAATAAACCATTTTATAATTAAATAAGCTTGTGTGTTTTTTGATTGTTACACAATCCAGTGATCGAACTCAGAAAAGTGTAAGAGATCGAAATTATCGTCTAAGAGACAGGAATTTCGTAACAATATGTATACAGGGTTTTCCATAAATAGTGGATAACCTTCTAACAGCAGATGGGCGACATCAAGGCGGGTAAGAAAAAGTAAAATCATGCTTAGTAAAAACCGCACCGTTTTCGAGAAAATCGACCTTTTTCATATTTACGAAAAAATACGACCTTTATCAGTCGATTTGGTACCACAGCCTCAAATGAAAATATTTTTGGTCCATTTTTTTAGCATAATATTTTGACCCGCCTTGAGGTCGTCCATCTGCTGTTAGAAGTTTATCCACTATTTATGGGACACCCTGTATAAAGATACTTTCAGGCGCATTATTTATCCAAGAATTTCAGAAGAACTTAGTCGTAAAATTTTTATTCCCACAAAATTTTTAGATCTGGAAGACTGCTTTTTTATGTAATTGACATTATATTTAAGCATTCTTTTGTTTTTCTAACTAGATAAAAATGGAAGCAATAACTAATTTGAAATCAATTCACAAAAATTCCAATATATATCACAAACGTTAATACTTATTATCAGCAAATACTACTTATTTATTTAATTAAAAAACACAATTCTAATAATACCAACACCAATACCTTTTTTAAAACGACGACAATTTATAGTATAGTAACTGGGTTATTATTTTAAATTTTTCCTATTGTAAAGGTATGTGAAATGCTGAATTTGGATTCCCAAAAGCACTTTTCAAATTGAA
Source organism: Tricholauxania praeusta (assembly GCA_949775025.1). Lineage (NCBI taxonomy): Eukaryota > Metazoa > Arthropoda > Insecta > Diptera > Lauxaniidae > Tricholauxania > Tricholauxania praeusta. The sequence continues at coordinate 99,686,167 of OX459030.1, read as the reverse complement.
TATATAACACCGCATTCTTGATCAATTCCTAGTAGTAAGGAAAGCAATGCAGAAATGAATTTTGCTATAAAAGCGCTTTATTAGCCAACAAATTTCCACGTGTGCTACTTGGACACCCAAAGCTTCGCATGAGTTTGCCAAACATATCTAATGGTGCATTTGCTAACATGCCCAACATCTACCCCCCATCTTCAACATTTCTGTTAGTGTTAGAGGCAGCGGTGCATCATGTACTCGAGTGACATCTTTGATTCTGGTGCACACACCTGTGGCATTTTTTTTTTTTTTTTTCTCAGAATTAATTGCTTATAAGCTAATTGAAATTGGAAAAAAATCATTTTTGAAACTTTTCAATCGATTAATTAAAGTACAATTCATGCTCTTTAATATGCCAAAATTTTATTCAGATCGGCTCATCTGCTAAAGAGCAACAAGCTTTTGTTTATAAAGTTTCCTATAGTTATTGCAATAAATTTGTTAAAAAAAACCATGTCCATTGGTCGAAATATTTTTTTGGTCACCTAAACCAGATTTGGTCAAAATTTCGATAAGAATCAGAATAGTAATTTTATTTATGTGAATTACACGCATTCTGATCCTTTAAATTGTCACTAACGGGCAATTTATATTTCTGTGGCCACAAGAAATAACAGCTAAAGTCGATCTGTGATCACAAAGCAAAGCAAGATAAGTTCACTGAATGAGCATGTAACTAATACTGTTTCGCTTTGATATCACAGATCAACTTTAACTGTTATTCCTTATTGCCACAAATTTATTTTATCAGTCTTTTACGAGTCCTAAAATACTTTTTTTTATTTTCGTTAGGGCGGCTAGGAATTTGTTAGGTAGTTGTTTGAACATTACCAACTAATTTTACATATTTTAAAATATTGATTTATAATTTATATAATACACTCAAATTTGTCAATTAGAGACACCGCAGATAAGAGAATACTGCCAGTAAGAGAAAAACAAAGAAATTGATAGAACAGTAATTTGAACTATCATAAGAGTTATCCTGCCAATAAAAGAACGTAAGGGAACCTGCCAATAAGAAAATGAGATGAGTCTCCTGCGAAATTTTATCCAAGCGAAAAACGTTGCAGACGTGTCTTTTTTTTGTTGATGCTCATTATTTTTTACAAAAAAAAAAAATCGTCGACTATTGCTGGCTATGATGAAAAAGACATTGCGAATTGCGACGAAACTGCACTTTTCTTTCGGGCAGTTCCAAAAAAATCGACGGTGTTCAAAGGAGAAAAATGTGCAGGCGGTAAAATGTCGAAAGAAAGATTACGTGTCATGTTATTTGCGCTTGCAGGTGGGACATTCGAGAAGCCACTTGTCGTCGGTAATATATAAGAGCCGCGTTGTTTTAAGAACATCGATACAAACTTGATGCCAGTTCATTGATTTTGGAATAAAACTGATATGATGACTACTGTCATTATGAATACTTGGTTGACACAGTTAAATGACCGAATGAAAGAACAAAAATGTAAAACTCTACTTTTCATGGACTATCAATGGATTTGTCGAACATAACCAATGTTTCTTTCCCGCCGAATACCTCCAGTGTGTTACAGCACAAATATTTAAATCTTGACTTTCACTTCGAATAAGAAAAAACCTGTGAATAGGAGAGAAAAATAAATCCCCAAACGTAGTCTCTTATTGACAAGTTTGAGTGTATATTGCATTAGCTGTTAAATACATACATTTTTTTACCATATGGGTAATTGTGTACTATGAATTGATAAAAAGACAAAAATAAAAATAAATACATTTTCTTGCAAAATCAGTGACTGTCACTTATAATTAAAAATTTCTTTCGTTTGTGAATTTTTTGGGTTTTAGCTTTAAATTTTACAAAGTAGGCGTATAGTGACGTACAACGTGATATACCAATACGCAAGTTTTCAAAATAGATAAATCATTTTAAGCTTATTGTTGGTCACTAAAAAAGATTTAATTAAACTGACTGATAAGTAATTTAAATTGTTTCAGGCAAAAAGCAACAAACCATAATTTGAAATTTTTTTAATATTTGTACATAAATTTAAACGTTCAAAAGTGTTTATATTAGCAAAACTTTTTCACACATGCATTGCAAAATAATCATTTCGCTTTAATTGTGGCATTGTCATCAATTTTCGGCGCCTTATCCAACTTTTTCGTAACTAGGAGTGTTATCTTATTCCAATCAACTTAATCAGCTCACTTAGCTCAGTAAACTTAGGCGTCTCCGTCAGCTTAGTCGTTTCATTCAACTTAGTCGTCTCATTCAACTTAATCGTCACTGTGAACTTAGTCGTCACATTCAACTTAGTCGTCTTATACAACTTAGTCGTCTCATTCAACTTAATCGTCTTATACAACTTAGTTGTCACAGCCAACTTATTCGTCTTATACAACTTAGTTGTCACAGTCAACTTAGTCGTCTCATTCAACTTAGGCTTCTTATTTATCTTAGTCGTCACAATCAACTTAGTCGTCACATTCAACTTAGTTTTCAGTCAACTTAGTCGTCAAAATCAACATAGTCATCACATTCAATTTAGTCACGCTGGGTCTCACATGTTTTAAACTAAAAAAAAAAAAACTATTTTTATGTGTATGCAAAATACTGTACAAATTTAAAAAGTATCATTAAATAAAAATAGAAATGGAGAAATAAAATAAAAACAAATCAAAAAATACATAACCAATTAATTACAAAATCAAAACAACATTCATTGTACGAAAACTAACTAAGAAAGAGAAACCTCTGACCAATGTGTGAACAATCAAGGTACAAAAGCCACTAATGTAGACCACCTAATGATGGATGGAAAAAAAATATAAGTATATTTAGGTTAATAATATCTTTTTTTTTTTTTTTTTTGTTTGCTAAAACCAATGACTGTTGTCACTCATAGCTAAAAATGTTCTATCGTTAATGTGTTTGTTGAATTTTAGCTTCAAGTTCTAGTGAGTAAATTTTCAAAAAAGATAAATTGTTTTAAGCTTTTATTAGTCATTGTTTAGTTGGAAAGAATTTCGTGAATGAATTTTTACCAACGATTATTCACAGAAATTTTGCTTTGATTTGAATCAACTTGCTATAATCGAGTTAGCTAAGGAACTTTAAAAATTTTATAATATACACAATTTAACACCACGATTGCACCAAATTATATGGATTTTAAGTCATTTTAATATATAAAATATGACAGACCTATAACAAGAGGGATACAAGTGCATCAAAAGTACTTCTCTGTAACCTAAGGTTAACTTTTTTTTTTCAGTAGTAGTTGTACTAGTTAAATTTTAACGAAATTGGACATAAACTCTGTCCGCACTGTTTACAGGTTTGAGCTAGGAAGCTCAAATGTTGGGACAATTATTTTTATTCCTCAAGCTATGATATATGAAAAAATAAATAAAGTCCCTCTCCAAAAGTTTGAAAAATAACACACTAATATACAGGGTGTTTTTTTAGAGGTATAGAGCTTCGAATTGAAATAAAACACAAGAAAATCGTTTTAATGTCCATCAATTTGGCTTTATTGGAAGGATAATTTTATGCCATTAATGTTTAAATATGATTTCGGGCATGTGGCCGCCGCGGCTGGCTCGAATAAAGCCAATTCTACAGGTCCAATTTTGAACCACTTTTTCGAGCATATGGGGCCGTATGTCGGCAATAACGCCACGAATGTTGGCTTCCAAGTCCCCTAACGTTTCTGGTTTGTTGGCGTAGACGAGCGACTTCACATATCCCCAAAGAAAATAATCCAATGGTGTCAAATCACACGATCTTGGTGGCCAATTGACAGGTCCATTCCGCGAAATTATGCGCTCATCGAATGTTTCCTTCAATAAATTGATTGTGACGTGCGCTGTGTGGCATGTAGCGCCGTCTTGTTGGAACCACAACTTATCCACATTCATGCCATCCAATTCGGGAACAAAATAGTCGGTTATCATGGCTCTATACCGGTCTCCATTAACGGTAACTGACTCTCCAGCATTATTTCAGAAGAAGTATGGCCCAATGACTCCACCAGCCCATAGAGCACACCAAACAGTCAGTTTTTGTGGATGTAATGGCGTCTCAAGGGTCTCATGTGGATTCTCTTCACTCCAAATGCGGCAATTTTGCTTGTTGACGTAGCCATTCAACCAAAAATGAGCCTCATCACTGAACAAAATTTTGCGATGAAAATCAGCATCGAGATCAATCTCATTTTTGGCCCATACACCAAAATCACGACGCATTGCATGGTCTCGCGGCTTTAATTCTTGCACAAGCTGGATCTTGTAAGGTCGCAAGCCAAGATCTTTGCGCAAAATCTTCCATAAAGTTGATGGACAAAGCTCCAATTGCTGTGTACGGTGGCGAATCGATTCATTCGGGTCCTCTTCAACATTTTGCTCTACAGCGGCAATTGTTTCTTCGGTGCGCACTGTTCGACGTCTCTGCGGATGCGTATTATCACATAGAGTAAACGTAGTGCGAAAACGACCCATGGTTAACCGAAATAATTGCTCTGATGGACGATTATGTCGACCATAAAATGGACGGAGCTTGCGGTAAACTTCGCGAACTGAACCATTATTTTCGAAATAAATTTGCACGATTTGCAAGCGTTGTTCTTTTGTCAACCTGTTCATGATGAAATGGCAAACCAAACTGAACATAAATGACATTAGAGTTGCCAGATTTGACCATAAAATGCCAGTTTTATCTCTATTCGAAAAACAAACCTCTAAAAAAAACACCCAGTATATGTATATTGTGAAGTTGTGTGTGTACCAATATGTTAAAAGAATCTTTTTATTAAATAAAATTAAAAATAGCGATAGATTGCCTTTTTCCTCTTTAAATTCATTGCAACCAAGTTCCAGGGAATTTTGTCTCATTCCCAAAAAATATTATACGATTTTAAAAAATTGGAGAAAAATTTCGAAGGAATGTTTATTCGTAATAGTTGTGATATTTTTAATTTTTTTGTAAAAATCACTTTCATAAATCACAGTGATAACAAACGCCCAAAGTTACATACATATGTGACACTTTTTCAATTGAAATATTGTGTTTCTATGATGAAAAATCAATAAATGATTTTTTTAGGATGAAAATCGCTTCAAAAATTCTATATGAGAGCTAGAGTACTTATTGCTGATTTTTTTTTTCTTTTCTTTTCTTTCAATTTGAACCATGCCTAGTCCGACTTTAGGTTTAGTAACCCAAAATCAATGTGTTTCGGTGATGGGTTTGATGAGATGCAAGATTACAAAAATATTATTGTTTTTAAGCGGCACTAACCAGATACAGCGATATCCTCATCAGAAACACTGATGAACATTTCCCATGAGTTTTAACATTGTACGAATTTTTACAACTTTTTAAAAATAGAGTTATTAGTTAAAATATTTGCATAAACAAAAAGAACTACTTTAAATTTGTTACACTGTGAAAATTCTCAAAAGAACAATAAGATGAAACTTACATAATACGTAGTCATAAAATTATTGTAATAAAAAAGTTTTATCATTAATAAGCAAACATCCGACGAAATAGATTAACCTTGCAAAAAATATTGGAATCGAAGCAACGTCTATACCAACGCGTGATCAATATAAACAAAGTTATAATTGAATTAACAGTAGTGCAATCAAATAAAAAAAGCCAACCCCTAAATAATGTTGAATAAAAGTGGTGAATAAATCTAATTTAGATTGAAGAGGGAGACAATTAGTAAATTTGATTATCAATTATATGACGTCATATAAATCAGAGCTGTAAAAGAAACAATTATTGAAACTTTAAAGAACTGTTTTAGTTAATCACACTTGTTTTTAAATATTTGACTGGTATCACAAGAACGTGTTTAGTTATTTTTCCATATAAAGATTCAAAATTTGCATTTTATCGCGATTGTTTTTTTGTATATTTCGGCCTTTATTCATATGCTAAAAATTCAAACTTGAAAGCTTCATATTTTGAAAACAAAGAGAGACAAAAAATATTTTTAATTTCAAGTACATACATATGTTTTCTTTTTTCATTTCATCGAATTCTATAAGTTTCCATGGTCAAATTGAATTTTGTAGATAAATTAAAGAAATTGGTTAAAGTCTTTCATTTTAAGAGAACTATTTCTTCTCAGATTTCGTTTTGGTTTAATATGCGGATTGTGAGAAAAATTATTTAAAAAAAGCAAAGCAAATTTTTGGTCCAAGCAAATGTGCCATCAACTGATTTCAAATTATGTTATAAGACATAGCGGCTGAGTAACTGAAAAAAAATTATTAAAATTTTATAAAAATTGGCTTATTTTGTTCCAGGATTCGAAGTTGAAACATTTATTGACTTTTTAAATATATTTCTTAAATTTAAAAAATATGTAGGGTATTTTAATTGTTATAGAACCGACAGTTTACTAATCATTTCAGTATTTACTCTCAAAAATACTATCCTGGACCGAGTAGTACGTAATTTGTTTGATATGAACAGAAGTGGTACAGAGAAAGTAGTATATGGGACGGTCTTTTACAAACCGAACACTTTTCGGACGACACATTTTTGATTTGCCTGAAATTTTTTTATTGGTTCTGTCTGTATCGAAAAAGAAGAGATACGTGGTCGAGGATTTTTTTGAAAAATTTTTTTTTTTTTACAAAATAGAGCGAATTTAAATTTTGAGAATTTCGTGTTTTCTGGCATGGAAGCTCACTTTCAAAAATTCATAACTCCGGTTCTGTTAAAGCTAGAAAATAATTTTATTTCATTTCATTTAAAAAAAAAAAATTATTTATTAAAAAATTATTATCAAATTAATATTTTTATAAACAATTTAAATGTTTAAATCAATTTTTCAAAATTTCCCCCACCCTGTATCAAATTTTTAATATGACCATAGTGTTTTACGTCAAATTTCCTATCGAAAACGTATTTTTTTTAATGGGTAAACTATTATTACTATTAGAAATAAATAAATTTATGTAGTGCGGCACGTCTTAATTACACGCGTATTCTACACTAATTTACAAATTTGGGGTTCATCTCGAGATCTGGTTTCTCATAGACTTTTTTCTATGTATTTTGGGGAGTAGATTCCAAAAATGGCAACCTTTTTTTTTTTTTGAAGTGAAAACTTCTTATGGCACGTTGTGCGGCTGAGGAAAAAAATATAAACTCGCAACACCGACCGTCATCGGGATTCCCCGTCATGAATGCGATAGTAAAATTTTAATGTTCTTTGAAGACTTGGATTTTGGAATTTTGAAGACTTGGGAAACGAACTCGATTTTGGAATTTTGAAGACTTCGGAAACGAGCTCGATTTTAGAATTTTGAAGACTTGGGAAACGAACTCGATTTCAGAAATTTGAAGACTTGGGAAACGAACTCGATTTCAAATTTGGAAGACTTGGGAAACGAACTCGATTTTAGAATTTTGAAGACTTGGAAAACGAACTCGATTTAAAAAAATTTAAAAAAACGTTGCCTACTTTTAGGCGCTATTAATAATTTGCTCCTAAAAGTATGCAACACTTTCTGCCAATTTTCAAAATAGCGCCTAAAAATATGCAACGATTTTAAAAATTTCAGATAATGTTGCCTACTTTTAGGCGCTATTTTTGAAATTTGTCGAAAAGTGTTGCATAGTTTTAGGGGTAAATTATCAAAAGCGCCTAAAAGTAGGCAACGTTTTTTGAAAAAATTGGCCCATGAAAGTATGCAATTTTTTGGAAAAAATTTTTAAATTTGTAGCATACATATGTTGCCTTCCGGTTAGCTGTTGCTCAGTCAGCAAATTTTTCTCTGCAAGCGCAGCCGAAAGCAGAGCCAGCAGCCCAAAGCAGAGAAAAATCTGAAATACCAGGCCACCATGAACCAGCAGCAAGCAAATTTGGTTTTTTGAAAAACTTTAAAACGTTATATCTCGGCTATTACTAAACCGATTTAGACAAATGAGGTGTAATAGTTTTTAAGAACAAGCAGATTTTTTGAAGTCATTTGTGTTTTGATAAACTGTCCCTAGATGGCGTTTTAAGCAGTTTGAATATTCTAACAGCCATAACTCGGCAACGAATATGCCGATTTTGATAAATGTGGTGTCATAGTGTCTGTAGGAAGAAGCAGATTTTTAAGTTAAGTGTTAGAAAAATTATGTTTGACCTATTTAGTCACAGGTCCAGGTACTTTCTTTACCTGATTTTTTCTGATACTTACATAATTCGCAAGGATGTTTCTTACTGCAATCAGAATAAATTTTTGTTCTCAAACATAAGGAATACTTAGCTCAAATTTAATTATTCACAGTTGAGGCTACTGAGCCGAATATACTTCTTCCAGCAATTTTTGAAGTGAAAACTTCTTATGGCACGTTGTGCGGCTGAGGAAAAAAGTATAAGCTTACGACACCGACCGTCATCGGGATTCCCCGTCATGAATGCGATAGTATAATTTGAATGTTCTATTGTTTCTTTTAAATAAATATTCCAAGTGGAAGACAAAAAGCAAGGCAGACACACTAACTGACACATTCCATTCTCATTCAACGATTGTTATGCTTACATATTTGTTTCTTTCAAATTCCGCGTTGCTGCGTTGACAAATTGAGAATGAGAGCGAGAGTAAAATTTGAATACATATTCCGTTATTGTATTCCATTGCATTGCCATATAAAAAGAAAACGCACACATACCAACTTACACACTAACTTGCCATTAAACGATTTGTTTTCACTTCTGTCGGCACTCCCGGAGTGCAACCCGCCGTTTTTTTTTTTTTTTTTTTCTTAAGAATCGTTTTTGAGATATACCTGAAAACCCCCCTTTTTTTGCACTTTTTTCATTTATTTGGCCACATCTACATGAATATTTTTTCGACTCAAAAACGCTTTGCAGCATTCAAAAGATATTTGTATTCCCTTTCTAACGATATACATTTTGTCTGAATCAGATAAGATTTGATGGAGTTAGAAGAGTTTTTTTTTTAAAGTTCGTTCGTTCTTTTAGCTTTAAAACGAAAATAAAATTAATTTTCTAGCTTTAACAGAACCGGAGTTATGAATTTTTGAAAGTGAGCCTCCATACCAAAAAACACGAAATTCTCAAAATTTAAATACGATCTATTTTGTAAAAGTAACAGTGAGTAAGAGTAACAGTGTTTATCAAACAACACTAATATTAAGCAACAATGTTTCAGTAACAAATTTTCAGTCAATTTTTTTGTATTATCGTAAAGAATATATTTCAAGGGATATTAAGATTATCAAAAATAATGATCACGTGTTCACTAAGTACCAAGTTACTCCCGTTTTACGATGATACTTGTATGGGAGATAGGCGTGGCAACTTTGAAGTTATTTATATTGTAAGCAGGGTGTGTCGTTATATGGAATTATATGGTCATGTGTACAATAAGTATAAATTTATACGCGTTTCGCGAATTCACGCGCACTGGAAGTGGGCGTGACAATACTGAAACTATTGCTTTTTTCGTATATTATAAATGTATTGATAGCAAGGTGTGTCAGTATATGAAATTATATTACCAGGAGTAGGTACAACAAATTTCAAGTTACATCCGTTTCCGTTTCATTTATATGGAAAGTAGGTGTGGCAATACACCAAATGCTTCAATTTTTACAGTGGAGATGGCTATAGTTGACTATTACAAATGAGTCAAGTTTAAGACTTTTGGCCAGCTAAAAGTTGATTTTAACCCATAGTATTGTTATAAAATTCATTTAATTAAGTGAAGATCGTAAAGTACTTTGTTTACTTCATTGGAAAAATACTATAGCGGAAACAGATAAAATGAAAAAAATTAATAAAAAAAAGTGCTTCTGTTCAGAACAAACTTAAAAGCAGAGCATTCTCATTTGTTTGACTCCTTAAGGGTGGAAAAAAATCGATTTAATTTGACAAATTAGTACACATATTTTCAGATTTTTTTTACATTTTCCAAATGATATTTCAAAACTGTAAGTGCTGACAATAACCAAGCATTTTTCGCGATCGCTTTACTCAAATCAAAGAATAGTTGATTATCAAAAACGACAAAAAGGTCATTTGGTCACCTTACCCAATGGTGCATTGTTGCAAACGATTTTGCACGAATACTCGAAGATCTTTCTTAGTGCGACAGTAATAAGAAGAAAAAATTACTAGTACAATAAGAGCCTGTTATATAGTTATTTATCCCACTCGCAACTAAAAAAAATTTATATTTCAAGTTTTAATTCTATAGCTCTAGTTTCTTATTGAGAAGCTGAATGGTATAAATTTCGATACTCCGCCCGTTTTACGTCGAACGAAGAAAGATAGAAATTTTTAAAAAATCCATAGCTTGGTTATTTGTTTTAAAAGTAGTTTTAAGCGAAAAAAATCGATAAAAATGTGAACTCCTGTTTTCGACGTAGTATTAGTAAACATTTTTTCACATTTTAATTGAACAACCTATTTCAATACCTTTGCAACGATATGCAAGTCATGACTCAGCTATAAAAGTGCTTTTTGATTTCCATTTCAAAATTGACTCGATTTGGACAAATTGAACAAGAGTTATTCACAATTCCAAAACGATTCAAGATAATCACTTACAGTACTCAACAAACAATGTGTTGGTTTTAATGAGGACTGCGGTCGATACATAGAAATCAGCTGATCTTTTACCTCTAGCAGTATTTTTAATCTAATGTGCAACATGTTTTTAATTTAGAATTTAGAACGATAGCTTTTATTATGTATATTCAATCCAAGGTTCTTCAGCCAAAATTGTTTTAAATATATGCATACAATAAATACAATAAATTGTTTAAAATATATATATATACACACATTTATGTGATTAGGGTGATTCAATTTCGCCAAATATGACAACTCTCACAGTGTGAATATGTTTATATTACACAAATGAGTTTGAGAAAGCATATGACTATTTTGACATTAGATTCAAGTCTATTTCAAAAGAGAAGTCACATGAGTTCCTTGTTAAAAAAAAAAAAAAAAAAACAATATTTACAAATAAAAATTAATTTGATATCATATCAGTATGAACACAATAAAATAAATCTTATGCGATTTGACATATCATATGCAAAGACATACAAAAAAGCATATGACTTCTCACACAGTCTGAAGGGGCTTTAAGTCTTGCCTCAGAATCAACCCATTACGTTAAGACTTTGCGAGGAAACATCACACATGACCACTTGAAAGCTCATTTCAAAACAAAAAAAGAAGAATGGTACTAAATGATGTTTTTAATTTTATTTTCAATCCAATACATAACCTCGAAAGTAGACAAAAAAAAATATTTTTCAAGCACTTAACCATAAATATTTCAAAATTCTGACCTAATAGGTCGATTCTAAGGTCATATTCAGATTCAGCGCAAAAAATTACTTCGAAAAATTACCCTCAGTATCCTAACAAAATCCATCATCTCTTCCTTCGCAGGCTTTTATATTAAAACATAGTGACTTTAGCGCCACCTTTTTAAATTGAGCTAAGTTTGCATGCAAATTTTCTTCATATCATAAACTAAATTTTATCGCAATAGCACCTTAAAAAAATAAACAAAAAAATGGAAACACCCTAATATACACATATATGTATATAATAAAGCTAAAGAAACCACACACGATAAAAATTAATGCTCAAATATCAGCTTATATAGGTACCCATTTAATTAATAAACATTTGTATATAACAAGTCTGACAAAAAGTATCTGTGAAAATGTTCTTAAATGTTTGCACATATTGAAAATAAACAAACTACGTCAATTGCAAAATAACGATAAGAGTACAAATGTTTCTTAAATAATTTTTGGCAGACTTATAAGGTTTTCAATTATGTGGTGTTAAAATAAAAAATAAAAAACAAATTTTAATAAATTAAATAAAAAACACTTGATAACAAAATATAATATTGAAATGATTGTTTACTTTAACTGTAAAATTCCAAAGTTCTGGAAAAAATGTGTTTATTTCTTCAATAAACATTAACTAAAAATTAAAGTTTAGTGCTAATATGAGACCAATCTTTGGCATGAAAAGTTTTAAATACAAAATAAGTAGTAAACAAAACACAATAACAAAAATTTCATAGATACATACATATATACATACGTATAGTATGTATATCACGTTGTACATTATTAGTTAGGCTTAAATTACTTAAATAATTTTCACAGCTAAAGAGGTTTTCTTTGTACCTAAATAAACAAGCAACAAGTTTTAAGGTCAAACTGTTACTTCCAACCTACTTAAAATAACCTACCTTTGTGCAATTGTTTTTGTATGTTTGCAAAAAAACTTTAATTCTCTCTTTATATAGGTAGATACTCGTACTTTCTTGTATTTCAATGTCAAGTCATAACAGTTTACACATTTTCTGAAGCATACGATTGTTAAGCTAACTCCATTACAAATTTATATAAATTTTATAGCAACTGAACTTGCAAGCAATTTGCAAACGAACTTATATTAACAATATGCTAATATTTTACTAGTAACTGACTGTTATTGAGTAAAGTTTTCTCAACTGGGCACAGTAAAAACTAAGTTATTAAACTTAAACTTTTTATTGCATAACTTGGAAGATATATTGATCAATATTATGGCCTTATAGTTATTTTTGCAAAATTTGGATTTTTAAAAAAGTTATGAGCAAGTGAATTTATATTTACGTGTTTTTTAAATTTCGTGATAGGACAAGAAATGTTTTGCAATTTATATGAAATTAAGTTTTATAAAAATTTTATTTTTATTTATAAAAAAATTAAGTTTTTAATGAACAACTAGAATTTAAACCAACTTCTCATATGTTCAGAAACAAAATTTTTCCACAGAAGTCTACACAACTTTTTCCTGAAAAATAATTTTAGTACGTTTCATAAATAAAAAAGTTACGAATGCTTAAGTGTCGCCACCTAGGAACTTTTACTCCTACAAACCATCCGATAAGATAAAATTGAATTTTACAATTCAAATATGTACTTATTCAAAAAAATAAAAAAACAATTCAAATTTTTCTTATCGAATTTATTTTAGGAGTGAAATTGCCTAGGTGGTGACACTCAAACAGTCGTAATTTTTTTATTTATGAAACGTACTAACATTTTTTTCAGCGAAAATTTGTGTAGACTTTACAGAACAATTCTGTGGAAAAATTTTGTTTCTGAACATACGAGAAGTTGGTTTAAATTCTATTTGTTCATTAAAAACTTAATTTTTTATAAATAAAAATAAAATTTTTGTAAAAACTTTATTTCATATAAATTGCAAAACATTTCTTATTCTATCACGAAAATTTCATTAACTTTTTCCCAATATTTACTGAGAAACCGCAATTTAAAAAACACGTACATAGAAATTCACTTGCTCATAACTTTTTAAAAAACCCAAATTTTGCAAAAATAAGTATAAGGCCTAAATATTGATCAATATATCTTCAAAGTTATGCAATAAAAAGTTTAAGTTTAATAACTTGGTTTTTACTGTGCCCAGTTGAGAAAACTTTACTCATTGTAAGTATGTACTCTGCATGACACATACATATAATGAATTGTAGCAATTGCTCGTGTGAACATTAGGGTGGTTTATTATAATTCTTTTTTCAGAATTATTATTATGTTATGGCCCCTGTGAGTAAGAGGGCGATTTGTTATTATTATGAGAACATGTCTTTCAAATACTTCTAGATTGATATGCATACATGCTAATCGGTTGAAAAACGGTTTAAATGAAATAATGGCTATAACATCAAGTACCGCGTGACGTCTTATGCGGACTGACTTTCTGATATGCAACATATTCAACCCCGCAGGTTGCGAAAATCACTTTTTGCTAGTATCTTGCATCCAAATATTCTAAAAAATATTTTCTCTAGTAACATCGGTTGAAGTTATTAAGACAAAAATCCAGCTCACAAGACAGTGATGTAGTAGCGCAATTTGGTTTTATACCTTGCATAAACAAGATATAAAATCATTATAAAGAGACCGCATGTCTTAATACTGTAGACATATAAGTCACTTAAAAGTCATAACATCTCATGTTTTCAGAGATACTCGAGATAGGGCACATTATTGTCCATTTTTTGTCGCTTTACCAAAACAATTGTGAGAAAGATATGATTCGCCTGTGACATATAATAGTATAATATGAATTTGAAAGGTAGCCTAGCAGGTAACGTGCAGGACTATGAATTGGTTCGAGACCGACTTTGTGAATTTGTAAGTCGTAAATAAAAATTAAATTTGATAATAAAATAAAATTAAATATAAGAAAGCTCTACAATTTGCATATTAAGTTAAGTCTCTAGGCAAGACATGGAAATCTGTTTTAAGTAATTTTAAGGTGTCTTTTGAACACCTAAGGATAATACCTTAGGTACCGAATCTTTTGAAAGATAACAAAGTGGGGAAATTGTCGTTATACTTCATACGCCAAATGGCTCTCATAAGCCCCTATAAAGAATTTATAAATATAATATGTTGTCTTTCTACGTATCTTTAAAAGCTATAAAACCTTTTCTTGCTACTAGGGTCGTTTAAACAAAACTTACAACTTAGAGTGTTGAATAGTTTTTTATTATTTAATTTATAAGACGCTTCGTTTTCATCAAAAAATGTTTTGAGATATTTACAAATGAAAAACTAAAACAAAACCACATGAGCAGCTTCTTCAAATGGAATTTGTTTTATGTAGATGGAAAACAATAGTTTAAGCAGAAATGCTAACAGAAAGTTATATGTAAGTCACTCCAATATACATAAATACAAGTGTTAAGATGCAGATAAATGTAAATATCACTGGTTTACAAATTTTTATGAATTTTCTGTTTTCATCAGAAATCTTGGCTGTATTTTACTTTGTTCGAAACCTGCACTAAAATAAAGAAATGCTCAAAACATTTCAAGTATAATTTATTCAGCACAAGTATGCAAAATTTTAAAAATTTAAATAAGTCCTTTACAAAGTTATGTACATTGCAAAATTTTAGGAAAAAAATTCTTTCAACTGGAACTACGATATCTCTAACTAAAAAATAATAAATAAAACATACGGAACAAAATCTGCACAAGTTTCCGATTCAACAAGAGAAAATATGCAATGTATATTTTTAAAAAAAAAAAATTTGAAATTCAATTTGACAAATATCATGAAAACTAGATCTGCTAGAAAGAAACTAGCAATGTTAATAAATAATAGTAAACAAATCAAATAATGTAAAGCTATGATTTATGGTATTAAAGTACACGAAACTTTGTACATAGTATATAAAAAAAATAAAAAAAAACTGTAAAATTGCTTTAAGATGCAACTACTGTTATTAATCTCAACATGGATAATAAAACCAAATAATAAATAATAACCAGGCTAGTGCGCAGGAAGTTGGACCCCATTGGTGATTTTTGTACATAGATTTTTATTGGCATTACGTTCCCATTTAGATGGGAAAGCAATAAAGCAATAAAATATTACAAAAAAATAAACAAAATGCACCATTTTATGAAAATAATAAATATTTTGAAATGTGATCCAAAGAATTTTGGATCAGTTTTTTTCAGTACCTCGTAGAATTATCTTCTTACATAATAATATTTAAGTATTGAGTCATATGTATGAATTTAATTATAACTAAATACCCTGTTTAAAAGTACAAGTTTTTTTTGAACTTCCTAACCGAACATAAAATATCCGAATTAAAAACCCCGGTCTTGGATAATTTCTGCGAACGTACCTGATAATAACAATATAATAACCTCACCCGAGAGTTATTTTGATTTCGGGGGCCTTAGACATGTTATTTCAAAAGATCGAGTTCATTATGTTCTTTTTCCGTGTCTGAGATATGCATTAACTTATTCGAGACATGTTTAAATAATACGTGTACGGCAAATTACTAGTACAAAACAGAGTTTTATGGTAAGTATGGCGTATGTGCATGTTTGATAAAGATATGTCAAAAACGGTACGGTAGCTCTGAAGCCATAAGACAAAACTGATGATTCCGATTCTGACCTTCGATCACTGTAAGTAAGCACATAAACTGAGAAACATACATAATACCCGATAATATTGTATATACAAAAGAACTCAAACGGCAATTTATTGTATCTTAGTGAAGATATGACTATTTGAGACAAACTTAAATTGATTCAAAAACTTAAGGTTACTTATTTTTTCTATAGTTATCTACCATTCTACCACTAACTTTGTGTATCTTTTAGGTTTTTTCAGTAATGACCATTAAAATTAAAATTCTATTTTCCATCATTTGTCATTAAACGCTTATGCCAAAATAACTCTCAGTCGACGATAAGCTAAATTTAACTCTCAAAGTATTCCGATTTTAGTTTTCCATACATACAGAAATACATATGTATATGCATGACATTCATATCTCAAAATTTCGGACCCAATCCAACGGCTTACATTTTCGGATTCAGTAACCTCAAAAATTTCAAAACCAGGTATCAAATCTTTTAATTATCGACATTATTTTTTTGCTGTTCCAAGCGGCATTATTTGTATAGAAAACAATAAATGAGACAGCTGTAGAATTTTGTATTTTTGCTGAAATTCTCATTTTGTTCGTAAAAAAAATCGAATGAAGGCAAATTTTTTAAAATTATTATCGTTAAAAATTAAAGGAAAAATCGATAAAAAGAAATTTATCTCAAATTTCATGGAATAACATAAATAAATATAGATCAGATCTTTCGCGTTATTTCGTAGGTAAAAATTGCCCAAAGTTTACTATTGGAACATTCCCGCAAATATGATACTATAAATCAAACTTTTAGTAGTAACATGTTTAAATATATATTCAATTCACTTAAACGTAATATAATTAATGGAACTAAATTCATTTTTAATTGTAACTAGGTGGATTTGTGTCTCAAAAAATAAGTTTTTCCTAAAATATCTTAAAAATTTCCTAAAATATGTCAAAAAAAAATTAAATTGACTGTTTCATTTACCACATCTATTTACCGCAAGAGGGAATTTTCCGAAAAAAGAAGCAATTTCCTTTCTGCAACAGTAGGGAGTTTTGAAAACAATGAATAGCATTTGTATTTATGTACATATGTTTGTCTTACTTTTAAAAAAGTCACAAGTTTCTTTACCACCCATCACAACATTTAAAGTCTTCTAATCATTTGCTTCAATAAAGAATTCAAATGAATGTTTAATGAGTGTGTTTTATGAAAGTGGTGTTTTTTATGTCTCACCTGTCTTAATAATTTAACTAAAAAATATATCAAGTTTACTTACAGATATTGACATTTTATGCATGTATGGAAATAATTTTTTGGTAATAGTAAGACGAAGACTTACATTTTTTATAACAACAGAGAAAAAATTACAAATTATCTGAAAATAAGAGTCTTAGTGTCAAACTTGTCGCAACGGAACGATTATATTATATTGCTTTTACAGAACGTTTCATGAGTTTTATTTTATTTTTTAATTTGGAATGGCATGGAAAAATGCAAGAAATCCCTTAAATTTTAGACCTGCGAAGGCCAAAATTTATATGAAATTTTTTGGTTGTAAGTGAATTTATCTAAGAAAGATTGCATCACATAAAAAAATATACTATATAATCGAGAATAAATTTTAGGTTGAAAAAACGTTAAATCGCTTTAAACGAAGGGCGATCCAAGAAAATCTGATGTAAGAGGGATATCGGATTTTGGGCATGAATTTCCATTGTATAATAACTCAAAATTGGTGACCATTTTCTACCCAAGTTTGTAAAAATTTTTTTCATCGGTCCTGTAAAATAATTTAATAAAATTTCAATAACATATTATAATTTTAGTTTTTAAATGTAAACAGTAAAATTAAAATTATACCCGACTTTATATTCCTTAGTCACTATGATACATTAAATATTAAATTAATTAAATATCAATTTATTATTTAAAATTTTAAAACTTTATCTTTAAAACAGTACTAAAAAAAGTATTTGCCAATTAATTTATGTGATTGTTGACGTACGTACATATGTATACGTAACCTTTAATATGCATTACATTACGTTACCTAAATTACATGGGAAATGATTTATAAACAGCAATAATTTCTTTAACAAAATAATTTTGAAATGGATTGGACACACGTCGCGGAAATCACCAACAGAAGTCTGCCGGCAAGCATTGGAGTGTAACCCTTAGGGTAGCAGAAAAAGCGGCAGTCTTAAATAATCGAAGAAACGATCGCTAGAAAAAGAAATACGTGAATAAGGGAAATTTTCGAGAGAATTGAGTCCCTATGCTCCACGACGAGATAATGGACACAAAGAAGCATCACTCTGTAAAAAAAATTTTTTCAAGCACTGCTTTCAAGATAAAAATTTGAAATTTTAAATATATAATTTAAATTAAAACGACTAAGAAAAATGTTGAAATTTTAAATAATAAATTTAAAATTGAGAAATATATAATAGCAGCTAAGAAATATAAGGTGTTTTTTCAGAGGTTTGGTTTTTAAATTAGCAGCACTGTTTCTAGTTACAGTCAATTTAACAGATGACAGATTATTTGTGCTTAGTATGTTTTGTCATTTCACATGAATAGACTTCCGTCAGAACAATGCTTGTAAATTGTGGAAATTTACCAAATTCGGCAAAATTTCAACTTTAAATTCACTTAAAATTCACACTGTTTTTTGCAATTATAAAGTCAATTGGCAGCCAAGATCGCGTGATTTGGCACTACTGAATTATTTCTTGTGACAATGTGTGTAGCTTAAGCTCAAGCAATAATTGAATCTTTGAAAATCCACATAGCTCGTGTTATTTCACATATACATAAGTGCTCAATTGCTCGAAAAAGTGATCTTAAGTTTGTCCTTCAGACTGCGCTAAGTATTTGCCAGTTATGGCACTCATAATTTCAAAATCATATTTAAATGCTAAAAAGCATTAAGTTATTCAGCTAATAAGATTAATATCTTTTGTACAATTTTTTGTATATTATTTCAATTCGAAACTACGAATCTTTCAGTCTAAAAAACACCCTATAGAACAAATATAAGGAGTTAGATTAAAATTGAATATCGTAATTTTTGAAATAACTGCACACTTGCTTGACTTTGATATTTATGAATATTTTTTGAAACAAAATATCTCAAAAACTATGGAGAATAGAAAAAAAAATATCGTTTTTGCTTAATGCTTTAATTTTACAAAAAATAAAATAAATTTTTTTAAACGTTAATGTTTTTATTTATAAAAATGTTTCTCAAAATATCTTCGACATAATATGGTTTTGATTTTTTTTCATGTAACTCTTCAATCAATCATAAGAATATAATATATAAAAAAACCTAAAACACTATATCTTGGCACCTAAGACAGACTTTTTCTACGTTTTAGTAGGTCGGTTTTTTCGTAAAGTCTCAACGATCTACATATGTCCAGACTCTGTCCGCTCCGTTTACAGGTTTGAGTAACCTTTCTAATACCTAAAAATACTAAATTCATGATGGGCATATAAAAAAACAATTGTATATAAATATTTTTTTAAATTTCTCTCTAGTCGAGCTAAATTTTGTAAACAGGAAACTTGAATGAAAAATCGTCTATGCAAATTTTATAAACATATGAAATTTTAATGCAAAAGCACTGTGACAAGCAAAGCTGGTATTCGATAAACTATAGGATGTTAATCCTGAGCTGCGGTCGAATGCCTCCACCTTAACTTTTGTGTAGAACTATTTTGCTTAGCTAGGTACCCTAACTTTTATGTATAAAATATAAATAGAAAAACATTTTCCCCACCCTTAAATTAACTATTATAACTATTTTAATAACTATTAAAAGAACCTGTAAAAATATATTTCAGTCCGAAATTTTTATTTATAAATTTTATTTAATTTTTTTCATACTTGTATGTAAGTGACTTATCCTAACATGGTGGCAATATTGTTGATATATTTTCATGAAAACTGTTGCTACACTATGAAGATAAGAACTTATAAGTATGAAAAAATCTGTAATGTAACAACACTACCTATAAACTATTAAATTGACATGTGAGAAAGAAAAATAATTTTGGTCTAAAATGAACTGCATTAAAATGTACAGTTTACAGTGCAATTTTGCAGTTTTAATTATAATCCTAATCTAAATTAGTGTAGCTCTAACACAAAATTATAATTACATTTATTGTCCTCACATTAATTTAAAAATTTATCAGAAACTTTTATTTTTCTTGCTGTTTTTACGGTAATCAAAATTAAAATTCAGTTTTCCAGTTCTTTTCACCGATTTATCAGTTAACTTTATTTTAATTCTGAATACGGTAGTTACCCTTTAATAAACACTAAAGATGAAATTAAAACATTTGGTTTTTTAAATACTTCAGTGTTATAACAATAGAATTTATGTAAGTATATCTTATTGCGAATCGCAGCAGGTTACAACTGATTGTAAATGAATTTAATTTTTAATATCGATATTTTAAAGTTTTTTATTTTTTTTATGTAAAACAGCGTTATTAGCTTATTTATGACAGCGTGGTAAAAACACATATTTACAACTGTAGCAGTATCTAAATGTTATTTAAATACAGCTAAATATTAATGTAAATACAGCTACTTTCAAGAGCAAAGTTACTAACATTTTCATAAAAAAGATACCTTCTTCCAAAATACGCAAATACTTTTTACACTTCCACATATATACATACACACATAAGCTGTTAGCTCTTTTTTCGACTCTTACCTTCATCACCAATTCAAATGGATATTTATATACCCTGACGGGTGATTGAAATTTCTGAACCATTTTCGTGTAGTTATTTAATTATCAAGTTTAACTTCGATATATGTAGTTATAATTTCGTTAAAGTTTTCACTTTTATTTTTTTCCTTCTTTTCCTTTTTTTTATATAATCACAAAAATTGATTGAAGACGAGAAGCTCCACACACTGCTGACTTTTGGCTGCTCAAAAATGTTTCTTGCCAACGAAGACAAAGAAAATAACACCCACTGAGCCAAAACTTCAATACAATACAGCACAATCAATATTTCAATGTGCTGCAATTAAGTTAAGTTCAATTTAAAGCCAAGTTAATATATTTTTAGTTTAGAATTTTTTGTTTTGTTTAGTTTAGGTTTATTTAAATTTTTACTGCATTATGCCGCACCGCGCTGTGAGATAGCAGAACAGAACAGACCAGCGTTAAGATAGTAAGTGAAATATAAAAGAAATTTTCACATTGCCGAGAGCACAGAAAAAGGCGAACTCTAACGAACTGGCTGATTGTTCAAGCAACCACAATGCTGGAAAATTTCATTCACCAAGTTAAGTCAGTGAGCAACAAATTGAAACTGCGCCTTGTTATCGGGTGGCTGCTTGCTATTAGTTCTACTCCCGTGTGTCAATGTCGTGATATTGTATTAATTTTCATTTTTTGTTTGAGTAACCATAAATTTGCTTCAATTTTTCTATTTATTATGTATTTCTTACTATATAAGCGCGCTTAAGTAATAATTAAATGCAGCAAATAATGATGAAGACGACGCTGTAGAATGTTGTGTAAAACAAACACGTCCGGTTTATGGATTTGCCATCAAGCAACTGATGTTGAGATTATCTACGTTGAAGAGTTCATCTCACAGAGCGCACAGCAATGCTCATAATTAGAAATTTTGGTATGCGCAAGTTTCTGAGAGCACAGGGGGTACCTTTATCTGCATGCAATATTGTTTATTGAATTGTATTTATGTAGTTATTTGTTTTGAATAGTGGCTTTTGAGCGCAATAAAACAACTGTTCCCTTGATGTTATATTGGTGTGAAACGTTCAACTATCAGTTGTATTGTTGAAACACAAGATTTACCAGTATTTTTGCTGGATGTAGTGTTGATTAACAGTTCAAAACAGCACAACTTTTTCTTATAAACTAGTAAATCTTGTAAAATCTTGTAAATTTTACTTTTTTATATTTTTAAAATTAAGTATAAAGATAATTCTTAAGATAAACTTCTTTCAATTACAAATCAAGATTTCAATTATTTTTTAAGTTTATTTTAATAAATATGGCATAAATTACATATAAACTGATAAATTAGTATTTAAGCTAAAAAGTTACAATATCATCTTCACATCCACAATTATTATAAAAATAAAACAATAAGTTCTTGCGTTTTGTAATACAATTATAAATTAGTTAATAAATAGATTTTTGGTGATAAAAATATAACAAAGGGAAATATTAAAAGTTCAACAGTTTATTATAAAAAAAAAAGTTATTTTTACTGCATTCTGCCATAGACAGCGACTCTGAAATAAAATATTGGTATTTTTAAAGTTATACAGAATTTATTTCGGTACATGCGAAACAAAATTATTTATTCATCGAAATTTATTTGGTCGCCTTCAAACACTACATAAGGAATATTATTTAATGTTTAAAGCGCTGGCGTGAGAAGGTCCGCCGAAAACAGCCGGATTTGTGGAAGGACAACTCATGAATTTTGCACCATCGCATAAGTCCACCAGTATGAAAGTTTTTAGTCAAAAATTTAACGAATATCCTCGACTAAGCACCGTATGCAACTGATATGGCCCGTCTGAATTTATCCTGCTCCCGAAGCTAAAATTACTATTCGAGGAAGACGCTTAGAGTCCATTGAGCCTTAAAAGCAAATTCGCTGAAGTAGTTGTATTGCAAACTATTTTAAATGCTAGTAAAGGTTGGTGAAGAAATAATTTTGTTTCGTTTTACTTAATAATTCCCAATACTTTCTACACAAAATGTATAATAGGGATACAACTTTTAAGCCATATAAATTAAATGAGATTAGTATAATGTTTAATAAATTTAAAAATGCCTCAGAATCTTATGTCTAAATTATTTAAAAATAGCTTGTAAATATGTTTTCAAATAGGACTACAAGTTTTACTAATTCTTTTTTTTTTTATTTATCACTATCATAACTAAAAATGGTTTTATAATTTATTCATGAGCCAAATGACAGCTCATGGATGGATGAATAGGAACACAAATGACAAAATTAATTAATTTTTATAATACATTTGTGATAACTTTACAATGTTCTCTTCAAATAATAATCTAGATATGTAGTATATAAAAAATGTTAAAACTTTTTCACCAGAAATAGCAAAGAAAAAATATAAATTGTAGAAAATAGAAAAATTGTAAGAGCTTAACTAATAAAATAGATTTAATGATAAGTGAGTAATTCTGTTGACTAACGATAGAAATACATCAAAGGATTTAAGTTCGAAAGAAGTTATGAACTAAGTTTTGTAAGAAATAGTTTCCGAAAAAATTGTGTTAACATAAGTTCAAAATTTTCTGAAAATTAGACATATAGCCGCAAAAAAAAAATTTTTTGAGTAAAAGTAAAACTGATGATAAAAGCAGAACAGTTTTTCAAAATTAACATAAAAAAGAATATTAGAAATATTTAGGAGTTGATTGCTACAAAAAAAAAAAAAAACAAGAGAAGTAATGGCTTAGTGCTAAATTCGTATTTGTCTATAATACATCAAGATGAGCAGATGAAATTTGAAATAAAATTATTTTAATTCGATTATTTAAAGGTCACTTTTATTTTGCACTAAATAATTTTAGATAAGGCTGATATTTAAATACTAAATATCAGCCTTATCTAAAATTATTTAGTGTAAAATTATTTTATCGAAAATTTTTTCAGAGATTTTTCTGAGCTTGATTATAATAAATTTAGATTTATGCTTTTCTTTTATGAGAACATAAATATGTTTTACTGTACTTTTGCAATTGAAAGTTTCATTTCATATTTATCTTATCATCGTTACTTCAATGCCTTGATTACTTAAGATATTTCATATATTTTTCAAACTTTCAAATTTCAATTTACTGAGATATTAGGCGTGTTTTTTTTGACGCGGCTATCCGCTTAAAATTTTTTTTTGTATGAGAAATTAGTCGGCGATGAGTATCGCCGACTAAATGAACTGTCATTCTCATACAAAATTTTTTTTTAGCGGGTAGCCGCGTCAAAAAAAACACGCCTATTTAAGCATTAAAAACATTTAACGCATACAGAGATTGCATCTTTTACTATTACGATAATTTAATTATCACTTTGACCGAATTATCAATAAGGCTAACCATGTTTCATAAAACGATGGTCTAAGAGATTTATGCGCCATATACACTTAACACATCTGTAGTAGGACCTATTGTAGAATATGAGTCCGTAGTTTGGTACTCACAATACTCATACATGATGCTGCCAACTGTACTTCCTTTAGCAGTACAATACTGCTTTGCAGCTGTCTGTACTGATAGAAAATGTGTACTGCTCTTTGTACCGCTATTTGTGTTCAAAAAAAAAAGCGTAAAGAACTCTGACCCGCACTTAGGAAAACACTTACATATGTCACATGAAATACTAGATGCTTTGCTTAATTTGTTTTGGTCTGATTTAAAATAAAATAATATACATAAGATTAGTAGCATGTGTGTATTCCATATCGTGAAGACCTTTTTTTTATTTCACTGGTAAATGTACTGCTTTCTGCCGGTCCAGAGTTGGCAGCATTACTCATACCAGTGCTACATAAATGCTATAATCACTGTTTTTACTTTTTTGCCTACAAAGACTAATCGACCCTTACAAATCGGAAAACCATTTATTGTTGAGTTTTTTAACGGTACAATAAAAGGTGAATACTTATTAAGTAACGTAAGCCTGAATGTACCTCAACGACCAATGAGAACATTTGAACTACTAAACTTATATATATGCAGAGCCAAGTACTTATTTTTTTTATTTTAATTCAGCTTTATTTCAAAAAAAAATATTGCATGAGCTTTTCCGTTGCTGCAGTGACTTTAACAAAGTCTATTTGGTTATTAACTTCAATGAATCACACCAAACAACAGAAAATTATACTTTGCGTTTTCCTGATAACGTACATTTTGAAATTTAAATCGTTGCAGCTAATCTTATAAAGTACCAATCCAACATTCATCTTGAAAGAGACCACGCCTTCGAAAGGGCCATTTTTTATAGACGGCTCCCCTTTTTTTTCATTTGAAAATAATTCTTATAATTATGCCTACTGCAATCTTCCCGAAAAATTGTCTCAAATCGAAGTTTATCATATATAAAAAAAGAAGTGCATTTAAAACCTCGACTTTAAATAAATAACTAATATTTAATTATGTGAAATTAAACTACATT
This sequence comes from Tricholauxania praeusta, assembly GCA_949775025.1. Lineage (NCBI taxonomy): Eukaryota > Metazoa > Arthropoda > Insecta > Diptera > Lauxaniidae > Tricholauxania > Tricholauxania praeusta. Next base: position 99,660,936 of record OX459030.1, on the reverse strand, counting down.
AAATTAAGTAAATTTCTTAGCTCTATTTATGTATGTATGTTACTCACCTATAAACGCATGTATAGTTTGGATGGCCATGGTTCGATTCGAACTTAAACCGCACGATATTAAATTTATTTGCAGCTTTAACGGGAAAACTTTGTATACGATTTGTCGGTGAATTGTCATATTGAAAACTCCCAAGCTGCATATCAGAATTTGAGCGAATGCCCTATAATGAAACAAATGATGCATTAAAGGACAACATTTCAAAAAATATGCAAATAAATTTACATAAACGCTGAAACATTTAGGTGCACTGGTCGTTTCTCCAGTTGGCGATAAATTTTGTGTTATGTGCTCCATTTCTACACTCTCTATAAAAATCTGAAATGTTAAAGTAATTAATTTTAGATTTAAACACTCAGTATACGACTCTTGAAATGCAAGGCACTGACTGAAAAATATTAAAATCGAAAACGTTCATGACATCGTTCAACAGACCTTTTGTGAAATTGACACAAAACTACTATAAAAAATGGCTGGTTTTAGAATATTTTCATTTTGTTATATGAAACCATACACGCTTACGAACTAATTTCGGAGCGTTTATTTTCAATATTTTAAATGAGAGTATAATTGAGTCGCCTAGTTGCAAAACCTGTTATGTATTTTAAAATAGAAGTTGTAGATGACTTTAGCGTACGAGTTGTTCGTTAGCTATTATACATATACCCCTCAGTTTTATGGTGTAAGCTTGCTGCGTATGCAACGAGATAACTCCTTTCAATAAAAGACCTGAGATCACAGCTTCATGAGGTAATAACACAGTTTAGCTACTACAATTAGTTTTCTTAGCTAAATAATTTGATGATTAAAAATTAAGTTGAAAAGCTTTTAATTTTTTTAAGCTGTCAAAATCTGTTTCAAGTTCAAGTTGTTTCTTTAACACTTTTCTTTACTTTAGTATTACAGTAGTTCTACCTACTTTATGGGCGTGCCAATTAAATACATATAACACTCATTTCAAAGTATACGCTTAAATTATATAAGGTGGGTTTAATTTTTCTTGTCAGCCTTTGATATGACGCTATTTAAAAAACCTCACTCACTTCTTTCGCCAATCTAATAACCACCTCAGCCTTAGGTTTACGAAATGCAAAACAATCCCCTGGACTCATAGATGCATGTAACAAGTTAATTGGTGGATTTGCACTGAAGTCCAATCGCAAAAGCGATTTTACAATATTCGTGCCACTTGGTGGATCAGCAATGATAGATTGAATTTTTGCACCCAAATGTTCAGATGCATAATTAACGCGATCCTCTGTCATCGTTTCGCCCACGGCATCTTTGCGTTTTGCACCACCTACAGAGCATTCAGTCTGTTTCATTTGTTTTTTCACCGTATACAAATCATCCCAAATGCCTGCCAACCGTTTCTTTAGTATGGCATCGACCACCTCTGTCAGTTGTTTTGATTCACCACTTGCTGTTCCAGAATGAAGTATAGAGTGCTAAAAAGTACCAAATATCAGATTAATAAACTCGGTCAAAATTAATTTCCATATAAAACCAACTGAAATTTCATCTACTTCCTCCTGCAGTCGACCAAGTTTCCGGGCGATTTGCAAATTGGATGATAATAATGTATAAATAAATGCACTAATTAAAAATGTCGTTATCAAATAACAAATACAAATTCTTGTCCTTGTATGTTCCATAGTTTTTTTGTGAAAAATTTATAAAATATTTCATCAAATTGACAATATAAACCGACATTCTTTTGAAATGTTTTGAATATGACAAACGTTGATATTCACAATTAATTGGCAAATTTGAAGTGTCTGGGTCTGAAAATTTACATTTTGGTGGGAGGATTGTATTGGGAAGCGTTGCCACATACTCTTAGTACTTTGATAAAAGGTTGGTTTTAGCACAACATATGCAACCAAAAATCGGGAGGGATTCACAATGAATATGTAATTTGTAATGGAAAATGTTGCCGTATGCACGTTATGTCACTTTTCTTTATTGCAATACTGCCGTACGAAGCGAAAAGAGCGTATCTCAAAAATGTAAAATAAAAGTTATTTCAAATATTCTTTTAATTTTGCTGGGGTTTTTCGTAGAAAGCGAGGACCTTTTTTTTGTCATCAAAAATATTTTTATGAGACTAAAAAAATTTTTGGTTTTCATTACAAAATTGGAATTTTTTGATATACACTATTTTTGTAGGCAGGCAATCTGGTAGCCCTAGTCAGAAAGTTATCAAATGAAACCCCAAATATTTTATAATTTAATTTAATTTGAGTTTATTTAATTCCGCTACGGACTGATCACTTGGCGGCAGTGTTTGACAGAACTTCTATTTTAAAATAAGTCGAGAGTCAACTAATGTTTAGGACATGATTCGACAAGGCAACCCTATATATTCTATTTAGGCTCTTCGATATCTATCATTTGGCACAAATTTCAAGCTGTTATCTTCATTAATTAAAATTGACCCAAAAACCGGAAAAACCCATGTTTAGGACAGAATTCAACAATACAATCCCATGTGTTATATTTAGACCTCTGAGTTCTATCATTTGGCATACACTTCGAGCTGTTATGTAATACAGTTTTAATTAGAACAACAAAATTGGCTAAAATTTGGGCATTTTCGGCCATCGGGAAAGGCTTTGGCAAGGCAACCCTAGATATTCTATTTAGGCTCGTCGAGCTCTATCATTTGGCATGCATCCCATCCTGTAATCTTATACACTCGACTTTTCTACAGCCGGCTCTTGCACTCTAAGCTTCGTAATTGTTAAAATATTTTCTTGCGATTAAACCGAAGTGTAGTCGGTGGATAAAATATTTGAGGAGCTACGAGAGCTTCTCTGGTTAGTATTAAAATGGATATGCGTATGTTCATAATTAAGAAGTTCTGGTGCAGCAAGAGAGTCAGTTACAAACTGGTCCAGATCAAGTTTATCCACAATAGTTATAAGGAACTAACTGTTGCACCGTAGCTCTGTCACTGCTCGTTGGTTCAAACCTATCCACATTTTTAAAGGAGCCTGATGCAAGAAACATACTTCTATCTACCGAATTCGACAACTATAGCTGTACATACATAATGTTTTTGTTGATGATGCCCCGTTGCTTTTCCAATCTCGCTTGCATTTTGCAAAGTTCTTAGCACAGAAAGCATAAGTCCAAGAACTAAATTTCCAAACAATAGATGCGATAGCTGCCAAGATATAGTATTTTTTTAATTTATGGGAAGTGAAATGTGCCTCACCAACTTAACCCCTCGGAAGAGGCAAGGATGTAGGAAGGTGCAAGATTATATAAAGATTCTGGAAAAGTATTGAGAATAAACTGAAATACATTCATGTGTTGTATTCAGTTTTGTAAAGTAAAAGACTAAAAGTGCTAATATTATTACTTATATATATGAATTTTTATTAAGTTCTTATTATGTATTAACACACGCATATGTTTGGTGATTTGATATAAATCTATATATGATCGAAGTTACATTGATATTACAATCATATAGCTAGTATTTGATTGACTTTATTTTTAATGGATTAAATCACAAATAACAAATCAGACACTGGGGTTATGCAATCAAATATGAATGTATGTACTATTAAAACGGACTTAAAGTAAATAAGAATCAGAAATCAGAAAAAAACTGTATTTTTAAAATTCAGTAATTTATGGTATTTTTAAATGCCTTAAAACTTATAACTTAAGTTTATTAACATTTTATGTGTAGTATTAAGAAAGTTGGATAAAAACGACATACAATTGTGCAAATCTCAACCGAGCTTATTCTGAAAACACGTTTTCGCTCATAAAGCTGATATCCGTAGTTTAAAATATAAAAATACTGAAAAGAGGTATCATACATTGAGCTATACATAAAGGAATAACGCTCAAAATCTTCTATTCCGTTTATACGTATTACGTGTAGATCTTTTTTTTTCTCTTATGATATTTTACTTTTAAATATTTGGGCGTTTTTACGATTAATTTTGAATGAAGTGATATACTTTAGTGATTTTTTTTAGCTTTTGGGCCATTTTTTGTTGATTGTTGCATACCCCCAATGTCTGTTACAGATAGAAACAAAAATTTATTAATAAAACTATGTCTAACAAGCTACTTGCGTTACTCAACTTAAGATGTGCCATTACCCGCAACAGCAACGGAAGCAGCAGCAGCTTGTGTTACCATCTTTGCAGCTTGTGCTACAACCTTTGCAGCTTGTGTGGCATTTTCTGACGTTGAATTGCTTGGCACATGAAAGAAATACAACATAAATCCAGCAGCAAGCAAAAAATGTGCAGCCAAAATTCCAATGATTATGAAAAGCGAAATTTTTGAATTACGCAACGCTGGTGTAAGTACGGCAATCAGAACCGAACCAGAAAGAAATGCGGCACCGATAACAAGCAACCATTGCAGTATGGAAATTTGTATGACCCATAAAATAGAAACTGGAATGTATATGGCCAATGAGTAACCGTAAATGCACATCAACGAGAGCAATGAAGGTGTATAGTTAGAATTCTCAGTTTCAAGTCCTTCTTCAACGGGCTTTAAACTATATTTAAATAGAGCCCACAGTGCTGCTGGAAAACAGTTAGCATACAAAAAGATGCAGGTTGCAGCATAAGAAACTAAATTGAAATTATAGCGCCAATGATAAGTTTCATTGGCATGCTGCAAGTAACTAGCAATATTACCACTAATTGCAATAGAAAATATCAAAGTCACCGTTATCCAAAATGGGCCATATAAATCTGCATTTAGTCCAATAGTCGATTTTAAATAATTACCGCCGGCACGTTTCGGAATCATGGAGTTAAATATGCGCTCCAATACCATAGAAGTTTCAACATTGAAAAATTGCTGATAATATTCAATTGTAAGAAATGAAACTGGTTTTGTTCCGCTACCATCGCTGCCATCGTCTGCCTTTCCTTGATAAGAACCGGCGTTGCTCATATTACCTGCACCACCAGAACCATCATTAAAAGATTGTGTTGGTGAGCTCATATCGTAGACTAGTTCAGATAGTGGATCACCTCGCATTCGCCCTGCACTGCTAGCACTCGTGCTATTATTGGAATGAGTTGGAGAGTTTACGTTTATTTGTGCGGGTGGTGGACTGTTGGCTTCACTGTTGCCTGTATTTGAATAGTCGTTGAACTGCAGAAAATCGTCGTTCACATTTGTGGACATTTCTGCGTGTCAAATTTATTTATATGCTATTTTTCTTTTATTTTTCCACGTCAATCCTAAATCAAGCAATTTTCGTAATTTTGTTTCTAAGAACATCTAATGTCAAATAGCTACAAAATCAGTGTTGCCACTTCATCAAAAACAGAGTAAAAGCAAGAAATAAGGGATGGCGTCAAACAATCTGAGAATTGAAAGCGGTGATCGCATCGCAGGTGTCCAAATTTGGCTAAAATAGTTTTGTCGTTTTATTATTAACCTTAAACGCTTATAGCGTCTCACAGATCTTATTTCGGATTTGTAGCAGTTTGAAGTTGCGAGTATGGCAAAAAATCGATAAAAGTTAAGAAAAATAACACTGATATATAAAAGTTTGAAATATGTTGGTATAGTTTCCAAGATATAATTTTTCCATAGTATCAAAATTTATTACTAACCCATTGTTAACCCGTTGTAACCCATTTATTACCAACTCATTTAACTCATATCAGTCTCAAACGTTTGAAATTATTGAACAAAAAACAGTTCCAACACCATCAATTTGATAAAAAGCTTATGTATGCTACGTTTGAAATGTAAAGGCCCCTTCAGATTATGTGAGAAGTCATATAAAAAGTCATATGAGTTGTCAAATATGACAACTCTCATAGTGTGAATATGTTTATATTACACACATGAGTTTTCATATGAGAAAGCATATGACTATTTTGACATTCGATTCAAGTCTATTTGAAAAGAGAATTCATATGAGTTTAGTGTTAAAAAAATGAGATCTGGTCAAGTTTCTTCGTTATTAAAATACTGTATGGTCATTAATACCCTTACGACGTTTATTCCTTAAAGAAAAACAATTATTTTGAATTAAATAAATACAAAAACTTACCTGCAGTCTTAATATCAGTCATATAGTATGAACACAATAAAATAAATCATATGCGATTTGACATATCATATCTAAATACATACAAAAAAACATACCAAAAAGCATACCAAAAAGCATATGACTTCTCACATAGTCTGAAGGGGCCTCTAATAAAAATAAAATTGCCACTGAACTTTCAGTAGCACGTCACCCGACACAATTGTGTTTGCTCGAACGATTTGCCTCCGGGTATTACTTCGTTAACGATTTCCCGTCACCCGCCGTATTCTGCTTAATGCTTTGACCACAATTAGAGCGGTGGCGGTAAAGCTGCGACGAATATACGCTGTCAAAAAAAAACGCGACGAAAAATCGTTTGAATGAACACAATTGCGGCGGACGACTGCTTTTCACATCTGATTTCTTGTGAGAGAATCGTATAGGGAAAAGAGATTGACTAAAACAAAATTTGTAAACAATAAATTTTGCTGAGAAAATCCTATTGGCAAAGAGAATGACAAAGAAATGCAACACTGATCCGACGTAAAAATAGAATTAATTCTAAATTGACGGTGAATCGTCGGCAGCTCACCAGTCGTACGCCGCAATTCTGTTCAATTTCACATGATCAAGTATGTTATAATTTTTGACGGCGTATATTCGTTGCCGCTTTACCGCCACCACTCTAATTGTGTTCAAAGCAAAAGGCATAATGATGCTTTGAGACATAAAGCGGCCCTCACACGATCAATATTACTGACAGTATAATTACTGACAGTATTTACATTACTGTCAGTGTACCACTCACACGGTTAGTATTGTTTATTGTCAGTAATCAGTTTTTTTGACATTCGACTGGTGAAGGTGCGAACTATGCTCCGGCTACGTGGCCGACAGCCGAAAATGGCATGCCACTTTTTGGGGCAGATTCCATCCAAACTTGCACCATGCCTCCAGCTAGGCATCGGACGACCATACCCTTGGACGCAATGTTCCATGCCACTGAATGAGGAACTTTTCCAAGTTTCTTTCAAATTTCGCTGCCTCATCGTCTATCTGCCACAAAATGGGGCATGCCACGCCCCCTCCCAGGATTTTGCCATCCCGTGCCTACTTGCACCCTCTGACCAACTTTCAGCCGGATCTGCCCCACTTTTCTGTGCAAATAATACTGATGAACTGTCAGTATTCACCTCACACCATCAGTATTACTGTCAGTATTTAAAAACTTCGTCAGTAATATCCGATTTTTAAATCAGTCATCAGTATCGTTTTTCTATACTGACAGTACATCAGTACTCACCTCATACGATCAGTAATACTGTCAGTATGCAAAATACTGTCAGTAATACTGATCGTGTGAGGGCCGCTTAAGTATAGAACAGTATAAGCAGTCTCAAAACATGTCGAATGGGAATTTATAGTAGCCAACGTCGATAAATGTCAAAAAATCTGTATATGGACCCTTGGTTGGATTTAAATATTTTCAAAGTTTGTATGAGCTCTCGCTTATGTGTGCCGATCAAGTTTTTGTACCCAGGATTATATTATCACCGATTATATTTTAGTTATTTTGCAAAATCAAAAGAACCAGTCTTAATAGAATTTCAAAAAATTTTTGAGTTAGGAAACCGTTTTTTTTTTTTAATTAACGGCTCTGTAAAAAAAGTTTGTCAAAACTCCAGAAAAATCATCATGCCTACAGAACCATAGCTTAAAAGTGAAAGATTTTCAATTAATTTCGTTACTTATTATATTATCTTTTATACGACACCCATTATTTGGATATCAATCAAGGAGGTCCCTTATACAGGTTTTTGCAAAAAATAAATCCGCAATATCTGACGTTTCTATCTCCGAAACTAGATCTCATCGATCTAGATCTCTTAAGAACTAAAGTGAACTTTAGCTATTTTTTCGGAGTACTTGATGCTTACTCCGCAGCAGACGAATGAGCACTGAAAGGAAACATGAAGTCATATGGCTGCCCTTAAGCGATTAGACTTTTCGCTCAACTTGAGAAAAAATCAAACTTTTTTGATTTTCATCCGACAGATACATAATCGTGGAACACTGGGGTACCATGGTACAATTGTACCATGTGGGGTATAAGCTTTATTTATTCGATTATGTCACACTAGTACATAAATTAAAGATCACGTAAAGCTCATAACTACTAAAACTTTGTAGTTGACTTTTATGGATGTTTGCCAAAAACAAGTCGATAATGATTCCAGCCAAACAAAAATTATGTCAAATTTGACAACTTGAAATATTCGCTTCTTATAAGACGTGTATAGTTCGGAAAGTTATTTTATTTAAATATAAACAGAACAGTTTAAAACTTTTCGTCTATTACAATAAATAAGTCAAAACACAACGAATTAAACAACTGTGTAAACATTTTCTCATGAAGGAATGCCTGTACCTGCAACACCAACTGAGCAAGATTCTGAAGCAGCCGCCGCAACAAAACTCGCAAAATCCTAGTCAAACCAGCAGTGACAACATAGGGACAATGCCTTGCTGGTATTATGACAAAAAGGAGCTCAAAGACACACCCTCTGTATTGGATGGTACTACGTTGGACACAGAACGTCGCTATCGAAAAGAAGGCGCACGCTTCATTATGAGTTGCGGCACTGAAATGGGTCTTGGACACAACACCATTGCTACCGGAGTGGTGTACTTTCATCGTTTTTATATGTTTCATTCATTTAAAAGTTTTCCACGTTATGTAACTGCTTGTTGTTGTCTCTTCTTGGCGGGTAAAGTGGAGGAAACGCCCAAGAAATGCAGGGATATCATTAAAACTGCACGTGGACGTTTAACAGACACGCAATTCTATTCATTTGGAGAAGACCCCAAGGAGGTGCGTTTACAGAAAATTATTTTATTTTATTTAATCTCCTTTTTCTTATTTTTCTCGTAGGAAGTTATGACTTTGGAGCGTATTTTGCTACAAACAATTAAATTCGATCTGCAGGTAGAACACCCCTACACATTTTTGCTCAAATATGCAAAATGTTTTAAGGGCGATCAACAAAAACTTCAAAAAATGGTGCAAATGGCATGGAATTTCGTAAATGATTCATTAAGCACAGTTGTCTGTCTGCAGTGGGAACCAGAGATTATTGCAGTTGCACTAATACATCTCGCTAGTAAGTTAAGTAAGTTCACTGTAGCTGATTGGGTAGGTCGTCAACCATCACATTTGCGTTGGTGGGATATGTTTGTCTCTGATGTGACCATGGAGATACTCGAAGATATCTGCCATCAAGTTTTGGATCTTTATCAGACAAATCAACAGCAACAGAATGAATCACACAATAGTCCACCACAGAAGCCACCAAGCCGTGCTGATAGTCCAACTCCATTGAAGAGCAACACGAGTAGTTCTGGCTCAGCTGGTGGTGCCACTGATTCACCTGCAGCAAAGTCCAAAAACTCACAAACTGCCTTAAGTATTGGACCACCAAATACTTTGGCTCCCCTTGAAATCAATAATATACAAACAATTAAGTCGCTTGGCACAGCACCACCCACTGCAGTGCAGGAATCAATGAATGCTGCCAGCTTAGCTGCTGCGGCTGCAGCTTATCATTTGTATGCGGCGCCATCTATGGTAAATCCACATCAGTTACACTCCATGTATAACTCTGCCGCAGTTACAAGTGCGCCTCCACAATCACATTCTGTAGGTGGCACTGGTGGTGTGAGCAGTTATAATACGACTGGAGCTACAGCTGGTGCGCCTGTGCCGGTAGTAGGTGCTGGTAGCGGTGTCTCTGGACCAACAACAGTACCGCCACCTTTACCACCACCACCTCCTATGGCGCCATATGCTGCTGGAGGATGGCCACCTTCAGGTATGCCAGTACCATCACATTATGGAGCAGTGCCTACAATGCCGCCAGGTGCTAGCTCAGGTGCGCCTTCGCAAGTTGTTGGTCGCGCACCACCACCTCCGCCTGGACCATCAGGAGGCTACTATCAGCAACCATCATATGGAAGACAGTCTAGGTACTAGTGTTGAAAGCATTGCAAAACCAAGCCTACAACTTGCAATCACACTCCTAGTGTGGTGGGCATTATGTCTTATAAAGTGGTTTGTTGTATTTCATTTTTCGCAGACATTGGGTTCTCTCAATAAAGGAAATGGTTCTTTTTATTATTAGCAGATTTTTTGTAGTTCATTAAGCAAGCTTATTTTAATAAAAAAAAAAACAATTGTATATTATAAAAAATTGTTCATATTCATGAGGACAAACTCTAGTTACATTCATTTCGACTTATAGATTCTTTTTCACGTTACACTTTTAGTCATATGCATTATGTATCCGTGTGAATTTGATTATTAAAATTGAAAATCTATAAACAAATCAAAAATGAGATGCAAAGTATGTTTTCGTAAATTTATCACTACTTTTTATGCCTTCTAAAAAAAGTGCTAAAGTATTCTGGAGTCTTAATGAGTGTGTAGATAAAACTACAATGGACCTTATTAGTGGAGAGTATACTACTCTGAAACCCGCTTTTCTGCAGCAAAAACTTGAATTTTTTTTGCAGTCGGAAACAACCTGATTGAAAAGAAAAAATTATTTTTGTACCACAAAGCATGTTTAATTTGTCCTGATGTGTATTGAAGAAAATTCTGATAGAACTTCTTGACTTGTAGAGATATTCATATGAATTTTTTATACACCTAATTCTGTTTTTCCACGGTAGATACGTTCCAGAAAAAAAACCGTGTAAAAAAAGACATGAAGTATGTCATACAAAAAAAGAGGACTAGTTCCATATCCTTCATCCCTGTAACTAAATTTTTAAAAGATTATGGTTAGTAAAAATATTTTTCTTTAAATTTTCAATCAAATAGATTTTTTAATCTTGCTAAATCTAAGGAAATCGTGTAAAAACGAAATTATTTTTTTTTTCTAGAGAGTTTTAAATCAAAACCGTGTTCGGTGTATATGCTTTCCACACTGAACTGTATTTGAAGAAATTATGGAATATGTCAATGGTGCTTTGGATGTTTAAAAGGAGTTCACTACACATTTAATTCTATATACTATAAACCCACTTTCAGTAGGTTTTATTAGTCCTTTAAAAGCGAACTTCTTAGAGGGGAAGGACATCACTACTTTCCTTTGAACCCAGATATTGTATGATATCAAACAACTCAATCACAATTTCATTGGTATGCTTTTTAGAGAGTAAACTGTCACCAGAGGCGTATACAGATAGGAAGTTACGCTAATAATTTTACTCTTCACATCTTTAATTAAAATTCTGTAGAAAACTACCATGCTCGGAGGTGGGTGGCTCGGACCCTCAGAGCACGTCCCTAGCATATGGACATGATTAAACTCCTCGACAACATGACTTTTTACGATATGCTAATTTAATTATTGTACCTTTTAAGGGATTCCTTGTATTCTCATTGAATTTTAATTTAAAATGTATGATTTCATTTAAGAGACTTCCCACTATCTAAAATTTATTTATCAGAAGGATTAGCCAAGTCAAAGTTTTAATTTAGTAAATAATTAAGTTGGAGGCGAATGTTTCATGTTTCCGCGAAATGAATTTCTGACGAAAAGTTACATATGTTTAAGTAGTTATGAAAGTGGCATAATAAAATGAGAAAAGGTAAAAAATCAATTGGTTTTTTTTTGGTGGTTATATAAGTAGGTCTGGAGCTTTTCAGTACTCAGTTCATTTTGTTCCGTTCGACAGAAAGTCTAATGGAATTATTAGCCGATTTGTACTTGGCTATCGTCTTTGTATACACTTATTTCCTTGAGAAAGCTGAATATTGACTGTTTTTTGTGGGGAATATCAGAGGATTATGTTAGAATAACCCCCCTTTCATGGTTGACTACTATTTCGCCATTTTAGTCGCCGAGTAAAAATTGGCTTTATAAACATACAGCCAATTCTTACTTGGCTACTAAAAAGCGACCAACCATGAAAGGGCTGTAAATAACAACCATATGCGGCATAACATCTAAAGGACTCATTTGGCAGATAGCTTTTTGTATAAGTTAATGCTTTGATATTTTAAAACAGATAAATCAAAATACGATGTATATGGTTCTAGGAAATGTGTTGCAAATAACATTTAATAATTAATATATATGCGCGCTTATTTTAATTGTGATTTTTTTAGAGTTATAGTTTTAAATTGAAATATATTCAACTCATAAAAATAAGGTTAAATCAATTTTTTCATTTTTATTTAAAAGATTATTTTATAACCATTTATTTTTTAAAAATAAAATCCCGAACATATCCACCAAGACTAGCTGTAATAAATTGCATTCGATTAGGAATCACTTGTGGTTTTATTTTCAAATGAACAAGTTTGCCGATTTCCAAAATCGCTGCTGGCTGGCTTCTTTTGTACGAACATATTGTACGCCGTATTGTTGTTGTTGCATCGAGTAGAGTTAATGCTTGAAATATATCAAGAATTTGTTACAAATAGTCGTGATGTATACATGCCAAAAATCACTTTTAAACAGTAAATGTAATAAAATAGTCTTAAATTAAAAATAAAAAACTTAGCTTATACTACAATGTATTTTATACCAATTTAAAATCCAATACTCTAAAAACAAACCTTTACCATGCATGATAAATGAGATTATTGATATAATTTTTAATTAATTGCAGATATTAATACATAAATATATGTATATACATACATATATATAGTAATTATAATTGTTATTGTATTCATAATCTATTGATAAGATGTGTTTTATTGCTAAGTCAACCAATATTATATATACTAAACTATATAGCAGTGGTGTGGCCTTAACGCGACTCTCGCGTGCGAATAGTGCGGCTCTACTCAAAATACAATATATATACGAAATCAGAGCTGCTTAGAATTATTACTTGTCAATTCAAATTACATTTCATAGGCATTTGATTCATTTACGATTCTATTCAAGGAAACAAAATTTGTAATAGAAAAATATCAATTCCACTGCAGGAAATTACAATTAGGAATTGATTTTTCCAATTCCATGGCAAAAATAATTTCCGATTGTATACATGGAATTGTAAGAAGGGGTCCACGAAGAGCTTGATTTAGTCTCATATTATGCAACAGTCGAAGAGTAAAACTAAAATGTTAAAGTTTTGATCGCTTGATTGGTATCGAGAATGTCTCAATTCCTTTTTGCCATGAAATTAAAAGATTCTGTTCCAAATTCCAATCCGTAGGAGTTTTAAAATTCAATTTTAACTTTTTAAAAGAAATCGAAAATAGATTCATTTCTTTTCTTAGAATCGTAATAATTGAGGAATTTGATTTCCAATGAATGATTCCTACCCAACTGATCAATGTACAAATGTAATTGTTGTATTGATATTAAATATTAATAAATGGCTCTTTCAAATATTCCATCCTGAAATTCGGCACCCAAAATTAATGAGGCTGGCCTCCCCTGCTATATAGGCTACTTAGTAGTTTTGATATATCATATTATATAAAGTTTGAATAATTTCTACAATACAATAAATTTACTTTTTTTGTTTTAAATATTACTTTCACGTTACATCTTCAAAGTCCATAGCTTATATGTATGCTTAATAAGGGGTGTGTGTGTGTGTGTGTTTATGTGAGTTAAGTGTGTGTATTAAGTTTGGTTGGGTGAGTTTGTGTATTGATTAATTTTAAATATAGTTTACTAAAATTGCCGCTAACGAATTTTTAACATTTCTTGGTTAATTTTAAATAGCCACTCGCATAATACTGTGGAATCGATATAAATTCCGGCAGCGGTCGCCGCGGTGAGCAACGTTGTTGTGCTTGACGTATGATGTTCGCAATTTTTCCTTGAATAAAATAACAACGAATAAACTTTTTTTTTCAAACAATCAGAGAAACATACCTAAAACATTAGCCTCCAGAAATCGTTTGTCCAATTGCTGAAGTAACTCTAAATTATTGGTGCGTGTCCATTGATGTAGTATATCAGCTACTTTTAATTGCACCATTTCAGTTTGTGTTATATGCGTATCCTATTCATAAAAAAATATTTTATAATATCAAATAAAATTTTAATTGAAGTTAAGAAAAATGCATCTACCTCTTTGTATGAAACCTCTACTTGGCCTCGTGTTACCATCTCAATAAGACGCTGCAAACGAGGATGATTGCAATTTTGCTTTGATGCATTTAAAATAAAATGTTTAAACGATTTAAAATGTTTGAAGGTGTGGTGCGCATTACACTCATGCTTAAAATGAGTTTTGATCAGTTCAGCATTGTAGGGTATTTTGAGTTTATCCTGCGTGATAAATTATGTAAGATTAAGGAGTTATTATTGAAGCTACAATAAAATAGATTCATATCAAACTAAATGAGCAGTTTATATTTAGGGGGATTTTCTTTTTGACATGATAATTTTCTAGTTTGTTATTAAAGTTTAATAAGGCTAATCTAATATTTTATTTTTTTTTTTTGCGTAATATGACATTAATCACTGTGAAAAAAGTAGTCCGTGATCCTTTAGTAAATTGCATTTGTGATCCGTAACACGAAAGCAATAATTACTAAGAATCCAACTTAAAAAAAAGAAGATTAAGCTTAAGTTTAATTTTATATCCAGAAAAAAGAAAATCTCCCTTAAAAAAATTAATTAGGAAGCTAAGAATATTTTTATACCAGTGCCTGCACCAGAGCATCTTCATTCAAATTATTGGTGGAAATTGTGACTATTTCCTTTTCAGTCAATACACTTTTGAGAAGCTGCAATAAAAAATAGTACATGTTTTTAAGATTATTCAATTTTAGCATAGCGCCACTTTAGCGAGGATTTATAAAATTCGTTTTATATTATGTATGTGATGCTTTATTTAAAAATGTTAGACAGAGTTCTAATTAAAAGTTTCCGTTATTTTTATTATTTTGTTCCGATCCAAAATTAATCGCCAGTTGTTATTTCTATTAATTTGTTTAACTAAACATAACCACATTATTTTATTTTTTTGCTCATAAATAACATCTGAAAGCATTAAATTTAAATGTAAATTGAGTTTCACTTCTGTCTCTTCCAAAGTGCTCTTTCAAGATGAACGATGAAACATATCGACCCGACTCCTACCAACTTTGGAAGACAACGTCGTTCACTCAAACGAAGCGTGTGTAAAGTCTTATAAAACAAAATATATGCAATTATTTTACATTTAATTTAATTTTTTTGATCAGAGTAACAACTTTTATTTTTTTTGATCAAAAAATTAACAAAAACTTTGTGTTTTTAATTTTTTCTTCGGTCAAGAATACCAAAAATAACTACAATATTTTATTTTAACTTTTATCGACAAGAAAAAGAATAAATTCTTTTCTTTCTATTATATAAGATAGTTTTCGATGTCAGAAAATTTGCGTATAGCGAAAGAAAATAGATAAAATAACAGAAAAAAACAAATATTAGAAAACAAAAAATTCCATTGCATACTTATGGTTGTTAAAGAAATGTAGAATGTAGTTTTCAAATAAATTGCAATAGTGAAAGTGGTTCCAGTCAAGAATAAACAAAACAAATACATATTAGACGTCTGCGCAAGTGCACTTGCTGTGACGTCAGACTATAGGACTTACTGAAAAGTATAAGTCAAATATGACATTCTGCAACTCATCAGTAGCAGTAGCACGAAACATAAGCATTAAACGAAATGACTTAGCTCCGTTTGCTTGTGACTTGTAGTCCGCTGTCAACGTTGTTCAACCCAACAAAACATGTACTACAAGAACGTCATTTTTCTTAAGAAAAAAAAAAGAAGCGATCGCACAAGCAACCAACAACAAAGCGCACATTGACGCCAGCTTCTTTTATTTCTACATTCTTCGAATTAACATTTTGTACAAATTTTTTAATTTCTATTAAAAAAAAGGGTAAGTGCGCAAAAATTTAGAAGAAAGTAAAGAACTAGGCGTTTTAGAATTTAAAAGAAATATAAAAATAGGTTAACACATTTATTAAAAAAATAACAGTTATTTAAAAAAAAATATTTATAAATATTTCAGAAAAATCATCACATCTCCAAAACTGTAGTTCAAATTTGAAAGATCTTTTCACCAATATTGTAGCTCATCAAATTATCTTTCATACGACACCCATAATTTGGATATATATCTAGGGGTTTCTAACTTATATTGATTTTTACAAAAGCTATATCCGCATGAAGCATGAACACGTACGACTTGCCCTCATACTTGCGCTTGAACTTGTAGAACATTTCCTTTGCGGTTTCAGCGCTCATCTCTCTTGCTTTGTTTTTCGTTTTGTTCTGATTTGATTTCTGATTTGCGTACATAAAAACTTGGTAGACTTGCATTGTGGCAAGTGACTTGATGGCCGTTTCAAATACGCTTATGCAGACCTCTAATACACATATAAGAAAAAACAAAAGCTCTGAGAAGCGCGGTTTTAATTTACATATTTAAATACACAATCTTTACACAAGGTGCAAAAGCAAAGAAGAAATCAAAATCCAATGTAATTTGGTAGAAAAGAAAATTCAAAATATAGTGCTTGAAGAAGCACTACAGTGAAATCTACGTTATTTTTATTTGTCTGTTCCTTATATAAAAAGAATACGTTAAAGAAAAAGGGAAGTTATTGAGCAGGGGGCGGAGCTCTCCAGTTATTGTTAAAAAAATACTATTTTTAATTTTTCTTTTTCCGATCATAAATAATTGTAAGTTAGGATTTTCACTTTTTTTTTCATTTAAATCAGTGGTGGGCACGTAGTGTCCCTATCATTGCCCGCACCGTTATTCGACGCACAAGCAAGCAAAACAAAATTTGCAGAATTTCAACGCCATCGAGGCACAGCGTTGATTTGAATTCAAATGAAAACAAAACACAAAGGCATAAGCGACGGCGCCGCGTTGTGTCTTGACGAATGTAGCAATTGTTTTTTTATGTAGTGCGATTTGGATTTTTTTGGTCTGTTGGCGAATTTGGAAATGACAGCAAAAAAATTTTGTTTGTTATTGCTTGATGTTGTTGTTTAGCCCTTTTGTTAGATTTCCATGCCCACCACTGACTTAAATAATTAATAATTTTTGATTTTTTTTATATCAATCAAGAATATTAATAAATTTTATTTTTCACTCTTTTAGCTTCATAACAATTTTAAATTTTCATTTCATTACCCAAATTTAATAGAAAAATCGACCAAAAACCAAAATTGAACACATTTTTTGTGATAATACTATGAGCGACTATTTTTTTTTTTTTTTTGTATTGAACCAGTTTCTAAATAACTTTGAGTGAAATACCATATTCGGCCAATTAGGCAACCAAAAATTAGGCTCTTAGAAAACTATACTCACTTGTTTCTCATTTAAAATATCACACGTTGATCTTTGGTTTGCAACATTACAACCCATAAGCAAATTAGCTTTATCAGCATGATCTACTTTCAGCCGCTGTGTTGTCGCATTGGCCTCATTCAACTTGTCAGCCAAGTTCTTATGACGTTTTTCATTACGATGATTAAACTTTATAAATTCATTTGTCTGAAATAAACAATCACTGTTAGGCGGATCGTTGAAATCATAACACAACGATGTAGATTTCAATTGAGTTTGACAAAGATTTTCTCCATATGCAGCGGCATTGAATGCACGCCGCTTTTGACACTTTGGACATTCGCTGAGATCCACTGCTTTGCCTATAGTATTGGCGAGAAACTCTTTTTCTAAGCAATCTAAACATGTTTCATCATTAAAAGCGATAGCTGCCACTGCTGCAGCAGAATTTGTGATAATGTCATCAGTTGGATTGCAACGAAAGTCGGTACAACTGACACTGCGTTCATCAAAACTATTGCTGCTGCATAGCCCTGTAGAATTGAATGCAATGGAACGTACTGATGTGCGTGATTTGGAGGAAATTTTGGAGGAGGTCGAAGATGATGTAGAAAAAGTGTTGAAACGCTTTGGCTTGGCACCTTTGTAATGGCGAGAAAAGTTTGGTTTATTTTAGAGAATTTTGAAAAAAAAGTGCAAATATCTATCTTACCGGTTACTTTCGAAGGACTTGTCCTTTCCTCTTGCTGTTTTTCTTGCAAATCACGTCCAAAAGTTGTCAACAATGAATTTGGCAACGAATGTGACTGTGGCTCAGTTGGTTCAATAACAGTCTCAATAACTGTGGCAGCCAGACTGATACTTTCACGCCGAGTGCCGTCTGGTGTGGGCGATTCTTCTGATTTAATTTGGTCCAAGTGTAAAGCAATACGTGAGAAATTTTTACTTAGCAGTGACGACTGTGTCTGCAAGCCTCCCTTTTGTAGTGGGGGCAAATTTTCAATTGGTGAGTTATAAAGTTGTCGCTGGACATGCGCTGTATTAGATGTTGGCGCCAGTGAAATATCACGTTGCATTAAAAAACTGTTGGCGACTTCTATAGAACCGCATTCCACTTCAGATAAAGGATCTGGTTCGAAATCCATTTCTAGAAAATCAGTTTCATCATCCACAAAATGACCACGATTATGCATTGTTTCAAGTGCAAGATCATAGTCTGCACCATCACCACGATACGCATATACGCAATCATCTGAATAGAGCGATATCTTCTCTGCTTCATCGTCATCAATTTCAATGTCGTCATCATCGGCGGAAATGGTATTTTGCAGTACAATTAATTCGTCTGGATAGTAATTGTCACTGCTGTAAGATAAATTATCGGTGGAGTTGTTGATTGATGTGCGATTTGAGTTGGAATTCGCAGGAGGTGTTAATGAAGCAGCAGCGCCAGCTAGTGCATAATTGGAAGCAGGTGTTAGACAACCGGTAGACAATTCTGGAGATATTTGAGTTTGTGTTTGGTTTGAACTGGTCAAGCAGGTCAAATGTTGGCAAATTATTGGTGCTGGTGGTGATGCTGAACTGCCATTTTGTAGTGTATACTAAAAATAAAAAAGTTCATTGGTATATTTCATCATATATATCAGCTTGTTCACATTGTTATAAATGTTAAAGCTGAGGCAAGAGCATACCATTTTTTTAAAAAATTGGTGTATTATTATTCAATAATGTAAAAAAATACGAGACATTCGCATTGTCTTTTCATGAGGAACAGCTTCACATTAGAGGCCAAACCCTCAGACTTAAAATAAAAAAAGTCGTAGAAAAACGTCAACCTTGTCAAAACTGGATAATTTAGCGTTATCACGAAACGTTGACGTGTGAGCTAAAATCTGACATCAGATTCGAACTCAGCGATCCCAAATTACCCTACGCTGATATCAGTCGATGTCTCTTTAATTTTACTGCACATAGTGCAATCAGCGACGGATTACGAGTTTGAGGGTCGGCTCGAGGCTAAGTAAAAATGGGCAAAAAGATCATTTAACATATAAATAACTTTTCGCTGCAACGCGCAAAACATGGAAAAAGATTCTCCTGTTTCGTTTCTTCTAATAGCACAACAAGGCCCTTGTATGTAAGCCGCTTGCAAATATCTTAACATTCCGCTACTTGGGGGCCGCCTAAAGACCTACCTTAATCCACCGCTTAGTGTAACTTAGTCGAAAAGTCACAAAGCGTGTTATTATTTTTTTTTGGGAAATGGAATGTTTATACTCAGTTCTTAAATTTTCCCCATCGAGGAAGGTATGAGTTATTTTAATTAGTCGAAGAAAGTGGCTCAAAGTCAGTTTTCGCCAATCACTTTTAAGATTTTCATTTTATGGAAACTTTTCAGTTAATTCTTATATAAACCTATAGAAATTTGAGGATGTATCCGAATATGAATAAATCCTCGAAAATCGAGTGTTCTTGAAGTATTCTAGAACATGCCATTTATTTGAACATGTCTAATGTATATACATATTTATATATCCTATTTGACATACATATGGTGTGGAGGAGCTTATTTTGGGTTCAACAAATATTTGAATTAATCAATTAACGCTTCACGAAATATGGACTGTTAAAAATAAATCCTCTTAACAATTTTATTATTACTATTAACAAACAGAACGGGAATTTTGCAGCGTTAGATTTTTATAAGTACATATTTATTTGACGTAAGTTTCGATAAAGCGCTAATCAAATTACAAAAATAAATTTGATTTACTTTCACGTTCTAAAAAATCTGTGATCAGTGTTGCTGCAGCATTAAAAATAAAAGTATCCCTCGAAATGCCAAAAATGTATCCAAAAGTATCCACATCAGAGAAAAAAAGTATCAAGTTAAATAGTATACATATGTACAAACAACGAGTACCTATTTCTTAAGATGTCTCAATTTTACTGTCAACTTTCCATTATGGTACACGAGCGTCAGAGATGAAGGTATAATTGAAATATTAGTCGATGCAAGAAATCTTAGTATTCATTAAAAAAAAAGATAAGCTTAGGAAACAAATTACAGAACTTTATTGAGAGTGTTATTGGTGATTTTTTTCTAAACAACACAAAAAGATGTATTTTGTCTACAACTAAATTATCGATTAGTAAAGCTAAATTCTGCATTGCGCACCTGTGTCTGCAGCAATGTTTCTTGTTGAGTGATGTCTGCAGCAATGTTTCTTGTTGAGTGATGAGCATGTCACCTATTCGTGCTTGATCCTTTTTAAGCTAGTGGTTTTTCTCATGTATGCCTGTCACATAAGCCTTAACTCCCCTCCCCCCCCCCCCCCCTTCCCCCCCCCCCCCCCTTCCCCCGTAATGTCACAAATATGGGAATTTCCTGCAATAACTCAATACAAATATAAAATTATAATTGGTAAATGACATTAATGTAGTAATATTCAATCTAAAAACCCTGAAATATGGCTCAATTGTTGAATCATAGCAAAATATGCTAGACACATTGGAAAATATTTGGATTCACTGTAATTTCAATGGGATATCGGTCAGTATTTCTTGTAACAAAAAAAAAACGTGATTTAAGCCCGGAGCCAAGAGTCAATACATCCATAATATCATTCAATTTTTACTGGGTGTTGTTCAATTAGATATTGATACTATTCGGTGATGGATTTTTGCGAATTGGTGGATTTTGCAGTCTATTATTTATAAATAAAGATGGTTTCATAACAGCTGCTAAGGTAAAAGAGTGCACATTTTTCAGCTCAACCATAGAAAACACAGAAACCGAAGAAAGAGGGCACAGCGAGAAACACTGTCAAGTAACGCTTTTTAAAGACACCTCCCTTCTCCTGTCATTTACCGAACCCCCCTAATAGCGTTACGTATATGAACATCCCCTATAATAAATAAAAATCTTTCGTAAAGCAAGTAGGAAGCTGCTTTTTTGCGTTTCTCTGCCAATGGGTATACCCATTTCGACATCAGGTAATCACTGATCAAGATAACGACAGTTGCGTTTTTTGCTGGTGCACGGAACTTTTATAAATCTACATTTTATTAAACATTTATAGTAACCGAGTGGCTTATAAAAAAAAACTATACTGTCCATTTTTCAGTTTTTGTTTTACTTCAGTTGATTTAGTTTTATAGTTTTATTTTCCTTTTTTTTATATTTGTTCAAATCAAAATTTATATCTGGAGCTGCCGCCAGTCAAATTAAAATTGAACGAATCAGAATGAGATTTCAAACAGTAAGAGTGCACCAAAGCTAGCATTTAGGTGAAAAAATCACCATGCATTGGATGGTACTCATCCAATTGTTGGATAAGAAAAATTTTCTTAACATTAAAATATTCAGCATGCTAACAAGTTGCCACAATAAATATTTTCTGTGTAAGAAAGTATTCAAATTTGCACTAAGGCAAAATAAAAAGTGTCCATCAAAATTTAGGAGAAAAAAGTATCCAAATGGATCCGAATGGATCCATTCGGCAACACTGTCTGTGATCTGAGTTTTCTTAGTAAATTATTCGACGAATTAGATTTTTATACAATTGTAAAATAGAACATTGTTCCGTGTGGCTAGGTATGGGTATTTATGTAGTTACGCTTTAAAAGGCAACCTGATATTCTGCCACGGATATCTTACATTTATTTTATTTTTAATGTATATGTATCAATTTCAACGGAGTTAGATGCAAGTCGTGCTATCAGACTAAAAAGGAAAATATTACTTTTTGACACCTCTGGATTCTTTTTTCTTTTTGAGGCTATAGGAGTAAATAAAAATTTGGTGTACAAATTTAATGAGCCTTATCATGAATTTGCAATTGTAAATATTTTAAGAAATGAAATTTCCCCTTTTGCAGGGATACTATTTTTCTTCTAATTGCTGCCAAAAATATTTTGCATTTGATTTTGATAGCTAAGGTTAACAAAAGGCAAACAACTATTTAAGTATTGAGTCAAGTGATTGAAAAATTTTTGTTATTGTTGGCTCCATTTTTTTTTTGTTGAGTACCGATCGTTTTGATTAATTTTAATTTGGATTTACAGGTTTTCTTCCAGAACAGTGTAAGGATGATTTTTTTGTGTCGTGTTTTTTTTCGTAGGTAGCGATATTTTGATATTATGTAGGACGCTACATATTAATTTGGAATTGAGTTCATTATTTCGTAGTTAAGGTTTAATTTTGAACGCATCTGCGCTGCTTTCTATGACTTTTGTCACAACAAACACGATTATGGTACTAACTGATACGTACAACACTTTTTATTGGATCCAAAATCATTTATAATCATCTAACTGGTTAGTAGTAAAATTCAATATATCTGTTGAAATCCGGGAAAGAGAAAAGTAAAGTTTTTAGAAGAGCAAAATACTATGTATGTATGTCGTTCACTGTTAAACATTTATCATTTTAAAACTGTGCTATGGGTAGCTTAATCACTGTTCAAAATTTGTACTTGATGCTGCGCTTGTGTCGATTTGAAACGAGGGTCATCACTTTATAAATTTAGTGATTTTGATGGCTCTGTAATATGGCAGAATCTCATTTTTTACCTCTGGCAAGATAGTTTTTAATCACAGTATGCATTATATACATATATAGTGTATTTTAATATCCAAAAACATGCGCCAGATTAGTTTTCGTAATAAAAGTATTTTCAATTATTGTGCAGACACTCTATGCTTGATTCTGAATTTAACCACGTTGATCGGCCGTGGGATTGTTAACGCAACGATTTAGCTGATAGCTTTAATCTAGTCCTTAGCCTTGAGGATGTGAAATAATTACCACAATCGTGAAGTTTGAGTAACATGAGAGCTTGGGGACATTTGTTACTATTTTTGACACAGTAAGGACGTAATGTATTTTGCTGTTTTTTACCTGTACTTTGGATCGATTATATACAGATTGTGTAGGGAACTAAAAACTACGACCTACCTCAGGGTTAGTATTTTTTAAACAGCTTTTTGATGAAGTTGTGAAAAACTGAACAATTTATTTGTATTTCAGTCTTTCGAGACTTGGTCTGAATCGAAAAAAGAAGTAATTACCTGTGCGGCAGCTTCTCCAGCGCCTACAGATATGCTTCCTCCTCCACCTTTATCTGGAACTGTTAAGCTAACAATTTGCTTAACTCCTACTAATTTCGAATATTCTCCTGCTCCTGAATCTGCGCCACCATCACCGCTTCCATCACTAACCATTGCTACACTACCTCCTCCTAATCCGACAGCAACCAGCGATTTGCAAAGCTCACAACTCCATAATTTTTTGTTGGATGCATCTAAAGTCGTTGGTGCATCGCATTGACGTTCTCCATTACTTCCCAATGCAACAAACGCATTGTTGTTGTTTAAATTAAGGGCGTACCATGTTTGCTTGTCTGTTGTGGTCGCTGACGCCCCAAGCAAATCAAAGTCCTGGCCAGCGCCATTGGCTCCTATCGATTGTCTGCCTAATTCTTCTTTCACATTTCCGATACCATTTTTCATCACATTAATGTGCATATCTTGTTTTGTTGTATTTTCCATTTTCACATGTATTAAATTTTTTCCATGAATTTGCAACGACTACGCCGACATTTTTTGTTATCGTCTTACGCTACTCAGTGGATTTGCATTCGAATTTTATGCATTTTTATTTTCTATTTTTACGTTCAACTTTATTGTTTTTTTTTTATATGCAGTTAAATGATTATTTTTATTCGATTTATTGAAATTTAGAATTTTTCCTTTCCGTATGTGTTGCAATAAAACTATATCTTTTATTTCTTAGAAATCATATAGCTATCTCTCTTGCTCAAACAGCTGTTGAAATATTGACTTTTCTGTTTTTTTTTAGGTTGCGTTCAGCAACATTCCGCTACTGCTAACAAGGAAAAACCCGATTTTGCTCTCCTTATTTTTAATATTAAAAAAAAATAATTTGTATAATTCTTTGACTAACTGCGTAATCTAAATCAATGCGGACTGCGTTTTGCGTGTAACTCAAAATTAATCTATACGGAGCTCGAGCTCTTACTAAGCCACTGAGCAACGCAGACTAACTTAACTATTTGGTTGGGATCAATAGCCGTCTGACAATTTAGTTTATTTATGAGCATGCACAAAGTGCTGGCTTGTACCAGGAATTTCTTTTCGAAAAATCTTCTAGCTTATGAGCAAGTGAGAAAAAATACAGAAAATACAGAAAATACAGAATTTGGCATTTTTCGAAAGCGAAAAACAAAAAATTAAAAAAGAGAATACATAGACAAGAATTTGCTAGTGTAAAGAGCTAAACAGAACTGGGACGAGCGATTTTTCATCTGTTTTTCCTATACGTTTGTAATGAGTACAAAATTGACACTAGAAAACTTATCGCAGAGAAACAAAAAAAAATCAATTTTTTGGTGCGATTTGACACTGACACATTTTGATAAATTGCACGTCCCAATTCTGTTTAGCTCTTAAGTGTTGAATAAGTAAATGTCAAAACAATTAAGCTTAATTTCCATGCTATCTTTCTTGATCCCATATCAGGGATATCAAATCAAATTTTTGTAAGAAATAAAAAGCAAGCGAATAGAACCTAAAGCGCTTGGAGAATGCGAGAGTGAATAGCATACATTTGCTATCTTTATAGCATGTGATGTCCTCCCTGATATTTGATAATATAAGTTCAAGAAAGATCACATGGAAATTAGGCATTAAGCTTGCACGTTAAAAAAACGGGCGTTGGTTTTGATAACGCCGGTGTAATGCTAAAACACGCGTTAGTTTTCAGTTGTAATCAGTGTTCGAAAATAAACAGTACAATTCGTTGTGTACTGAGCCGAAGCACAAAACCTTATTTATTTTCTATAGTGTGCAATCCAATGCACAAAACAATATCAGCACAAAACAGAAATGTGTACTCAGTAAGGTACAAAATATGAATCGTTCTGTGCATTTGTTGGCTTTTGTTTTGTTCTGTATTTGTGTTTGCACCGTAGCATGTACTTTATAAATAGAAATAGAGTGTCGTGCTTTGGTCCAGTACAATTCGCAATTGTGTCGTTTATTTCACTCAACAGCGAATTGCACCAGTCCTACCACCGGTTCAAAAAAAATTTAATTGTTTTTTTTTTTGTTCAATTTTTTTTTAATTCCAAAATTTAGAATAATCATGAAATATGTATTTAAGTCTGAGTTACGGTTTTTATTGTTTTCTGAAAAAATTTAAAATACACTTTTTTTATTATTAAACTGTTTATTTACATTTTTTTGTCGCATTTGTCGAAAAATTCGGAAAGTATCGAAACATGTGGCCACATTTATGTAAGCTTCTCACATACCTTGTTTACACGCAGCGTCGACTTGTAACACCGACTCACAAGTTCGATCTTATTCAGGCATTTACACACAGATACGTCGACGTTCAAATGTCATTCTTTGATGACAAAACGAACAACAACAAAATAGTTTGCTGCGACGTAGTCTAAAATTAAGAAGAAAAATCAATATTGATAGATGTTTTCTCTTATTTTTCTTTTGCTTTCGTATTTTAAAACTTATTTTTGTTAAATTTTAAGATTTATTTTAGCTTAATGCTGTTTTAAACATTTATTTTACTAACACATTAATATAAGCATTTTTGACATTCGAACGTCGACGCTCAAATCTCCATTTACACAGCAGCGAACTTGTGCATCGACTCACCACGTCGACGTAGAAATACCGAACTACCACTCCGACGTATGTCCCATTTACACAACAAAAAATTACTCCGAAGTCATATGTCGACTCTCAAATTCGGTGTGTGTAAATAGCATAACAGCAAGAAGAAGCAAGTCTGACATGGTAGCGAATTGGTTTTGTTTCGTTCTATTTCACAAAACATAATGAGAATAAAGTTATGTTCAGTGCTCAGAGACGTACAAAAGAAGATTGGTTGTGGGCACTCTTCGTTTATGAAAAGTATATGTACTCGTTAGAGCTTCGGCACGCTATTTTTATAAGAAAAAATAAACGTATTGTGTTTGCACAGTACAATACTGAATTGTGCGCACATATTAAAATCGTCACAAATCACGATTGAATTGTACCGTACTGTATATTTTCGAACACTGTTTCAAACACACGCTGTATAATGTAACTTCGCACAATGAAACGCGTGACGACGTGATGACGCGATGTCAAAAATCATAATTGTTGAATTTTTCACGCAACGAGAGTTTTGACCGTGGCTGGGCAAAACGTACCGCGCGCGGTACTGCGGCAGAATGAGAATAACTTTTCATATACGTATATAAAGCAGAGAGCGTAAAATTTGATTCAGTTTGCTTTGAAAAGCGAACAAAGCACAACTACACATGCATTGAAGAACATTTAAAAGAAACACACGTGTAGTGGTGCCCAGCTCTGGTTTTGACTATCTGACTATGACATACATATGTCGATGGCTAAGAGCCTTAACCAAAATAGACGTGACGAGACGGTAGCAATTGAACGAACGTTTGCACTCGTTTCGTCTGTTTTGACATTTAACTCAAAATGTTACGCTAGCCAACGAACCGAAAAAGCTGTTATGACGAGTAGCAACGTTTTGAAGTTCGGCACTTACGGAATAACACGTCTCGTCAAAGTGTTTCGTTCAGTTTCGATCAATTATGCCTAATTTCCATGTGATCTTTCTTGAACTTATCTTATCAAATATCAGGGAGGACATCACATGCTATAAAGATCGCAAATGTATGCTATTCACTCTCGCATTCACCAAGCGCATTAGGTTTTGTTTGCATGCTTTTTCTTTTTTACAAAAATTTGATTTGATATCCCTGATATGGGATCAAGAAAGATAGCATGGAAATTAGGCTTTACGTAGGTTCATTTTGGCTATTAACATTGGCTTACATACTCTCGAACTTACTCGATATGTCTCGTCTCGTCTATTTTGGTTTAGGCTTATCAAACACACCAGCAAACCACAACATGTCACAAGTGACATCAATTATGTCACGGTGGCAACGCTAGTTTTACTCTTTCAAATCACGTGATTTGACAGTTAATTTATCACAAAAATTTAAGAAACGTCAAAAATTTTTTATCTTCAATGGACGGGATAATTTTACAAATTGGATGTAAAAAATACTCGTAAAGTCAATAATAAATCTGCGAATCTTTTTTTATTTTATTCTTTGTAGAATATGAAAGATTCTAAATAGAATAACTTGAAACCTCAAAAGTAATTTAACTATAACATAAGACAGACGGTTCGTAAAATTGTTTCTGACTCGATTTCACCCATAAATTGGCTGTTGTCCTAAGTGGCCCTCATGCTCTCAATTCCGATTGGAGCATTTGCATTTTAACTTAAGCAATGCTTCTGTTGCTGTCTGTAACGAAGTGAAATCTTCGTCTTATTCCAATTCCAGCATCACCAACATTCCTTGCCGCAGCTGCGAATACAAATTCCGTAAGCATCAGGGACACTATTTCAACGACGGCATCATTCACTACTCTACTTATGTTACTCAACAAAAAGTGCGTGTTCGTAGCTATCCACGCCACAATTTTTCCGATTGCCCCCACGTAGCGCAAACTTTGTGGCAACTTCAGTTGCCCATTCACGCAACTATACTTGTCAGTATAAGCATTCGCAAAACTATTTTGAAAATTAAATTAATATTTGTGACAAAATGTCCTCTTATTCATTTCAAGGACGTAAACGTGTGTGGAAACCACGCGATGAAGAAGAAAACCGTGCAATATTTTCTGCAATGCCATACGTAAGAAACAAATTTATTTTGCTTTCAGTTAAAATCTAAAATTATAATCTTCCTACAGGATACCGGCATTAAAATGCCAGATGAGTTCAAGCCGGTCTATTTAGAGAATGAAGAATATGTAATTGAAAAGTGGAATGTTAAACAACTGATACGCCTTCTACGTTTATATGGCTCCCATCGTTGCCTTTGGGATGTCCGTGATCCTGACAATCGAAATCGGAAGTTGCGAAAAGCGGCGATGATTGATATAACTGCAGCTATGGGTGGTCACATAACAATGGAGCAGGTTCTTCAAAAAATCAACGTACTACGTGGTACGTATCGTTATGAAAAGCGTCGTATCAAACAGCGTATACGACGAGGCTTGGG
Source organism: Tricholauxania praeusta (assembly GCA_949775025.1). Taxonomy (NCBI): domain Eukaryota; kingdom Metazoa; phylum Arthropoda; class Insecta; order Diptera; family Lauxaniidae; genus Tricholauxania; species Tricholauxania praeusta. Next base: position 99,632,372 of record OX459030.1, on the reverse strand, counting down.
GGCCAGTACAAAATTAAAGTGGTTTGCATTGGCTGATGCATTTTTGCGAAATGTCCCACGTGCTGAGAAGTTTCGCAAAGCTGAGGTAATTGTTTAATGGGTAGCTAACTAGTTATGATTCTATATAAGTTTTTTACTTTTAGGATGTTGACACAGATTCTGAATTGGAAGATGATGTGGTCTTTGCTATTAATCCAGAATTATTGTTACCTATAGATGACAATAGCAGTAGTACACTAAACTTGATTACGCAAGATGATAAGGAGGTAATTCCTGTTAAATGTTTTGTGTTGATCTGTGTTTTGAAACCTAACTCTATTACATTTAAAAATTTATTATTGCCAAAATATATAAAAAATCTTACCTCAGAAAGTAAGTTAAAGATTCTCAAAAATGACTAACCAATCCCAACAGCGTTAATAAATTACTCTGGAAGACAAATGAAGAAACCCAACTATTACATTCTATTTCTTCAAAGTAGTGTTTGGAGGTGGACTTTGGGATAGCTATTTCACCTTCAAATCGCATACGAACCAAATCCGCCAACCGTCAACTTTGAATAGGTGTCAAAAAGTGTTTTTTCGCACTTCAAAAGAATTAACTTTTCGAAGAAGTTTTTCAGCAGCTTATTTAATCGCCTGTACTTTTAAAGAGAAGCATGTTTCTAAAGCCCATGAAATATGTGAAAATGTTAACTTATATACAATTCTCCAAAATGTGAAAACCTAGGTGATATTTGGAGCCACAACTTTATTTAATAGAGTTTAAAATCAAAAAATGGCAAAAACTGTTTAAAATAATCGTTGAAATCAAAGCTTTTTGAATTATCTGTATATGGGCATTTCTCTCAAGTTGAACGGGACGGAAGTTTTTTTTTTAAAGTGGAATAAAAGTCAAATTAAAACAATTTTATTTTTTTCTGTTACTTTAAGGAATAACCCTTTGACAGCACTATATTGAGTGGTAAAGTTGATGACAGACGTAGTACTGGTTCCAAGATAGAGACAATTAAAAAGCCATTCGAACGGGAGAAAAAATGGCCATCTATAGAAAAGCAGAAGTCAGCGAAACCTGGCAACATTTTTTAATGTGACTAATTTTAAAATGTTATGGAATAATGTAACTTTTTAATAGATATCGTTTGATTGAAAAATCTTATTTACTTTTTTTCTTACAAGGCATAATAATCCATTCGAACGGGACATATTTTTCCGTTTATGTTCACTTGGGCAATTTTTCAAAACTACTTTAATATTTATATAAATAATAATATTTAAGATATATATAGCAATTAAAAAAACAAATTTAATGTTTATATTAATCAAATCAATTAGTGAGATCAATTTTAACAAAGAAAAGAGGAAGGAGTAGATATTTTTCTTAAAAGAATATAAAACTTGTTTTTTTGCTGTTAAAACGTTTTTCCTGTAAGAGGCGTGGCACCGCCCACTTAAAAAATAAATATTTTTACTCAAGTTTCAATTTATCTACATGCCAAATTTCATCAAAATCGGTGTAATGGCACAGCCGTGATACCGTTTTTCCCCAATTGGAGCAATGCCACGCCCGCTTTAAGGAATCAGAGTTTCTAATAATCTTTCTTAGGATTCAATCTATCTCTAAGAAAAATTTTATCAAATCGGTCTATTAGCTTAGCCGTGGTAACGTTTTTTCCCGTTAGGGGCGTTGCACTGCCTACTATTGAAAAAAAAAGTATACATGTGTCTCCTTCCCTTCACAACCTTTCCAACAAAAAAAAATTATGCGATTATTTTGTGCTATGGCTGTGAAAAAGTGGTTTAACTGTTTTGAACTGCCTATTTATTACACTTATGTTTTCGAACATGACCAACTTCAATCAGCTCCAAAAATTTAAAATTTTATTTATTTTGCACTCGTTTTTTTTTTTTAATTATGTACATGAAACTCTGTTCGTGCAAAAATTTTGACACACTTGCTACTGTTATGAATTTCGAAATGAGAACAAATGATATTTTTCTATTTTATTTGTGACTTTAGAACATGAACAAATTAAAATTTTACAGTTAATAGAGATTGGTTTTATGTTTTTGCATTGTTTTTAGCTAATTGACGTTGGAAGAGAGATTTTTCGGAAAGACTATAATCATGTATCACTTCTCTTACACACTTAAATATTACAATATTACAAAAAAAGAGAAACTGCATTTATGCAAGTTTGCAGGTGGTTTGCTCAATGTGATAAATTAATTCTGGTGTAAATTGTTTAAATTAACAAAATTTTGAATATTTTCCCTAGATAATATCAGAAAGTAACGCTTTTATAATAATTTTTAATTTTTCTGCCACGGTTGGCTTTTTGGCGGAAATGCCCATATAAAAGATTGAACAAGCTATAAAATACAATCTCATTTAGTAGTGCTCTTTGTGAGTTTTAAAAGTAGAGTGAATGTTTATTTAGAAATAATATTAAAGTTACAATTCAAAGCTATATTGATAGTTAACAAATATTAAAAGATACTACAGTAAAAGGTGCCTTGCTATATACTCCCCCTTAGAAAGTGCATACCGACCCGGTGTACTTTAAGCAGTAAAATCTTCGTAAAATTGGATAAATTAATCGTGTGGATTGTAGGTCCTCGAAATGCGCCAATGTTAGCGAAGATGTATGGTAAACACCAACTGGATTTTTGCCTGGTAAACGTCCGACTTCATAAGTGTTAATACCGTGACGCCTTAGTATAAAATATGGGCCATCACGTCTTGGGACAAACTTTGAGGAAAGTTCTTTTGTTGCATTGCTCAAAATATGGGTTGTTACCCATACAGGATCGTCAAATTTATATTTTTTAACAAAGCGTCATTTCTTGTTTGCGGCTTACATTGGTATTCACAAAATTTTGCATCGCATAATTAGTTCTGTATGCAAATATGGTGTATGAAGAAAAGCATTTTATGAAGAAATCTTTGAACTGCATATAGTGAAATAGTGAAAATCCTTCGACTGCATTGCCTGGTACACATCCAGCGAATAGAAGACAACGTTCCATCTTCAATTCACAACCGCCAAGTTTAAAAATAAAAGAGAGCCCGAACCTTCGTTTCATAGGCCATTCAATTGACGACATCAGATCACTCGGGCTACATAATTAGAATAACCTAACCCGAGATCTTGACAAATGAAAAACTTCTTTAATTCAAACCATGACTCCGTACAGATTGTTAGCTAAATAAAGTAAAGTATTGTATACCTGGTCTAACTGATTGAAATGTGTTGGCGATTATTTTATCCCTGAAGTTTATTTAGTTTCGTAACATGAAACAAACAACAATTATAGCTACTTATTTCCCCTTTCCAATACTAGATTGCTTTTTGTTTCTTGTTGTTATTGAGCTCAAACCCAAACTGCTGTCATCTAGACGTGCATTTTACCCATTCAACGACGAACAGTAGAAACATTAAGGTGTATTGCAGCTATTTACCAAGCAATGCTTTACTTTAAGTAGATTATTTTCGCTCCTATCCTATATATAATGTAATTTTTTTTCTTTCAGCAAAACGTTGTCACTATGAACGATGCCGCTGAAACAAACATTCCCAACATTACTTCATTTAATGATGAAAATAGCAACAGTATAGACATAGACTACGCTGCTTCACCACTTTCGTCAAAAGAATCTCTCCCAATAATGTCTGAAATTTTAAAAATAAATTCTTCTCAACCTGAAAAGGGCGGAGTTACAAAACGTCATTGGAGCACAAAAGAATCACTGCAATTTGTTGAGCTACTTGGTTCACAGCCCACGCTATGGCCAAATAACTACATTAAAGAGCCGCAACTATTTTTGGAACAACATGATGCAATGGCGCAAATTGCCAATAAAATGGAAATGCCATTAAAGCGTATTGAAAAACGAGTGCAAATTTTTAAGCAAATTTATCTAGAAGAAAAATCAAAAATGACGCTTAATCCCAGTTACAAGTCGAATTTAGTTTGGTTTTCTCTGGCTGAAAACTTTTTAGAAACCAAATTTGATTTGGAATGGCCTAATTTTGTTGATACTAATTTGCTGCCACCACAGACGCCAGTACAAGTAACAAATGTTGAAATTAAAAAGGAAGATGAGCAGGATGCAACATATGAACCGATTAATCCTATAGCATCTGTGGCGCCGCCATCTTGCGTTAGCGAAACCGTTAACTTGGAAGCGCTAGCATTGTTCTTAAATGATGAAAATACAGCAAATATTAAAAAGGAACAAAATAATGAAACCAACGATTATGCCTCGCCGTCATCCGCTAATTCTTTAGATGAGCTATCGCCATTGCCATCACCCAATGTGCAACAATCAAGTAATCCCTTGTCGTTAAGCACTAAACTGATTTGGAATGGACTCGAAGATGATTTACTTGAAGGCAAATGGTCACTTAAGCATTCGGTGAAGTTTTTACGGCTCTATGGTTCACATCGTTGCCTCTGGGATCTAAACGACCCAGATTATCGTTCGCGTGAGTTGCGCAATGCTGCAATTGAAGACATTGCTGCTGCTATGGGCTATGGCTTAGATGCTGATTATGTTTCCAAGAAAATTAAAATTTTTCGCATAACATATATGCAACAACGTAAACGTATGTTGGAGGTATTAAAGGAAGGTAAACAGGAGCCTGAAATTCAGTTGCGTTGGTTTCCATTGGCTGATAGTTTTTTACGACCACACATTGGCTTACGTTCCATTAAGGATAATGATCGTGAAGTGCCACAATTTGATTTTCAGTACGTTTACGCAAATTTGAATTTAATTGATCCGGCACTTTTAAATGATTTTGTTGGAAAGGGCACACAAAATTTCATAAACATTGGTGCAGAGAATGCAGAAGTGCAAACTGTTGAACTTCAGAAAAATGGTTGTGCATAGTTGGCGAAACTAGAGATTTATCTTCAGCTTAGGTGAAACACTTACACCCCAGCCTCCTTTGTTACGCTAATTAGTATATTCTCCCGCTTATAAATGGCAAAAAGTTACAAAAAAAGACTGCTTTGGATTCAGTCCCTTATGGTATTACACTGGCGAAACTTACAGTGATATCAAGTTAATTTAAAGCAAACCAAGCTCTTACGGATGTATGCTTTAATAACAAACCAATCTTAGAATGCGGCCACTTGAACTTGGGCAACAACATAACAACGTTCAACTTAATTTAACGCGCATCTCATTAATATTGCATCGTTTGGCTCGCTAAATTCTGGTTTCTCATGCTTGTAATATGGCATATGTGTACATTCATACTTATACGAGTTCTGGCTGTCAACGACAGGTTTTCCAATATTTGCTGCTTCTTTTTTCTAGACAAGCTTGTTATACGATTCGGGTTGCATAAGTTCTAACATATGACTTGTTCACAATTTTCTGGCGCTTAAACCGTTGCTTTAAATTACATTGCAATGTGATTGGTATGTAACTTGGTAGGAGTAATAATGTAGATAGTTTTCATATTGATAATTATAAACTATATAAACTTAAGATAAATGCAATATATTAATGAAACATCCATATACTATATTTTTTAATTGATTCCGACCTAATTGCCTAGTTATTTCCTTCGCCTTTTGTTTACTTTCTGTAAGTTTTTTCTTTTAACTATGTACAAATTAGTACCACATTGGGCTTATAAGCTGTGGTAATCTAGAAATGTTTGGATAACACATTACCTTTCTGATTTAAGAAAATTAGTAACTTTTATACTGTTGAATATTTATTTTTTTTGTTTCAGACACTAAATTTGTCAGTTTACAAGGTAACACAATACTTAAAAATGATTTCATTATTTTTCGAAAAAAAAGACCAAATCCATATATTTAGTACTTCCTTATTGCTTCCATAGAAGATTTTCTATCAGCTGTTACTATCAGCTCTATTTTTTAAAAATTTCATGCATATGTTTTGCTTTCAATGACGCTAATGTGATTATTCCAAGACATTGATGGGCAAAGTAGGAAAAATGAGCAAATTTTAGCTCTTTACAACAAACAAGGTGTTTTTAAAAAAAAAATATCCAAACAACAAAAATATCAATTAAATAAACGACAGAAAAAACTCCCACCATTAATTTGATCTTGATAGCAAAATAAAAAGTTCTTCAATAAACCAAAAGTCAATTCCAATAATCAAGCAAGAAAAACTTGAGTGTAGAAATAAAAGTATTGTAGCGAAATTTGGTTTATGCTAGAAGACTCTTGAAATAAATACCAACGAAAGAAACTAAACGATACTAGCTAGCATACACCATCTAACGTAATGGTGTAAAAATAATAAACCGAACAGATGCTGCAGTACACTATTAAAGTCAATAACATAGAGACATCTAGATTGTGAAATTCATACAACGTACAACGCCATCTAGCATCTAACATTCTGGATAATTGTGAGCTCAACGTCAGTGCACCATGCTGGTGAATTGTGGTGAATTGTGGATAGTGGTAGAATGCACGCTACAAAGTAGCACTGGTGGGTTGTAGATAATGGTAGAATATACGCCACTTAGAAGGTACTGGATTATTCGAGAGAGTGATGACTGCAGTATAAAAGGGTTGTCATCTGAGCTGAGTGACACAGTTGAGTTAGAACACCGAAGCAATAAGCAATAAAGTGAATACAGTGTGATCCGTAGTAGAACAAAACAGTTTTCTATACAGTGCTAAATTAATATTAGAATTTGAACGTTAATAAAATAAACCATTTTATAACTAAATAAGTTTGTGTGCTTTTAATTGTTACACAATCCAGTGATCGAACTCAGAAAAGTGTGAGAGATCGAAATTATCGTCAAAGAGACAGAAATTTCGTAACAGTATATTGATCAAATGAAACGAGAGCAGCTGTCTTCCATGTGCGCATTGTTGCTTCCTTGTTCTCGCTAGCTTCGGTTTATTTTTTGTTATTTTCTGAACGATACAACAGTAACAATAGTACAGATCCCTTGCATAGCGCGTATTAAAAAACACAACGATACAAATAGGCTGAGAGCCGGCTGTAGAAAAGTCGAGTGTATAAGATTACAGGATGAGATGTATGCCAAATGATAGAGCTCAATGAGCCTAAATAGAATATCTAGGGTTGCCTTGCCAAAGCCTGTCCCGATGGCCGAAAATGCCCGAATTTTAGCCAATTTTGTTGTTCTAATTAAAACTGTAGTACATAACAGCTTGAAATGTATGCCAAATGATAGAACTCGAAGAGGCCTAAATATAGTACCTGGGATTGTATTGTTAAATCCTGTCCCAAACATGGGTTTTCACCGGTTTTTTGGGTCAATTTTCATTAATGAAGATAGCAGCTTAAAATTCGTGCCAAATGATAGATATCGAAGAGCCTAAATAGAATATAAGGGTTTCCTCGTCGAATCATGTCCTAAACATTATTTGACACCCGTTTTTGGGGTCAACTTTTCTTAAATGAGTGGCAACTCATGTTTGGGACAGGATTCTACAAGGCAACTATATATTCTATTACGGCTCTTCGATATCTATCATTTGGCACAAATTTCAAGCTGTTATCTTCATTAATGAAAATTGACCTAAGAAACCGGTGAAAACCCATGTTTGGGGCAGGATTCAACAATGCAATTCCAGGTATTATAATTAGGCCTCTTCGAGTTCTATCATTTGGCATTCATTTCGAGCTGTTATGTAAAATTGGCTAAAATTCGGGCATTTTCGGCCATCGGGACAGGCTTTGGCAAGGCAACTCTAGATATTCTATTTAGGCTCGTCGAGCTCTATCATTTGGCATGCATCCCATCCTGTAATCTTATACACTCGACTTTTCTACAGCCGGCTCTTGGACTAAAATGTATGTACGTAGCAGTGGTGAATGCATGTGTTTGTTGTTTTGGTTATTTTCCTTAAGAAAAACGACGCGTTTGTTGTTAAAGCTAAAATTGGCTCATTTTTCCTATTTCGCCTGTCGCTGTTCTAGGATATTAGTATGAATTTTAACGAACTTTCGAAAAATAATTCAGTTTGTAGGCAGGGTTGCCAATAAGCAGATTTTGATGACAAAAAGCCGTTTATTACGGAAAACCAAACCCACTGATTCTTGTGTAAATTTTTTCGCTGAGTTCGAAAGAAAAAAATTGTCGAGTCAATTCCCCTCACTCGCCCACTCTTCTCACCAAAATTTTTAAAAAATCAAATTTTTGTTTCTAAATACAGCTGTTGACAACTAATTAGAAACAAAATCATTCGTTGTGTTATTGGTTGGTTTCTCTCATTTATTTTTCTATGTGTACCAGAAAATTAATTGTGGGACATAATGGCTTAAAAAAATAACATAGTTTACCTCAAATTCATAACATAAATAAGCCTTATGAGTAATTTTCTGCTCAAACCTCAGATTTGACTAGTCAAATAATTGGAAACATATAAGTAACACTACTCTACAAATTTACAAAAACTTGCACCACAACGAATGGCGATAACATTTTCAAACGTCACTTTTTCATAAAACCAATAATATAATGAAGAAATTTAAAAGAAAAAAAATTATGAAAACCCATTATGTATTGAGGAAATACCGATAATTTGAAAAAAAGTCCTTTCAGAATTTTTTTTCCTACATGTAATTTTAACATACAATGTTCAAATGACGATAACTTTGAAAAATGTGGCTTTCCAGACAAATAATAAAATATGGGTCTCTTGAAATTGAGCATAGAATGATACCTGTAAATTTTAAGCAAATTGATGACATTGATGTGGTCCGCCTTAGTTGATTAGAAATATAATGTTGTGCATTAATAAGAAAAAATTTTGTTTTCATTGATGTTAATAAAATACTCTAGTTATGACTTTTCTATAAACATAAATATGTATGTATACTTAAAGTTTTTATTTTGAAATTCTCTATAAGATAAAAGGGCTAACTTTTTGTAACCCACATAATTAATTCCAGATAGAGGGCTTCAAAGTTGGAATTTGTTTAAAAAAAGCGAAAAAAAGAATTTTATTTATCCATTTTCGATCATTACAGCCATAACATTAATACTACATAATAGCACACTTTGTACCTTAAAATGTTTGTAAGACTCTCCTCTACACTATAGAAAAATTTAAAAATAGTTTGGCTGACAATTAAAGTTCTTACAAGCATTTATGTGAAGTATGTTCTCTCAACAGTGCATTTTTTTGAGGTTTGCCATTTATATGGAAAATTGGGGTCAATCGAAAAAAAGTATTACGATATTCGAATTTTACGGAAAATTTCACTTAAGAAAATGCTATCGGAATTCGTTGTGGAAAATCTTGTTGAATAGTGTAATTAGCAAAAAATGGAAGAAAAATTTGATAAAAGAATCCAGAAACGATATTGTGATATTATCATTGTTTGTAGGAACACTTTTTGACCGAACCTGCTTATTAGCATATCCTTAATCATAGGTAAAAAGTGGCAAACACAGCTAAATTGCTCCAAAAAGATGGTATTCAATGCAGTTGATCATTTCAATAAGTATGAAACAGCAAAAAATGCTCTTCGTTAAACGAGACCTCGTGAGACTTCTGCGCACAAGGATCGCTAGATTGTGGGCTAGACAAAATTGGATCCTCATAAGACTGCTGCAGATATCGAACGCGAAATAATTGATTAATACGATACACAAATATCCAAACGAATTGTCGCTCGTCGATTTGTTGAGGCTGGTTGCATGCAGGTTGGCCGTCAACACTAAATGACGTTATAGTACAATGATTAATTAAATCAAGGAGAGCTGTATAACATTTTAAAGTTATTCTAGATTTTATTATATTAAAGTTTAACATTTCGGTTCAGGAAACCAGCGCAATTTCCTATTTTAAATCCATCTGCTATGTAATTATTCAACGGTTTCCATCTCAGCCTATCAGGTATTATCGTCTGAAAACTTTTAGTTAACTAACCGCTTTCAATTCAATAAACTTTAAAATACATCGATTATTCATTCTATCTGAAATTTCAGATTAAAAAGCACATCTTGTTCCGTTTTATATTTCAAAGATAGTTCAATTTTAATATGCTTACCTGTTGCAATACGATAAGTTGAAGATCGATCAATGGACAAGTCTCATAAATAATTTATGCACCTATGATTAATTTTTTTTTTGTTTTCAAGAAAATTATTAATATTTGTAAAAAAGACTGATTTGTTAACGGTCATATTTCGATCTTCTATTGTTGTCTGTTTATACAAAGCCCCAACTATCAGGCCAGATTCATAGATCTTTGGTATCTTACAACCTAAGTTAAGCTTAAGTTACCACAAATTACGAGGAAAAAATAATTTTGTTTTTTGTTGTCTCGTTCTATTCTAATGGCTGCTAATGATGAATTGTTATTGAGCTGATTTTCTTTTAATTCATTTTTGTGTCTTGTGCTTCAAAAAAATTCCTACCTGTCTGGCAGGTTTGCTCCGATGTCTGTTTGTCTGTCTGTCTGTGATGTTTCATTACAGCTGCTTATTGTTTTTTGTTTTCTTCGTTGTGGTTTTTGTTACTGTTACTGTAGTTGCTGCATGTACAAAGCATATGCTACCTCTAACTTGGCCAATACTGCAGACCAGGTTTAATTTAGCTCCGCATCAAGACCTGTTTTTAGTTCTTGTTATGCTACTATTGTCGCTTAAGCTGGTGTTAAAAAGTTGTAGCATTTATAACTGTAACTTGATGTAAATTTTTTAAATATCAATTATATACTTTTTTGTTTGGTGGTTTTTCGTATGATGCTGTTTCTATTAAGGAATTAGCTTGGTAACCTTAGGGCTTAAATTTTGTGCAATCTTCTGCTTTCGCCCTGTACTATTGAGTTTTTCGTTTCAAAAAATAAAGGGATAATGGATCTTTGCATATCGATTGTCAGATTTTGCCAGTAAGAAATCCTTTCTGAGGAAACAATTTTCAACTGCTAGGGCAAAGAAAGTGTATTTAAGTTGACGTAGCGGCGATTTTCAAAGCGTCATATGCAGTAAATCCTCTGGAAAGTGGGTTAAGAACCATATAACACATTTCACTGGCCAAAACTAATAACTGCTTTATTATCATGGTGATTTACTGGCAATGTATTTTTTATGTTGACTATAGGCTAAAACATGAACTCTGAGAAAAATCTTAACCCTAGTGCAACCGGGTCGAAAATGGAACTTACTAAATTTTTTTAAAAGTCCATAATTAATGAAATGAAAGGTGTGTTTTTATTTTTAGATTGTAGTATTAGATTAAGAAATACATAACGTTTACTTAAGCATCACTTTCTAAAGATAGATTAGCTAAAATGTAATTAAACATTATGAACTTACAGTCATTTTAGCAAAGACCAATATTGTAAATTTTACTTATTGATCAATGCTATTTTTTATTCAACAAACATGACAAAGATAACAAATGGAACAATTTAACCTGGTAATTGGTGACATATGTTTCGGCTATTACCACATAGCCTCATCAGACCAGTTTTTGGTTAATGTTGTACATGGAGTCGATCCCCTGACCGTACATGCATTTCAATTGCATATCTGTCGACGGCCGCTCTAACAACTGAGCTACTGAGGAACTGACCTTGAACTGTACAAATTGCGTATATCCATTTATTATCTCTTGTCACTTTCTCGCTTGTTGTCACAGCTGCTAAGCCATTGGCTTAGAGACTTGCTATGATTTTATTTTTCGAAAATTGTGGTGTTGCCAGCCACATATTTTTTGAAATTGGCGTGTTCTTCCGTATGGTTTAAGAAAGTTGATTTTTGCGACTGATTATTTTTATTATAATTAAACATTATGAACTTACAGTCATTTTAGCAAAGACCAATATTGTAAATTTTACTTATTGATCAATGCTATTTTTTATTCAACAAACATGACAAAGATAACAAATGGAACAATTTAACCTGGTAATTGGTGACATATGTTTCGGCTATTACCACATAGCCTCATCAGACCAGTTTTTGGTTAATGTTGTACATGGAGTCGATCCCCTGACCGTACATGCATTTCAATTGCATATCTGTCGACGGCCGCTCTAACAACTGAGCTACTGAGGAACTGACCTTGAACTGTACAAATTGCGTATATCCATTTATTATCTCTTGTCACTTTCTCGCTTGTTGTCACAGCTGCTAAGCCATTGGCTTAGAGACTTGCTATGATTTTATTTTTCGAAAATTGTGGTGTTGCCAGCCACATATTTTTTGAAATTGGCGTGTTCTTCCGTATGGTTTAAGAAAGTTGATTTTTGCGACTGATTATTTTTATTATAATTAAACATTATGAACTTACAGTCATTTTAGCAAAGACCAATATTGTAAATTTTACTTATTGATCAATGCTATTTTTTATTCAACAAACATGACAAAGATAACAAATGGAACAATTTAACCTGGTAATTGGTGACATATGTTTCGGCTATTACCACATAGCCTCATCAGACCAGTTTTTGGTTAATGTTGTACATGGAGTCGATCCCCTGACCGTACATGCATTTCAATTGCATATCTGTCGACGGCCGCTCTAACAACTGAGCTACTGAGGAACTGACCTTGAACTGTACAAATTGCGTATATCCATTTATTATCTCTTGTCACTTTCTCGCTTGTTGTCACAGCTGCTAAGCCATTGGCTTAGAGACTTGCTATGATTTTATTTTTCGAAAATTGTGGTGTTGCCAGCCACATATTTTTTGAAATTGGCGTGTTCTTCCGTATGGTTTAAGAAAGTTGATTTTTGCGACTGATTATTTTTATTATAATTAAACATTATGAACTTACAGTCATTTTAGCAAAGACCAATATTGTAAATTTTACTTATTGATCAATGCTATTTTTTATTCAACAAACATGACAAAGATAACAAATGGAACAATTTAACCTGGTAATTGGTGACATATGTTTCGGCTATTACCACATAGCCTCATCAGACCAGTTTTTGGTTAATGTTGTACATGGAGTCGATCCCCTGACCGTACATGCATTTCAATTGCATATCTGTCGACGGCCGCTCTAACAACTGAGCTACTGAGGAACTGACCTTGAACTGTACAAATTGCGTATATCCATTTATTATCTCTTGTCACTTTCTCGCTTGTTGTCACAGCTGCTAAGCCATTGGCTTAGAGACTTGCTATGATTTTATTTTTCGAAAATTGTGGTGTTGCCAGCCACATATTTTTTGAAATTGGCGTGTTCTTCCGTATGGTTTAAGAAAGTTGATTTTTGCGACTGATTATTTTTATTATAATTAAACATTATGAACTTACAGTCATTTTAGCAAAGACCAATATTGTAAATTTTACTTATTGATCAATGCTATTTTTTATTCAACAAACATGACAAAGATAACAAATGGAACAATTTAACCTGGTAATTGGTGACATATGTTTCGGCATTGATCAATAAGTAAAATTTACAATATTGGTCTTTGCTAAAATGACTGTAAGTTCATAATGTTTAATTATAATAAAAATAATCAGTCGCAAAAATCAACTTTCTTATTAGCTAAAATGTTTAAAAACATTGAACTTAGAATTTCGGTTTCCCCAATTCTTCCTCTTCTTCATTCTCGCGTGTTGTATAGCTTGTTAAGTTAAGATCTTCGACTGGGATTTTACACCTTAATAATCGGATCACTCTGTCGGAAGTTAGAGACCTTTTTAGTCTGAATGCGTCTATTTAAAGACAGCGAAGAAATTATTGGATAAGATGTGTCCATTGCCCTATGAAAGACGTCTAAAAGTGTATTAACGCGGCTACTTTTGCGTCTATCAGATTTGTATAATTTGTGTCGAGACTCTGCTAATTCTTCTCCAAAACAACCAACAGGAAGTACTAAACCCTCTATAATTTCCTTTGAATGAATAAGAATTTTGTGTAAAGTTGCTGTCATTGAGAGCCAGGAATACATGTTTTGAATAATTTTAGCGGTTTCAAAGCAGTAAACTTGAAATTTGCTTACATTTAATAGAAACTAACATGACATGCTTATTGAAATTATTTTTAGGCGAAAAATCAATCCCTTGTCAATGCCGGTGATTTGTGAAAAAAGTCCATGTTCCGCAAAAGCTCGGCGCGCAGTGTGCCATCGTTTGAACTCCCGAAACCACCTTCTTTCGGCTTAACCACTATGAGGCCAAACTACTTTCATTTCAATTTTAGATTTTTTTTCACAGAAAACCAAAATATATTTAAATGTTTTAAGTTAAATTACATTATACATACCATCATCAATTTTTTCCATTTTTATTTAAAAAATACAAACAAATTATTTAAATTACTTCACAATAGTTTAAAATAGAGTAAAAATCACCACTTGTTTGCGTTTTCACAGTAGAATGCAAATGCATAAACTTTGACACATCGCTAAAAAACGATAAATTATTTTTTCAAAAAACAAAATCCAATTTTGTTTGTTTTTGTATTCTCCGTTACACTACAACAACAAAACTTAAATAGCAACACTTGTACAAATTGAGTTTTGGCCAGACAAGTGTGCTATATGACCTAAAGTGCTATGGCAGAAATTGATAATCCATGCAATCTCACTGCTAATCTCAATTTTATAACCAATGTTGTAGAAATTCATCTTCTGCAAGCTGCAATTGACAAGCAACCACGGTGAAACATGAAACTAGTTGCCAGAGTTGTGACAACTTTACAGAAACTTTCCGTACCTAATCTGGGTCGAATGTGCTATCCGTCCATGCAGTCTCTACCAACCTATATCGACATACAGTTGCAGCGAATGGCTGTATTTTCACTGGCGAGTTTTTAAGATGAAGGGAAAACCACTACTTTGATCAACAAAATACATAGTCATGGAAATTGCTGCTGCTGAATGCCTCCCACTTTGTCGAGAGGATGAAAGGAGATGAAATCATTTTTAGATAAGGCACGGTCATAACCCAAAAGCCAAATGAGTGACAAAGATTGTCCCCACTGATATGAACAGTTATTGAGCAGGGTCCGTCCACGTTGCAGTCGTATACAGCAGTAGCATAAGCCAGCAATAGTAATCTGCCTAGTACGAGAGCCGTGATGAGCAAGCAGCCTCGAAGAGAGAGAGAAAAAAAAAAAAAAACAAACGGCTACAGTGATTCACTCTTCGAGGCCATTTTCTCATAAAATTTGCCTGGAAAGTTTTCGATGCTTGCGTAAGCTTCGCTCCATATAAATTTTTTTCGAATCCCGAAAATATTCTCGGTTTACGCAGCTTACACCGTTTTCGAGGAATACCCTCACTGTCAAATTGCCATTGCTCATTCGTTTACACATTTGCATAGATAGGGATGTTCCCGTAAACAATCTGGAGGAAAACTTTCGAGTTTTACATGTATTTCGAATTAATGAATTTAATGAACTTGATGTCGAGTTAGACAGTATTGCAGTTTAAATTTACACTCATTTTTACTTATTCACAAAAGCCTTAAATCGATTTGTGAAATAACTAATGAAGAATATGATCTTGTAGAACTTCGTGGCGCAATCGAGAAAAATCATCAAAATATGTGAGTTAATGAAATGATATTTCCGCCATCATTGAATAATGCCAAAAGCTTCAGAGAACCTTTCGCAATTCCTTTGTTGAAGGAGCGGTGGCTTTTGTATTTCGATTTCATATATATTGCTATGGTAATTTTAGCTAATATCTCACACTAATCAAGTGACGACTGTATTTCCACTAATATATCTACTGTCCGAATTTTGTTTATAATCTTTTCTCTCGGTTCTACGCTTAACCCCTTGAAAATGATGGCATTAACCTCTCTACTGCCATCCATTGCAACCTTAACTTCAGCAGCTTTATTAAAAACCATCCATCAACTCAATGTTGCGTCTGTCTGTTTCAAACTTACGGGTGTACTAATTCTGCGTTAAGACATTCCAACATGTCTTTCTTTCTTGGTGCTGCCTTCATGTCAACTGCATTTGTTGTTTTGTTTTTATTCTTATGCAGTTTTATTTTACTCATATTCTCTACTGTAGTTGCTTCTATCGTATCTTCAGAAACTGACTTTCTAAGCCTACACCTAAGCTTTAACTTCAGCTTCATTGAATCCAGCTAATGGAGTTCTTTTGTCATGGTGCGTGTTTGCACAACTGATGTGAGCGTCTGTCCGCCAATGCTTGCATGACTTTCAGCAATTTTGTCTGGCAATGAGCCGCGATTATCTTAGAAAGTTATAAAATGTTTTGAAGTTTTTTTCTTTCCTTTTCTAAATACCTGTTATGAACTTCACGTAAAATACCGTTAGATGCTATTGTTATGCTGTAATTTTTACAATTAAATTATCTTATTTTTTCATTTTTAGGTTAATCAGTCAATAAGTGATTTTCCAGTAATTAATTGATCGATGTTATTGAGAACATTGTTTGTCTGCTCCATTGATACTTAAATACCACTGTATATACGCTGAAAGCGAAATAATGAAATCGGGCGTGGCACATTCCATACAGGAAACAATATCAGTACATAAAGTCAAATGAGGTGCGATATTTCAATAAATTTTAGTTTTCTATTTTTAAAAATTTTTGCCTGTATCATAGTTAAATTTTATTCCTAATTGAACATAATAGTTACAACTTTAAAAATTGCATGGATCGCAGTTTTCGCCTGCGGAGCAATTTACAATATTTTCCCATACTAAATTACAATTAGACCAGAAAAAAAAATATGAAAAGTTTGAGAAACTTTTAAAAGGTTGAATTTTTCAACCACCTTGGTATTGTGGCTCTCAATAATCTCTGAGAGCTCCTCAGTATAGTTCGCATTTGTTTCGATTTTGTATTGCGATTTTGAAAATTGCTTTCTCAACGGCATTATCGCGATTTGGCTCATATTAACTTTAGAAGCTTTTTATTTAATATTAAATTATTTTGCTGACATAAGCGTTCTTTTGACGATAGCTGACTCCTTTTCGTATGACACTAGCTGACTCCTTTTTGTTTTAGAATAGCTTCGTAAGAAGAATTTGTAAAATTAATACATTTTATTATAAGTATAAAACTACTTTTTAATACAAAAATACTTGCATCGCTTTGAGATTCCATTTTATATTTGCTTATTTGACCGGCTGTTTGATTCTGAAATTTTTGACCAAAGGACAAAAGAGGTCAGTTGCCGCCCCCTTCCAACAGAAAATATGTTTTCTGTTTCTTAAATTATAAAAATTTCACTACTAAAAAAGGTCCTCACTTTTGGTCCTCGAAAACCCCAGCAAAATGAGATATACATACATATCGCTATATGCATTGCAATGCCGAAACCCGAGTCGAGTAAGTTGATATTCATAAAAATATCAAGTTATTCATAAAAATATCAAGATATTTATAAAAATAACATGATATTTATAAAATTATCAAGTTATTTTTTTGAATATCAACTGACTCGACTCGGGTTTCGGCATTGCAATTAATATAGCTTAAAAACTGCTAGGCGGAAGTATAAGCATAATAGTATAAGCTGTTTTTCAATGCATTTTTTTCAATGAAGTATAAAATCCAGTGGTTAATTCATTTTACCAAACTTTTTTTAAGCTGAATAATGACATTTGAATTAGTACATACTTTACGATTTCTCAAATTTTCAAAGACCCATATTTTGTAAACCAGTTGCCATTCTAAAAGTATTTTGTTTCTGTGTCGAGGACATACACAGGTACAGCATATTCAAATATATCTGAAATAGGAAACATGAATACCATTTTCCCTGTCCGCTTTGCGTGAAATGCCAGATATTTTACATTGAATTACAAAATCACCTTCACATTTTCTCGAATTATTTTCCATTTACTAAAAAAAAAAAAACAAAATACAAGTTATGCAAAAAATAAAATTTTAATTTTATAATACGAGAACCATTTTGCCGCCCCTCAAGTGGTGGCGGCCACGCCTTCGGCCCCTCTAGGTACGCTACTGCATGTTGGCAACTCGGTACTTAAAGAGAGCTTAGCTTACGAGGAAAAATCTATGGCCTCGCGAATAAAGAGCTACCCTCGAGCACCTAAATATCTTCGTCCTGCCGTGAAAATTAGTTTTTTTAAAGGGGGAGATAGAGTCAGGTTATCAGAAATGGATAGATAAAATTCGTCTGATTTTCCTACAACAAATTCCTTTTCAAAAGTTCGAGTAGTGTTAGATTTTTGTGTGCTAATTACGAGAAAAATTGTCAAAAAATTCCATCACGTAAGGTTTTTCAAATATTCTAATCTAAAAGTGTAAAAAACTCTGTTGACATATTTGAGGTTGTAAAGGATCTTCAAGTACAATTCTTGTTCTTTCAAATACCGTTTAGTTTTCTGAAATGTCTTTTCTTTTCACTGAGTTATCGCATTTTGATGTCTTTTGATATACAAATGTCTCTAATGAGTTTTCTGGTATAGGGATAAGATCTATCGTCAGGTGGAAGTTGTAACTGGTAGCCATTAATAGCGTCCAAATATTTCAATTTTTCCAGTTATAACTCCTTTACTTGGGAAGTATGAGGAGGAAAAAACACATCGATCGTTTGCAAAAATATTAACATATGAAAAGGATTAATTGAGTTATCGTGCTTTCAATTTTAAGTATTCTGGTCAATTTTGGTAAAACTAACACACTAAGTGGTTAAAAAACAGAAAAAAAAATAAGACTTACCGTAGAAGCTTAGCCATATAGCTGAACTTTGATTACATACATAGCTATGTATATACCTAACAAACAAAGCAGTTAATGCTCATAGCGCATAAAAATACTCCATTTTCGTATCAAATATAAATTAAAAATGCACTTAAAATCACTCCACAAATCACATATTCCTTAAAATATTCATATGAGTCATTATGGCACTACGCTTAAAAAAATAAAAAAAACTCTTTTTTCGTTTACAAAAATCATCTAAAGGGAGCAGCAGTCAATGTCCTTAACCTCTGCTTCGTAAGTTCTGTCTATTTTCGTTCCTGTCAATGACAACGAAGTCGGTAATCTTTCAGTTTAATGTAAGTCACAGTCCTCCTACATCACCATCGATTTGATACGCAGGTTATATGTTTTCCCTAACAATTATTTTCACTGAATTCTAAAAATTTCGTGGCACAGGCTCCAATGTTGAATCGGATCATATGCTGACAATATCCGATTTCCATTCAAACCAAACGACGAAAATAGATTGAGCTCAAATCACAAACTAAAATCTGCCGACATATATTGGAATGGAACATTTTGGGTAGCAGAAATGCGATCTTTTTAAGTAATCATAGAAACGATCATCATAGAAAATATACGTGAATCAAGAAAATCTTAAAAAGAATTGAATGCACTCGCTGCTGACTGTATACGATAGAAGATTTTTGTAGAGGCCGTAAGCTCTGTGAGGAGATAAAGAACACAAGAGAATTTTAGAATGATTTTAGCACCGCCTTCTCCTGCCCTCAGAAGCGAAAAGAGCGTATCTCAAAAAAATGCGTTTCGATATAATTGTTGTTTTGTTTATGTCAATTTGTTGAATTACCTGTAAAATTGAGATAAAGAAAATTCTCTTAAGAATTTTTTTTTATATGTTTGAACTAAAATACCAGCATTTGGAATAGATGCGTAATTTCTTAATATGATTTTTTTTAGATACGCTCTTTTCGTTTCTGAGGGCAGTATAGTAATGGCAAGTTAATACCTATATATGAGACATAATTTCTCAGTAAACAATTTCAATCGCGTAAGGTCCATATTTTAATCGCTGGGACGATGGTTTCGAACTCGCGCATTTTCTGATGCCAACCGATAGTTTGCTTGGAAGAAACTATGTATGTTTAAATTTTTCATTCATCTTACTACTTTTGTAGAAATTTCCTTAAAAAAACACTTATTTTTTTCGCATTTTTCCAAACTTTTAAGATCCGGGCGGCCGTGTTAATCTTGATAATTTCCCCACAAAATTTTGTAGGTCTCATTACTGATACGTGCACCTAATAGGAGGTGTATTCTTTGGAATTCGAAATTTGAAAAATAAGAACCACTCTTACATGTATAATCTAAGTTAATTGAACGCTTCACATATCAATAAAGTAATAAACCTTAAATTAATTAACTTTTTCATACTGTTACTAAACTTCACGAACGATTTATTGACTTAAAATGTGAGAATGTATTGACCATAAAATTTATTTTAACTTCGAAGCATGGTTAGCTACAGTATTTATCGATTTTCTTTCACATTTTGAAGCTTGTGTGTTACCAAAAATGATTAACTTTAATATTTCAAATATCCATTAGTATCTACAAAATGAACCTACCAAAAAGAAATGAATCAATCACTGGCATAAACTTTGAATACACAATACATGATATCCATACAAATCGTTGACATTTAAAAAAGTAATAGAAAATATAAGAAAAATAACATCGAACATTTAAAAACGTTACTCATTCTCATAAATACTCGTACCTATAGCTATGAAATAAAAATTGCAGTCCTAAGGCAACATGGTAAATTATTTTTTTTTTTTTTGCAACAGCGCATTCCTAAATACTTTGCGGGTATATACCATACAATCTGAAGTTGGGCAAAAAATTAATCACCCTCAACGTTATATTAATTAGTATGAGCTTAATAATAGCAAGAAAAACCAACAACAATGAGACTTAGTGTAAGAAATGGTATAGAATTTAGCCGTGGGGAATGTGAATGAGTGAATGATCGTGTCCGAGCCAGTGTGTGCAATTTAATATGGTAACATCAACGTATGTACATTAGGGTGATTCAAATTTTTTTTTTTTAGTTTTTTTTAAGGTGCTGTTGCTTAAAAAGTAAGTTTATGATATGAAGAAAAAGTTCACAAAATTTCAGCTCTGTAACTTAATTTTATAAGGTGGCGCCGGAGCCTGTTAGTTTTACATGTAAATTGTATGGAAAAATTATTTTTTACAAAAAAGGTATCTAAATGAATAGGTGATTAGTGTTGTTGAGCTGAAAAGGGTCGTTTTTCGACGTAATTTCTTACGCTGAATCCGAATCTGGCCACAGAATTGACCCATCATGTCGGAATCCTGAAATATTTGAGGTTAATTACCTGAAACATGATGTTTTTTGTCTATTTTCGAGGTCATGTATAGGATTCAAAGAAAGTTGATCAGCTTATTTTTAACAAAAGCATCATTTAGTACCATCCTTGCCCTTTAAAATGAGCTTTCAAGTGGTGATCTGTGATGCTTCCTTGCAAAGTTGCAGCCATTTCAAGGTGACATGAATTTGAAACCCGTTGGTTAATATTGTTGGGTTGCAACCCTTTGTAGGGGATCCAATTCATGTCACTTTAAAATGGCTATAACTTTGCAAGGAAACATCACAGATCACCACTTGAAAGCTCATTTTAAAGGGCAAGGATGGTACTAAATGATGCTTTTGTTAAAAATAAGCTGATCAACTTTCTTTGAATCCTATACATGACCTCGAAAATAGACAAAAAACATCATGTTTCAGGTAATTAACCTCAAATATTTCAGGATTCCGACATGATGGGTCGATTCTGTGGCCAGATTCGGATTCAGCGTAAAAAATTACGTCGAAAAACGACCCTTTTCAGCTCAACAACACTAATCACCTATTCATTTAGATACCTTTTTTGTAAAAAATAATTTTTCCATACAATTTACATGTAAAACTAACAGGCTCCGGCGCCACCTTATAAAATTGAGTTACAGAGCTGAAATTTTGTGAACTTTTTCTTCATATCATAAACTTACTTTTTAAGCAACAGCACCTTAAAAAAAACCAAAAAAAAAAAATTTGAATCACCCTAATGTACATATATAAAGATCGTGGCACCTTTCTTTTTTCACCCAAATGTTAAATAACAACAACAACAATAACAAAAAATAAACATTCTGAACTTGTCCTCCCAGTTGAAATTTGAAATAGAAGTGACCGAACTGGTAAAAACGTTTTGCAAACTGGAAATATCTTGCACAGAATCTAGAAGGATGGAAAGCTTCTAGCTGATATTGAAGCAAAGTTTTCATTTGAAAGATTAGTCACTTAAGTTTTTTACAACATGTCTCCATACCATCATTCCCATACTGTAATAAAAGTGGCTTTAAAATTATTTTTTTAACGAAATTTCAAAAGCCTTGGAACATAATTTTGATAATTCTTCAAAACTTCAACTCTTTGGAATGCAAAAGAGAAATATATTTTAGCCTGAATTTTGCAACCAATTTAGCGCTGAAAGCTTTAGGAAACTTAAGAATTTATTTTTTTTAAAATAAGTTAAGCAAAGAACTGCATATTTTACAAACAAAGCAGGTTCCAAAATGGATTTCCACAAGATTTTTAATTACTTTACAAGATGGCAATAAGCTAAGTTTTTTGTATTCTAGGGATATAGTACTTTTGTCTCCGATCACGATAAAAAGACATCTATACGCCTCAACACATAGATCATCAATATCCATTCATAAGAAAATCTCAAAACGAAATTTAATATTCAAAAAGCTGTTTGTTGATTTTTTGTTTGACGTTTGATTTTGAATGCGTTGCTAACATATTAAATGGATCGCCTCCTTTGATAAATTATCAATCTTAATTTTGAAACCACCTTATACACCGATGGGTCAAAGATGAACTGCGGGTAGGTGCTGAGGTCTACTCAAAATATAGAGACATTTTCAATCTTTTCGCTTACCTAACTCAGCTAGCGTTTTCCAAGCAGAAGTTTTTGCTATTCTAGAAGCCTGCAGGTTAGTTGGCTCTGAACTCGGAGACGATAAAATCTAAATTAGTAGAGCAATGCAAGAAAGAACTAGCTAGATTGGGGCGTCAGCTTGACGTAAGTCTTACATGGATTACGGGCCACAGGAACATTGAGGGTAAGGAATGAGCGGTTGAATTAGAAAGGTAAGGTTCCTCTATTGACGAAACTGAAGCGTGTACATTCCTCTAGGTATAGTTACGAGAAAGGTCTTCTCGCTTTTTCTTTCCGAGGCAGCAAAGAACAGGAGTATCCTAAAAACATTTAAAACATTGAGGACAATATGGCCAACCTATCACAATGCGAAAATCACTGACCTTCCCTCCAAGAGCCGCAGTGACATCGCGAGAATCACCGCGACTTGCGCACTGGATACTGGTATAGTAAAGAAAAAGGTCTGCTCGCTTTATCTTTTCGAGGCAACAAAGAACTGGAGGACACTAAAAACTTGTAAAACACCCATATCAATATGGCCAACCTATAACAATGTAAAAATCACTGACCTTCTTTCCAGGAGCCGCAGTGACATCGCGACAATCACCGCGACTTGCACTGGACACTGGACTATCGGCAAGCATGTTGAAAAACTAGGTATTCCATTCAACCCTTTTTGCCACAGTTGTTTGAATGTAAACGAGAAAGAATCAGTTCAGCCCTTGCCAGAACCAGGATCAGATACCTAGAACAAGCTTTCTTCAACAGCCTCAGTGAATTGGCCGAAAATGAAATCGGATCGCTGCTTAACTACCTAAACGGTACTAACTGGATATAGCTTTTATTGCTTTTAAGGCTTAATAAATTCTTTTGACAACTTTGTACCAGACTTGCGGGTCGCGTAGGTGGTATTAAAACGGCACAACTAGTACTACTTAAAGCTCACAGCATGCATGCTAAGCCACCACTCTAAACTAACCATTCAGAAGTTACTAGAAATCTGGCAACTAATATAAACGGACGTGCCAATCAGTTAGTTTTAGCTTTCAGCTTGTGGGGTGAACCGGAAACTAAAGGAGACCAGAGTCTCTTAATAAGCTAGTGACTCTCTCATTCTTAAATGCTTCCTCTACTTCACAAGAATATTTCTATCTGCCCCACGTACTTGCATCTTTCACCATCTAGTGCAGTGAGAAAAAGAGTTTCCGGTCTCTATTAGTATTTGAAGTGAGCATTGCAAAAAGTTTACTAACCATGAAAATTGATTTGTGCATAAAAATTCAAATTAAAGCTTGTGAACCATGTAGTTAAAACTTGTGAATTACTTTGATTAATAAACAACTTATCTTTAACAATCAAAGTTGTGTTTTTTACAATCTATTGATAGATTGAACTGAACCTCGATGACTTTTCAATAACCTTTACTACTGGGGTATTAATATGATTGTATGGTATGTTGACTTATCTTCTGTTTTTGTTGCTTCTTCCTTAGATTCTACTGCTTATAGTCAATGCGATCGTCGTTGTCGCTGTCGTATATGGTACGAATATGAGTATATCGAATCGCAACGATCGTGTCTTGTTATTTGGAATTTTTACGTGTTGCCTGCTAACCAGTTTTTTTAGTAGCCGCTAGCAGAGGTTGTTTTTCTAAAGCTCAGCTTAATATATCGAATCTACTGCTGTGGTTTCTGCTGACGTACAACAAAACTTCCAGTTACAACTTGGTATGAGTTGCAACCGGTAGGAATTGATCGCTCAAAGCAAACTTACCTGTGTATGGATCTTTCCAAAGCGTTGTTCGTTGCTGTTTGAGTCGCTGCTTGGTGCAGTTTTCAATTTTTTAACCAAAATTAGTTACTTTTAAACGTTGTAGCGATACGCAGGTAAAAAACTTTAAAGTAACAATATTAAGGCGCGCTTATTAGAGATAGTTCCCTCAAGCAAAACAAAAGAAAAGAAAAATAGTGAAAAGTGAGGAACGCACGCGTGCGCAAATAATTCAACTGTTTTATTTGTTCTGTAAATAATACACAAATATTTATCATCAAAATAGCTTATAAGAAAATTTTGCAGTGAAAATTTCCATATCATATTGCAACGAAAAATATATAAAATCAATTTTGTGGCAACTCAACCGTAGTGAAAAGAAAGATCTTGAATAATAAATAAAGAAGATAAAAAAGAGATATTGAAAATAAAAAAAAAAAATACATGAAAAAATAGTTGCGTTTAGTTTTTGCTTAAGAAAATATTTAATTAAGCCAAAAAATAGATATGGTTTAAAAAAAGTGTGAAAAAAATTTTGCTATATTTTCTGGTGTCTTAATTTTAAGGCAAAAAAGTCAAAAAAGGTGCTAATTTTAGTGTTGCTTGAAAAAAAAAAATAATCATAAAAATTAGCTACAATTTTACCCCATTTTATACTTTGCTGTGATCAATTTTTTTATAATTCTTCGGCGCTAGCAACAAAAGCTATTTTAGCCTACTGCTATGGATTACTTTTCAAAAATACAATCATTTACGGATATTTTTACGTTATACTTGAGCTATAACGCTTAATAAGTAAGTTTTTTATTTGTTACTTTATGTTTTTTCAATAAAAATCAACCAAATATTTTGGTAACAAGGTTTTTATTTGAAAATTGGCTAATTTCTTCAATAAAAAGTAACCGGTGTTACGATTTGTTTTACTTTATCTCTTTTAATTTTTTTAAGCTTTTTGTATATTACTAACACATATATGCCAATTGGACGAAATTTTATTCTTATTGTGTTCCTCAAAATAAAAAGTAACCGGTTCAGTGTATAAATAACCGGATCTGTAGTTCAAGACGATGGTTTTCTTAATGATATTATCGATTTATTTATTAAAATAGCTACTAATCAGTAAAATTGCAAGTTTTTCTAATTCTTTCATAATCAGGGTTTCTTACTGCCCAAATACTGTGTTCTTAATAATAGGAGCAACACCAAACAAAAGCAAATATAAAGAATTTTTCGTTAGATTTTAGTTATTAATACACTGGATAAAAGGCATTATGGACCAAGTTGTGTGTGTCAACTTTTAACAAGACGTTATACTCTCTTTTGCCCAAGATAAAATGCCGCTTCGTTGGGTCGTCCAGCAAGATAATGACCCGATGCACACCAGTAAACAGCCAAAAGAGTGGTTTCGGGTGAAAGGAGTTGAGGTTATACAGTGGCCTGCTCAGTCACCAGACCTAATTCCAATCGAAAACTTGTGGTGCGACATCAAAAAATATGTAAGCAATGCTAAGCCAACAAATAAAAAGCACATTTTAAGTGTCGTCCAAGAAGCCTGGACAAAGATATCTCCCACACGCTCCCAAAATCTTGTAGATTCAATGCCACGTCGCGGTGAAGCCCTTTCAAAAAAAAAAAATGACTTTTCGACTAAATATTAAGCTTAATTTTTGTTTTATCAACAAATAGTTTCAAAACTTTAAATTTGTGATTTCTTATTAGCATATATTCTTGATTTTAGCAAACACTCCTATTATTTTGAACAGCCAGAATATGAAGTTGAAGTAGAGTTTATTTGTTTTTTATATATGTATGTATTGTATTTAAGATCTTGTTTTTTTGTAAGAGTGCTGCTAAATACTAACAACTAACTTTCCTGAAATAAATTTTTTCTTTTAATACCTAAAATCTAACAAAAAATCCTTTTATTTGCTTTTGTGTGCTGTCGCTCCTATTATTATGAACACAACTGTAGCATTTTTCTGCAGAGGAAATGCGCAGCTACAGCGCTTCTACAGCTGTGTACAGTTGCAGAGGCGCAAAAAATTCTACTCGGTGGTCTCTTCTGTTATTGATGGATGAATTCAAGTACTTTAGCGAGTCCAGGTACTTCAATTCATATACATATCTCCTAAGCTAATGATTATCCCATTTTGAAACGTTGAAAATATTATTTTTATAATTTAGGCTATATTTTAAAACAAAAAAATTAATTTTAAATAAGCCAAAACCGAGCGACGGTCACCGATTACCGCGAATATGCAAAGTTTCGAGACAAAAGTTTCAAATGAGCGCACTCTCATAGAATCTGTACATGTCGAAACAGTTTTGTTTCGCAAAAGTTCCACTGCTTCAGCACAAAAAGTTTTGTATTTGTCTCAAAACGCAGTGAGCGCATTCCCATATGTACTA
This sequence comes from Tricholauxania praeusta, assembly GCA_949775025.1. Taxonomy (NCBI): domain Eukaryota; kingdom Metazoa; phylum Arthropoda; class Insecta; order Diptera; family Lauxaniidae; genus Tricholauxania; species Tricholauxania praeusta. The sequence continues at coordinate 99,605,546 of OX459030.1, read as the reverse complement.
ACGTGACGAAAACTGTTTTGTCGCAGTGAGTTACAGGCCTTACTCCGTTGAAATTTAGTTGCAATATGTACATCAGATCAAGCGTTTTCGTCTAAGTCTGCAAAAAGAAGAGCATAGTATGTGATATCTGTTGCGCGCCTCTCTCCATAACAGAACTACATTTCTTGAAAAATAAGGAGAGCAGGTTATAAGTTTTCGTTTTGCAGAAAGTGGACCAGCAGTTTTCGGTTATTCGGTTAGAACCTGTGCCTAGCCATTTATGTGAAGAAGATAAATAGATTGATAGAGAACTATTCAGAACTCAGCATGAGTATTGTTTCTTTATTGCTGAGTTTGAAACTCTTTTATTTCAAAATTAACTTGACAGTAAAATTACAGAAGCCTAGCTGATGTATTCAGTCTCCAAGCTGGAGCACTGTTTCATGAAATCCTCCTATAGAAACAAGGGTTTAGTGTACAAGATTTATATAAATTGTTTTACTTACTTTACCATCGGAGTCAATAATTGCTTAGCATCCCCAGTACTGCTCTTAATCAAAGGTTTTCTTTTCAGCATATTCCTATGTGATCACACTTTCTTGATTGGATTTCCAGCGGTTGACTGTGATAGCTAATCTATCAAAAAAATTACGAACTGTCGTCTTACTGCTCATCGTAAAATATTTTCAATTAGAAAGTTCAATATTTAATAGAACGCTATTCTCGTGATCTGGAGGTAATTCGAACTAGTCTTGCCTATGAAATCCGGATGGGTTGCAAGACTGGTTGGTGAAGTCGAAGTAAGAAATCTGAAACTGTAAGTTTCTACTGAGTGAATGTGCCAAATCGTAATGAAAAGTTAGATGGAATAGATTTGAGAAGCGGAGTATGACATCCGGCTTAATCGGGGACGTCTCGCTTATGAAGTCGCATGAATTTTAGTTTCAACCATGCACTGGGCTTCCTACTGATGGGTTATGGCTCTCTAGATGTATTCGTGCGTTAGATGTCGAAGGATGTGATTGGACTTTTGAGGTATCATTACATCATCACAAAGAATATTGGTGACCGTTCGGCAATAATGATTGTCCATTGGCTTTAGAAATATACTTGCTTCTAGAGAGCGGTTTTCCATTGGTTGTTTTTTTGTCGAGTGTTCCAACTTTAAATTCAAATTAAACAGCAACCAACTAAGCTACATCGGAACTCTCTAATTCGAAACTCGAACTGTCAATTCAATTTTTGATCACTTTTCAAGCAATTGGTGTTTTATGTCCACAATTGTCCGAGTTATGTTGGCTTCCATGGGGCCAATCATTGCTGGTCCATATCACCAATATTGGAGCTCATCTGGTAATAGATCACCTCAGCTACTTAGTTAGACCAAAGACTTTCCGGTACCACAGGTTTTCAGAAACCCCATGGATATATATTTATCTAGGTTGAGTATAGGTTTTTGGCTTATCATAAGATTTGAGGTTGTGTTTTATATTCAAAATTATGCCTAGAGTGCAGGACGCCATGTAGCAGGGGCTTACGTAAATCATTAAGAGATTTCTGTCGATATTGGCGCTATTATCGTAATCATAGATAGTAAAGCCTACGTGGCGAAAGAAATTAATCGGTCAACGCAATGCATTGAAAAGGTGAAATTTCAATTAAAGTTGAAATGATTTCTTGAAATAATGACATAAATTAGTCATTAAGATATATGAATTGACGCCATCGAACTTTTTCCCATCAGGATACGTAATTTAGCCTTTGCCAACTCTCCGACGAAGATTTTAGAGCTAAGTCACAATGCCGCTGTATTCTTTTTTTAGATTGTGACATAAAATCTTTTTAGGGATATTTTATGTATTCTCAAGGACAGTTTGTCAAAACGCAATGTGGAAAATTTTTTTTTGAATTTAAACAAGTTCATTCATCCTGACGACATGAAAATTTTCGTACTTTGCGATTTTTTACAAAGAATTCATGTCAATTGAATATTTTTTTGACGGCACATAAGAAAAGGTTTCCTCTACTCGTATATAAGGGTGATTTCTTTTATCATCTTGTCTACAGAGAAGATCAAGGGCTGGTTTTTTAGGTTTTGATTATTGCATTTGTATGTGAAAAATTTAGGTTTATAGTGATCTATTAGTATTAATGCGATAGTTATGAGAAAATTACTGCGGTACGGAAAGGCTTGAGACTTCAACATATATGTATAGCTAATGAAAAATTTTAGTAATGATTTGCTATATCTCGATAGTTTCTTTTGAGCATTTAATTACCTTTTATTAAGCTGAATTGCTATTTTTCATCTAACCGTTTCACAAACATAAAATTGGTAGTACGGCAAGCTCATACACAGATTGATTTATCATCCAAAGAGCGAAATTTGATTGCATGGGCAGCATGACATGAGCTCTTATGCTAAAATATCATTAATTTTTTTATAAAAATTTTTAACTTCTAAGTAATCGGTAGCAGGTTTTCATATACAATATTTTTGATTTTTTAAATATTTACTTTATTTAATATTTTCGAAGGCAATTCAAGTAAATTCCTATGTATATATATATTGATCATAAATATTTATTTTCACACATATTGTTGAACATTCGAATAAAATTCAATATTCTGGCGAACCTACCTTTAATTGCCAACAACACGTAGTATGTGGTTACAGTACTTGGTGTTGCAGCTGAGCATGACTCAACCTATGTCTTTTTTTATGCCTCTCAAAACTAATTATTTTTCGTCATAACTTTTTGTACATTCATTGCAGACTTACACGATCGGCTTATTAGTGTTGCAGCATTTTTGCAATTATTTCAAGATGATGATCTTATTCATTTTAATTTTTTTTTCACAACGGAAATAGTTTCAGTTGCAATTGTTGGAAATTGTTTTTATTACTTTTTTCTATACTCAACATCTGTATAAATGTAATGTACGAGTATATAAAGTATACCTACAATATTATGTATAATATCCGGGTTATTAACAATAAGTCATTATTATCTATTTCAAGCAGTACCTTTGAATCATATCCAAATCATCGTATTTACTCAGTGTAATGCACTATAGTATATCTTCTACTTGGCCGCATGTAATGCATTGACTTATTGCCTTCGATAATATTTTTATTATTTCCTTTTTAACATCATAGTCTTAATTTTTGTATGTTGCAAAAGATTCTTGACATTTTAACTTTTGTAGCTTCCTCTTGGAATTGCCATTGTTCTCCTGTTTCGATTTTTTTATTTATTACAATTTTCGCTTTTGCGTATCTTCTTTACTTATATATATGTATATATACATATGTCTGTGGCAATAAGGAATAACATCTAAAGTCGACCTGTGATGACAAAGCAAAACAAAGTAAGTCACATTCTCATACACAGAACTTATGTTGCTTTGTTTTGTTATCACAGACCGGCATAAGCTGTTATTCCTTATTGCCACAGATATGTAAATTTTTTTTTCGAACAGTCCTCTTTCTTGATTATCTTTTTTTGGACGCTATTCAGGTTCTTGTGCCAATTTTATGAAGTTGATGGTTCTTATGCAAAAAAAAAAACAATAGTTAAAGCTTAAGATATATGAAAATTCATTAATAAACATAGAATATTATATAGAAGTTCTTGAATCGTAAAAAAATTGCACAACTGGTAAGATGTTGGATGTAGCTCAAACCGAAGAATGCCCTCAGGACAGATCTATTGTTTTCAACGCTGTTGTACATACAGTAATCCCTCCTATTACACGATATGTTCGTTCCTCGTTATAGGAAAACGCGTTTTACGAGAATGCTCGTACAACGCGCTCGAATGACCCCTTATAACCCGTTACATACAAATTTTATAAGAACACAATTGACACCATGTGAAATCGCGTAATATGAAAACGCGTTATAAGAGTATCGTGTTATAGGGGGGATTGTTTGTAGTAAAATATATATATAACTAACGGCTATATGCTTAAAGCTCTAAGGTTAGGTTTAAAGGGTGGCTTGCATATAGCAAGTTTCACTCGGAGGCAGTTTGCCCATTGTGATACCTTACATACGTGGGTCAAAGTTATAATGGAACAGTTCGAATAAAAAAGTTTCTTACTAAATAGTAAATTAACTAAATATTTTTTTACAATTTCAAAATTTATTTTAGAAAGTGTAAATATTTAATTGACATGTATAATCAACAAAAATTTTTTTATAAAATTAGCGCTTAAAAAAAAAAAAAATAGCGAAAAATTAAAATACATGGAATTCTGTCACAAAGTTATTTTGGAACACCAAAGAAATTCACATAAAAATTTGTATTATTAAAGGATTTAATTTGTTTTTAATATTTAAAAGGTAGTCCTTTTAGTTGTATAATAACTCTCAAACGATTTGGCATCGGCTCTACCAACTTACGACATAAATAAACTGGGATATTGCCCCACTTTTCATTTTGGGCTGCTATCCACTCCGCTTTTTTAGTTATGTGGTAATTTTTTAGCTGCTGCTCCAAATAATTTCACACGTGTTCAATAACATTTAAGTCATGAGACTGTGGTGGAGCCTCCATCTCTCTGGAATAATTATAAAGCAGCCAGTTACGCACAACATACGCCTAGTGCTTCGGATCATTGTCCTGATATAATATAAACTCTTCGCCTATCCCCAACTTTCGAGCACTTTCTTTTACCTTTGCTTTTAGAATGCTTAAATAACATATTTTATCCATAATCCCTTCGATTATATACAGGTTTCCTGGTCCAGCAGCAGATACCACATCCCACACCATTACTGAACCTAATCCGTGCTTAATTGTTGGCCGAAGGTAAATTTTCTTGAGCTTCTCATTAGCTTTGCGTCAGAGATATGATTGTCCATCTGACCAGAAAATATTAAATTTGCTTTCATCTGTAAATAAAACTGTTTTCCAAAATGAAAAATACTTAACTGTATGTTCTTTTGCAAAGTCCTTTCGCTTTTGTACATTGGCCTTACACACGAATGTTTTTTTCCTAGCTACTCGTCCATTCAACAGATGTCTTCTAAGCACGTCTCTAATTGTTTCATGGCTAGCTTTCTTTTTAAGATACTTTTCGGTTTCAGATGCCAATTTTGGGACACTAATATGGGGATTTTTCTTAATTTCTTTTATTATTCAACATTTATCTGACGCATTAAAAATTTCCCTAGTACTCGGTATGGACTTGTTCTTAAGTTTATGGTATTTTCATACGTATATAGCTTAATTATGTTTAAAACAGTTGTTGGAGGACGATTAATAGTTTCACTGATATTTGGCACTAATTAGCCTGACTTTGACAACCGAATTAAAATTTCTCTTTGATTTACCGAGGTTTTCATAACGCGCGGCGCCATCTCGCTTATTACGGAAATAAAAATATTAATCGTTGATGAGTAACATGAATTATCGGATGATCCCTTAACTAGACAACACGATATGACACGAAAATTAAGTTTGCTGTAGTTTTGGTAGCGAATTTGTGGATTATTCACAAGGTGTTCCATTATAACTTTGTGACAGAGTTTCATGCATTTTCATTTTTCGTTAGTTTTTTAAAAAAAAAACGCTGATTTTATAAAAATTTTTTGTTGATAATAACTGTTTATTAAATACACTTTCTAAAATAGATTTTAAATTTGTAAAAAAATATCTAGTTAATTTACTATTTAGTAAGAAACTTTTTTGTTAATGCTGTTCCATTATAACTTTGATCCACTGCACATATAAATGGATGACCCCCTCTTTTCTACTTAAAAATCTCATTGACTGGGCGTAAACCACCCAGAAGCTTTGGTGAAGTTGAGGATGCTGGTAAGCCCCAACTCGGCTAGTTTCTCGAGACCAACAAAGAACGCAGAACCAAACTATTTGAATAGTTCTAATGAGAAAACTATTCAAATAGTTCATAGATCGGGCATTCGCAGAGTAGGTGCCTTACCGTCTCATCCTCTTCTTTGTCTCCACAACTCTTGCAGAAATCTCTGAAAGGGGCACCATATTTGGCGGCCATAGGGCCAATAACACAGTGCCTCGTCAGCGCTCCTACAACAGTTCTTAACTTTACTCTGCTGAACCTTTAGAGAGTTTATGTCGTTCCTTGATTCAGTTTAGGTCACGTGTTTCGAGACATTCTGCATCCGGCGGCATCCTAAGATCTATCACTTGTTGATTCTCCGGTTATTCTGATCCTATTTTGGCACATTCGTCAGCTTTCTGATCTCAAAGCACTGGAGTAAACTTACAAAAGTGTCAGTATTCAAAATTAAGTAGTAGACTCAGTGGAGTGTTTTAAAAATTCAAGGTTCTTTCTTGGAATACCTACATAAATAAATATGGTTGACAGTTCCTTAAGCAATTTATCAACAATAAATACATTTTGATAATTACTGCTATGGTAGTGATTTAAAGTTAAGACGCTGTTTTGTTTCCCTTGCAACCTCTTTTTTTTTTAATAAAATCTTTGTTTTTTGCTAAGAATCTTTAAAATAGTTATTTTTTGCTTAAAATTCTCTGAAAAGCTATGCGAAAGGATCTTGACTCATTCTTATTGAACAGATTGAGGTTGATTTAGTTAAAAAATATTGCTTTAGATTTCTCTGTTTTTCATTCCCGGGTACCAACAAAATCGCCATCAACGTTTTGAAAGAAAACGTTTATGGCTTTTTTTGATTCCTTTAAGGTCCCTTATATCAGAGTTAAGGGGTACATTATCATATTTTTTTTTTAACTTAATTCTTTAAGCGTGTCTAAGGAAGTAGAAATCTGCAGTCAATCTTCATTAATTTGGTTCACAGGCACGCGTACCGCCCATATAAATAAACCTTAACACTATATATAGAGAGTTTTTATATATAATGCAACCAATCGTTAAGCATATGTATATGTAACATACTAGGACTTGTTCCAGAGATTATTATCAGAGAATGTGGACACACTTTGGCAAAAGCGTTCCTCTTTCCACACAAGCAAGTGCAATTAAATGTATGCAATCAAACTTTTCATAAATCAAACAAAAATGCTATATTTTCAATTTGAGTGAATTTGGTTTACTATCCTAAATAACACAGGCAAACAGAAAACCCACTTATTCTTGTGTAAAATTCTTTACTGAGTTTAAGAAAAAAAAAATTCTCGAGCCAATTCCCCTCACTCCCCACACTCTCACCAAAATATTTGAAAAATTCAATTTTTGTTTCTAAATACATATATCTATCCTTTGTAAAATTCTTCGCTGAATTCTAAGAAAAAAAATCTTTTGTCCACCCAAACCCCCCACTCTTTTCACCAAAATATTTGATAAATTCAATTTTTTATTTGACTATTACAGGGAAGAATTCAATCTCAGCGAATAATTTCGGAAAGGATCAGTATATTTAGAAACAAAAATTTGATTTTTTACATAACGTGGAAAAAGTGGGGAAAATTGGGGGAGTGGAGGGTATTGGCTTGACAAAGTTTTTTTTTAATTTTTAGAATTTAGCGAAGAATTTTACAAAGGATAAGTATATTTAGAAACAAAAATTGGATTTTTTTAAATATTTTGGTGAGAAGAGTGTGGGAATTTTTATTTTTTTTTTCGAACTCAGCGAAGAATTTCACACAAGAATAAGTGGATTTTTTTTCCGAACCAACATTTTTTTTGTTGGTCTGTGTAATTCCTTAAGTACGGCTTGTAAAATTTTGCACCTCCCGGTTCCAAGCCCTCTTGTTGAAATTTGCCGAGTTTTTGTGTAGAGCTTGTATGAAGCATTACTAGTATATATGGAAAGTTTAATTGGGCTACTTTAAATAATTCTCTCAGTTTCCCATTTGAAAGTTTTGTGCGAGAGGTGCCTCTTGTCCGGAGATAGTTCAAACCACGTTGCGTATATGTGTAAAATTTCGTTGCATTACGTTAAGTATCTCTCTTAGTATAGCTTTTAAAAAGTTTTATTTGTATGGACGGTAGGCGTGTGGGTTAACCGATTTTTTCACTTTCAATCCTACGTGCTATGATTAAAGGTGCAGTCTGTGTATCATATTTCATTTAATTATTTTGCTTTGTTTTCCTGTAATCGTGATTTTCACATGCAGACAGACGAACATGACAAAATCGAATCAAGTGGTGACGCTGATCATAAGTATATAAACTTTTCTATACCTGTTACGCCTCCTTCTATGCGTTACAACCAAAAAGTCAAAATCAATATACACTGAGCGTGTGGTATAAAAAAATAGAAAGATTGTCAGATAGATAATTCAATAAATAAATTGACAAAGGGATGGAGATAGCAGCTTTTTTTACTGTTTCATTTTGTTTTGAAAAACTTTTTCTATTTGCTAACATATTTTCAGTGATTATGAAAGCCATAATATGCAAAAAATTGCAATTTCGTCATGACGAGCTTACTCGAAATAAACAGCTAAAAAGGTTAAGATTAATGCCTTTCATTTAATACCTTGCATGCACCTTCATATCTAAGGCTTTGTCTTAGGTTTTTATTTCTTTCAATTTATAAGATACATAAAAGCATTTTCTTATTTATGATACGCTTATTAAAGATTTGCTTTATTAAAATCGTTAACGATTCATATATTAAATTAGTGCTTTATTATTGTATTTTTCATTTAAAACTTTCGCTACATAGAAATTTTTATTACAAATAATTTATATTAAATGATGTCAGTAAATTTGCTCAAATATACATATGCAAGCATTTTAACAATACTACAGTAATTGATTGATTTCATTTGATTGGAAAGTTGCCGTAACTTTAATGTGAACTATTAGCAAATTACAAAAATTGTAATTCTGGTTATGATTCGAATTCAATATGATACTTTTGATATTATTATTAATAACTACGTTCACTTACGATAATGCATTATTCTAATTTACAGGACTTGGTCCGAAAAGCATTACTGTACTCGAAAAATCCATGCAAAAAGTTATTTCTGACGAAGTCCTGTAAATTTAAACTAAAGCATTACTGTAAGGGGAATAGGCATAATATGTACATGATGTTGATTCTATGAAATTAAACATTTAAGCAAAAAACGTGCCAATTAAAATTACTGGACTTACATATAAGTATATCAATACATTTATGGATTAAACTTGAAACCGTTAAGATTTGTTGGTATATTTATTCAGCTTATTCCGTAAGATACTTACATATAGACGGAGAGCCAGCTGTAGAAAAGTCGAGTGTATAAGATTACAGGATGGTATATACTGGAAAGGTAGTAACGTACTTTGGTGAAACTAACCTACCAGAGTTGCCTTGCCAAAGCCTGTCTCGATGGCCGAAAAAATCCGACTTTTGACCGATTTTTTTTTTAATAAAAGTGTATAAGATTACAGCTTGAAATGTATGGCAAGTGATAGAGAGCTCAAAGAGCCTAAATAGAATATATAGGGTTGCTTTGCCAAATGGTTACCATTGACCATCCGTTTTTTGGGCCAACATACATACATATATGAGACATTCGTTTACAAACCTAACACTTTCCGACCGACCCGTTTTAAAATTGCTTAAATTTTTTTACTTTTTTTCAGCATTATATGAGTGAACACATGTTTCAAAAATTTATTATTTTACTATCGAGTTGTGAAATTTGAACGTTTTACGTTTTTTGATGTTTTATGGACATATTCAAATTGTCGTGTCTCTGGTAAATGCTAACGGAAAAATAATTCAAAAATGGCAAGAGACCGGAAACTTTGTCGGAAATGAACAACTTTTTTTTTAATAAAAGATTACCAAAATGCCACAAAATCGCCGGAGCCCGAATTTAGAAAAAAAATTTCGTTTTTTTATTATTTTAAGTTAAGACAAAAAAAAATGTTTATGAACCACAAAAAAAAATAAAACATTTGAAAACATGGAATTTAACTTAAAATAATAAAAACGAATTTTTCTTTTCGAAATTTGGGCTCCGAAGATTTCTTTGCATTTTAGCTATGATAATTTTTAAAAAATAATTTAAAAAGGAAAATTGTTCATTTCCGAGAAAATTTCCGGTCTCAAACAATTTTTGAACCATAAAATGTACAAATTTGTACAAATTATCTCGATCGGATGTGATTTTTCCACCTATTATTCCAACTTAAATGTGTAAAAAATTTTATTATTTATTTTATTAAGGTTAGAAAGATCAGGTACAGAAGGCTTAAAAAAAGCTCAAAAAGTTTTTAACTTAAAAAAAAAAGCTAAAACAAAAACTTTAAACAATAGTCCCGCCATTCGCGTGTCATTTTCATTAAACAGCTGTCACCATTACGCAATAAATATTCAAAGTGTTCCACGCTCTTAATTGAAGTTAAAAATCTTCGAGTGTCTATTCGTGCATATCAAAAATTCCTAAACATCCGAAAATGGCTAATTCAAAGCAATTTAAATTGACATTTTTTTTCTTCAAAATAACTTACGAAACAAATTGGTTACGCTAACTAACCGTAGATGGAACTGTTGACGCTTTTGATATGGAAGAAAATGTCATAAATTATCGTCAAAAACCTCTAGTGGATTTGCTTAGGTAGTCAAAATAAGGGAATCACAAACATTTACATATCACGAAAACAGCTGTGTAGAGTAAAAAATAATGTAGGTGCGACTTGAAAATACATCTTTTTGGGTTGTTTATTTATTATTTGTACGACTGCGGTTAAGTTCATTTAATTTCATCGAAAAAAAATAAATACTTTTGGCCAAAAGTGTTTTAGCCTAGTTTAGTTATTTTTTTTATGAAATACTATGAGTTAATGCATAAGATCTTCTTTAATATTTAGCAACAGCAAAAGCGAATTATCTTTTAAATGTTTCATTATTAAATTGCACTAAATGTTAAATGAGGTTTTGAAGAACTGTCTAGGACTCTAGGTCCACAAACTCATATTAATCTCGATATGCCTTTTAAGCAAAAAAGGTTGAAAAAACTTTTTTAAAATACGCCTGAAGTTTCCAAAAATACATAGACTAAGGAGTTTTTGATTAATTTTCAAAAACATGTTTGTTCAGTATATCGTGATCTTCAATTAATGATGAAATATTAGCTGATTGCTTTTATTAACCATTAGCAGGTCTGGAAGATATTGTTCTGCCCTTACCGGTAGATAGGTCTTATATATGTACCAAGTCTCATTCATTTGCATTTGCATCAAAGTGCAACAATTTTGCTTTTTCTCATATGAGAGGCGTGGTACCGCCCATTTTTTTCATTGAAACTTACTTTTTCCATATCATTTATATGTATCAAGTTTCATTCATCTGTGTCAAATAGTTGATGAGATATGATGAATTTTATTTTTTTCTAATATAGAGGGGGGTAGCATCATTGCCCATTTTATCCAAACCAAACTATGCTAAGGACATTTCACAAACCGTAAGAAACATGTGTACATGTATACAGGGTGTTTTTTTCAAACTTTTGGAGTGGGATTTTATTTATTTTTTCCTATATTATAGCTTGAGGAATAAAAATAATTGTCCCAACATTTGAGCTTCTTAGCTCAAACCTGTAAACGGCGCGGGCAGAGTTTACGTCCAATTTCGTTGAAATTTAACGAAAAAACCTACTTACAAAAACGAAGAAAAAGTCGGCGTTAGGTGCCAAGATATAGAGTTTTGTGATTTTTAGTTGAATGGGGGACGCCACCCACTGTTGTTAAACCACGCCCACATTTTTCGTGTGACTAAAAATGCGGAAAAAATACACCCGAAGGAGGTATTTTTATTTTTTTTTTTAAATTTGTTGTCCTATATGGCTATATAATAGAATTGGGTTTGAAGAAAATTCCACCAAAATTTCAGCTTCCTAGATCAAAACTGCGAACGGCGCATCCACTTTGTTTCCTAGTACAATTCATATGAAAAACGAAAAAGCAAAACAACGAAAAACAGAACTTTGTTTGCGTTCTAGTAAATTTTGTGTTTTTCGTTCTTTTTCCGTGTCATTTAGTTGCTGAAAAATGTTGGTATTTTCTCATATGCGAGGTGTGGTAGCACCCATTTTTTCATTCCAACCTACTTTCATCCGTACGTTTTATATATGTACCAAGTCTCATTCATCTGCGTCAAATGGTTGATAAGATATGATGAATTTTATTTTTCTCAAATGTGGAGGGGAGTGGCATCTAAATTTACTAAATCTTTCGGCGATCGGATGAACGGTGTCTGAGTCCATACCCAGTAGGCAAGGGCAGGAGCTAACAGTGCTTCTAGAAGGCCTTCCTTGGTAAGTATAAGGCCTTCCACCTTTCTTTCAAACGTACTTTCTTTTTTATATGAAATGGCCGAAGAAAACAGGCCTTCCTAAGCAGGCTTCTTAAGACCGCTTACCGTAGAAGGACCCTCAGAAGTACTTGGCAAAAATTTAATTTTAATACATCGTAATATTAATTGTTTTGTTTTTTTTTTATCCGCGCTATCTCACTTGCGTTGATATTTTTTTAAATATTTTTTTTTGTGATGTTTCTTAATTTACAATTTGACAAAGAATACACATAACTCTACCTCCTTAACATATCATGAAACAACAGAAGACTAGCCAGGCAATATGCACACTTCTCTTAATTTCTAACAATGCATATGACAAAAAAGTAATGCCGAATCATAAAAAATTGCAATACATGAAATAAAAAAGAAACAGAAAAGCGCTAAAGTAAATGGAGTCCTTCTTCTTTGCCTTCTAATATCAGGCCTGATAGCACGTCTCCTGTGGGAAGGCATATTATGCCTTCTGTGATTGTATTTTTATTTGTATGAAAATCTAGTTTTGAGAAGTCCTTACATAATCGCAGCAGTGCTAGCAGGCCTTCTCCGAGTAAGGCCTTGCTCATTTGCCTGCTGGGTATATAACACTACCACACATTGAAATCACACTATCACATATGAAACTGAAACTGTAAACTAAAATAAATTGAGAACCAAGCGAGACACAACAGTTTCTTCCTAAAGTAAGTATATTTTTACCCGATTGAATACTATGAATTCAAATGAACTTTTTATTTTCATTAATATATTTATAATGTATTTGAAATAAAAATCCAATGTGCAAATACGAGGCCGAAAAAAATATACCGATCATTTGTACGTCCCGTGTTTCTTATAAAAGTTACGGAGACAGGCTGTTGAAATACAGCACCATTCCCAAAAATACAGGACGTATGATAACCGTAGCTAGAGATAGCTGCAGAACAGAAAATTCACCAATCCCATTTAAACAGGTAAAATGACCACAATTTTATGGCAAACATCTCATACGTCTCTGCAGGGTGGTTTAATTATTGGTACTTCATTTCTTTAAACAAATACAAATTTTAAACATTTCCTATTCAGTTTCTTTTGCAAATTTTCCCCTTTTGTATTTGAAATATTTCATCTCTGCCAATTTCCTAAGCGCAGATGTTTTGCTACAACAATTGTTGTTAATTATTGCATTTTTACATGCAATATTTTCTGGATGACTGAGTTTTCGTTGCTTGTTGCTGCTTCTTTCACTTTTTTTCTAATTCATTATTTTTTATATCTTCGTTTTTTTGTTGTTGTCGAAAAGATGAAGAAAAATGCAGAACTAACGTAAAAATGTTTCCAGCGCATTTTATCATAGTTAGTTAACAGAATGCGGTCTTTAAATCACGTCAAGCGTAACGTGCTAGACTGTGAAAACTATGCAAACAGGTGGACTGTCATTCTTTGGAGTTCGTGTTGGTTAGTGTTGAGAGGATAATGACATTTGAAAATATAGGCAGATAAAAGCGTTTCGTTCAAAAATTATATAGTGCTTAGTAATAGGATAGTGGAGACAAATGGCTTGTGGTTTGTATCTAAGGTGTGCTTGATTGGTGTCTTATATGATTTTTGGTCTTGGTTTGAAAGTAGGTAGAATAATACCTTCACTGAATTGTGAACTTTTCATGGTTGGTACATTTTAATTAAAATTTATTAAAAAGTAATTCAATTAGAAAGTAATACACTGTGTACATTTTATATTTGTTTCCCTTACCAGAATGCATTATTTGTTGTTATAAAGTAAAGTCTTCGTAACCAAATTAACAATTAAAAAACTTTTGTTGCCTTTTACCAATTTTTTATCATAACAAATTATTCATAGTTCTTTTAGAATTTCAAATTCAAATGAATACTGTAATATGTGCGTATATCGAATTGGCATAGCCGCAGTAATTGTTTTTGTACAGTTGCAAGCACAAGTCACCGCACGTCTGCAAGCGTAAAATTTTATCTAAATTATGTAAAATTTCACACAGTGCTTATTGGGACACTGGGTTTTTTTTTTGCAATTGCGGTGAAACAGTAGAATCGTAGTGTATATTCGTAAGTTAAAGCGTGTACGCTTGCACAAAATTAATTACTGTAACTAAGTCAATTCGATGTACAGTTTTTTTCTTTCAAATCTGTTATCCGAAAAGAATGGTACTTAATATGGTAACAATAAAATTTGCTAGAAACTATAGAAATTATTTAAATTTTAATTTTGAAATTGTTTTTTTATACTTGGGAACTCCACTTCCTGCTCGCTTTGGTCACCAACACACTTTGTTTCGGTTGTGAACTTTGGGCCCCCAAACTCTTTTTCTTTAACATGTTCCTTTTGTATAAGAACCAGGCAAGGAATAACGTAGATATCAATTTAGTTTGTAGCTGAACCATTTTCACAGTTGCATTTAATGTAACAACTAAATTCTACATTTCTTTAGCAACAAAAAGTATGCTATGGTACATATGTTTTCATCTTATATATGTTTTATTTTGTTCTTTTATCTTTCTTCTTTTATTAACGCAAATTTTTTGACACCAAAAATTATTTTGTATATGTAATTGTAAGAAATAAAACCTACCTGTGGGGTAGGGTAATTTGCCATGCGTACCAAGTTAAAATATTGTATGCTCCGATCCTGTTCAGATTTTGGTTATTTGTAGTTATAGTTGAAATCAATTAAATTCCGATTCCAATTAAATTTTACTCCAAAGCTATTAGCTTCCAAAGTACAGAGGTATAAAGTTGGTAATATTCGTCATTTTTTCTACGTAATACTGTTTTTAAAAATTTAGTGCTAGGATTTCAATTGTAAATTAGGAATTTTAATTTAAATTATAATTCAATTTATATTTTTCATATTCGTATTGTATTTTAAAATTCGTATTCGAATTTTAAATATTCGTATTGTACTTTATTCGCATTAATAGATACGTGTTTGCTATGTCCAATCACATCAATTTCCGATTTCAATCATTCCTCCATAAGTGGTGTAATAATTTCAAGAAGTCTTAATATGCTTCTTCAGACATTCTTAGTAAATCCTGAAGTCATCAAGTTGTAGTCTCAGTTCATCAATTAAATAAACGCTCCAAATCGTTTGTGATTTCTCTTACTTTTTTGCAGTTAAAAATCGACACCACTGCCAGCAGAACGTTGCTATCATTTTCGAAGCAAAAACTGAACTAAATTTAGAATCGAGCTTGGAAATATTTTCTCCATGTTCGTTGTTCTGCGTGCGCATTTGTACGTTCATCGTACAACGAATAAAACAACGAGCGTGTAAAACTAGCTTAATAGGTTTTCATGTCATTTCCTCCACATAAAAATTGCGTTTCATAATAAGTGAACGACGCCTTATAAAAAATATGGGCAAGTCTAGCAAGAACTTACACTTTCAAGTTTTGAATTTAAATTGTTATTATCTCTTATATTATTTGGATTTTCCAAACAATTTTTTATATCAATATTTACTAAATGAAGCCAATTCGAGGAGCAAGAAATCTAATATATGAATTTATGCATTTGCCTATCTAATTTGGTACGTGTGTAAAGGTTGTATTTTTTCCCATTCGCTCTCAGAAATGATTAGTTTTTCTTTAGATATTTAATATGAACATTAGGGTGATTCAGATTTTTTTTTTTTGTTTTTTTTAAGGTGCTGTTGCTTAAAAAGTAAGTTTATGATATGAAGAAAATGCTCACGAAAATTCAGCTCTGTAACTCAATTTTATAAGGTGGCGCCGGAGCCTGTTAGTTTTACATGTAAATTGTATGGAAAAATTATTTTTTACAAAAAAGGTATCTAAATCAATAGGTGATTAGTGTTGTTGAGCTGAAAAGGGTAGTTTTTCAAGGTAATTTTTTACGCTGAATCCGGATCTGGACTCAGAATTGACCCATCATGTCGGAATCTTGAAATATTTGAGGCTAAGTACCTAAAACATGATGTTTTTTGTCTACTTTCGAGGCCATGTATAGAATTCAAAGAAAATTGATCAGCTTATTTTTAACAAAAGCATCATTTAGTACCATCCTTGTCCTTTAAAATGAGATTTCAAGTGGTGATCTGTGATGCTTCCTTGCAAAGTTGCAGCCATTTCAAGGTGACATGAATTTGAGACCCGTTGGTTAATATTGTTGGGTTGCAACCTTTTGTAGGGGATCCAATTCATGTCACTTTAAAATGGCTATAACTTTGCAAGGAAACATCACAGATCACCACTTGAAATCTCATTTTAAAGGGCAAGGATGGTACTAAATGATGCTTTTGTTAAAAATAAGCTGAACAACTTTCTTTGAATCCTATACATGGCCTCGAAAGTAGACAAAAAACATCATGTTTTAGGTACTTAGCCTCAAATATTTCAGGATTCCGACATGATGGGTCAATTCTGAGGCCAGATTCGGATTCAGCGTAAAAAATTACCTTGAAAAACTACCCTTTTCAGCTCAACAACACTAATCACCTATTGATTTAGATACCTTTTTTGTAAAAAATAATTTTTCCATACAATTTATATGTAAAACTAACAGGCTCCGGCGCCACCTTATAAAATTGAGTTACAGAGCTGAATTTTCGTGAGCTTTTTCTTCATATCATAAACTTACTTTTTAAGCAACAGCACCTTAAAAAAAACAAAAAAAAAAAAATCTGAATCACCCTAATGAACATATGAACTAAAAATGGCGTTTTTAAATTCTTTTCGCTTGTGATTTTAGTATAGAGCCTTCAAGTTTTTGACATGCTAGAAAAAATTTAGTTTCCAATTTAAATTTTATTAAGATTGTCGAAGGACTATAAAAATCTTTTCAGTCTAATATTAGTAGCGTGTAAATAATATTGTTTCTAAGAGGTGCATACGAACTTTCATCCGAAATGAGAAGAGTGTACTTGCAGTTTGAAAAAATAATTTCTTTCAATAAGAAAGTGCAAGTTTATGCGTAAATGTTCCACCCATACTTTATATCTCCCGTTTGAACGCGCAACGCCGTCTGCCAATATTATATATCGTTGAAAAGGTATTACTTTCTTCTTTTCAATTCGGCCGAAAAGCCTCAGAATCGTACGAATTATTGAAAAAGTTTACGGTAATGAGTGTTTAAGCCGAGCAACGCTTTTCGTCAAAGTACTGCCTAAAAGTCGCCCGAAGAACCGAAAACTCAAAAAACCAGTCAAATACCATCAAAAATTAAAACAATGCTGATCGTTTTCTACGATAGCAAAGCTTTTATGCATTACGAGTTTCTTCCAAGTGGCTGAACAGTAACTGCAGTACTCTACCTTGAAATCCCATGCAGTTTGGTTGTAAAAATTCGACGTATGTTGCGAAATTACAAAGATCCGGAAAGTTGGTGTTTGTTGCACAACAACACCCCTATTTAAAATGTCATTTGGATACGTTGAATTTCTACCACCCGTCGTATTCGCCTGATTTAGCACCGTTTGAAACTAAAACGACTACTGAAGTCAATATCGGTTGAGGACATGTGCCAATGGTTTGAATCACTTTTGAGTGTGTAGATGTGAATGGGGAGTACTTTGAAAAACAAATGAAAAGTTTTCAAAAATATTGCATTGTTTGGATTTGATGAGAAAAATCTGGGTGGAAAATTGTCGCACTGTGTATCATTGCAACCTGTGAAAATTAGTGCATAGCTATATTTTGCAGCGTGTCCTCCCTGGAAGTAAACTGGGTTGGTACCCGCCACGTAAAAAAAACACTCCAATGAAGACTAAAAAAGCCTCGGATAATGAACCCCTCAACGTTGACGACCACTGCAAACAAAAAAAGGACTATGATTTAAGGATATGCACCTGGAATATCCGGACCCTCAATAGGGAAGGTGCCTCTATCGAATTGGCGGATGCCCTCGGAAAAATTTAGGCTGACATCACCGCCATCCAGGAAATAAGATGGATAGGACAAGGTTGCTCTAAGCAAGCAAGTTGCGATATCTACTACAGCTGTCATGCGGAGAGGCGCGAATTGGGATGCGGATTCGTAGTAAGCAAGAGACTTCGCCACCATATCTCCAGGTTCACACCTGTGAGCGAAAGGTTGGCTACGATCCGCGTCAAGGCTCGATTTTTCAACATCAGCTTGATTTGCGCGCACGCCCCGACGGAGGAAAAGGACGATGCTGTCAAAGATGCCTTCTATGCGAGACTCGAGGAAGTATACGACTGCTGCCCGGCCCATGACGTTAAAATTGTACTCGGGGATTTCAACGGAAAGGTCGGAAGAGAAGGTATATTTGGCCCCACTGTCGGTCAGTTCAGCCTTCAAGAGACCACCTCAAACAACGGTCTACGGCTGATCGACTTCGCCGCGGCGCGAAACATGGTAGTAAGTAGCACCAGATTTCAACACCTCGATATCCACAAGGCCACCTGGCTGTCCCCTGATTAGAAAACACGCAACCGAATCGATCATGTTGTGGTCGACGGAAGGCATGCTTCCATAGTGTTAGATGTTCGTACGTTCCGGGGAGTCAATATTGACTCCGATCATTATCTTGTTGCAGCCAAGATACGCATGCGGCTGTGCAATGCAAAGGATGTACGCTCTGGTACGCAACGAAAGCTGGACGTCGCTAAGCTGCAATCACATCGGACGGCCGAAGCCTATTCCGCTCGCCTCTCAGAACCGCTCCTTCAACCTGACTCTCTACCCGATGATGCCGGTGGACTTTGGGCGCATATATCCCGCTCCATGCGCTCTGCCGCTGAGGAAGTCATTGGTTTCCGACGCCCACTTCCGCGAAATCAATGGTATGACCAGGAGTGTCGCGAAGCTACTGCAGTGAAAAACGCCGCCTACAAAAGAACCCTGCAGTCAGCAGCAACGCGAGCCGTGCACAAAAACTACCGGGAAAAGAGAAAGGATGAGAGGCGCCTTTTCAAACGCAAGAAACGAGAGCAGGAAAGGCACGAGCGTGAGAAACTCGAAGTGTTACGGGGCAGGAATGATGCTCGAAAATTTTACCAACAAGTCAAGCGTCTGACCCAAGGTTTCAAGCCCGGAGCATCAACCTGTAAAGATGACCATGGAAATCTAGTTACGGATACGCAGGGTACACTGAGATTATGGAGGGAACACTTTTCCAAGCTGCTTGCTGGAGATGACTCCACCAATCCCGCCTTTGGAGAAATTAACCCGATGCCACCAATCAACGACGATGGTGTGGACGTACCACCACCTAGCCATGACGCGGTACGAGTTGTGATCCAACGACTTAAGAACAACAAAGCGGCTGGTGCCGATGGCCTGCCTGCTGAATTGTTCAAGACCGGCGGCGATGAGCTGATAGGGTGTATGCATCAACTCATCTGCAAAATATGGCTAGTTGAAAGCATGCCCGACGATTGGAATCTCAGTGTCCTTTGTCCTGTGCTGAAGAAAGGTGACCCGACAATCTGCGCTAACTACCGGGGAATCAGTCTTCTTGCCATCTCTTACAAGGTCCTGTCGACTGTACTGTGTGAAAGACTTAAGCCGTTTGCCAACACACTGATTGGGCCTTATCAGTGCGGCTTTAGACCTGGTAAGTCCACCATAGACCAGATCTTCACACTACGTCAAATCCTGGAAAAACCCCACGAAAAACAGATCGATACCCATCATCTCTTTATCGATTTTAAAGCAGATTTCGATAGCCCGATACGGGATTGCCTGTATACCACCATGTCTGAGTTCGGTATACCTGCGAAGCTGGTGCGGCTTTGCAGAATGACGTTGAGCAACACAGCCAGCTCCGTCAGAGTAGGAAGGGACCTCTCCGAGCCATTTGATACCGAACGAGGTTTCAGACAGGGCGATCCACTATCCTGCAACCTCTTCAACTTTGTGATGGAAGCGGTGTTGCGAAGAGCCAGTGTACATCGTAATGGCACTATTTTCTACAAAAGTGTACAGCTCCTTGCATATGCCGATGATATTGATATAATTGGACGTTGTAAGCGAGATGTTACTGCTTCGTTCTCTGCTATCGAAAAAGAGTCAGCGAAAGTGGGTTTGACGGTGAACGCGAGCAAAACAAAGTATATGCTGTCCACAAACAGGGAGACGCGGCGTATTGGATCCTTTGTTACTGCGAACAACTATACTTTCGAAGTTGTCAAGGAATTCACCTATCTTGGCACCGCCGTGAACACTCAAAACGATGTCAGCCTGGAGATAAAGCGAAGACTAACTCTTGCTAATAAGTGTTACTATGGTCTCAGTAAGTAATTGAGTAGTAGAGACCTATCTCGCCCGACAAAACTGACACTCTACAAGACGCTCATCTTACCCGTGCTACTTTACGGCGCAGAAGCATGGGTTGTGTCGCAGACTGATGCAGCCACGCTTGGGGTGTTTGAGAGAAAAATTCTTCGCAAAATCTTCGGTCCTGTTCACGTCGGCGACGACTACCGTATTCGAATGAACCACGAACTGTACGAGCTCTACGCTGACATTGACATAGTCAAGCGCAACACTATCCAACGTCTGCGCTGGCTGGGACATGTTGTGCGTATGGACGAAGAAGCTCCGGCGAAAAAGGTGTTTGATGCGGGAGCCGCTGGGCGACGACGAAGAGGAAGACCATGCCTCCAATGGAAAGACCAAGACGAGGAAACCCTATCCACGCTTGGTGTGAATGATGGGAGAAGGTGCGCGCAAAGCAGAGGCGCCTGGAGAGAGCTTTTGAGGTCGGCCGTAACCCGGTAACGGGTTGTTATGGCCACCCAAGTAAGTAAGTAACTATATTTTGCAATAAATTGTATACAGTGTCTTTCTCTCGAATAGATCTGAGTACGTTTTCATAAATTTTAGTTTAAAGATTCCAAACTCGCTATTTAAATAAAGAGGCCTTGCCTTTATAATAAAATTAATCAGATTTTCTCTTGGCAATTATTGGAAAATAAGCTGTGCATTAATTTCAAAATTTTTGTAAAAAACTTATTTATAGTAGTTTATGTCTATTTATTTCATGTATTCAAACAATCAAGGAAAATGAATAATTGACCGAATGAATGAGAAATTCAATTAATGCTAATTTACTGGAAATTTAAATGCCAAGCAGAAATTACTCATATTATTTTAATTAATTTGTTATGATGCTATTTTGCAAAAGAGAAATTTTTTCAGATATCTACTAAGAAAACCAAATACTGATTATTTTTAATAATAGTGTACTTAACTTATTCTTTCGCCTAAAGATTGATTGCACAGTAGAACAAAGAAACTTGACAGAGATTAAATATTTATTATTTGGGAAGTAATTATTTATTTTGAAATTAACATAAAATTATAAAGAATAATTAAAGCTAATATTGCAACTTGGGCCCCAGGCACTGTGCATATAAACACAAATATATGCATATAACATATGTATGTATATTATTTGTTAATTATTTGTATTAAACTAACATTTTTTTTTTTAAATTCAGTGGAGCATATTCATAGTCGTATTTTAAAGTTGAAATTAACTAAACTCAAACTAAGCTCAAAATAAATTTGGTCATGACTAAAAATTGTTTTCTATTCATAGTCGATTTTTTAGTATTGACTAACTGGCATAAGCTAATGAATTCACCACACAAAAGCTTTCGTGGTAAACTTGTCAAATGTTGACTTTTTAATTTCAAGTTAGTTAAATAACAAAGAGAGTAATAAAAATTTTGAGCACACAAGGCACCGTGGCGTAATGGTTAGGACTGTGAACTCATAGCCCTCAGGACGTGGGTTAGAATCTCGTCAGTTAACATGTTTTTTTTTTTTTTAAAACATATACAGTGTCGGCCAAAACTTAAGCACCCACTTAGTACATTTTTTTCAAATCATGATTTTTTTTATGAAAACTACGTTCTTAAAACATATTACGTATTTATTTTATTTATTTATACCTTTATTATTGACAAGCAAAAATTAAAAAAAAATCTGCGTCTCATAAATAAAAATTTAACATCGAAGGAACATTTTAAACCCAAAACCTTAACGGAAAAAACTAAAGCACACCCATTTTTATGGTAAATAAAAACTTTTAAAATTAGTACTTAGTTGCGAACCCTTTATTCTTGACGACTCGCGCACCTCTTTAAGGCATAGAAAAAATTAAATTATTAATGATATCCTGCGATATCCTTCCCCAGGATATTTTTAAGGACTGAATGGATCTTCCGTGGTTTCGCAATTTTTTCTGATGATATTCATGTTGAAAATATCCCACAAGGTCTCAAGAGGATTCAGGTCGAGGCAGGCCAACCAAAAACTTCTACCCCATTGCTCTGAAGCCAGCCCTTACAAGCATTAGAGACATATTTGGATCATTGTCCTGATGCAACCTTCATTCAAGTGGCTTCTCTGCATAGGCATATGGCAGCATCACGTCTTTTAATATGTCAATGTACATGATTGTTAAGAAGAAAGAAGCCTGGAGCAATATTAGTCGCAACATGGAGGCGGCAGGTTACAAAAGAACCGTCAGCTTTGGTGGACATTACGCCCCAAAAAACGTATGGTGCATAGCACTTGCAAATCCTTAGAAACAGGCAGTCCTTTATTGTTTTGCGCTTCATTAATAAAATTTCTAAAATTTCAATAATGAATTTGACTGTGTCCTTATCGAACCTGTATCGAGCGTAGAAATCGCCATCGTCCATTTGAAATGGGTCAATGCGTTCTTTGTAAAACTTAGTCTTCCTCGATAAGAAAATATTGTCCAAAATATCAAAATTTTCAAAAATATCAAAATCGCGTTGAATTTGCTCCATATTTTCTTTTTAAATTTGTTTTTACGTTTTGATATCAATTTACAGCGCTATTCTGGCAAAGACAGCTAAAAGTCATACGAAAATATTTTGTAAGACTTTAGGTATTCTAGCACGAAAGTCTTTCAGTTAAAGCTTT
This sequence comes from Tricholauxania praeusta, assembly GCA_949775025.1. Lineage (NCBI taxonomy): Eukaryota > Metazoa > Arthropoda > Insecta > Diptera > Lauxaniidae > Tricholauxania > Tricholauxania praeusta. Next base: position 99,582,400 of record OX459030.1, on the reverse strand, counting down.
TGAATTCCCCACACAAAAGCTTTTGTGGTAAGTTTGTCAAATTTTGACTTTTCAATTTTTAATTTATTAAAATAACAAACAGTGCGTGGGGTCGATTCTCGTCAGTAAAAATGCTTTTTTTTCTAAAATCATATATGCATGTATATTTTTTTTTAACACGCCAAATAAAAACAACTTATAATCCTCAAAATTATCAAAATTGAATTTTCTGATATGAAATGAATGAATTTTCTCCATATTTTCTTTTTGATATCGACTTAATATCAACTTCAGCTGAAACTATTTTTTTAGTTATAACTAAGCAGAAAAGCCGATGCTAAATCGACTATGAATGACTTAGTTATTGCTAAAATAAAGTTCTAACTTAAGCTGATGCTAAATATGACTATGAATATGCGCCAGTGTAGTTAAAATTATAGTAAAGCGAATTGTAATTCAATCTATAGGGTGGGTCAACAATGGTTTCACCATGTAACTAGTAAATAAAAAATTGATTGCATTGGAATGCTTTTGATTTCTTTATTGAATAATGCTTATTGATCGATAGCAATTGTGTGTGAAAGATAATTATTTATAATTATAAAGATTATAATCTTTATCTGTTATATGTAATCGTTGGTGCGACTGTTTGTGATCTCGTAACTTCAGAACAACTTGACCGATTAAGGTCACGTTCTTTTTCAAATATTTTATATGGTCTGGGGAAGGTTTTTCAATAAAAAGACGGCGGTACCACACTTCCCATATCTGAAAACCGAAAATGGAAGAGGTAAGGATCCTAAGTAAGAGTTTAGTTTTTTGTTTTCATTTTAAGACTTAACGTAGAGTTTTTGTTTTTTTCCTTGATAGTTAAAAGTCGATTAAGAAGACGACACCTAGAGGCTTGCTACATCGATCATTGGATGCAAAAATAACTTATGTATCGAGTATGAGGCATTTTTTGGTAAAACTAAAGGAAACGAAATTATGAAACATTGTTGTTCAACAATGGTCCAACTTATGCTGAAATGATTTATGATAAATCCTCAGGTCAACTATTATCCACAAAAAATCTGCGGAAATGTAGTTAAAATGTTAGCTGGGATTTAAAATAGTGTTGGAATTTGTGATGCAAAAAAATTGTATGTTAGGACTTGGAACATGCGGTAAAGATAAGACCACAAAACTTCATTTAAGATTGTATTTCTTTGAAACTTTGTTGGTGAAAAATGGGTGGGAATAGGATTTGTTGAATTTACTAAAATATGTTTTGAGCGAGTAATGGTTAAATTGCCATGGAGGCTAATAACTAGTCGTACTTTTATGAGCTGAATGGAATATCAACTATTTTGAAAAGCGTAATAGTTCGAGAGATAGCGGATTGAGTCTAAGGGAACGTTATGAACTTCATTGTTTTTTGGCTTAAATTGCTTAGAATAAACGATTCTACATGATCATTCAAAATATAATCTTTCCTAACTTCGTGAGGTTCGATATATGACTCGAAACATAATGTTGTTCATGGAAGCGCTAGTGCATCAAGGTGGACCATCAAATGATGTATTGTGGAGCCCCCATTAGAATATTAGTGTTTTAATTTTAAGTGAAATGGTAGTAGCTTAGTTCGTTTCATGAGTAAAAAAATTTCATCTCCTTTGATTGTTATTCCCAATTTACACACGGATATATTTCCTTGAAAAGGGTTATTTTTGTTCTTTCTATACACTCTTCAAGTTCGAAGTTTTTCTTTGCGGGAGGTCTTAGCGTGAATTGATTAGCAAAGAAGTTATTTTTAAAATAATTAAAAATTAGTTTTTTATAAATTGCCATGTACAGTGAAAGCTCCCGTAGGCGGACACCGACGGTTCCAACAAAATCGTCCGTCTACAGGAGATGTCCGCTTGCGGGAGCTGTCGAAGAAAGTACATTTTTACAATTCAAATACAATTCAATTAAAACAAAAAAAAAAAAACAATCCAAATTTTTCTTATCGGATGGTTTGTAGGAGTAAAATTGCCACGGTGGCGGCACTTAAACATTCGTAACTTTTTTATTTATAAAATGTACTAAAATTTTATTTCAGGAAAAGGTTGTGTAGACTTTTCAGAACAATTCTGTGGAAAAATGTTGTTTCTGAACATATGAGAAGTTGGTTTAAATTCTGTTTGCTTATTAAAAACTTAATTTTTTATAAATAAAAGCCCCTTCAGACTTTATGAGAAGTCATATAAAAAGTCATATGAGTCGTCAAATATGGCAACTCTCATAGTGTGAATATGTTTATATTACACAAATGAGTTTTCATATGAGAAAGCATATGACTATTTTGACATTCGATTCAAGTCTACTTGAAAAGAGAAGTCATATGAGTTTCTTGTTAAAAAACAAAATTGTTTACAAACAAAAATTAATTTGATAGATAATGCCAAAATTACTATTGAAAAATGTCAAGTTCTCTTAACATAAATCATATCAGTATGAACACAATAAAATAAATCTTATGCGATTTGACATATCATATGCAAAGACATACAAAAAAGCATATGACTTCTCACATAGTCTGAAAGGGCCTTAATAAATACAGTTTTTATAAAATTGTATTGTAAAACATTTTTGTCCTATCACGAAAATTTCATTAATTTTTTGCCAATATTTACTGAGAAATCGCAATTTAAAAAAACACCCACATAAAAATTCACTTGTTCATAATTTTTTAAAAAATCTAAATTTTGCAAAAAAAAAAAAAATATAAGGCGCTAATATTTATCAATAAATCTTCAAAGTTATGCAAAAAAAAGTTTAAGTACAATAAGTTGGTTTTTTCTGTGCCCACTTGAGAAAACTTTACTCTCAACAACACACAAAGAAATAGATTTTAAAGAATAACAATCGACAACCTGAATAACAGCAAAGCAATGAAAGAGTTGAGAAAGAGTTTTTCCGTTAGAATGTTTTTTTTTGTCCGCCAGCAGAGATGAATTGTATGAAATGTGTATAAATGCAGTGTCCGCGTCCGGCCAAGGGAGCGTCCGCCCACCGGAATTTATTTTGTTCTAAAAGCATAACGAAAAACTTGGGACCAAGAAATTTGTCCGGCTAAGAGAGACGTCCGCCTGCGGGAGCTGTCCGCGACGGGAGCTTTCACTGTACATACATATCTATTAATACAAATACAGTGAAAGCTCCCGTAGGCGGACACCGACGGTTCCAACAAAATCGTCCGCCTACGGGAGATGTCCGCTTGCGGGAGCTGTTGAAGAAAGTACATTTTTACAATTCAAATACAATTCAAAAAAAAATAAATCCAAATTTTTCTTATCAGATGGTTTGTAGGAGTAAAATTGCCAAGTGGCGGCGACACTTAAACATTCGTAACTTTTTTATTTATGAAATGTACTAAAATTTTATTTCAAGAAAAAGTTTTGTAGACTTTACAGAACAATTCTGTGGAAACATTTTGCTTCTGAACATATGAGAAGTTGGTTTAAATTCTGTTTGTTTATTAAAAACTTAATTTTTTATAAATAATAAACAAAACTTTTATTTTATATAAATTGTAAAACATTTTTTGTCCTATCACGAAAATTTCATTAATTTTTTGCCAATATTTACTGAGAAATCGCAATTTAAAAAAACACCCACATACAAATTCACTTGTTCATAATTTTTTAAAAAATCCAAATTTCGCAAAAAAAAAATATAAGGCAAAAAAAAGTTTAAGTATAATAAGTTGGTTTTTTCTGTGCCCACTTGAGAAAACTTTACTCTCAACAACACACAAAGAAATAGATTTTAAAGAATAACAATCGACAGCCTAAATGACAGCAAAGCAAAGAAAGAGTTGAGAAAGAGTTTTTTCGTTAGAATGTCTTTTCTGTCCGCCAGCAGAGATGAATTGTATGAAATGTGTATAAATGTAGTGTCCGCGTCCGGCCAAGGGAGCGTCCGCCCACCGGAATGTATTTTGTTTTAAAAACATAACGAAAAACTTGGGACCAAGAAATTCGTCCGGCTACGAGAGATGTCCGCCTGCGGGAGCTGTCCGCGACGGGAGCTTTCACTGTATACATATGTATATAAATCTATTTATTACCATTACTTGTTCTTGCATGTGTGTATGTACTGTATCGCTTTAAGCTAAGCAAAGAAAGGTCAAACACACCATTCGATATATCAATAGAAAGTAGAGCTCAATACCTTTCGAACAAGCTTAAGATGATGTCAGTTCAATGGGAAAGGAATCTTTTGTGATGGTTCGAACAAAACATGTGTGTAAAAACGCCAGAAAATCAGATTTTTGAGGCTTGAAAGTAATTATGATAACAAATAGTTTTGAAGTTTTTTGTTAGACAAAATATTTGTGAAAACTTTATCTGTAGTTTTTTTTTAACAACGTATATACGCATTCTGCGAAGAAAAAAAGTTATATGCGAAAAATATGTTTTTTTCGACAAAAAGATTCGATCGAAAATAATATTATGCAAAAATCGTTTTCAATAGTCCCTCTAACTTTTCAGACCCCGTCGAACTGAATCTAGATTACGATCCGTTCTAATGTACATGCATGTATGTATCTCTTTGACGTCACATTTTTTTTAAGTGTACTTAAATTTTGAGCGTTTTACCGAATTTTTCTTTACTCTTTTTGTTGTATTAAACATTTTAAAAGCTTTATATTAATTAGCTATATAAAAATGTGATTATCTTAGATTTTCGTATGATAACTCTGACACTTTTTCTGCACTTAAGAGAAATATTGTGATGTATTGGACATAAATATTGCTTATTGCGACCACTTTTTTGGTCCTGAAAGAAACTTACCTCGGTAAAGACTTTGAGGTCTCCTGAAAGTGAACACGAGAAATTGAACACGGTGGTCTCCCAGAATAAAAAAATTATACATTTTTTTTGTAGTTTTATTAGATGATGTACAAAATAACATACTTTTGATTCATTTTAACAAATCTTAGTATCCAAATAGTATTAAAAACGCCCTTTCTCGATTTGCATGCCGCAAATTCGTTGATCGTTTCGCTGAAATCGATCTCTCTTGCTCGCTCATTCTCAATTGATAGTAATGCCAACCCACACAATCGCTCTTGCCCCATAGAACTTCTCAAATAATTTTTTATCAATTTCAATTTCGAAAAAGATCTTTCTGCCGTTGCAACTGTGACGGGAAGTGTCAGAAACATAATACAAGCAGTGCATACATCAGAATAACTTGCCTTGTCCAAGCAATTTTTTAGCATTTAAACCTTTCTGTTTGATTGATGATATAATGAGATTCGAAAGGCCATCGGCAGATTGATTTCTTACTTCAGTGAAAGATGTAAAAGTTTCACAAATTTCTAGCTTAGACGGTTTTCCTCTCTCATTAGACACAATTTTGACACAACGACAAACTTCGCTTAATTGATCTATCTTGCTACTATCTTGAGTTGTGTCCATAATCACCGAGAAAAAAAGAGCTTTTTGCAATTGTCAATAGCACCTGAATTGAGCAGCTGATTCGCGGCGATCAAGGTATCGAACAGTGTTTGCGACCTCTATATGCGCCGGAAATTCAGACGAAAAGCGGTTCCTTTAACCGGAAATTCCCTATGTATCATCTAGAGGGAGCCCCGCTAACTCTTTCCCGTTCTGTGTTGCGCGAAAGGGAAAGAGGTAGCGTGGCTCCCTTCTCCCTCCCGCTGATGGGCCGAGTTTTATCCCAGTGTAGGTGTAGGGGTACTTTAAAATTTGAAAAAAGATTTCCGTATGGGGAGCCCCAAATTTATTTGTTGCCCCAGGGCCCCCGAGGCTCTAGCTACGGCCCTGGTTGACACAGTAATTTTTTTATAGAATAGATAAGAATTTCTTTCACAGAATTTCTGAATGTAATACAGCTCTATTTAATTTAGCTTTGTCATTAAAAATTTTTTGAAAATGCTTTTACTATTCTACCGCTTATAATTTCATTTTTGTATAGTAGAAAAAAATCGATTAACTAAAAGTCATAACGGCCAAAAATTAACTTATTCTCAGAAACTTTGATGATATTCATAGAAATTTCACTCCACTCAAACCTTAGGAGAAACTATATTTTTTCTTCCAAAGACGACGCATAAATTAAAAAAATGTTTGCCTTTGCGAGCGAAAAAATTCACATGACTTTCATTATGATTGTGGCAAAATCGTTTGTCAACCTAGGGTGGTTACCTTTCATATTTAACTTTTATATTTTGTTTTATTTTAGTTTGAACAATAACGACAAGAAATTCAATTGCAAAAAGTAGAAAGCAGCAACTAAAGAAATTTAATGCATAATAAATTTAAAAAAACTGTCTTCTTGGAGTAACTTTTATCTTTAACGAATATTTTTAATTATTTTTTTTTTTTGACTAATGATAATTTATAACTTACGTTAATGAGCGCATTAAAAGGGAAAACCGTTTTGGATATTAAAAATTAAAATTATTGAAATAATGCATTACATACCTTGAGGAAGACAGTGTACTTAAGTAGCTATAATAAACTGTTAAAAAATAATTATTTTTTGATTATTAAGTATTTTAAAATACACAGGTACAGAGGATTAACTTTTTAAATAAAAATAATTCAAATGAAGCGTGTTTATTTTTTTATCCATTAAGTCGCGAAAATGATTATATCACTCGCCAAAAGATGATAGTGGCCGCCAGAGTTGTTGCATATTCGAGCTCATATCATAGCATTGTCCATGACTTTACTCAAAACTACTAACGATAAAATCTCCACTTCTAGTCGGTTGTTCTCATTTATGGTATGCAAAGGTCTGTGCAATGGCGTAGCGTGTGCATTTGCCACCCGAAGCGAAGAACTAATATTCCAAAAATGAAACAAAATTTCTATCAAAAAAAAGGTCATCAGAAAAATCCAGCAAAATATTAATAATAGCTTTGAAACCCCTTTTCCAAAATGCAAAATACGTTTAAGTTTACTAAAAAGAAAAGGTCATCAAATAATTACATTTCAAAGCTATTGATCAAAATCCAATTTTATTTTAATAGTACGTAGGCCCATTTGCCGCCCCCCAAGTCTATGCTCCTGGAGCGACCGTTCGCTACTGGGTATGTGGCCTTTTCACATAGATCCTTGACCTTGCAAATCATTAAAACGAGAGAATAGAGTGCTGGAAAACGCTTGCTTCAGAATGTCCTTTATCTGTAGTGCCAAACCCAATTTACCAATTTACGGTAGCAAAAAATCGTTGAACATGGTTTTATAGCGTTTTCAAGTCACAGTATCAGTGTTGTCAACGCAATTTTCGAAAAAATATACTCGTAACCAATCAGTTCTGCTCTTTAAACTCTGCACCGAACAATGACTTTTGAGAAGCTGTATTGGTTCTCTGTTCATTACGCTCGGACTTTCAATTCCCAGAAACGATAACTTTTGCTTATTTACGTATCCGTATCTATACGTGATATTCACATATAGGTGTTACTCAATTGAATAATATTCTCAATGCGATCGCGGCTCAGGAAAGATGGGCTGTAACTTATTCTCGATTATCGATCTGCTGGAAATAGATGATGCAATGTTTGAACTTTTTATGGGAACTTATTCAACTCTTTTATAAATATTTGCTGTTTACTGATGTGAATTGGTTGAGGATCCGCTTGCACATCTGAAGCTACAGCAGTGATATTTTCGACCAAACGTTTGCTACCGTGTTGGTCACGTCTGTAACTCTTCGAGGCGACCGTCTATATAGCTCTGTCGATGTCACACGACCAGCAAATTGAGGACGAAATTCACATTAAGACTAGACCGGAGAACAATTTTATCTGTCAAAAACATTAACACAATTAGTCAATGATATAAAGCGATCCATGGTTTGTTAACGTGTATTCTTCCTCTCTTTGCTTGACATATCGCACACATTCTACTAAAGAGTCACAACTCAAAATTTGTCATTTTCGAGTTTACTTTTTAAAACAGTACATCACAATGCAAAATCGCCATGACATAAGACACTTGTCAATCCTGTAACTTATTACTTTTAATTTGGCTATTTTATTTATAATCAATGGCCATCATTCTGACAAAACTCTGGTATAATGGTGGTGAACCAAAGAACTCCTCCAGAGCCTGAAAGTGGATGCCAACCAGTGGACCACGATGCTCCACCGCCCTATTAACGACCAAAAGACTCTATATCCACCTTTGAACACCTCACTAAAAGATGGTAACGGGTTGTAAAGGGTGTTCATATTTAAGGTAACTTTTTAAATTTGCTGCCATTTTTTTTTTCAAGTACTAAATTTTGCCGATGTTTTTTCAAATATATTTTACTACATTCCGGTTAGTTAAAATAGAAACTAAACTAAATTTAAAGAGGGAACAACGTACTTTCATTATTAAATCTTTACTAATGAATCAATGTACTACTTTAATTCCCAATAAATATAAATTAAGACTAAACATTATTTATGTCTTTTATTTAGAAGTTAAAAATATGCCTCAAATTTGAGCACCCTTTATTTATTTAAAGTAAAAATCAATATGAGATGAATTGGTAATTTTGAATGCAAAAACGAAATCAAGTTTACACGAAAACCAAACTTTTTCCCATTATATTGAAATTTTGTAAGTTCTAAGGATCGAACTTTCGGCAAAATCACTTGCACCTAAATATTTTAATACTTTTGGAATTTGGACAACTCTAATAAATGTATATATGAGAGAATTTTTATTTCAAACAGATTTTTAAAGTATACGAGTTAGGGTGGGTCAAATTTTTTCGAGACAAAGCGTCTAACAAAAACGTAATCTACGGAAAGTTCTAAGAAAATTTGGCAAAGAAACCATTGATCTAAAATCAATATCGAGCCACCGAGAACATTTTTATACACATTAAAATAAAAGCATATCATTGCTTTTGCTTTCAAATTGTTGTTTTGATTAAATTGTGCAGAAATTATCGTGTATTACGCCTTTTTTCGCTATTGCAAATTTTAAAAACATTTCTCAGAGATGGACGTGTCATCATCAATTGTCACTGGATCAAATTCACTACATATGCCGTATTAAAACTATACTAGTTTTGGCTTACCAAGTGTTTTGAGCGAACTTAATTTGCCAAGTGGTCGCCATATTTTAAGGTTCTTTTTTTGAGTGAGCGTTCAAGAAATGAAAGCAAGATGTTCTCGTATTCATTTTTCACTTCGCAAGTAGCTTATAAATTAATTTAAATTTGGAAGAAAGGTGAAAGGTCAAAAGGGTTTTTTTTTCTTTGAATCGGGTTTTCGGTTCGGTTCAACGGATCGGGAATAAAAAAAAATTATGCACGTTTGTATTATTTTTATCCCGTAACAATCCAAAAGAATATAGAAATATATATGTAGATATAATTTATGTCTTACGCTATAATAACGTAGTAAAAATTTGTTATTTGATAAAAAATTTGATTTGCAATAATCAGTTGAGATTGATGAGAAGAATATCTTCTAACAAGTCCTCGTCAATATTTCCCCTCAAGTCTCAGAGAATAAATTTTAGGGTAGAAAATTCCCTCTATACCGAAGTCTGGGTTGCTGGAACACCAAAAACTATTTGAGGTAATTCAGATAATTCTTTGTCTGAGTAGTTATTCCAAAAGTTCAAAACATCAACATTATTTGAAAGCCGCCTTATAGTATCAAACGATTTGATTTTATCTATTAATGATTTATATATGAACTCTATTTCATGCTTCCCTATTTTTTTGAAAATTTCATCAATTTCCAAATTTAACAAAAGAAAAAAAAAAAAAAGTGAGGAAAATTTGTCTATTGAAAATTGGTCAGAATAAATCCTCAAACCTTTATAAAAAGTGGTTCGGTTTTCGGTTCGGATCAAACATTTGTGGAAAATTTCGGTTCGGTTAATGGTTCAGTTAACTAGTAAAAACAAAGTGGTTTTCCGGTTCAGAACCGGTTCACGTCCCGGTAATAAATATTTTAAAGAACATTTTATTTCTTGAAGATGAAATGATAAAAACTTGACAGCACTTATGACCATTTTTCACAAAACCTTTCCAATATTCGGCCTGGTTTTAAAAATGTTTTCATGATAAAAACAGATTCAGAAAACTTGTTAAAAATCGGGGGCTCGATATTGACTACTATCAACTAGACGCTTGTTCATGTTTTTTCCACCCGAACAATTTGACCCAGTCTAATACGACTATATAAACAAAAGTTTTGCTGGTCAGCTAAAGAAATTCACTATGAAAATAAGGAAAGTTATACATTCAAATTCAATACCATCATTAGCATACAGGTTTTTCTTAAAAACAGGACTTTAATTGGTTAGCTTCAGTATACGTCACTATTTTTAGTGAGCAATATTTTATCGATACGAATAGGAAAAGTCGTGGTAAATTTAACTTCTTTTATTTGTAAAATATATGGAAGAGTTTATTGAGACGACTCTATGTACTTTTGGAATTAAACAAAGGAATATATATATGTCTTTGGATTTTTGTCAGCAACAGTCTAAGTCTGTTCTATAGTGCAAGTTTGCCAACAGCTAATTTTTTATCTAATTTTAGTAAAAACTCTTGCCCAAAAAAAACCTTTTATTCAATGTTTTAGTGTGATTTCAAAATATGACAGTATTCAATGCATATATTAAGTAAGCAAGTAAACATATAATTAAATATAACTCGCAGCGGATGACTTCATTTGAATATTTTTTTAGCAAATTTTTAGTGAAAAAAAAACCCAAACAATAGATTGTAAAATAAAATGAATTTTTTTTCAACACTTTAACATACCCGTATGTGAACAAAAACTGAGAATATACTCAAATGCTTTAAAAAACTTTAAATTTTTTTACCTAAATTAAATTGTACAAAGATGTTAATTTATTACTCGATGAATCTTTTTCGCGCCAACGCGTCAATAGACAACGTATAAATTAAGTTCTACTCACGTTACAGAACATATAGTTTCATAAAATCACGCTTGCGAGCTTTCAGGTTTACGTGTGCGCAGGTATTCTCTGCAACATATAATTTTTGCAATACGTTGAATGAACTTGAAATGTCGGTTGGTTTTGTTTTATTTTCCTAGTAGTAATCTCCATTGTGAAATCTTGTTGTTTATGACTATAACTGATGTTTTATTTTCTTTCGTATTCTTGATATGATATAACTTTATGGAAGTGTTTTGCTCTTTTTTCATTTGAAATAAGCTTTTCATATACGAGTATGCTTTACATTAAATAAGCACACCTTTTTCAGAAATCTGTATACAAATGGCTATGTCGAAAAATTTGAGCTTAAAAAGCAGACACATTCTTAGCATTGATTTAAGAATACATAACATATACAAAATTAAGACTAAAGCATTTCAAAATAAAAATTCTCTAAGGATTTTTTATCCTATGGTTTTTGAGATATTTCTTTTCAAAAAATGTTCATGAAAGTCAAAGTTTGGAGTTATATAAAGAGTAACCGAGTATAGAATTATTTATCGAATAGCATATCGCTTTCTGTGTCGACATTTTCCTAATCGTTTTGCATAATTCTGGCTGAATTTCAATGATACATTATTCTTTCATGGCATGAATGGTTGTGGTGTGTGAAGCCTGAGGCTTCAAAAAACCCCAAAGAAAAAGGTTCAACGACGTCAAATCTGCAAGATCTAAATGGCTACTTCTCTTCACCGAAACGGGAAATTACAAGACCAGGAAATGACTCGTGCCAGGGATTAAGCTTTTCCTCTGTATCTTTTAATTTAGGTACAAATAACTAGATTAACATGTCGTGATAGCGAGCACGATTGACTGTAATTGCCGAAATAGTCATATTTTCGAGGAAAAATGGTTCCATTCCAAAATCCGCACCAAACAGTGACACCTCAACCTCAGATGCGACAATTTCAACGATTAACGAAGCCAATCAATTCATGAAATTCAGCTTCATCGCTGAAAATGATTTTATTCGAGTAATCAGCATCCATTCGTTGTGGTTCCATAATCCACTTAATTAACTCTTTTCGCTGACTGAGGTCAGTAAGCTTCAGCTCTTCTATAGAAAGCATCTTGAAACGTCCAATTCTTGACCACCGTGCCAAACAGATGTTCCTAGACTCTAAGCAACACTCTCACGAGCTACTTCGATGTTTTGTGTTGATCGACTTGTTGCAGAACGACTCTGAATCACAGATCACTAATTGATTCAGTATGCCTGAATATTGTAATTAATCTCTTCTCAGATGATGAAGTTAAGTCACTATTCCGACGATATTTTGTACGAAAATTGCAAACAGTTTGCCAATCCATCATTACTTTTGAAATATTGCAAAACAACGAAAACACGTTGTTCTTTCGTGTAGCGCTTCATCTTTATTACTATTTATATAAAATTTCTTATATGGAAATGGTTTGTAACGCTTTGGCGCAAAGTATACTGAGCCGATTTTTATAATTTCTTTTTTAAAGCAACATATTTGTTCTAAAAAAGGTTATTGCATACTTATTATTTTTATTTTTGAAAGTTAAATATCACTTTTTTAGGATTAAGTTTTTTTTTGGCTTCGAAAGTGAAGGAACAAACTCTTTTTCAATTGTTTTTTTTTTTTTGTTACTTTTGAAGAAAGGAGATAGAATACAATACTAAGAGAGTAATTTCACTATGAAAAAGCAAAGGGACGTACGCGTGCCGCGGCCACAACTAGTTTTTAAGACAAATGGACAAATAGCGCGAAATTCAAATCTAGCGTTAATTTTGGGACACCATCGCAAAAGTTATTCATTTGAGTTTGTAACCTATTAAGATATTTTTTGATTTATACTTCATCAATATGTTTATATTTTTTAGCTTTATACCTACATAAACTTAAAAGTAAATATTTTGAAACTTTTAAAAAATATACTATATATCGTCTAAAAAATGTATTTTGGGAAAATAATATTAATATAAAAGAAAGTACAGATCAGATCAGTAATATGCTGATTGGTCACGCTTCACAGTTAAGAAGCAAAAGCGATCACTTTGTGCGATTGACAAAAAAAAAAAGGTTGAACAGAACAAGTATAAAACTGATACCGACACACATAAACAATAAAAAAAGAAACGATTTGAATGGTAGAAACTTTTTCATTAAATTCAGGTCAGTATCGTTTTAACTGAAGAATAAGTGGCAAATAATAAGACTTAATGAAGTGTACGAGTTTATACTGAACAAAAAATTGATTGGAGTGTATCAAATGACAACGCAATTGTAGAAAACACTTTGTATTGACTTGGTGCTTATCCTATAGAATGATAGAAAATTATTGATGATTGATGACTCTTAAGCCAACTTTTCTTTGAGAATGGAATAGAAAAATTTTCTTTCGAGTCTGAAAAAACACTGTCAGAACTAAGTACTATATAGTAATTTCGAAACCTTAAAAAAAGATTAGTGATAAAATTTTCGACTTAAATGCAGCTTATGTGTCTTTACAAAACTTAAATACTAACAAAAATCTTGTAAGCAATATATGCTTGATTGGAATATATAACATTTTTCTTCTAATTTTTCATAGTTAGTTAAGAGGAACATTTAAGGCATCAGGAAAAACGCTCAAAAAGAAAGTAAACTTTAAAGAGTGTATTATGGGACCTTTCTCGTTCTGTAGCTTAAATTTTATATCTGATCTTCATATTTAAATTCGATTTTTAAGGTACTGGTGTAAGCCTGCGGTGTCCGAGTTTCCCTTTCATGACTTGAAATTTTGCTCCCACAGCTCTTAAACGCACATTAACGTCGTTAAATTATTTTAATGACATTTAAAATCAGCTATTATTTATCCCAATATGGTTACGGATCGCTAAGGTATACGATCAAACTTAAAATGCATCTGCTTTTCGTGTGACGCCATCTAAAGTTGAAATTCTGTCATTGAGAGACTATCGGTCAAATTATTCGCTTAAAATAGCCAAGTTATAGAAATTGAATCTAAATTATATTGCATTGAATGTTGCTGAAAAATGTTTAAAATTAAATATGGTTATCCGGAAAGCTAAATTATGGTGATTTGAAATTATCTTGAAATCAAGATGTGCTTCCAGCATTTCTTGAGTTCGGAATAGTGAATCTTCATCTGACCACAAACTTTAATATTGCTATTGAACTTGGTTCAATCTCTTGGGAAAATGCAGACATATCAAATTTAAATATCCATGAACTTATACAAAATGTATAGCTTATGTCAGATAAATGAAAAAAAATATAAGTAAGGGTGTTATCTTTGGCCTCGCCAAAAATGAAATTCATCGCATTAGTTAACAGTAAAAGTGCGCTTAAACCCTCTTTCTTTCACCTCGCTACGTGTTGACTGGTTTGACTAAACATACTCACATTGAGTGTTGCAACATATACATAAATAACTCTCTGTGTAGCGTTTTGAAGCTTATGATTGTATGGGAGGTGCTACGCCCTCTTTTCGAAGTTCGCCAACTTTTTCTTTGAAGTTAGTCCAAATCATTACTTTTTATGTGTCAAATTTGGTTTCATTACCTAAATAGCTCTCAGTATAGCGTTTTCAAGTTTTTGTTTCTATGGAGGAAGCCACGCCTACTTGTAGAAATTAGCTTAGTACTTGTTCAGAACTTTTCGAATCATTTCTACTATTTGTGTGAAATTTTGGTTCCGTTACCTTAATTAATTCTCGCAGTATGGCGTTTTGAAGCTTTCACTTGCATGGGAAGTGCCATACCCTCTCATTGAAACTCGCTAACATTTTGACCAGAGCTTGTTTCAGTTATTTCTTGTTATTTTTGAGAAAGTTGGGCGCTGGGGTTTCGGGCGTTGAAATTTTAAGAAAGCATCGACGAACAGTTTCTACACTAGCTGCTATATTTAACTGAATTTTGAGCTGGGTTGCTGGTATAAATGGTTCCTTTTTACATTTCCTAGTTATACGGGCAACCGCTCATTGTTTCATTTAGACCGCGTGTCTGTAAAACTTTATAAGTGTTTTTTTTGTCATTTCGATTGTGACGCATAGAAGGGGGCGTGGCAGGTACAGAAAAGTGCATATATTCTTGATCAGCGTCACCACGTGAGTCAATTTAGCTTTGTTCGTCTGTGGGTCTGTCTGTCTGTTGGATTAACGTTTACGGCAAAACTAAGCAAGCAAATTGAATAAAATGTGGCACACAGGTCACACCTCTTACAAGCTTCTAGGGATTGAAAATGAGGAAATGACGGAACTGCCTACCACCCATGCTCTATGTATATTTGCCCAAGCCCAATTTGAAAAAAGGTTGCATCGATTTTGATGAAAATTGGTAATTCGGTGCACTTGTGAACAAAACTAGGATTGAGTTAGGTTTCACGTCTTCAAATGCTCTTACAGGGCCATATCTCGTAAGCCGTGCAAGATATTATGATGAAATTTAGAAAACGGATACGGAACATATACATATGTATATCTTAAATTGTGCAAAAAAAGGGCGGAATTAAAAAGTTGGCGTAGCAATTTTCAAAAATTAAAAAATTTGATTCTGTATGTCTCGAAATTGGCACAGACAATTTTCATAAAAATTTGAGAGAAATTCGACTGAATTGCATGAGTAGGCGTGGTGCTTCCCATATTAACATAAAGTTGTAAGCGCCATTATAAGTGAACTATTGCAATAAATGGTACGAAATGGTACGAAATAAATTAATCTACAAGGTGTATCTGGATTAAAAACGAGCAAAATAGCATCAGTGGGCGTGAGACTTCCTAAACAAGTGAAATACCACAAGTGGCATAGGAGACTATTTATGGCACGACTTTTTTATTGATTTTGAATTGTTTCAACATTTTTCATCCTCTTTCAACTTTTTTTGAGTTTTCAACCGCTTTCAACATTTTCCATATTTTTGCGACTTCTTCAATTCATTTCGACTTTCTTCAATGGTTTCCATATTTTTAGAACTTTTTCAGTCTTTTTCAACTGTTTAAAAATTTATCAACCTCTATCAACCTTTTTAACATTTTACATTTTTTTTTCTCGACTAATTCAATCTCTTCAACGTCTTTTTAATATTTATTTAAAAGGTACTTTAAATGCAGTGTAGGGTATGTGAGTTTCGGCCTGGCCGAAGTTAACACCTTAACTAGGTTTATTTAAGTTCATACGCTTAGATGTTTGACTAAATATTTTGCTAAAAGTTAAGAATGAATAATTTAAGTATTACTTAATAACCCTTAGTAATAATTAAAATTAATTAGGGCAAAACAAAGTATATGCTGTCCACAAACAGGGAGACGCGGCGTATTGGATCCTTTGTTACTGCGAACAACTATACTTTCGAAGTTGTCAAGGAATTCACCTATCTTGGCATCGCCGTGAACACTCAAAACGATGTCAGCCTGGAGATAAAGCGAAGACTAACTCTTGCTAATAGGTGTTACTATGGTCTCAGTAAGCAATTGAGTAGTAGAGACCTCTCTCGCCCGACAAAACTGACACTCTACAAGACGCTCATCTTACCCGTGCTACTTTACGGCGCAGAAGCATGGGTTGTGTCGCAGACTGATGCAGCCACGCTTGGGGTGTTTGAGAGAAAAATTCTTCGCAAAATCTTCGGTCCTGTTCACGTCGGCGACGACTACCGTATTCGAATGAACCACGAACTGTACGAGCTCTACGCTGACATTGACATAGTCAAGCGCATCACTATTCAACGTCTGCGCTGGCTGGGACATGTTGTGCGTATGGACGAAGAAGCTCCGGCGAAAAAGGTGTTTGATGCGGAAGCCGCTGGGCGACGACGAAGAGGAAGACCATGCCTCCGATGGAAAGACCAAGCCGAGGAAACCCTATCCACGCTTGGTGTGAATGATTGGAGAAGGCGTGCGCAAAGCAGAGGCGCCTGGAGAGAGCTTTTGAGGTCGGCCGTAACCCGGTAACGGGTTGTTATGGCCACCCAAGTAAGTAAGTAAGTAATAATTAAAACCTTTTCAATAAGCAATAAGAAAAATTTTAAATTTATAATTATATGCATTTTCGCTACACTTTTAATTTTTTGAAATTTTACTAAAATGGAACAAAATCAAAAGTGTACCAAATGCCTTAAAGTGTAACTAAATGAAATAACTAAATAAATTGCTGTGTCGTACACCCTTTTTTTTCTAAATAAAATAAAATGCAAAATTAAATCACTTAAAAAGAAAAGAAAAACAATACAAAAATAATTACTTTCACTTTCATTGAAGAAAATCTTTTTCGTCTACTAAGATGATTCCACATTTAAAAGCAAAAAAGTTAAACTTAAAAATAAATGAACTGCCATTGTATTGCATTATCGAATTTCGCTGTGCTATTTTATCGCATGTGTTAACAACACTGTTTCTTCTATTTCATGCTGACTTGCAAAATGCCGCATTATTCGTTACTTATTTGATTTTTGATTACTTTTGTGGTGAGAAAATTCCTATTGTTGCCTTAGTACAAGCAGATCGTTCATTTCAGAAACAATATAAGTCCCATACAAGTTATACATATATGGGGGACTAATGTTGTTTCTGCAATATACGACGATTCAAGTAATTTTTCGCAAAATTTTTGTAAGGTTTGTTTGTTAACTGAATTTTTGTTGTTGCTATTTTTAGATATAGACAATTGTTTAAGTTGGGACTTATGTTTGTGTACGTGTACCTCTTCTTGCATTGAGTGATTATTCTTGTTTACAATTTGTTTAACCAGTGGCAGTGCTGCCACTTTATTTGTAATTGTTTGCGCGATTAATTGTGTAAACATGTTGGCTTTTTCTCAGAGCGATCTTTTTTTTTTCTTAATTTATTGTTATGCAAAGCATTTGTGCGGTTTTGCTACCGGCTCGATAGTTTTTCCTGAATGTATGTTTCGTTATTTTTTAATTATATTAGTTTTTTTTCAAAAAAGGTGATTTGAGTTTATGTAAATTTGCTTTTCCCTAGATTATTTTAGTCTGATTGCAGAAGAATTTGTAGTATTCTTTCTTTAGTTAATGATGATGCTTTGAAGCTAAGAATGACGTCAAAATGTTACAAGTTCTCAATGTATACTATAAATGCAGTCAGAATTTGTTCGGAGCTTTACTTTTTTCTTATTTAAATTATGAAAAACCCTAAAAATGTTTTCTTTCATTATTTTACTTTATTTATATCATTGAATATTTATTAAAATTGTAAATTAATAGAAAAAAAAAACATCACTAAATTATTTAAAACCCTACTAATGTACTTAGCATTGCTTACACCTTAAATCTGCTCGTTATGTTTGAAAAACTCTTCGAATCAATCAAAACTCTACAAATGTTATTAGTAAAAGGTAGCGAGAATGCATTGACTTCTTCATGTATTAAAAGCCTTATTCATTATAGAGTGCGGTTTAAGGTCAAAAGTTTGAAAAGCATCGGATGTCGAAATTATAAAACGAATTGAAGTTATATAACGAAAACTACTTTCTGTTGCCATATTTTATTTAACACATCTAATTCAATCAAAATAAAAAAAAAAATAAAGTTAGCTATCTTAATATATGGCGATCCAATATCAGTTTCCAAATTTTTTTTACAAAAAAAGCACATAAATTTAATTATATCTACGGTTTTTTCTCTTTTTAATCATATATTTGATGTATCGGGTGTTTTTTAAAGCATCGAACTATGGAATTTAGATATAATTGTATAAATTACACAAAACCTACCCAAATAACCAACATTTTGATTTTGTGCTGTAGAAAATACTATGTCAATTAAAATTTGGATATAATTTTTGGCATATGATCGCCACAACTGAGCCATATATAGCGCAGTCTGAAGGTTCAATTTTAAGTCACTTTTTTGAGCACCTGGGGTTATAGGTCGGAAGTAATATGAGAAAGGTCGGTATGAGCTAAGAACTTGATGTGTCAAAAAAAAAAAAAAATGAGTGAAGGTGTTATCTTTGGCCTCGACAAAAATTCAATAAACAATACCGCGTTAATAGTAAAAGTGCGCTTAAGACCTCAATTTTCAACATAAGGTTATCTCTTCTACCACGCTACATGCTGAAATGTTTGATTAAACGTGCCCACATTAAATTTGCCAACAATTTCTTAAGTAGCTTTCTGTGTAGCGTTTTAAAGCTTATGCTTGTATGGGAGGTACAACACCCTCTTTTCGAAATTCACCATTTCTTTCTTGTTATGTGTGAAATTTGATTTCATTACCATAAATAACTCTCTCAGTATAACGTTTTCAAGTTCTTGTGCTTATGGAGAGTGCCACGCCTACTTACAAAAATATTCCTTGCTGTTGTTCATAGCTTTTCCGAATCATTCTTACTGTTTGTATGAATGTTACTTCCATAACCTTAAGTAATTTCCTCAGGATAGCGTTTTGAAGCATTTGCTTGTGTAGGAGGTGACACGACCTCTTGGCTTAGCTCGATAAATTTTAGTCAAATACTATACCGAACTATTTCTTGCATTCTCTCATTATAGCGTTTTTAAGTTTACACTTACATGGGAAGTGCCACGTCCTATTATCAAAATTTACTAACTTTTGGTCCCGAGTTTGTTTAAAATTCTTTTAATACTTTTAAGAAACTTGGTTACACTACATCAAATAAATCTCTCAATATAGCGTTTTAAATGTTTTACTTGTATGGGGCTTGTATGGTTCGCCTATTTCCCATCACAAGATTAGGGTTACCAGATGCCCTGCCTACAAAAGTAGTGCATGTGAAAAATTCAAATTTTCTAATAAAAAACAAAAAAAGGTCCTTGTCGAAGAAAAACACTAGCAATGTGATAACAATATTTGAAATATACTTCAACATTTTCCATTCAAAAAATATTTTACATTGCAAAATTCAAAAGTAGTGAAAAGTATGACTTTTCAACTGAAAGTAGTACATTTCAGGTGAAAAGTATTAAAGTATTTTTGCCTTGCAAAAGTAGTACATTTCCTACTAAATTATGTCATCTGGTAACCCTACACAAGATGCTTGTTTGAAGGTGTAGAGTGTGTGCCGATTTTCATTCAATTATCTTATTTCCCATAATCGTAATTTCCACAGACAGACAGGCATAAAGACGGACATGGCTGAATCGACTCAGGAAGTGACGCTGATCAATAATATATACCATTTTCTATACCTGCCACGCCCCTTTTTATGCCTTTTAAACGGAATGACAAAGTGAATATACCCACTATGTAGGGTATACAAAAATATTGAGGCGTCACACGATCTTGGAGGCCAATTCATGTCAGATTTTCAAGAAATCATATGGATTTGAAGAACCTTTTTTTATTTATTTATTTACGAATTAACTTCTTAAAAATTCTGTAAGTTTTCAATATTTGCAAGCATTGGTTATTGCGGTTTCAACCTATTCATTATAAAGCTGCGAATCTTACTGAGTAAAAACGACACAAGCGTTGCCAGGTTTGATGAATTTTTGAAGTTTAATCTCTATTGAAATTTACGATACTTTGAAAACTACTCGATTTATTATACAATAATGGCGTTGTAACCAGAGCCACAGAAGAAATGGAGGAAAAAAAATATTATTTGATACAATATAGGTACTAAATTGAATGATGCTGCAGCTTATCCTACGCTACCAACCAAAATAAATAACGATAAAGCTGAAATCATTAGCGATGCTGAAATGATGATATAGATGAGGTTGGACCATGAAAGGTATCAAGGCTTACTGGGAAAACCATGTGGGAAAAACGCGAGTTAAATAAACTCTACCTGCTAGGTAATGAGCTTATATTGCGCACAACTATTCACCCATGTAATTAAAGTATAGTCATTACATACTTATAAAAAAAACATATCAATCAAATGGACAGGGTTAACAAGTTGATAACAAAGAATTAAAGGCATTGCCAAAATAAAACAATTTTTCCTGATTTTTTTTTTAGTTACCAAATTTTAAAAAAAATATTTAAGTACATATAACAAAATTCCTCCAATCAACGGCTTCATAACAAAAATTCTCCAATTAATTCCAAATTTTTCAATCCCTACAAGGCGCACGGTTTTGACATGCAATTAGCGGCCTGGCCGCGTCAGAAGCGGTAACTTGGCGAACCTGCAAATGGCCTTCTCTGAATTTTTTTCTAGTAGTCGATTGAATTATTGACTTTTTCCCACATTTTCGGCGGCCACAACTTTACGTATGAATATTGGTTTTAGTGCTTTAGGCTTGTCGGCAGGTACGACTTTTTGCGCAACCATACAAAAAAATAATACAGCGTTAATTCGCATGATCTTGGCGGCCATTTAACATCACCAAAACTTGAAATGATGTGTCCTAGAAACTTTGCACGCAACTTTTTCACAATTTTCGCTGTTCTGTTTCAGCAACATATCTTTTATTTTGTGGCAAATAATAATGGCTATCATGCGCCTATAGCGCATTAGATTTTTATAGTCCGGTCTTCATGGTTTTCAAAGAATTAAGCGCCACCTGATTACAATTTGCTTCAAATAGTCACTTTTTTGGGTTGTCTTTTCTAAATCACAGGAAGATTTTACTCGTCTTATAAGCGAAAATTTTGCTTATTAACATATCCAGAGAGATGTTAATGTATCTCATCAAATGAGTAGATTTTCTTTGAAAATAGAGCATCAATGTGGAATTGCTGCCTACGTTAAACATTTAAACAACTTTAATGCAATGGAATTGTATGATCCGTTTATAAGCAAAAATAGCAAATTAGTTATTGTAACATTTAAAGTTAGACAAAATCGTTCGTTATTTAAAAATCCAATTTTTTGAAAGTTCGGTATTTAGAGTGGCTAATTCAATAAATTAAACTATCGTAATTTCAAGCATATATCATTTTCGATATATACAGAGAACCGCACCTTGGTCATTTTCTTTGAGCGTTTTTAAGTTTTTATTTGTAAGAATACAGCTACAATTACATTCCAAATACTTTGTTTATATTGCTTTCATATCCGTTTCATTTTCGCTACTATTTCTTATGATACTCAGCCAGCCAGTTTGCAGATCAGTTGCTGTGATTATGATTACCTGTATTTACAGTATTAAGTGAAATACGCTGCTGCATTTCTACCATAAGATAGCTAAGATAGATTGCTGTTATTAACATAATTCAACAATTTACGAAAATATAAAGCTATAAGCGTACAAAAGCAAAAACCAGTATCTATTGTATTAACTTGGCGCAATTCATAATTTTTCTTATGGCTCAAGTAGTTGAGACCCATAAGCAACGTCATAAAAAAACTTATTAACATGCGTTGGGAATGAAAACTGGTATACGTTTTTATGCTGCTTACCTAGTTGTCTTAAGTCTTTAGTTGGCTTTAATTTGCTAATTTGCTGTTTTTCATTCCCCTCCAAACATTGTGTTCATTTTTTTGTACGACCTTGTTCTCATCATTTGTAAACTTTTTTTATGTCAGTCGGAAAGACGGTTTTTTGTATGCTAATGAGTAAAATTGCTCTTGGTTTTTTACTAAGACATACTACAATAAATCAATCTAAAGTAAGATTAAACTCAAGAGTATAATTCACATTAACATTTCATTACCATTTTATCGAAATAGTTTCATCTTGTCAAAATTCAATTTTAACTTTTTGATGTTCTTGTGACCTACTTCTTTGTAAAAATTCTAAGCAATTTCTATAGATGTTTGTTTTTCAGATGCCAGTAAATCAATTAAATTTGTGAAAAAACGAGGAATACAAATTTATGAAAAATGTATATAGTAGGTTCATTAAAAATCTGGTTGGCAGATTGAATTTGACTATAGGGATGAAAAATGTCTGTGAGTATTTTTTTTGAATTTAATAATGTCAGAGCGTTCAGGTCGCAGGGAGATTATTCTGCAATCTATTGGTATGGCCAAAAAACAAATTATCACTATAGTGCGACGCAAAAGGGGTGGGCTTGATGAGACGCCAGAGTGCTTCGAGAGAATACCCGAACTGTGGGGACCAGCTCATAAGCTTCTCTAGAGTACATCCCAATAAAATATCTATAAAATAGAGTTAAACATCCTACGTTACGACGGTGCTCGAGAGAATCAATAGAGGAGGCAATATTCACATCCCCTATAAATTTTGTCGCACGTCACTAAACTCTGTCTAGCAGCTCCATAGTTCTTTGGCATTGACTGTAACGGACTGTTTATATTAAATGTTATAAATAATTATTGGTATTTCAAAATAGTAATATTGGGCTCATATTTGTAAATAAAATTTTTTTATTTGGTAAGTTGAACATTACATGGGTCTGCACATTGTCCAGGACAAAAAGAGTTTTAACCTTAGCATTACTTACCATTGCATTGCACATCTTGTATGTCATTCCAAACACTCATTTCTTACAGTTTCACAAATAAGTTTTCATTTTTACAGTAGTAAAATAAAACGGAATTGAAAAAAAAATGCATGCCATACGGGAAAAATAATAATTTTTTTCCAAGATTCGCATTTAAGTAACAGATAAAATATTTCTACTTTGAGATTCCAAAATATCTTGACTATCTGATTATAGCGAATTTAAAAATATACAAATCAATTTAAGAATTATTCCAATAATACTAGTTTACAAGAAAAAAGATCGTAAATCGTTCAATTTTATTGCAAGTTTTTACTGTTTTCTCGAATAACTTCTACATTTTTGTCCGATTTCTGCAAAATTATACTTAAAAAATTTGCAAAAGAATAATCTTTCATTTTTAGTTCTAAAAATATGAAAAAGAAAAAATCTTTCATTCAATTGAAATTTAGTGATTTTTAAAAAAGACCAAAAAAGTCAGTTTTTTTGGACTTTGAGCGCTAGTAACTCCATCAAATCTTATTTGATTCAAGCAAACAGCATACCGTTAGAAAGAGAATACATACAAATATCTTTCGAGTGCTGAAAAGCGTTTTTGAGTTGAAAAAAAAAAATTCATCCAGATATAGCCAAATAAATGAAAAAATTGCCGAAAAAGGGTTTTTTGGGGATATCTCGAAAATGATTCTTAAGAAAAATAAATGGTTTTAATTTTTGGAATCTACGCCTCTAAATACATAGAAAAAAGTAAATGAGAAACCAGATCTCGAGATGAACCCCAAATTTGTAAACTAGTGTAATTTTTGTTTTTATGGATTCTCTGTTTACTTCAAGGATAACAAGCCAAACGAAATATTGTGACACATCAAATTGTCCTTGTACACTTCCAGCTATAATTTTTTTAAAGTATACATAAGTCCTTCATTGAGAAATTAACGAATGCGTTATGTCTTTACCAAAAAAGTTTTAAAATTCAAAAAGGCTGAGAATCCAAAAGGGCGTATCTCAAAAAAATGCGTTTTGAGATAATAAATGTTTTGTTTATGTCAATTTGTTGAAATGCCTGTAAATTGAGATAGAGAAAATTCTCTTAGGAGATTTTTTTAGATGTTTGAACTAAGCTATCCGATGCCATAAGAATCACGAATTCGACTTTTTTTGAGATATTACCTTTTCGTTTCTAAAGGCAGAGTAGTACTAATCACAAAGAAAATTTAGAGCTTTTTTATAGTAATTTTTTTCTTCCCTAAGTATTATCTAACGATTGTCGTAAAATTTTTTTAGTCACTAGCACTTTTATTTTTATATATATATGACCACAATTCCCCACTGTGCGAAGTGGCAACTTTTATAATAATTTTTTTTTGTCAAGCTCAGTCGATTTTTGGTGCTAATAAAGAAAAATCTTAAAATCCACCACTCTGCTTTTGGAAGCTTTGGTCTTAAGCTACCATATAAACAAAAAAAAAATCTTTTCAAATGCACCCGATTTCGTACGGAGCATTAATAAGCTGACTCGTTTAGTTCCATATATAGGTACTCGTACATTAAATATCGGCTGAATGCCTTCGCTTATTGTTATTTAAATTTTTTTCACATTTTCATGCTTTTAGCTGAACATTTTTTTTTTCATAAACTTTTTTTTGAGTTTTTTTATTTTTATTTATTTTATTGTTTATGTTCATTCCTCTGTTAGCCATTGCAATTTAATTCATTTGACAGCTGCTTTTGACAGTCGTCGCTTGTGAATCGGCGTATTTTTATATTGGGTTCGAAACGTGCGCCGCCGGCTATATCAGTGAAACGTGTTTCAGCTGAGTTTTTATTCTTTCATTTAGTTTTATTTTTTTTTTCATTTTCCCTCTTTTATTTATTCGCTGTTGTTGTTAATCTTTAAACAACTGTTTTGCATTTAAATTGCAACAATAAAACAGGATAAATATTAACTGGTTTGGCACAAAGACGCAAATGACACACGAGAAGTTAATTAATTTTAAGAAATTTTATTCGATAGTATAATTTTTTAATTGACAATATGCTATAAAATTTCATAGATAAATACACACATATAGGGTATAACAAGTCAAAAAGAAAGTACCTTGAGGTATACGATTTTCTGATTTTTATTTTATTTTTTGTAGCTAATATTTTGCCATTATAGAATGAAAGTCAGACGACATGAATTGTGGAATAATTTTATACCGCCTGAAAATATGCTTATTCGACCAATGTCATATACAAAGAAGCTTAGCCGGCGTAAAGTTAAATTTACAGATACAAAAATATTTTAAGAAATAATTTTCCAAATTTTTATAAAATAATTTTTATGAATTTTGAAAATTTATAGCGCAATATGGTTCTACTTGTGCAAAAATGCCACATCAAAAGCTAGTCACATACCATCCACAAAAAAAAAAATGCAAAATTGCATTAAAATTGCATAACATTATTTTTGAGAAAAACTACAATTTAAAAAAAAAATGTTTAATTTGCTTTAAGCAGCAATAATTTTGAACTAAAAACAACGATAACAACATTGGTCTTACCGAAAAGGATATTAGCCAATAACCTAATGAAATTTATGCATTTTATGGCTCTAGTTATATTATTTAGAAAGTAATTTGCTTAAAGTACTACTCCAAAGGATCTTTGCTAAATATACTGTAACTCAGAGGGTGATTGAGATGGATATCTCTCTCTCATACAATTTTAAGCTTACAATTTACAAAAAAATTGAATATTAAAGTAAATATGGCTACTCAGTACCGGACCACTTGTATATGTTGCAAGAAAGGTATTTGATTATTATAATTACAAAACGACCAATACATATAGTATTTCGGAGTTTATCAAAAAAATAAAATTATTTTGGTAATATACCAAGGACATGCTATTTTTATATGCGACTCATATTTTATTTATGACAAAAATACTTTACTTCTGGACAGGCGCGGATCCAGGAAAAAATATTGGAGGGGGAAATTGGTTATGTTAAATTTAAGTCCAAAAAAGTTTACTGTAGATATATATGGTACATGAAATAAATATTGTTTTACTATAATGTTCGTTCACGTTTACATTATAAGCCATATAGCTTCTTCTTCTTATAGTGGAATTATAGCTCTGTTCGCTTCAAACAGGGTTGCCAAGAGGCCAAGGCATTGATTGCATGTCAAAGCCTTGTAGGATTTCAGAATTTTCGGAAGAAACCGTTAATTGGATGATTTTTGTAAGTTAAAAAAAGATGATCAGGTCTTCTATGTTAACTTTTAAACCCTGCATTACAGACGCCTTTTTCGTAACGCCATTACTGACGTGAATGTAATCCACCCATACTTTAAAATGAGTTTATTTCTAAGACTTGTTTCTTAAATCAAAAAATTTTATTTTTAGAAGTAAAATCACGTATTTTACTATCTAACTCAAAAGTTAATTTTTTTAATTTACAATTGGATAATTTCAGTTGAAAAAAAAGATTAAATTACAAAATTGAAAGTTCACGTTTCGATTTTTCTTGAAAAATTTCACCGAAAGATACCCAGACA
Source organism: Tricholauxania praeusta (assembly GCA_949775025.1). NCBI lineage: Eukaryota > Metazoa > Arthropoda > Insecta > Diptera > Lauxaniidae > Tricholauxania > Tricholauxania praeusta. Next base: position 99,555,588 of record OX459030.1, on the reverse strand, counting down.
CATTTTTTAAACTAAGAGATTTTCAACTTTAATTAATTAAATACTTCTAAGACTAGTCTTAAAATATGTGGAAATATATAAATTTAGAATAAATTTGGGGTACAGGTTCATTGCACTTGGATACTGTACAAATTTTGCCTGATTTTTTAACGTGTGGGCACATTCCATCCTGCAGGGTTATTATTGCTAACAAAAAGAAAAAACAAATTTAACTTTCTACTATTTTATTTTTAAAAGCTCTCCTCATTTTTACAAGTGAATTTTCGTCTACTCAGTATCAAATGAGTATTTGTTAGTGAATAAATCCTTTGATTGTGTAATAAATTTTGAAATTTTTATAGGTAAAGTTTATTCTCGACTTGCTCTGAAGGGCAACAAAAATAAGTGCTACCACAATAGATTTTCGGTAGAAAAATTATTTTAATTATTGAATCACGAGATTGAATAATCTTTATACATAGCTTCAACGCAAGAATTACGCTATATTGAATTATTACCGTAGATCGAAAGAGGTTGTTTTGTCAAACGTCCACAGATATGTAACATATATGTACGAACGACAATCAGAATTTCAGCGCCGTTTCTCGCGATCACTATGGCCACCCCTAGTTCCGCTTCTCGCATGGAAAATCAACTCTGCACTCGGTTTTGCTTTTAGTGTGCAGTGTGGATGCATCTGAATATCGTGATAGTAACATATATTCCGATTAGCCCTAATTTTCTATATACACACATAGACCTGCACATGCTTATAGAAAAGTTATAACTACTATGGAGCATTTTATTAACATCAACGCAAAAATATTTTTTCTTCTATAATTTGAACATTGTACATACTCGTATGTTAAAATGCATACACGAAAAAAATTCTAAAAGGACCTTTTTTCAAATTGTAGGTATTTCCTTGATACATAATGGGTTTTCATAATTGTTTTTTACTTAGCACTAAACGTCACTTTTTCATAAAACTCATAAAATAATGAAGAAATTTAAAAAAAATGTACATATATAAGAAGCCATTATGTACTAACGAAATACCGACAATTTGAAAAAAAGTCCTTTCAAAATTTGTTTCGTATTTGTAATCTTAACATACAAAGTTTAAATGACGATAACTTCGAAAAATGTGGCTCTTCAGCAAAATAAAAAATATGGGTCTCTTAAATTGAATATCATAACACTATTGGCACAATTAAAATTGTTGTAGAACTCTTCTCTATACTAAAAAAAAATTAAAATTCATTTGCTGACAATCAAAGTTTTTACAAGCACTTATTTTTGAATTTTACCATTTATGTGGAAAATTGGGGCCAATCGAAAAAAATCATTAGGATATTCGAATTCTACGGAAATTTTCACTACATTAAATATCATCGCCATTCGATGTAATGTAAGTTTTTGCAAATTTGTAAAGTAATATGATTTGTTAATTTTTAAGCTTATATGAATAAGTTAACAAACTGAAAAACTACACATCTCCGGCGTTACTAGAAACTTCAAAAATTTTCAGTTTGTTTCTCAGATGCTGCATGGTTTTTTAAAACTTTAAAGCTCTCTAGTGTATTTTTGAAGCCGTTGGAGGGGGAAATTTCCCCCATTTCCCCTCCCGTGAATCCGCGCTTGCTTCTGGAATATACCCCAATAAAGTTTTTTTTTTTGACAAACTTCACCCAACCGCATCTGTGTAACTATTTATTATTTCACTTTTTGATGATATATGAAAGTATATGAGTAGTTAAAAAATCGTTGTTGCTGCTAGGCTCAGGTCAAAAGATTTCAATAATTGATTGGATATAAATTGACCAACTTTTCGTGAGTCGTTCCTTACTGCATAAGGATTTTTGTATTTAACACTAGGAACAAAATTTAACATATTAATAATTGTATTACATAGTGGCTTCTCTTTGCGTGCACTGGCTTCTAAGAAATATTACTTTTTGATTTGCAAAGCTCTGATATAGAACTTATAAAATTTTGTATTTTCAGAAACAGTTCAGTTTTCTCTGTCAGTTTATAAAACATTTTATTGATTTCCAAATCAGTACACAGGTTTTTAGAACAAAATACAATAGTTTTGGTATTTTTAAGATTTGAGATTCAGCTAGATTTATATTTCAGTGAAATATATATTTTTTTATATTTATATGATCATTTTGATAAGACGCCAATCCATAAGTCAGCTGGTGAATGAACCGAATAAATAAGTGACAACAAAATCTTCTACATCATTATGAGCTCTTGAAATTTGTTCTACAACTGATTCGGAATTTGTTTTTTTGAAGAAAGTAGTTAGCCTTGGAGTTTTTGCTAATACATCTTAATTTTTCTTTATGAATATAATATAACATCTAATAAATTAACAATGACGTTAATAATCGATCACCAATGTTCAGTTACAATGACATTTTTCACTTATGGTACGCGTGCCAACGAAATTATGCGGGAAATTCAATTTCTACGAATAAAACAAATTTTCAAATTTTCCGCCAATATTTGCCGCCATAGGCACGTGCTAACTCTGCCTGTATGATAAATCTGGGCCTGATGCAATTGTCTCAAGTGAAACACCAACTTTGTTGTTAAATTTGTTAAATTTAAAATTAAAGGCTTGCAACTCCTTAACAAGAGTCATTGCGTAGTTTGGGCTTAAGGTTTGATAAAAAATAGTACTAATTCGAAAATGCAAATTCTTATTTTAAAATTAGCGAAAAAACAAAACGGAACTTTTTTTCAGTGTATTACTTAAATAGCTAACAAAAATCTCACCAATATTTTATCTTTAAATGCACTTGTTTTCGAGTTAATTAAATAAATTAACTAAATGAAGCAGCAAATTTCAAACCTTCGGTGGCACGCTTTGCTGGGCTACAAAAAAAAATTTACATAAAAACGAAATTTTAATTTAAACGGTGTGCAAATTTGAGGTATCGTTTTTGTCCCATTTGTTTTTTCAGGTACCAGATTACATTAATGTGTTTTAGATATTAAGTAAATACATTCCGGTTAGCTAAAATGGATCGTTACACAAGTGAAAATCATGTTTTCATTATTAAAACTTATTTTAAATATGATGAAAGTAATTCAGATGTTAAAAGAAAACTTCATTCAAAATATGGTAGAGAAAATGCGCCGACGAACCATACTTATCATTGATAAATTTGAAGAAATTGGTTCAGTTCAAGATTGAGAGATGATTAGAAACTTTTTGACGAGCCAATTGGAAATGCCACACAGCAATGGCATCAATCGATCTTTTGAAGGAGAATGTTATAAATCGAATAGTCTCTCGAAGAACAGACGAAAATCGGTCACCAAGATATACGATTAACACTATTGGATTTCTTCTTATGGGGTTTCTTAAAAAGTAAGGCTTATGCGGATAATAACTCAAATTGTTCAACACCTCAAAGACAACAAAAATCACCATGCCATTGAATTTCCAATAAAAATAAATAAAGATTGCGTACAATTTATGTCTTTGATTTTAAATTTAAAAATGTACATCAAATTTGAGCACCCTTTATGCATGCATGAATCTATGTGAAAGTAAAATAAAAAAAAAAAAAATTCAAAACTTTTAACAGGGTATTTTATAATGCATTTAAATAATTTATTTGTTTATTTAATTATAAAAACGGTTCACTAGTGACTTTTAACTGAAAAAAAAAAAAAAATGTCGAAATAACAAAATTTTCTCAGAATTGTCAGAGTGACCAACAAAAGTAAAGTTTAAAAATGTTCGCTAATTGCAAATAAATTGTTAACTCACGAAATTTTAAAATGCCAATTGAGTCATAAGACTCTAAACGATTTGTTACTATGCAATTCAAACCTATGAAGTCACGGCACAAACTCGATTGCATAATTGAGGGGGGCAATAATTAGTAGCTGGGCATAGCAATTACATTGTTTAAAAAAAATAAATAAAATAAACCAAAAATAATGTTACCATTGCGAAATTTCCGAAAAAAAAAATGCAAATTTGGAGCATAAGAAACAAACTTGAGCCCAAGGTTAAATACGAAATTTGCCGTTGATTTTTGCAAAAATGTAAATTAAATAACTCATATTATTTATTTCATAAATAAAAAAACTAAGGTAACAAACTAGTAAATTGCATAGAATAAAAAGCAATGACGTTACCGTACTAAGGATAAAGAAAGTGATTGGAGCATCACTTTATTTCGGTGGTGGGCTCCTATTAAGCTTTCATACTTCTACAAAATAATCTTGCACTTTAATTGTCTTTTTTCTTCAGCTTCGGTTGATATGCCTTAGCTCATAAATATAGTTGGCTTAAAAATGTCGTGGGGTTAAAATGTGATAAAACAGACCTCAGAATTATTGTGCTGAGCTCTTTTTTAATCCATAATTTGGACTTTTCTAAGCAAGATGAGCCATATGGTGCCACAAATATTGAGTGGAAACGCCCCATTTGAACAAAATAAAGATGTCGCTTGCTTGAAAATTAACTTTGTTAGAGGTCAAAATATCCTGGCAAGCCGCATTTTCTGGCACTATGTCCGGTTCAGATATTACGTAACTCGCATTACATCTAGGAATGACTGGAAGGGAGGAATCCTGGTGAGAAGAAACCATATTAATTTCTACACGGATGGCTCCAAGCTAAATAACCAAGTAGATTATGGTGTTTACTCTAAGGAACTGAAGATAAGAATTGCTGTAAGGTTACCAGACCATTGTAGCGTTTTTCAGGCAGAGGTTATAGCAATAAAAGAAGTAGCATTCTGGCTAAGGATAAATGTCGTATTCAAAACGGATATAAAGATTTTTACAGACAATCAGGCTGCTATCAAATCCCTAGAATCATTCTTCCTGAACTCACTAGTGGTCCAACAATGCTGCTCGTCTCATAATAAGTTGGCTCAGCATTTTAACATTCAACTCATCTCCTACCTTACCTAACCTAACCTATGTCTGGTTCCATCCGAACGGGCAATATCTTTCGGCAGCGCCAGCGGTGATTTTGACCTCTAAACAACTTAATGTGCAAGCAAGTGACATTTTTATTTTGTCTGGATAAGGGAGAGATGAGGTGTTCTCACTCAAAGTTTGTGGCGCCCTAGGACTCATCTTGTTTAGAAACGTCCAAATTATGGATTAAAAAAGGTTTCAGATATGTGCACGTAGTTTGAAATTTCTGTTACCTAAGCACGTCTAAAGCCGGAAATTTTAAAAAGTTCCTCATATATATTTATTTGTTCTTTGAACAAGTAATATATTAAGTCCTCCAATACAAAAGTTTCGTAATTTTTTGTTTTACTACTGCATTGCGCCCGTAAATATGATTCGCGTAGGCATAACCAACTCCAGCGCTGGCTAAAGCTACTGCTAGAGGGGGCTGCAGTCCCGCGCTCCCAACTCAAGGAGGTCACCAACAGGTGCTGTATAAAATAACTTGCTATAGGTTTTAGTAAGGAGTTATGTGGAGATTCTGTAGCAAACGAAACTGAAGGAGGCTTTTTTTTAGAAAAAAAATTATCATTTTTTATATTGAAATTTTTTAACTTGACTTAGCTCCGGGCATTCTCTTTCATACTCATATTCATATATTTTGTATATAATCACTCAAACATATATTGTAATCATTTCGTCGATGTGTCAAATATCCAGTACTTGTCTTCCTGGCCTTCAAGAAAATCTTTCTGTCCGTCAAGAGAATAGTATTCTGCTAGTCCAACAAAAACTTGCAAAAAAACGCTGACTAGTCTGGAAACAACTGTGGCTGTATATACTTAACTATGTAGTTTTCCATTACATTTATATACTACTACCTTTCCTTAGCATTACAAGTGGATGAATAAAATAAGAACTATCTTCATATGTTCTTTTTAACATTTTTTATATATTTTTCTAATTTTTTCTAAAATTTCTAATTTTACGATGCTACCGTATTCGTCACGTTATCATCGGTGAGAGTAAATAATTTATCTAATATTTCCAACTTTTCCCGTGCTGTAGGTTCATTTTTGACTTCGGTAAGAACCGCATGGAGATCTGGCTTTCCATTCTGCTCTGCAGTTGATAATCCCTTCCAAAATTTCTCAGTTTCTTGAACAGTTCGATCAGCAAATGTTTCAACATCTTTATTTAAGTCCTTTATTAGAGTTTCGTGAGCTTTACGTACAGTGTCATCTTGCTCTGTGGGAGATGTCATTTCACCTTCAATTTTTTTCAACTCCTTAGTAATTTTAAATATTTCCTTGACAACATGATTCTTTTCACGTTTTTCATCCTCCAAATTAGTTGTAGCAGATTTGGTGTGTGCTTTCTCCAAAACCTTCTCCAATTCAGTTAATTTTTCTTTAAGTTCTGTATTGGTCGTATCTTTGTTGGTGTGTACTTCATTTATTACGGGCTCGAAAGTTTTTTTTGTTGCAGCAACTGTTTGATCAAGCAATTTGAGGTACCATTTTGTCACATGACGCTTCAAATGGTCTTCGTCGATTTTTTCTTCTGAGGAGTCCTTAGAGTCGTCCTTGCTTGTCTCTTCAGAGGAGTCGGAAGCGACACACTATTTCAGAAAGTTGTAGTGAAAATAATTAGTATTATTTTTAATTTTTATTTAATTTTTTACTAACCTGTACTAGCAGTAAAGTGCCGTATAGTAAAAAGAAAAATTTCGTTGACATTTTGCCTTTGCGGTGCTATAATCTGCAGCTTTTCAAAACTTTTAATGAGATATGGCTTTTACTGGCAGAGTATTTATACTGTGAATTTTTCAGTAAATCATAGGTACTCGTATTTAAAATTGACTTGTTATCAATTCAGAATAATCTGATGAGGTCAAAGTTTAGCGCTGTAATTTGATTACATTTCATATATATTGTATGACTTCGCTTAGTCATTCGAAACTACGAATATTTTCTACTTATTAAGGTAAGAAATTTTTTTCAAGTATAACCAGTTTTTACAAATATTTGTTTTCTGTATTTTTCTTTAACCTTGGACGGTGTTTACTCTCATCAGGGGTAAATTTCGTTTTTGAAATATAATAGGTACATTTTGTATTTAAAGGATTCTATTAAAATTGACAATAAGTACTCACTCGCGACTTGATTCACTTATTATTTAACTAAAACGAGTAAGTTCCTCAAGTTATTTTAGATTCAGAAACTTACTTTCTTTGAAATTGCGAGTCTATGATATTTCTACACGTAATGATATCACACAACTTATTTCACATAATAACTGACCCAAAATGATTTGCGATTGCTCATAACTTTAATGGATAATTTTTTCCATAGGGATTAGCGATGTTTCTCATTATCTCAAAAATCAATGACAAAAACATCGAGAGTCTTGTGTGAAAAAGTTTCTGATTAAAAATCAAAATCCATTATATCTTACGGAAAAGTTTATTTTTTGGGACTTTCAAATTACTTTCGGACGATTTTTGAAAATGTTAAAATTCTGATAAAATTCACCACGCAAATTAAGTTTTCAAAAATCTATTATGGACTATCTATTACCACCCATATAAACTTAAACATTGCTTAGAGTTTTCTCAGGAAATACTCGAAGGAACTCGATCAATTTGACATAATTGAAAGTATTTTTATTTCAAATTGACAGTGATGATTTTAAAGATGATATAATAATTATTATATAAGGAGATGTTTACAAAAATCAATTTTTATCAAATATTTTTTTTTAAGAGAAAGAAGATGTGAGCAAATAATTGAAGTTTTTAGCCCATTTAATACCAGAATACGTCTCTTATTACATCTTTCTTTATTCACATTGGTATTGGTAGTTATTTTGGTTGCTCTATCCAACGCTGTTTCCAATTCGTTTCATTTTGCATGAACTTTATGATTCGTTTGAACTTTATTGATTTGTACATCATTGATTACGGTTTGAAAGTTTCATCGATTTGTGGTAATTGTTATGTCAACCAATTTAATGTACAACTTTATTACATGATGTGTTAAATGTTCTTCGTCTACTTTCTCCTCAGAGAATCCATTTCCATTATTTTCAGAAGAATTGGCGAGAACACATTAATTGAATTAGAAATTAGAGCTGTAGTATCCTGAAACCATATGTTTTACTTACATGTGCTAGTATCAAGATACTTAGAAGTAGGAAGAACTATTTCGTGGACATCTTGATTCTCGGTGTTTTAGTCATAAGGTATTTGCAACTGATTTTTACCACATGCTGTCAGCCTATTTATAGGGGATCTTTATCTAAAAGTTTTCGCTGGGCAGGTAATGATAATTTGCTTTGTTATCAGCGCTCTATTAGGAAAAAACCTGTTAGGGTCAGTGTTTCATAATCAAATTACAGATAAAGCATTTTTTAATAGCATGTCAATAGAAGTTTTTTTATATGTTATACATAACATATATAGTAAAAAATTTTTATTATAGAATTAATTAATTTGCGTAAGCATGTACTCTTAGGGAAAAGTAAAACGACATCTTAATCAGGTGTCTGGTAAATGCATTGTTGTTGTATTGTTGTATCAATCAACACAGAAATCTTGTGTTTTCAGTTTATGTATCAGTTACGAAAATCCGTCGTACATATTTCGTCCTATGGTATAGATCACTTTAATTTTATCATAAGACATTGTTTTGCCATTTTTTGGAGAAATATTGAAAATATTATCAGTCTTCAGGTCACAGTTTTCCGAGAATATGCAGTTTTTAATTTTTCACTGACCGCTTTCGGATCTTTGAAAGAATTTCATCAATTTTAACTAAAATTACTTGCTGGGACTATACGTGAAAAAAAAATGCAGTGTCGTAGTTAAAATAATTCGTGTCCAGAATTATCCATATATTAGGGTGTTTTTTTGAATTAAATAGACATAATAATTTTGTAGTAGAAGAGTAGTATAAAGAGGAAATCCATTCCCAAGTAATTTCCAAAATCAAGTATTTAGAGGTTACCCAAGATCCGCGAAGTTTTTTCATATAAGAATTTATTTTACTAGAGCCGAAGTTTAAGATATAAAGTTTTAAGTGGTGTCATTTTTAAGATAATTTAATGTTATTTAAAAGTGTTATTGGAACAATTGATGTAAATAAAATATTTTCAAAGTAACAAACTAAAGTGAAATCTATATCATTTTTTAGTTTATATCTTATACAAAAGGAACACGTAAAAGCAAAAGTTTTGGATCGAGGCAAGAGCCCACGAGTGAGCTAAATTTTGCATAGGCATGGGTTGGCTAGCAAAATGAGTAGGGGCCAGAGTCCAATATTTATATTCAAAATTGTTTCTGCCCAAAAACGTAATCGAATTGCTCATTTACCAGACGCCTGGTCAAAAAGGTAATACTTTTCCCCCAGTGTATGTTACATGCCAACTCAAATTAATTAATCTTGAAATAAAAATTTCCTATTACATATAAAAAATAAAAAATGTCTTTTGGCATGCAATTAAAAAAATGCTTTATCTGTAATTTGATTACAAAACACTGACCCTACCAGAATTTTTCTAATAGAGCGCTGATAACTATGCAAAGCGTCGTTACCTGCCCAGCTGAAACCTTAAGAAAAAATTACAATATAAATACGCTGACAGTATTTAGTAAAAATTAGTTTCAGTTTCAAGTGCTTGCAAATTACAACACTGAACAGCAATATGTCCTCAAAATATTTCTTCCTACTTTTGAGCACTTTGATGTTAGCACAAGTAAGTAAAACATATATGTAGTTCCAGGATACTTCAGCTCTAATTTCTATAAATAATCCAATTAGTGTGTTCTTGCAAATTCTTCTGAAGAGAATGGAAAGGATTCCTCCGAGGAGAAAGTGGACGAAGAGCAATTAACACGTCATGTGACTAAGTTGTACAATAAATTGGTTGACAAAATAATTACAGCAACTGTGAAAAATTTTGAAACCGTAATCAATGATGTAAAAACCAATAAAATTCAAACGAATCCTAAAGTTCACGAAAAATTAAACGAATTGGAAACAGTGTTGGATGGAGCAACCAAAACTACTACCAATACCAATGTGAACGAAGAAAAACGTAATAAGAGACGTATTCTTACAGACTTAGGCAGAATTGCCAAGGAAATGAGGCAAATTGAGGAGGAAACAAACAATCCCACAGATGAAGACAGAACTGTGCGTACAACTCATGACAATGTAAGAAATGAAATAGATGAGCATATTAGGACCTTTGTCGATCGTGCTATTCATGAAGTTGACAGATACTTGAATACGCTATCAGCTACAGAACAAAAGGAAAAGCACAGTCTTCGTGATACCCTTACCGATGTTAAAAATGGGCCTACCGTACAAAGGAAGACGGAACTCTTAGATAAAATATTTATTTTTAATCAAGGTACAGAGAAATAGGGTAACAAATATTGTCAATTTGCTGTAATTGCCGTTACAAATGCTCTTCTGAAATTTATCCTCAGATGGATATATTCATCTTTTTTGTAAATTGTATCAATATTAAAAATTTCAAATGTACTTTTATGAGTGTAAGCTAGATTGAGAATATGAAAAACTAAAGCTTAATGCTGAGTCAATAAAATTAATAAATATAAATTGATGTTTTTTATACATTTTATATTTGAACACAAACTATTGACTCAACTCAGGTTTCTGAACATTAGAAATATGTACATGTGGCGACCGACCAATTTTTGGGCAGTTGGAATTAGAATTTAAAAGAAGATAGTTCTGTTGGAATGCTACTTATACCGTCCCAGTAACTTCTGATCTAATTACTTTTTAATACAACTGCTGTCGTTATATTTACAAGCCTTTCAATTACTCTCCTCATTTCTCTCACAAGATTTGAAAAATTTTTGTATTTTTGGAAGTACCACGCTCTTTTACTAGCCTTAATAAACTTGAAATACAGCTTGCAGTTACCACACCTAACTGACAAAGTTCGACCACTATTTTTGCTAGTAGGCTACATCCCTCCCGAGTTCGGGCGGTTATTTTCAGAGATAGTTCCGAGGAAATTTTATGTTTTTATGGGCGGTAAACGTGTTAATGGATAGATTTCGCAAATGTTCAATCCCATGTGAGATTTTTGGAAACTAACTTTCGTGGTGATTTATATCAGAATTGGAACATTAAAGAAAAATAAAGGCAAAAACTATTCAATTAACTTTTCTATAAGATAATGAATTTTAATTTTTGTTCAGAAATTTCGTTCACACAAGACTCTGTCGATGTCGTCTTCGCAGAACATTTTGGGCCAGTTTTTGTGTGAAATTATTGTGAGCAGTAAAATCTTTGAACCAATTTGCATAGACTCGCAATTTCAAAGTAAGTACATTTCTGGATCAAAAAATTTCTTGAAGAATTAGTTCGTATTAATTAAATACTGAGTGATATAAGTCGTGAGTGAGTTCTTATTATCAATTTTAATAGTACCCATCATATGTATATAATATGCACCTACATATACTTATACTCCAAAATCAAAATATACTCCGAACGAAAGTAAACACCATCCGAGGTTAAAAAAAAGCAGAAAACAAAAACAAAAACTGGTTATATTCGAAAAAATGTTCTACCTTAATAAGTAGAAATACTCGTAGTCTCGAATGACTAAGCGAATTCATACAATATGTATGAAATGTAATCAAATTACAGCGCAAAACTTTGACCTCATCAGATTATTCTGAATAGATAACAGATCAATTTAAATACGAGTACTCATGAATTGCTGTAAAATTTACAATATAAATAGACTGTCAGTAGAAGCGAAATCTCATTAACAGTTTTGAGAAACTACAGATTATAGCACCGCAAAGGCAAAATGTCAACGAAATTTTTCTTTTTACTATACGGCACTTTACTGCTAGTACAGGTTAGTAAAAAATTAAATAAAAATTAAAAATAATACTAATTATTTTCGCTACAACTTTCTGAAATAGTGTGTCGCTTCCGACTCCTCTGAAGAGACGAGCAAGGAAGAATCTAAAAACTCCTCAGAAGAAAAAATTGACGAAGACCATTTGAAGCGTCATGTAACAAAACGGTACATCAAATTGCTTGATGAAATATTTGCTGCAACAAAAAAAACTTTCGGACCCATAATAAATGATGTACAAACCAATAAGGATACAACCAATACAGAACTTAAAGAAAAATTAACTGAATTGGAGAAGGTCTTGGAGAAAGCCCAGATCAAATCTACAACAACTAATTTAGAGGATGAAAAACGTGAAAAGAATCATTTTCTCACGGAATTATTACAAATTTCTAGGTATTTCAATCAAATTGAACATCAAACAACATCTCCCACAGAACAAGTTGAAGATGCTCGTAAAGCTCTCGAAACTATAAATAAGGATTTAACTGGAAATATTGAGACATTTGCTTATCGAACTGTTCAAGAGATTGAGAAATTCTGGAAAGGATTATCAACTACAGAGCAGAAAGAAAAGCAAAATATCCATGATGCTCTTATCGAAGTCAAAAATGAACCTATTACACCGAAAAAGTTGGGAATATTAGATGAACTATTTACTCTCACCGCGACGAATGCGATAGCATAGTAAAATTTTAAATTTTAGATAAATATAGAAAATTATATAAAAATTGTTGAAAAAGTATATCCAGTTAGTTATTTTTTTATTATTGCATTAATAATGCTTAGGAAAGACAATGGTATATACTTAAATGACACACTGTTTAATGACAAAAACACACTCAATATTTAAGTATTTTCTAAATCGATTTTATCTATGTGAATGTCGTTGGTACCATATATCTGATATACTAGCTATGTATTCGACCAATTTTGAGGCACTGACTGTTATATTTTTGCCCACTACGACGGCTTGTTTGCAATGGAATCAATATCTTTATAATTTTTAATGATCATGTGAACTGTTGATCGACTCAAGTCCAATATTATTGATATTTCACGACAGGATTTATTTTCTTTTCCAAATTCAACAACAAAATTTCTTTTAACACTTGAAATCTCTTGATATCAATCAAAAATCACGTTCAAATCACAACTTAGTGCCAAAGTATGATCCATATTATAGATATAAAATAGAAAAAAACGTTACTTCATCGTTTTCTAAAAAAAATAGTTACTAGCACAAGGCATAAATTTCATAGTGTATGTAGACTTTTGTTAATGGTTTTTTTTTTATTTTCAAATAAATTTTTAAATTTATATTGAAGAAAATATATTTTTTTGCTTTTTATCATTACATAAAAGTTAAACAAAACTGCGTCATTTCATTTTGCTATTATAGTTTTGGGTTCTCGAACTACCAGATATTGGGAGTGTATGTATACTTTTAGCGGTCACTGTATGTTATTAGGTGAAAGTTACCAAAAATTAAAAGAAATAAGTAATAATTAAATGGTCAAATCCCATGACTTAATTTAGTTGGTATGAAAAATTTAGTTTCTTTAATGCTGAATGATGACTTTGTCATTTAAAATTCATTAAATTTATTGAACATATCGATAATGGTTGTTTTGATAACCTACGCTTTTTGTTACGTATGTGGAAAACAAAAATAATAAATTCGATCTTAAATATCTAAAAAAATTGTAAAAGTAAAAGGTGTTAAGAAATCAAAAAAAAAAAAAAAAATAAATAAATATATCAAAAAAATTATAAAATGCTTTCTCCTAATATTGAATTTATGTGTATTTTTGTTTTCTTCCCAAAAATATATAAGTATGTACTATATGTGGACAAATAGAAACTTTTTTTTCGCAAGCTTCACGGATCATTACAAATAGTTTATATCTCCCCACAAACATATTACTTGTGAAGACAGGATATACGAAACTTTTTCAAAATAAATATGGAAGCTCATGAGACAAAACTGGAATATTGTTTTCTAAATATTGTACTCTGAAATTTTTAGCACAATCGGAGAAGTTTTAAAAACAAATTTTTTGGAATGTCTCTATGGTAAATTCAAAATAAATGTATGGTACACCATTCATCTATGAATATCAATTTATTTTATTGCTTAACCTATTTTTCACGGTAGCTCAAAAATTATTTCATGGTAGATTATAGCCAGTTTGCTTCCACTTCAGTTTCTTTTTTTCACTAGCATTCTTGAAATATATCTTCCATTATTTTATTTTATTTTATTTGTTTTTTTGAGCTTTTTATTTTTTTATTGAAGTTTTTTTTTAGTTCAGTGAACCAAAGTTAAAAAGAAAAACAAAATTGATATTTAAACAAAAAATAACTCTAAAGAGTTTTGACCCATACGTAGTCATGTGCTTAGCTTAAACAAAGATTTCTTTAAGCATTTTATACGTGGGCTTATAGCCAAACAACACGCGTTAATGTTCGCCATATTTGGTATTGCCAACTTGGTGTCAGATTTTTTTTTTTCATATAATTGTGTACAGCTTTCAGTACTGCGCGTTACGATAGGTAATTTTATGGTTTAAGCTACCATTTAAGTGTTATAAAGCTGACTTAAAAATGCTGTTAATCAAAATTGAAAACAATTTGCCAATTTTTAGCTTTATCGAAACTTGGTAATCAATAATAGTCGTTGTTAGAAAATCGGTAATTGATAATTTGTTAATTGTCAATTTGCTGTGAGTAATTAAGTTGCTCGATTTACACCTACCATTTAAAATTATTAACAGAATTTTGTTGCAGCTTCTTAGATTCGACATTTACTGAAGTAGCATACGTATTACTACAAGAGGTTGTTTCCTTTCCCAACAGTGGTCCTAATTGTAGCGAACTGTATTCTTATCATAAGATCTCAGCCAAGAAAAGAGAAATCGATCCCATAAGTGTAAAGCTATGATAGGTGCCATTGCTCTCTATCCTTAAGTGAAACGTAAATAAGTGTCAGGCTATGCCATCAAGCAACAGCAGTGGCTCAAAATTTGCAGACCAGGAACAATTTAATTTTAGTAAGCAGGTTTGTTAGGGTCGCAAAAGCTGCCTGCTTATCACTGCAGCACCATAACAAAACTATTTATATACCCCACATTCACTTTGTGATTCCGATTGTAACGCATAAAAAGAGGTGAGTCAGGTATAAAAAAGTGCAAATATTCTGAATACCTGAGTTCATTTGGCCACATCCGTCTGTCTGTAACTGCATAAAATTTGGTAAGCTGGCTACAACGTCAAGTAAAGTTCTTGGGATTGGAAATATATTGAAATATTTATTTGATGTAGTACAACCAAATTTCTAAAAAATACTAAAAATAAATTGGAAAAGCGAATTCCGGCAAGAGGACGTGGCAGCTCTAATACAAGCACAAGCTTCTGAAAGCTATATTGAGAGAATTATTTAAGGTAATGCAATCAAATTTCATAAAAATAGTATGCATGACTTGTAAATCTCTGGACTCTCTTGGCGAGTTTTTGAAAGTAGGCGTGGCACCCTCCAAACAAAATCCTTAGAACTCTATACTGAGAAAACTATTTAAAGTAACGAAACAGATTTTCACATAAAAACAAGAAATGGTTCAGTTTTGCAACAGACGAAGGATTGACAAATTCCAAAAAAAAGGGTGTGGCATCTCGAATATAAGCATAAACTTCAAAACTCTGCACACTAATCGCATTATTGTGTATATCTCCCTTGCGGTGACTTCTTGTAGCAGATCCGATTCTTAATTTCTTCAGAACATTGGGGCCAAAACGGTAGATGATGTAGGTGTTTTGATAATGAAATTATTTTATGATGTAGCTATCTTGGTAAAGGGAAAATGAAAAAAAAAACTATTTTAGCTACTCAGAAGTCCACTCACAAATATTTGTAGATGTGTCTCAATTTAATGCTTAACATATAAGAAGTATTTACCTTCACGAGAAAATATTAATTTCCAAAACTTAGCGGCGTCATGTATACAACACCACCATCGACGTAGCAAGCACGTCGTTTATGATGATAATACTTGCTAGAAAACTGACCAGAAAAACAAACATTGAAGAACATGTAAAAAATATCGATGATGCCTACTGTGTATGTAAAAAAAAAATTATTGGTTTTACGTTGGGTTTGAATTCCAGATCGAAGCACTGCATCTACACTTCTATTGTAAGACCAATATTTCAAATTTAAAAAGTGAAAAAATCCTAATTCTATGTACATATTAGCAAGAACTCTTATAACAGCTTCTATTAAATCTACGTAATTCTTAACTCAATACAAATTGATTTCATTTCGGGGTCAGAATTGCTCCATTTCTTCAAGCTTTTGAGACATATGCTAACCTAAAAATGCAAAACCCAAGTTTTTCGAAGCTAACAAAAAAAATAGTTTTGTAGTTGACAGATGAGGTACCATAGCATATATTTTTGGTGTGCTAAAAACGAATTTGGGGTCAGAATATCTATCAGAATACACCAACATACAGATGTCCGAACCTAAAAAGCCAAAAAACACGATTTTGATTTGAAAAATATTTTTGAGGATATCTCGAAAGCCTAACATGATCGAGCCATTCTGACTCCGGATAAGTTTTCTTCACACCAAATAATATACTGAATGACACCTCATTTTCCAACTTCAAGATTTTTTTTGCGTGCTTTTGAAAAACGTGGCTCTTGCATTTTTTTGCTTAGGATCTCTTGAAAACCCAATAACTATACTGTTTAGTATGAAATCTTCAAACTTCAACTTTAAAACTTTTTTTTTTTGTGAACTTATGTAATTATTTTCAACTACTTAAAAACATAAAATATTTTTAGGGACTGTTTAGCTTTAATAATGTGCATTTATTGGAAGTTTTTCATTTAAATGCTCTCCAAGGAATACTGAAACCACGTCAACAGCACTCGCGGAATAATGTTAACATCAATAAAGATGACTCTTAACAGCCCAAGCTTCAATTCTCACAAATTTTATAAGTCACCCACTGACAGCGATATTTTTTAGGCGGAGGAAGCCTCGATTCGGAAAGCAGCAAAGTTTCTAACAGAAAATTATACTTATGTATAGGATGCACCCATAACATCATAACCAATTTATGAAAAAACATAAATTACATTGATGTGCAAATCAAAATGAATTATTTTGAATCAACTGCTTAAAAGGTCATGCATATAATGAAGGCCTGGATATATTGATTGCATTCTATTAAAAGCCTAAACACCAACATTTTGTTTCGTTAATAAATAACATAAAAAGCAGTAACATCATTGCGATGTACGAGATATTAATTCATATTCCAACAGGTGTATTTTGCTCCTACAACAATGCCATGACTGATTCATTGGAAATATTTATTTATGTAATAAAATTGTATTTATATTGCATTAATTGCTTACTGTGGTATGCAGCTCAAGCGTATTTTGTTACAAAAGCAACGATTTAAAAATAACAAATAGTGGGCGTGTAAATTAAATTGAGAACGTGATCATGAATTAACTGCATTTTTTATTGGCAATTAAAGGCGAGGAATTGCGAATAAAAATTAATATATTGGCTTTACAGAAAATGTAATATAATATTATGGAGAGTACTTACAAGCGAATATATTTGCAAGTTATAATTAATCATAGGAGCAAACTCTCTATATAAATTCTATAAAAATATTGAACAAACGCAAATTCTGTGAGCTAAGACTTTCAATATCTAATTTAGTTTTTGCGATATTTCGCTAGGAACTTATTGCATTACATAATGTATTAGTATTCTAAAAATATCAAAAACCTTATCTTTTAAGATACTATTTTTGATTTTTGTTGGAAAAGATAAGCGGAAAATCATTGAAGTTCACCTTGCGAAATGCTTACGTACAGCTGTCGAAAATTGCGTCAGCCTGAAGGAAAAAATTGGAAATGCTCGTGTAGCGCTTATCTCAGCTGGGTTTAGCTTTTAAGCTTTGCAGTTTTTGAGCCTAAAATTCTAATCATGCATCACGTTGCATGGTCACGTGTATGTGCTTTCTCCAGCGCTTAAAGCCCAATTTCTATGTGATCTTATTTTATCTTTATCCCATATCAGGGATATCAAATCAAATTTTTGTAAGATAGAAAAAGCATGCGAACAGAACCTGATGCGCTTGGAGAATGCGAGAGTGAATAGCATGTGATGTCCTCCCTGATATTTGATAAGATAAGATAAGATCACATGGAAATTGGGCTTTATGCTTTCTAGGGCTGAGTTAAAAAAATTTTGATATGTAACAAGATCTTCTCAGCAAACCCAATAAGCCCAGTAAAATAAGGATTTTCTAGCGAAATAATTCAAGTGAATTAATCTCACAGGGATTATCTTTGTTTAGTCATAAGAAATAATGTGCGAAAAGTTCATTGTACGAAAATCGTTTTTTTTTTTAAATATCTTGGAAAATATAGGTTTTACAGCAGTTTTAGCTACATGAAATTTGTTTTTTTTTAACTAATTTTAGACCTAAAAGGTCCTAAAATTAATTTTTGTAGGACTAATAGCACTCGATATATGCGGCTACGAAGAATTGCAGTAAGTCGCGTACACCATTACATATTATTTGCAGTAGGGTATAAACTGTTTGATCAAAAAAATTAAGGGTTTTTTGTTTTTCTTAAAATATCGCTATTTATCCATCAACATTAATTTTGTCCCGTTCAAAGTAATCCCTACAGATCTCATACAAGTGTATGCCAACGCTTTTTCCGATCTTGGAAGCACTTCTGGAACCCGCTTTTCGGTATGGCCTTCATCTCCTTCAGCGTTTCTATTTTTATCTCATAATGCTGGCAAAATGTCGTCAATTCAAGGTTCTTTTCAGTCTCGGGAATTTAAAGAAATTACGGGGGAATTTGCCCGGAGAATACGGTGTTTGCTAAAAAATATGCAAATGTAATATGTAAAAGTAATGCAAATGCTTTGATCCATCTTTATCGGAAATAACAAATCGAAGAGCACACCAAAACACCAAAGATGAATCCAACACATTTGCAGATCCAACACATTTGCAGTGAAAAAATTTCCATAGAAGCTCACATGCACCGCGCAAGCAATGTTTCAAAATGCGTTTATAAAAAATAAATATGTATTACTAGAAAATTGAAAAAGCGTTAGTCTGAACGCCACATTGTTCTTCACTTGAACAAAGTGTTTCATCGATACGAGAATGAAACAATAATAATTCAAAAATTATCGTATCGTGCTCGTAGTGGCATCAAGATTATCGTCTCGTGCTCGTTCTCGTACGAGATTTTTGATCTGTATCGTTATCGTGCCGTCTCAACATCGCCGGTATTTCTACAATTTTGTTTCCCAATAAATTTAAATAAGCAAAAAAAAAAAGAACTTAACTTTCATTGGTGCTACTACCCTCGACCTAATTTTTCCGAATCCATGAAAAAAGGAATTTATTCATTTACCGATTCAAATCAAGGGATTAAAATTTAATTAACAAAATAAAAATTACATTTCAAGAAATTTGAATTTGAAATAGAATTTTTCACTTTCACAGCAAAATAAATTAATTACTTTGTCGATAACGCTCAGGTATTCAAAAGCAATGCAAAACTTTAACATAAAATTTTAGCTTAATTACAGGGGGCTGAAACTTTTCACCAATGTACATAGTTTATGGCATTCTAATCAAAAGTCTCGACGATCATAAAAAAACTTTTATATTCGCAATTATTAAATTTTGGCTAAATCAGGTTTATAAAATCTATGTAACATTAGCCATATACATACTTTTGATCATCTTTGTTTTTTAAACTGTTCATAATACAGACTTGTGACCATATAGCTTTTGTTCAGGACGATCCAAACTGCATATACTTAAGTTTCAGCTTAACTTATGCCATTTTTCATAAAAAATTGATTGAGTTTATTTGACGTAGTCTATATCATTCTGATTAAGAGTTTATACGGTTTGACCCTAAGAGCTCTTGATCAGGAAGCCATAGTGTAAATATGCACGAAGTTTAAACTCCTTGTAGTTAAACCCAAATTTTATTCAAAACGTGCAAGTACTTTGACACAGAACACTTTTTTTTTCATTCCAGGAAATTGAAACTAATAAATCATCAATTTTATCAATTCCATGACAAAAGGAAGTAATTTATTTTCGATTCCGTTCAAAAAAACGAAACATGCATAGGAAACATATTTTTTCGTCGACATTGATTCTCATTTATTCAATTTATTAACTATTAATATTATCTCACCATTATTTACAACAAACAATTTTTGTCAATTACTAATTGATTTTTATTTTCTTTTCAGGTAAGTTCTTGATTATTTCTCGTAAGTATATATTTAAAAAAAACTATTTAAAAAACGAGTGTGCTTTAAGTGGATGCGTCGTTCGCAGGCAGGCGCGGATCTAGAATTTTTTTCTGGGGGGGGTCACAGGATAGAAAAAAATCAAAAATAACAAGAATAACCAAATAAACAAAGCAAGCCGAATTTCTTCAATGAATAAAAACTAAGCCAGAATTCACTCCTAGTCGTGAATTCAAAAGGTGCGGACGTGTTTATGCTGAGTCGAATATTTTATTATATAAAAAACTTAACATCAATGCAATAACTTAGCTAATTTTACTAAATATTCATCCGCTCAGCCTAACAATCAGTTAGGTAAAACTTCACAATTTCGGATTTATTTCCAAAATATGTCTGGGATCAGAACTAAATCCAATTCCATTTATTATTATACCGCGGCTGGAGATTTTGATGTCATCGTATTTGTTGAGACCTGGCTAAATGATGAATTTTTCGATGGAGAATTCTTTGATACAAATATATATCAAGTATACAGAAAGGAACGTGACGCTATAAAAACAGGTTGTAGTCAAGGAGGTGGTGTTCTAATTGCCATCAAAAGTTTTTTCGGTACAACAGCTTGCATCCTTCAGAATGCGGACAGTTTGTACGAACAATTAAGTGTCTCCATTTCTGGCTCATCAGGCTCTTTATATATTTGTGCCTCGTATATCCCGCCAAATAGTTCTGATGAAATTTACGATGCACATGTAAGTAACATTTTATCGTTACATTCATCGTTGGACCATAAAAGTCAGCTTTGCATATTAGGGGATTTTAATTTAAACAAAGTAATGTGGACTCACCTCGCCGATGACTTGACGCCAACAAATATCAATCATCCTCATGAAATCAATCTTATTGATAGCTTCTTAAGTATTGAATTAGTTCAAATTAATAAAATAAGTACTTAATAATCTTGGCAAAATTTTGGATTTAATTTTTATTTCGTATAATATTAAATACAATTTATCTGAATGTTTTTGCCCAATTTCACCATCTAATATGCACCATGTTCCAATTGTTCTCGATATAGAATTTTATGAATTTATTGAGTCTCAGCCTGCTAAACATGTATTTAACTTAAAATTATGTGATTTTGAATTTTTAAATAAGTAATAATATAAATGATATAAATTGGAAAAATTTATTTAATGGTAAAAATGCCGCAACTTGTTTTGATTTGTTTAAATTTAATGTGTCACAAATCTGTCATGACCATATTCCAATTTGCCATCATAAGGTATATAACGTCGCTCACTTGTACAACGGCCCTAATTGACATTTTTGATTTTGTTCAGGAGACACAAAAAACTGTATAAAAACCGACAATGCAGAATATTGAAATTTTTTTAAATGCAGTTTAGTTACAAAAACAATAACATAATTATTTTTAATGAAAATGCTAGTTTTTTTGTATTGATACTTATTTTATTTCAATTAGGGCTTTTTGACATCATTTTTATGTATGCAAAAGTGCATTTAGGGCTTTTTGAAGTTACTTTGAAAACTAGAAGTGTAATTCATTTACAACAAAATTAAAGAAAACATGCAAATATTCTACTTATTGATATAATTTTTAGTAAATAATCTTTTCTTTCAAACATAACATTGATAAAAACATTTGACGACATACTTGCAAACGT
The DNA here is from genome assembly GCA_949775025.1 of Tricholauxania praeusta. NCBI lineage: Eukaryota > Metazoa > Arthropoda > Insecta > Diptera > Lauxaniidae > Tricholauxania > Tricholauxania praeusta. The sequence goes on along the minus strand of OX459030.1, from coordinate 99,533,751 downwards.
TGGAAATTGTGTATTAAGAAATATTCTAGAGACTGAGTACGCGCTGAGTTTTCGGACGAAATTCGTTTTCTGCTTACCAGATCAACAGGGCCTAATACATTTAACTTTTTTTGCTCTCATGTCATTTTCCAAAATGCATCAAAGATGGCTTTCCTTACATTTGTCCTAAAAGGCAAACAGTACCGGTTACGTCTTTGCTCGCAATATTTTGATGTATAAGGTGGTCCAAGCCGTCTTTCGGCCCCTTGACACAAACCATTTTCAATCGAAACGCCTATGTATTGAACTCCTCGCATTCGTTTTTTCATATTTAAAATCCGATCATGTTTTAATTGTTCCGGGATTGAATCAGAGGCATAGATCTCACACATAATATTTTCCTTAACACTCATTGCGAAAAATTAAAACGAAGGCCACATACGAGTTCCAACATAAGATATGAACTAATTGTTACATTTTAAAATTGGTAATTACACGGAAATTTTGAATTCAAAATTCTCTAGAAATTTTGAAAACTACTTCGCAAGAAAAAGCATTTAGGGCCTTTTAACATATAAAAAATGTTGAATGTAGTTAGGGCTTTTTAATATCACCTAATAAACTTGGTATTTTTGGTGTTACCGTTCCAATCTTTCGGGTGAAGGTGCATTTGAGGTTGGTCTTCAGGAATATGTAATAAACTGGATTTAAAAAAAAATGTCAATTAGGGCCGTTGTACAAGTGGGCGACGATAAGCTTCCATGGTGTAATTCTGGCCTTAAAAAACTGAAAAATATGCGCAATAAATTTCTAAAACTTTTTAAATCCACTGGGAACTTAGAGTATAAGGAGAAATATGTGCATTACATGAGAGAATTCAACTTTTTGAATAAGTTTTTATACAAGCAGTTTATTTTGAAAACGGAAACCAATATCAAATTGAATCCGAAATCGTTTTGGAATTTCGTACAATCGAAAAAGTGTGGATCTTTCATCCCCACTTCTATGTTTTTCAATAATATTAGTTCGTGTAAAATTGCAGACACAGTTAATTTATTTGCCGACTATTTTAAATCAAATCATACTGAAGATGCTCCATGGTATGAGCCCTCTATCCTGCAAAACATCAATTCTTTCGTGGATGTTGGTTCTATTACTTTGAGTGAAACAGACGTTTTTAACGCATTATAAAAGTTGAAGATTTCTGCTAAACTGGATGTCGATGGATTATCCTCTATAGTATTATTAAAATGTGCTCAGGCTTTGTGTAAGCCACTGTGTCTGATTTTCAATAAATCTTTAAATTGCGGAACTTTTATTGAGCCCTGGAAGGTAGCATGTATTACCCCTATTTTCAAAAATGGGCTTAAAAATAATGTCGCGAACTATCGTCCCATTTCTAAATTAACAATTGTCTCTAAATTATTTGAAAGCATTATAAAAGATAAGCTTTACTTTTTAATTAAGTGTCATATTTGCCCAGAGCAACATGGCTTTGTATCTGGTCGATCCACAATAACAAATTTATCATTATTCTCTAATTATTGTGTATCCTCTTTTGAACGTGGCTATCAAGTGGATGTGCTCTATGCTGATTTCGCAAAAGCTTTTGATAAGGTTAAGCATAGTGCTTTAATTGCTAAACTAGCTAAAATTGGATTTCAAGGTTCATTTTTGGATTGGATTAAATCCTATCTGAGTAATAGACTGTGTGTTGTACTTGTTAATAATACTAAATCTTATAATTTTGTAGCGTCGTCTGGAGTACCTCAGGGTAGTATCCTTGGACCTCTGTTCTTTATTTTGTTCATGAATGATATTCATAGTTGCTTTCAGAGCTCAAAATTTTTGCTTTACGCAGATGATTTAAAATTATTCAGTCGTATACGGAATGTAGGTGACGTTGAATCCTTACAACGTGACTTGTCCAATGTGAGTAACTGGAGTAAACTTAATCAGTTACCTTTAAATATTGGGAAATGCTTTCCCTGCACATTTGCAAAATCAAATAATATACTCGATTGTTATTTCTCAATTCAGGGTAAACTTCTTAAGTCAATCAATCTTATAAAGGACTTAGGCGTAGTTTTCGATGCTAAGTTTACATTTATTGAGCATTTGAATTTTATCATCCCTAAAGCTTATGCAATGTTGGCTTTTGTTCGTAGACACAGCTCTGATTTTATGGATCCACATACCATTAAGAGCCTTTACTTTGCATTTGTAAGATCTAGATTGGAATATGCCTCTTTTGTTTGGAATCCGTTTTATGCAAATCATTGTGCTAGAATTGAACGAATTCAGAAAACTTTTTCTAGATTTGCATTACGTTCTTTGTATTTTCAACGGAATTGGACATAAACTCTGTCCGCGCAGTTTTCAGGTTAGAGCTAGGAAGCTCAAATGTTGGGACAATTATTTTTATTCCTCAAGCTATAATATAGGATAAAATAAATAAAATCCCACTCCAAAAGTTTAAAAAAAAACACCCTAATGTATACAATATAATAATTTTTTCCTATAGCAACATCTATGAACAAATTTTTGAAATTCAAGTACCCTCACTTTAGTCCTCTTAGTAAAAAAAAAAGATAAAATCTTCGTTTGTCAATATCAGCATAGTATTTTAGGAGCTGTGACTTATGACTTATTCAATTATGTGACTTAAATATATAATTATATAATTATTATTATATTTTATTTTTTGCAAACAGCGGCCTCTGTGAACAGATTTTTGAATTATTAATAGCTTAATTATACTCTTCTTGATAATATGAAAACAACGACACTTTGTTTGTCAAAATCGGCTCAGTAGCTTAGAAGTTTTGGTCTAAAATATAACACTAGGATGAGCGTGCCGTGAACGTTAGCACTACACGTGACGTAACGGTTCAGTCAAAACACTTTAGAATAGATTTTCTACATACCCGTTTTCCTCTGCCCCCCCATTAAACATGTTCACGAATAAAAAAAGAAGACTTTTTGTGTGTTTTGGGTCAAACGTAATATACTTTTTACGTGGAGTTTCAGAATGCAAATGTCCTAACTCGTACAAATCCGAATAATTTTAAATATAGAAAAATCAAAGGTAAGCAGAGCACCGACGCAGAAATTAAGCGAATCATAACTATCAGCAGCACAGTGCTGTCGTTTCGAAAAAAATTTAAGTGCTCAATTTGATATTTTTGGGTAGTACTTTGTGAAAATGGGTAGTACTACAAAAAGAAATTATTAATAAAAGTTAGAGTAGTATTTGTTGAAATTCATTTATTGTAGTCTGTATGTAACGGGTGTTTTTTTAGAGGTTTGTTTTTCGAATAGAGATAAAACTGGCATTTTATGGTCAAATCTGGCAACTCCAATGTCATTTATGTTCAGTTTGGTTTGCCATTTCATCATGAACAGGTTGACAAAAGAACAACGCTTGCAAATCGTGCAAATTTATTTCGAAAATAATGGTTCAGTTCGCGAAGTTTACCGCAAGCTCCGTCCATTTTATGGTCGACATAATCGTCCATCAGAGCAATTAATTCGGTTAACCATGGGTCGTTTTCGCACTACGTTTACTCTATGTGATAATACGCATCCGCAGAGACGTCGAACAGTGCGCACCGAAGAAACAATTGCCGCTGTAGAGCAAAATGTTGAAGAGGACCCGAATGAATCGATTCGCCACCGTGCACAGCAATTGGAGCTTTGTCCATCAACTTTATGGAAGATTTTGCGCAAAGATCTTGGTTTGCGACCTTACAAGATCCAGCTTGTGCAAGAATTAAAGCCGCGAGACCATGCAATGCGTCGTGATTTTGGTGTATGGGCCGAAAATGAGATTGATCTCGATGCTGATATTCATCGCAAAATTTTGTTCAGTGATGAGGCTCATTTTTGGTTGAATGGCTACGTCAACAAGCAAAATTGCCGCATTTGGAGTGAAGAGAATCCACATGAGACCCTTGAGACGCCATTACATCCACAAAAACTGACTGTTTGGTGTGCTCTATGGGCTGGTGGAGTCATTGGGCCATACTTCTTCCGAAATAATGCTGGAGAGTCAGTTACCGTTAATGGAGACCGGTATAGAGCCATGATAACCGACTATTTTGTTCCCGAATTGGATGGCATGAATGTGGATGAGTTGTGGTTCCAACAAGACGGCGCTACATGCCACACAGCGCATGTCACAATCAATTTATTGAAGGAAACATTCGATGAGCGCATAATTTTGCGGAATGGACCTGTCAATTGGCCACCAAGATCGTGTGATTTGACACCATTGGATTATTTTCTTTGGGGATATGTGAAGTCGCTCGTCTACGCCAACAAACCAGAAACGTTAGGGGACTTGGAAGCCAACATTCGTGGCGTTATTGCCGACATACGGCCCCATATGCTCGAAAAAGTGGTTCAAAATTGGACCTGTAGAATTGGCTTTATTCGAGCCAGCCGCGGCGGCCACATGCCCGAAATCATATTTAAACATTAATGGCATAAAATTATCCTTCCAATAAAGCCAAATTGATGGACATTAAAACGATTTTCTTGTGTTTTACTTCAATTCGAAGCTCTATACCTCTAAAAAAAAACACCCTGTACATTAGACATGTTCAAGCAAATGGAATGTTGTAGAATACTTCAAGATCTCTCGATTTTCGAAAATTTATTCATATTCGAGTATATCCTTATTTAAAAAAATTGTTCTAGGGTTGCTACCAGAGCAACAAAATTTTATTTTTTCGGAATTTGGCCTAAAGAATGAAGAAAATTTGAGTTTTTTCTTATTTATAATATTTTTTTATTTAATTTTTTTCGATTTTCCTTATGTACACATAAGGAAGTATTGAAAAAAGTTTACCGCTATTTTGTAAGCCTATATATAAGGAATGAAACTGTGGTTTCTCCGCGAGTAGAGCTTTGGTGTTTCTTGTGTAACAGCTATAGTCCTCTGTTGTTTTCACTGCATTCACCTCAATACACTATAATTTGAAATTGTCAATGCCACTTCGTGAACTTACATTAAAAAAAAAATAAGAAAAAAAAAAATAAAAAAAAAATAAAATCTGATTTTTGGTCCAAACATTTTCAAAGTATTTTATATGCAAGTAATAACAATATTTTGATTCAACAATTAGTCACTCTAACTCACAGTACATGTATTATTTTAAATGTATAAGTAGTATATATACTTTGTATGTATTAGTTGGTACAAATTGTGGGTAGTACAAATTTAGAGTTGGGTAGTACAGTAGTACGCCTGGCTGAAGGGTAGTACAAAAGTACAGCATACCGTATTTTTACATACCCCCAAAAGTATGCTGCATATCTCTCCCGATCACACTTTTCGTAACGCATTCACTAGTTTACCCCCATGTCAAGCGTGCGTATGGAAGTATATACTTCAAAAAATCTTAAACGCGACTGATAAGTATCGCCACCACTCAAGTGTTCCCAGCTATAACAATGAAGCCTGCTAACAAATTCAGACAGTGACTGCATTAGTTTCATGTTCCTATCATAGCAGCTGAGCCAGTGAAGGGAGAAATTCCCAACGGAAAATGCTTATGTTGCAAGATATGAAGCTTAGATTCGTCACTGCCTGCAGCACACGCACCTTCATATGATTACAATAACTAGTTGAAATGCGTAGATAGTTGAAATCTGGCTCGAGCTCGGAAGAAAATTATACTGGAATTTCTAGTATGAGTGAGTCTAAACGTTTCTCTATCAAATTTTAAGACATATTGCTAAATTCATTAAATAACCAAAAAGTCAAATCATTTTTTTTTTATAATTTTTATTGAAAGTTATCTACTCTACTTTCTGAATAAGTTTCGGTTTCATACAAAATAAAAACAAATTATGAATTTTAATTTCTTTATGCCAAATTTGTTTATGTATCTTTATTGAAAATAAAGATTTTATCCAGGAGTTCCAGCTTCTTTTTTATGGTAGTAGCATTATTAACTTCGGTAAGGGTATCAAGATCAGTACGCCTTTCCTTTTGTTCTGTAGCAGATAGAGTATTCAGGTCTCTTTCGACATCACGAATAGCACGATCGACAAAGGTCTTAAGATTTTCGTTGAATTCATTTCCAGCATTGTCATGAGCTGTACGCACAGCCTTGTCTCCATCTGTGGGATTTGTAGTTTCTTGCTCAATTTGCCTTAGTTCATTGCAAATCTTGCCCAAATCATTGAGAGTACGTCTCTTATTACGTCTTTCCTCATTCACATTGGTGCTGGTAGTAGCTTTGGCTGCTCTTTCCAATAATGTTTCCAATTCGTTTAATTTTTCGTGAACTTTATGATTCGTTTGAATTTTATTGGTTTTTACATCATTGATTACGGTTTCAAAATTTCTTCGAGTTGCGATAACTGTTTTGTCGACCAATTTTATGAACAACTTAGTCACATGACGCGTTAAATGCTCTTTGTCCATTTTCTCCTCGGAGGAATCCTTTCCATTCTCTTCAGAAGAATTGGCGAGGACACACAACTTGGAGTATTTAAAGAAAAATATAGAACTGAAGTATCCTGGAACTATGTATGTGATTTACTTACTTGTGTTAACATCAAAGTGCTCAAAAGCAGGAAGAAAAATTTCGTTGTCATCTTGTTGTTCGGTGCTGTAGTATGCTGGTAATTAAAACTGAAACTGATTTTTACCCCATGCTGTCAGCATATTTATAGGTTAATTTTTTCATAAGATTTTGATTGGACAGGTAATGACTCGTTGCTTTGTTATCAGTGCTCTTTTAGAAAAAAAACTGGTAGGGTCACTGTAGTGTTATCAGATTATAGTTTTTATTTTGCTTGGTAAGAGCAAAATTTTCAATTTATTAAGGTAGGAATACGTTTATTTTAAGAGTCATCAATTTGCGTAAGCAGGTGCACTTAGTTCAACTCAAAAATAAACAATTACTTAAAGATTATAGCATACATATGTGATTAAGAAAAATCGCAGAAAAAACCAAGCCCAGAGCTTAGAAAAACAATTGTGTTGCTTGATAATTGATCAAATCCATGTTACTTAACAGGAGAGCCTTCGAGGCATGCTTGGTCACCCTGATTTCCTTTTTAAATCAGCTAAATTCTCCAGTGGTATACTCATATCGTTCAGATTTGCAAACGATTGTGCAACCTAAATTTTTGTTGTGATTATGTTGAATTGTTAGATAATCACAGAAGAGATGTTGAGCTATTTTTTGTGCTTCTTCATTGTTGCATATTCTGTAGTATTCATTGTGTGAACCAACCAACCGTCCATATAACCGATATTGGAATGAGCGGGCGAGACTCCTTGCATGCGTCAGGTTCTTATTAAATCACAAATGCAGAATCGTTGTTTTGAGACTTTAACTTGAGCAAATGGGCACATTTTAGTGACCTGAAACCTAATAGATTGTGACGTCATGCTGTTGGAGCATTTGCTAGAGGACTTGTAACATTCCAATAAGTTTTTGATTTAATGTTGTTATGGCTTAGAGCAGTCAACAAAAAATAATTTTTGTTTCTCTTCTAATGATATGCGACTTTAAACGACTCTCGTGCGACTCTAAAAGACCTATTGTCGCTCTTATTATTGATGATCAATATATTTACTCAGACCAGTGTTCACTTGTTCATTGTGGACTGATTCAAGCTTCATATTGTTGAAGACTCCCTTATAGCAAAAAAAAAAAAAATGTAATGTAGCTTTTTTTTTCAGGCCTTTTAAAGACAAGCAAAAATATACATAAATTCTTTATGGGGTGTTATAAGAGTCCCTTTGGCGTATGAAGTAAAAGACATGTTCCGCTCTTTGTTATTTTTTATGAGACTTGGTAAAGTATTTATCTAAGGTGTTTAAAATACACATTGCAACCACTACAAAAAAAAAGAATTGAGTTTATTGCTCAGAGACTTTAAGGATATATTAGAGACTTTATATGCAAATTGTAGAACTTTATTCTATTAAAGTTTAAAGTTATTATCAAATTTTTATTTATGATTTCTACGCCGGTCTCAAACCCATGTCCTAACGTTCCATAGTCCTGCATGCTACCCACTAGGCTATCTGTGAAATATTATACTATACGTTAAAGGCAAATCATATCTTTCTCACATTTGTCTTGGTAAAACGCATTAAAAAGACAAAAAATGGACAATAACGTGAAATCATATAAAGATACATATTAGACATGAGATGGCATGTTTCGTGTTTCTCTTTCTATTGTACATAATAAAATGCTTATGAAACGGCCATTTCGTTAGAAATGAAAAAGAATTGGCTTTGTTTTCATGCAAACGTTATTGAAAGTTTAAAAATTGATATCGGCCAAATGAGCGCCTCCTGACTTACAATCTTTCCAAGCCCCAGAAACGCATATTTTGTTAAGTCACACAGTCACTTAATTGGCTATTACAAAATCATTATCTTCTTGCACCAGAATTAACAGAGCAAATTAACCTCACTTGACTGTGAGCAATTGGTGAACGGTTTGCACTTTATATGGGAACATACTCAGGACTTTCACCAAAACTCAACGCAACGAACGTCTGTGTGGTGATGCCAAATTGTGCGGATCGTTGTCTTGCCGATGTGTGTGGACTCTTTCGGACGCCTTCGTCCACAGCAGCGATATTCGCGGTCTAACGAGCAATACAGAGCCGGTCACTTCTTGCGATATGTCTACTGTCTACAGACCAGGAATTGGTCAAATTAGCAGTATCATTAATTCTTCGTTCTTCAGATGTGTATTTCTTGTTGTCAACTAATTCTCTATCGGTCTATAATATAAGTGTCATTATGACATTACATTTGCCCAACCTTGTCGTCGCATAAAAGATGGTAAAGTACCTGATTATGCTCTGATCATTCCTAGGCTCGTAAAAGAGCTCCGATTTGAGCCAATAACCTTCATATGTGTGTGGACTCTTTCGGACGCCTTCGGCCACAGCAGCGATATTCGTGGTATAACGAGCAATACAGAGCCGGTCACTTCTTGCGATATGTCTACTGGTCCTATCTTGCACGAGACGCTGAGCAAAGCGCTTAGTTGTTGGCGCACATGGTGCAGGGCGACGAGGGAAACGACAGCTTTTAACCACTGCGTTCAAACAACAGACCAGGAATTGGTCAAATTAGCAGTAACATTAATTCTTCGTTCTTCAGATGTATATTTCTTGTTATCAACTAGTTCTCTATCGGTCTATAACAGTGATGGGCACATAGTTGCTCTATTTGCTCTCATTGCTTTCACCGTTACTCGACGCACAAGCAAGCGAAAAAAAATTCGCGGAGTTTCAACCCTATCGAGGCACAGCGTTGACTTGAATTCAAATGAAAACAAAAACAAAACACAAAGGCATAAACGACGGCGCCGCATTGTGTCTTGACGAATGTAGCAATTGTTTTTGTTTGTAGTGCAATATGGTTTTTTTTTGTGCTAATGGCAAATTTGGAGATGAAAGTAAAAAAAAACTTTAAAATTTCGTTTGCTGTTGCTTGATGTTGTTGTTTTGCTCTTTTGTTAGATTTCTATGCCCACCGCTGGTCTATAATATAAGTGTCATTATGACATTACTTTTGCCCAACCTTGTCGTCGCATAAAATATGGTAAAGTACCTGATTATGCTCTGATCACTCCTAGGCTCCTAAAAGAGCTCCGATTTGAGCCAATAACCTTCATAATGCATCTTTTTAACGCTTCTACTATAAAGCGTGTTTTTCCTGCACTATGAAAGGTCGCCGGAAAACCGATCCGAAGTCATATCGTGCTATCAGTCTTCGTACCATGCTCGTCAAAGCATTCGAAACATTACTTTTAAGACACCTAATCCCTGCTATTGAGGCTAGATATATATTTCATAAACACTAAAGTATTTATATTACTTCGGAGTTCAACACCTTGTAATCATTTACATAAGGAACTATTGTCACTTCAGCTAGTGATAATTATTGCTAGGAGAAGTATATATTAACTAGGACTGGTTCCACATTGAGGAACGCTATGTTTTGTTCATCTTCACTTTGAAATTTATTCCTGAGTTCTAACTTGAACTGACGGGCAATTATATATGTATTTGACGACCCATATTTTTAAAGTGCTGGGAAAAGAAGAGTTGACGATATCCTGTAAATTTTTATAGTTAATATATGCTGTATAAAATGCTAATCTGCTATTTTTTAATAAAAAAATAAATGGCTATGAGATGAACTTTCTTAGTGAAAATGTGTTACATGTACAGAATCTTAAGAGAAATAATCTAAAAGAAGGTATGTAAGAATAAAAAATTCTTTCGAAAGAAATTGGTTAAAATTCCAAAAACAAAAATTGACAGTGAGTCAAAAACTATTGAATTGATATTAAACTTATATATAAGATTGTATATTAAATTTCCTTTCGCATATCATTTCAATAATCGCGAACCGTATACCAAGTTTAATATAAGAAATACACTGAACGAAAAGTAAGAAATTTTTGGTTTTTTTTTTAATGTAGCTTATATATCCTCTTTGATTTCTTTTTCTGAAAAAGACCAATTACCAGGCCCAATAAGGTCTTTTTTTATAAGTTTTTCTATCCTGTTTTTAAACAAGTTGCTAAATTCAAAATATATTCAGGAAGTCAAAAAATATTTTTTTTTTAAATTTTATTGAGAGCTAAGTACCCAGCCAGCATTTTATGAAATTTCCGATCACATTCGAGTCTTTTTCGAGTCCTCTGTCTGATTAAAATGATGATAAATGCGCTCATTTTCTGATCATAAATGATACTTTTGTCGGGAGAAAATGGTACCCTATCCGCGACTCTTCTTGAAGAGTCGTTTATGACCCGTTTTTTTGATCAGTTTCGACTCATTTTCGAGTCATATTTCTAATCATTTGCGAGTCTTTTTCGAGTCATATTTTAGTCATATTTCTAATCATTTGCGAGTCTTTTTCGAGTCATATTTAAGTCATATTTCTAAGCATTTGCGAGTCTTTTTTGAGTAATATTTCTAATCATTTGCATTCACGTTCCTTCGCGTGTCCTTGCCATTCTTTTCATCACCATCAGCCCTATAAGCATAATTATACTTATTGTAAAAGTATTTATATATTATCTACTTGTAGTAAAGTTATTATGAGCTACAAAACAGAACACAATTCAAAATACATTTTCAAGAGTAAGTTCTAAAGTCATATTCGAATCATTACGTAGATCAAAAAGTGATAATATTGTTACTGTTTTCCTGTGCAATCAGTTTTAGATCATTGGGTAGATCGGAATGTGATTTTTGGAAATCTTTTTATTTTTTTTTCTCAGTAATCTCTTTTTGGTCATAAATAGTAGTCAAAAATGACTCCTATAGGTGATTTTAAAAAAATTATCATCTAAATGCTAGGTGGGTAAGTACTTTCTGAATAAATTTCAGTTTCATAAAAAAAAACAAATTATGAATTTTAATTTCTTTATGCCAAATTTGTTTATGTATCTTTATTGAAAATAAAGATTTTATCCAGGAGTTCCAGCTTCTTTTTTATGGTAGTAGCATTATTAACTTCGGTAAGGGTATCACGATCAGTATGCCTTTCCTTTTGTTCTGTAGCAGATAGAGTATTCAGGTCTCTTTCGACATCACGAATAGCACGATCGACAAAGGTCTTAAGATTTTCGTTGAATTCATTTCCTGCATTGTCCTGAGCTGTACGCACAGCCTTGTCTCCGTCTGTGGGATTTGTAGTTTCCTGCTCAATTTGCCTTAGTTCATTGCAAATCTTGCCCAAATCATTGAGAGTACGTCTCTTATTACGTCTTTCCTCATTCACATTGGTGCTAGTAGTAGATTTGGCTGCTCTATCCAATAATGTTTCCAATTCGTTTAATTTTTCGTGAACTTTATGATTCGTTTGAATTTTATTGGTTTTTACATTATTGACTACGGTTTCAAAATTTCTCCGAGTTGCGGTAACTGTTTTGTCGACCAATTTAATGAACAACTTAGTCACATGACGCGTTAAGTGCTCTTCGTCCATTTTCTCCTCGGAGGAATCCTTTCCATTCTCTTCAGAAGAATTGGCGAGGACACACTAATTGGAGTATTTAAAGAAATATGTAGAGCTGAAGTATCCTGGAACTATAAGTTTTACTTACTTGTGCTAACATCAAGGTGCTCTAAAGCAGAAAGAAAAATTTCGTTGTCATCTTGTTGTTTGATGTTGTAGTCTCCAGATAATTGAAACTGTAACTGATTTTTGCCCCTATCTGTCAGCGTATTTATAGGGTAATTTTTTCATAAGATTTTAGCTTGGCAGGTAATGACTCGTTGCTTTCTCTTAAAAAAATCTGGTAGGGTCACTGTAGTGTTATCAGCTGATAGCTTTAATTTTTATTTAACTTAACAATAGGAAAATTTCTATATAATAAGTTAGGAATACGTTTATTTTAAGAATCATCAATGTACGTAAGCATTTGCACTTAGTTCAACTTAAAAAATAAATAATTAATAAATGTTTATAGCAAAGTACTAGCGAGTACTAAAAGTTTGGAAAAAATAAAAACTAAGTAATTAAATGTTCAACGAGATTCTGCGACAAAAAAGAAAACTCTATGTAGGTGATTTTCTCATATAAAAAATATATGAGAGATATATTAATTTTTTTGTTTTATTATTTGAATACGAGTATCTTGTGAAACTTTTTCATTTTTCCTAAAGATAAAACGCTGAAAAATATGTACCTAATCATTAATCTTTTCAATGCTTCATAACAGAAAAGAGCTCGGGGTATGCTTGAAAACCCAGATTTTCTTATTAGATCAGCTAAATTCTCCAGTGTTATACTCAGATCGTTCTGTGCCAACAAAAATTTGTGGCGATTGCGTTGAATTGTAAGATAATCATTCAAGAGTTTTGATGTTTTTACTTTGGGAGCCCTAGCTCATTTTCGACTGTCTGCAGTTTCGGTGATGCCTCTGAAAAATATTTCTGTGTGCTTCCTTCGATTTCAGCCGCTTTTAGGATTTGAAAAATCAAGTCATTAATAACTCACGTAAAACGATTAGATAAATTCTTAAATTGTTGATGAATTGTCAACCCGTATTTTGTCTCCAAATTAAATTTCGGATATTAAAAGCGACGCAAGCAACCGAGCGTGCATGAGCATTGTCCTCAGAGTTCCTCAAGTATGCTAAAAATCCTTATCTCTTAAAAAAACTGGATTGTTGCTTTGTGTATTTAAGAGATCAAAACACCCGTTCAGGTTGATATCTCGATCTTGTACTGTTCTTCTGGTGAAAAAAGTTTTTTTTTGCTATTGCAATAAATGAGCCGAGAGGGTTCCAGTCCATTGCTGACCGTCAAACTTCTGTTAGTGACTTTCGTAACGTGCTTTCAATCCATTTCCATTTTCGTCGCTTCATTTGAATGAAAATCCTCCCTTAGTGGCATCTGGTGAACAGATCGACTTTAGAGATAGTTCTGGGTCATCAAATTCAAAGAATTCGGCGAAGACAATTGTTATTGGAAACTCATAAATTGTGTAGCAGAACGCTGTTGGTAAGCCAATACAGGAGAATTGGCTGCACGTTTGACTCATAGATTTGGAGCTACGTTGCCGTTGACAGGAACAAAGATTGCCAGATATTGCGAATCTGAGCGAAGGTTCCTCTCGCTTTGTTGACTGTAGTCGTTGAAGGTTAAATGTTACGAGGCTTGGTACTTATTATCTGCTCCATTTAGTCAATGCACGATCTGTTTTTCTAAAAACCTGCCTGCTATTTTCGGATAAGTGATTCTATTTTTTCTCATAACTCTGCTCAGGAGTATTTCTATCAAGATCTTGAACGGAATTGTTTCTATCATGATGACCCTGCAGTTCTGGCTTAGCGATAAGTTCCCATAATGTGTTCCAAAGCAATTTTTTTGATAAGAAATTCTTACAATAAATTGATTTCGAAGATTATAACAGAACTCTTATAAAAAGATTACTTAATACCTCGCTTTACTTTGATAATTCTTAATTGAAACTCATAATTATTTTTCAACAATAAATCAAGTGATATAATACCAGACACCATGAAACGCCTACTAAGAGTTGTATGAATTAAAAATGAACAGGGTACTACTTATGAGAATGGTTTATATTGCAAACTCATCGTTTGTACTTCAATGCGGTGCTGCGTCTAAATATAGCAACATTTAAGACCCAATGCGAGCGGAAAATCCGCGTACATATTAAATTGCAAATATCATGAGTTGTAGTACACGGTGTATTGTAAAACACGTAAATAATATGAAATCAAGAAGGCGTTAAATAAGCCTGCATAATTAAGTCCGACGCATTAATAGTAAAAACTCGCAACAGCAGCGTGTAACTCCAAGCATTGCGTGCTGCGCAAACTGCTGCTTGGATTAACGTATTGACCAAGCGAACAGCAACATCACTGTGAGCAACATGTTGACGATCATTATGATGATTATGTTGATGATGTTAATGACGATCATAATGATATTTTTAATGAAGTAGCCCGCAAATATAATGAAACGCCGATGAATGACTTCATAAAATAAATTACAAAAAAACACCCGAGTGGAATTGAATTGAAATTGGAAAGTAGGTGGGCGGTTATTCAACTTCAAGATTGCACAGTGTAGCTAGAGGGCTGAAATACTGAACAGAAATAGAAAATATAATTTTTGCATGCTGTTACAAAGATTTTGAAATTAAGGAAACGAAAAATTATTTTTCGTTTATTAATTGTTTTTTAATTATTTTTATTTAGAGCTTTGAAAGTGGTTAGTAATGTGGAATTGTACAAAATATTTTGTAAAACATAAAATTTCTCAAGAAATTACAATGCAATAATCTGTGTAATAAATGGGTCTACAAGAAATTTTATTAATAGAGTCTACAAAATATACTATATTTAATATCTTGTGGCTCAAATAGCTAACAAATTTTAACATTTATTTTTTCACATAACTTATTTATTTCTAAGTGGCTATTTAGCAATTATTCCATTTAAATCATTGGTTAACTTTTGTCTAAAAAGCTGATCTCAAAACCGTTGTAAACTTGTTCGCTTTGAAGTTTTTATATATTTTTTTTTATGTGAAACTTATTATGTTGAAACAAAAATGGCAAATTTTTGGCTCAGAGGTGTACAGCTATGAAGTAAGCTTCAAACGAATTTATGATATAGGAACCAGGATTTAAAAGAAAAAATTTAAATTATGAAATATATGTTTTATAGTAATGTGAAAAATGGGCAAAAGCTTTCGTTTAACCCTATGATGTGCAGCCGGAGGACCATTTTGACTTTGAGTAGTCCGCAAATTGTTTCCTTGTGTCTGAGCGCCAAACGGTCTTTTGTCAACTACCCATAACAGAAATGTTTTTTAAATTATTAATACTAAGTTTTTGAATAGGACATTACTTACCCGTGAGATCATTTTAATGCGGTTATATAAAACCGTAATTTTGCCCATTTTGCACTGCCATTAGAGTCAAAAATAATTAAGTATATTATTTCATATTGAACTCTGAGCTATTTTGCAATATCTTTATAACTGAAATAATTTTATTGGCGAACCTTCCGAACGATTGTTTTTAACTGTAGCAGTTTTATTATGTCAATATCGTAGATCTGTGATAGTTTGGAAAGGATGATAATTTTTCCATGTTTTTCGAAAAATTAGGATAGTCTCGACAAGTTTAGTGAGGTGACTTAACCTTTATAATACCATTGTTATAATCTTTAATTTTTTTAACAATAATCTAGTTTTGTTTCTACCGATTTTAGCAGTTTACCAAGAGATAACATTTTATTGACTTTTTTGTATGAATTAATTACTGAAGTAACTAGTTAAGCGACTTAATCCATTTTGCGTAGTTGTAGCAACAATAAATTTTTCAATAATTTTCCAGATTAAGTTCTATATATCAGATGATGCAGAAAAGTTCACCAAGTTTTTTGATATTTTATGATTTGATTATTTAAAAAACTATGACAAATTTAGTAAAGCAATTTAACCCATTTTGACATTTGCCAGATTTCAGATCACTAAAACTTTTACCAGAGGCTTATCAGACTTCATTCTATCGATCTGTAATAAGTTTGGGTAGAAAAATACTGTTTACTAAATTTTGTTGACGAATTTCTTAAAGCAATTCAGCCCATTTTAAACGGTTTACGAAACTCGAATTTCTTAATTGTAATACTTCGGAACATAATAGTTGGAAATTCTGAGAGAGCCTAACTATTTTTTCTATTGTCAATTTATAAATATTAAGGGAACCATTCTTGCAACCTTTGTAATTTAACCCACTGACTTAAGAATCTAATATTTTAAGTGGTAGTTGAGATTTTTTGGCAGAAGTAGCGTTTCGGGGGCAAAAAATAAAAATTCAATCAAAAAAGTGTTGCTCGGAGTTATAGCCACCAGAAGTGGTGGATATAGCTTTTTTAAAAAGTAACATAAGATGAGAACCCCTAAAAACATTTGAAATGAATACCACTTTCTTAATATTTGAAAAGACCTTTTGGTAAAAAAGACATTTTTTTCGAGAAAATAAACGGCTTTAAAAAAATCGGTGAAAATCCTAAAAAAATCGTTATATCTTGAAAATCATGCGACAGATTTCAAACTTATTAAATATTGTATATTATGTATTTCAGAAAAATTTTATTAGAAAAATATTGTACTATTTCTAGAGATCAATAATAATAACAAATAAATAGACCAAAAACTTTTCTACACATTCCTTATGAATGTATTATTGGAGCACCATGCGACTTAACCTCTTTTTCCCACTTTTAGCGACTTAACGTTCACTACCAAATTATCAAATTTTTCGCCCGGTTTCCTGGCTGATTTTATTTTATTATTTAAAATGAACATAAATTTGTTGACTTAAACTTTTTATATTTTTCACCCACTGTTTATGCATAGTCTGGAAAATCGTTCACGCTTGCGCAGTAGTTCATTGTTGATTATTTTTGAAGCAACATTTGCCACTACATTGGTATTTTTAGCCATATCTGTAATTTGTTTTTTCAATATGTCCCACACAAACATTTCTGTTGCATGCAACTTTTTTGTATTTTAATTTCCAACCACCACCAGTGCAATTATTGAATTACACTGTATCATGCAATAAGTGGTTACCAATGTGTTGAAAACTTCTT
Organism: Tricholauxania praeusta; assembly: GCA_949775025.1. Classification (NCBI taxonomy): domain Eukaryota; kingdom Metazoa; phylum Arthropoda; class Insecta; order Diptera; family Lauxaniidae; genus Tricholauxania; species Tricholauxania praeusta. Next base: position 99,516,622 of record OX459030.1, on the reverse strand, counting down.
GTTTTCATTTTCGAATGTTATCTATTTTCAATTGTAAAAATGTTGTTAACAGTAATTTGTCTTGTTTCGTTTTGCCGACATTTTTGTATCGAACCATTGTTATTCGTCTGACCGTCACTTTTGTTAACCCTCAGGCGCTGCCATGTATATATAGATTTTTTTGTTTGTTTTTAAGTCAGCGTGTTCACTATACTACTTCCACTTTCCTACCAATTGTTGGCCTAATTTTTTATATATTTATTGTAGCGAAATTTTATGTGTGGGATTTTCTTTTCTGTGGATTGGCATACATTCTAAATTGGTATTTGGAAATTCAACAAATAGTAAGTTCTATAAAACGTACAACATGGGCCATTCATATTACGAGGTATGTCGACAAAATACTAAGGGTATTCAAACAAAGCATATCTTATGCTTACAGCTGTGTGTCATACAGAAACAAAATTTAAAAGAATATTTTTTACGGCAAACCCTCTTAACTTTTTCAGTGTAAGCCAAGAAGCCCGGTTTAATGAGAAACTGATAATTTTAAAAACAAATTATATAAATAAAAAGTGAAATATTTTTTAAATAATACTTTTAGAACTAACTCTTAAAGTTTATAATAAAGTGTTCTTGTTTTTTTTGAAAATAAACTGTTAAATTTAATAGCTATACAAATTCACAGCTATGAGCAAGCCCCAACATAATAATCAGTAAGTAATCGGTAAATGATAAATATTCCGCCGCCGTTTAACTACAACTCTGTTTGAATACCCTTACTATTTGAATAGATTGTAAGCTGTCATATGCGTTTCAGCCTGTCTCATGTCAAAACTAATCAGTACTGAACTTACGGTACTGCCAAAGAGAGAGATTTTAGGGAGCTTCAAATTTAGAACAAAACTTACTTTTTTATTTGAATTAATTTTAATTATTAAGTTGTTATACCACTTCATCATTAGCCTTCAAATACCTTTATTCACTTTTTTTTAAATTTTATTTTGTTGTACAGGATACCCTTCCCCGTAATTCATGTCGAGATATTGGGCGTGGAAATCTTTAATTACAAAAATATAACCGTAGAACATTGCGAATATATCTTTCATATTAAATGAGACTATTCGCACCTACTTGAGTAAAATTGGTATTGAAAGGATACATACTATAGCGCTATAAATAATTTTTGAAATTATGACATTTTTTTTTCGAAAGACCTTAATGCTTCAAAAGAAGCAGTTTCTTTTAAATGATTTACTATTTGATAAAGCAGATATTAAAGCTAATAAATTTCAATAAAGTATGGTCAAAAGCTGAGAAGTATTGAATACTTTCCGATTCAGTATAATATTTGTGACAAAAAGTATGAACAGCTTAAGTCGGCGCAGTGGAGTCGTGGCCCACTTTCCATTAGCCCTTGGTGAGATTTAGTTTTTGATTCTTGGACATTCTTACGATCTTAAAAGGTGCCATTAAATTGGAAACTGGCTTTGAGTCCATTTGTCACAGTTTAAAAATAATTTAAAAATAGTCGGCAATATTGGTTCTGGCAATTACGATAGATGTCCATGGCACCAATTTGCGTTTGAGGATTACCTTATCAATTTATATGTACCAAGTGAGTACATATAAACCTGAACCTTTTCTCCCTAACAAGACTGGACTTAGAGTACTGTCCAGAATACTACGACTCGGCGGGTTCTAAGGGTGGAACATTTTTAATGTTGTTAATTATCTTTTTGTGTTAAAATATCCGATCGTAAGACATAGTTCCAAAGCTACAGCTCTTTACTTCTAAATATCTATTTGTGGGCCTTCTCCAGTGATGGCATTTTCTGTACATTTGTACTTTTTTCGGTACATTTGCGTCCTGATAAATCGTCTACAGTACATTCGACAAGTTTTCAGTACATTCGGTACATTTGGGTCAATTTCAGTAGGTACATTTGGAGAATCTTCAATACGTTTTTAGTTAATTTTCAGTACATTTTCGGTACATTTGAACAATTTATATTAATAACCTTTTGTTTCAGTAAGTTTTGCTAAACTCATTTCAATAAAAATATTTTTTTTTTCAGCAAAAAAAAAAAGTTCTCGCTTTTACTTCTACCAAAACACTAGGAACATGAGAAATAATATTTCACATACACTTGCACGCCTACCTTTTTCAAAACTTACGCAAAAAAAAATTCCTCACTTTCTCGCGCAAAAAATTTCAATCAAAAGTAATCCATTTCAAGTAAAAAGTAGTCAAGTATTTTTGAAGTGCAAAAGTAGTCCATTTACTACTAAAGTATGTCATCTGGTAACCCTACTCATTGTAAGAATGAAGTTTCATTGTGATACTGAAGAGATATTGTTCGATTGAATCAGAACATATTTATGTTACATATATACGTATAAGCAAAGAATGAATAAATTGAATGAATGTAGAAGGTCTGGCTTTTGTTGTTTTGTAAGGTACTGCTCATGTTTGCATATCCAAAAGTAATCACCTTTGGTTACCCAGAAGTGATGACCTTTTTTTTTAGTAAATTATCAAAATTTTTACTAAAAAGTACATTTGAAGTCTCGATTCAGTACATTTCCACAAAACCCAAATGCCATCACTGGCCTTCTCTAGAAGCTCAAACTTATCAATGGACAATTCTCTCCAATCGCCCCCTCGGAACGGTCTGATTGTGTGTGTTATTGCAATTTTTTGTAATAGTCTTAAGCAAATTGACAAAAAAGTTGAAATTTCAAATCATGTTAACCCTTTCATCCCCAATGTTGCGTAAAAGTTTTCTAACTTTGAACCTCTGTAACTGTTTTTTTTTTAAAGGATCTAATGTGCAATGACTATTTTTGTTTCTTTGTTTTATTCTCATTTTATTCCTATGTTTTAGATTACGTTTATCAATCGTTACGAAGATATCGGGTGGGAAACTATTAGTGGCTTTAATTACAGAGAAATTTTTGCTTTTGGTTAGGTTTTCCAAATGTGCTTATTTATTCGTTTGAGATATATTTTATACAATTAATGCAATTATTCTTATAACGGTATTGATGTATAATGCAATTAAGCTTATTTTGTTAAAATTTTGGTACCCAATTTTGCGTATATTCAACCTACTGTAAAAACAGTTCCATTGACCCAAATTTCATAAATCTTGAAATTTATCTTATTTTGAACCCAAAATACCTTAAAATACATAGTTCATATTTTTTCCTCAGCTAGAAATAATTTGGGGATCAAAGGGTTAATTGATCAAACCATATCGAATTAAAAAAATTGAAGTAAATCCATAAAATATTTTGGCTTAATAGTTCAGTTATAAAGAGAAATCTTCAATCGGCATAACTTGGTCAAATCTTATTAACAATGAAAAGATATCGATGACGTTTCTAAATTTTTGTACTAAATATATTTTTCAAATTTTTAGCATAGATTTCAAGCAAATGCTTCTACTTACTTCAAAAAATTGAGACATTTTGGCTTAACTTCTGGGGCTATAACAAAAAAATTATCCTAAAACCAATTTTGCTGATAACCTGTAACATAAATATTGTGTATAAGATAAATTATAAAAATTTACACAGCTTGCCAGTCAAGGTCCAACAGTATCATTTAAACACTTTTGTTTGTTCAGAATAAAAATTAAATCAAACTGTTGGTCGTTTGTTTCCAAATTCCGACATGATCGACTTCTTATGAAATTGGGTCAACTACAAACTATTTACATATATTAATTACCCCAGAAATTCAAAGGTGCAGGTTACTTTGTTTCAATCCCAGCACAAATGCCTTTGTTTGAAAAGTAAACTCCTGAAAGAGGTTATATCATTCCAAAATGACAAATCACCTTAAAACTTCAGGTTACGTTTTTGAAAAAAACAACTCATTTTACAAGAACTATGTATATACATTAAATTTAAATTATTTCTTCATAAATAAAACAATCGTGAAGCTTAGAAAAATGTATTCATTGGCAATATAGGTAAAACTTATAGTGCTAACAAGATGTCTGGCTCTCAACTGAAGTTGTACGACTATCCAATCAAAGCAAATATTAAGAAATAACTCTACAGATATCTGACTTTATGTACACTGTGTTTTTTAATCCACAATAACAATTTTAATGTTGACTCAAGAGCAGCTTTTTTTTAAAAAAAAAATAAGAAACCCATGCAAGGCGGTTCTGTTTTTTTATAACAAAATATTGACTTAAAACCGACTTTCTAAAAATAAAATAAATTTTTTTTTCGTGCAGCACAGACTTCCGTAGAGAGGCAAACAATTTTAGCGAAAGATCGCGCGTGGCTTTTATGAAAAAGTAAATACGAACAATGCATGGAAAATTTCTTATCCAGGGGGTGGCAAATTTTTTTGGGCATGCACTTCAAAAAAGTGTAAGTTCGGCTCCGATGCCTGACAAAGGAAATATTTTTACCAAAGAATGGTGATTCCAGTATGAGGTTACTGGTCCTCTTGCTTGTGAAAATGGCAATGTCGGTCATGGAAAGAGTCACTTCACAGAGAATACGATTTATTTGTATATATCGATATTTGGTAATAATTAACAAATTATAGATTTGATGTAGGCGAAATAAATATTTGATATATGGTAAAATGTTACAACATTCCGCTGAATTCAATAATTTTATTGAATCAATTATATATTTGGTAATAATTATCAAATAATATTTCGATGAAACAAATATTTCTTTGTAGCAAACATACACATATTAACAAAATTGTATTTGAAAAAAAAAAAAGATTTTGTTTTCGCAAACCTATGCATTTATTGATATCGATTTGTGCTAAAATTCGATGACCAAAAACGATTTTTCCAACATCCTTATATTGGATGTCTTTGGCATTTACACAGTCATAAACATCTAAATTGTGTACCAAGCAGAAGATACTTAAGTAGTGTTTTTCTTAAATTTGTTCAGAATTGCATAGTTTTCATATTAATGAGAAGTGACATCAAATTAAAATATTCAACCCAACCAAATCTTTTCAATCGGCTCAAGCAAATATAATGTTTGCCCAATAAGCAACAATTTAGCTTTCAATTAATGACATGGTGATTCCTATCAAAATTTATTGATAATTAATAAATATTTTAAGACCCTATCAATTGAATACATTTTTTTGTAGGAAGCATACTCTTTTCTCAGTGTAGAAGAGTAAATATCAAAAAATTAAGTAATGAGTTCACAATCAAATTAAATCTTACCTTGTGTTATTTTTGTTAAAATTCGTTCATAGAATTGTCTTGGGGTGAAATTGAAAAAACTAAATTTTTAAATTCTACACCCAGGATATATTCACTGGGGCTTATTTTTAAATCAAAAATGTAGATACCTTTACATTGTTCACAATAGCCTGGTATTGCTTGCGTGTGTATGGAACATTATATATTACCGAAAAAGTATTCAAGTAGACTATTTATATATAGTTCAAAAGTCAAAAAAAATTGTAATCAACATAATGCCACAAGCCGTAAAAATTTAAGATTAACATTTTGACCGACTATTTTTTTTAATTGCTACAAAGTTTGTTCCGATTTCTTTAAATGAAAGAGATTAAAGATTTCATGTCATTCTCACGAAAGCGATTTCACGAATGGTCACTTTCACGAATAACCATTTTCACGAATGACCGTTTTCACGAATGGTCATTTTCACGAATAACCATTTTCACGATACGAAAATCTAAATACAAGAGTTTAATTTAAGGAGGAGCGTGAAGGCAGCTCCGAAGAAAAAATGGCTAATGCTCCAAGACAGAATAAGGACTGTAGTGGCTATTTACTACACTTACAAACAGCAAGTTAAAATTTTGGACTATTTCCGGATGTTTTCATACAATATTTAATGCTTTACAATAGAAAAATAAACCAACTTGTACTGTAAACTGTTATATTTATTTAATGTTGTATAACAGAAAACTAAACCAACAACTGATAAATAATTTTCGTGAACATAGTCGTTCGTGAAAATGGTCATTCGTGAAAATGGTCATTCGTGAAATCGCTTTCGTGAAAATGGCCGATAGCCTTATTAAATAACGCCCAACGGACTCTACTGTGCCACCTCTTTCGACTTAAATGGTAAAAACTTTAACAAAGTGCGGTTTTTGATCCGGGAAACCTATGTACAAATATCACACAAGTCGAAAACATCATGTCGTGCATACTTTTCTCTTTGGCCAATTTGTGTTACACCAAAAACCTTATGCGTTAGTGATGTACTGACCCTCCATTCTTTCACAGTTTTTCCAATAATAAAAGATTTCACTAATTTTAGGTCTCAAAAACAAAAACACAAAAACAACTTATTAGAGCACCTTCGTATTTCGATGATATTACAAAAGAAAAAATTCAATAATCCGTTTAAAAAATGGTGTCAAAAAGGTATGCATGACATTCGTAGGTAAATATTTGAAGAAAAAATTAAATAAAAATAATAAAATAATATGCAATATTTCTTAATAACACAGTCATGATTTATGTTTCCATTAGTTTCAGAAATATTAATCGACTGACCCAATTGTCGAGTAATAATGAGGTCGTTATATTTGAGATAAAAATTCAAAGTGAAATTAAAAGGTGCATTTTTAACACGTGTTGTTGCAGTATTGTGTAATTACCAAAACGTAAAAGAAAAATAACAAGCACCTTCAATTATTTACACCAAATACTTATACTGCGATACACCATATTTCGATATGCGCAACAGCATTTCGAAACATCTGATGCGCGTAAAGTTCCGTAAAGTTGCAACGTTTGTCTGGCATGTGGGCATAAATATTCAGTTTAATAGGTACGGGTATTAGAAATTAAAATTTGCATGTTTTATATTTCTGCCAACTGTGCAGTAGGTGGTGAGACCATCCATTCTCTGTATTTCAGTTGAGGCGTGAATTATTTCTTTTTAACGCTTCACGAAGTACTTGCTTTTCTGATTTTTGCAATTTTCTTTTTAAAAACATGCAAGATTTTAAATTTACCATTTTCCTAGTGAATGTCTTAAGCGTTCTGTTGGCGATTAAAATAATTTGCAACTAAAAAATGTAAATTTTTTAATTTATTTTTGTTTTTCTTTTTCAAGTAGGAAGCAGTTTTATGTTGCTAGAGCATTAAACGGAAGTGTTGCCATTTTGCTTTTAGCTGTAGTAAGCCTAACGTGTTAATTTACTGCTGTATGCAGTTATTTTTACACTAAAAGACATATTAAAATTTTTATTAAATGTATTAAAATTATGTAAGAATTGCAAGTATTTAAGGGAAGTTGTTTTTTTAATTGAATTCAAATTGTTACACGAAGTTAAAGTTACAGGATGACCAACCATATTTTCGCTTCATTTCCGTTTTATTTTCGCCGTTTGATTTGAACGGAAATTGATGGCATCTGGTGAGCAATTCGATATTGAAGATGGTACTGGGTCATCAAATTTTCAAATTATTTACGATATAGGTTAAATTAACCGAAACCTGCTACCCGTATATCTCACCACGTTAATGCGAAAGGTATTTATTTGATCAAAACCTTTGGGCCTGTCTTTTATTTTGGTATAACTGGTTCTGTTTTTTCACTGAATCTGGTGAGGTGGATATTTGCGAAAACATTGGATGAGATTGATAGTATCATGATGCCCTTGTAGTTCTGGTTTAGTGATAAACCTCCATTTTTTGGGAATTTTACTAAGGTTCCCTCAGGAACCGAATTTTAATGTTAGAATAGTTCCAAAGTTCAGCGGCAAGGGAAATCTTCGACATTTTATATATGTACACATGTTTATAAAATATACGATCAGCGCCCCCTGTTTTTATGGGACTTATGGCCTGGGTTGTCTCCGTTAATGAAGGTGAGCAAGAGGAGTCACCGAGGTCTTCTCTCAGGGGAAGACATATAGCGTATGCAGCACAGGCCTATACCAACCCAGGAGCAAGGGGGGGGGGGGGGGGCAAAGCCACTCGTGTCATTTAAGATGGGATTTTAAGACCGTTGGTTTTATTCATCGCAAAATAAAATTTTTTGTGCCACCAACGCAAAGTCGGGTTGGTACGAGTCTGATGCAGTATCGTAGCTAGAGGGTGGAAGCGATCTCTTCGGGCGCAATGGTTCGGGGGATAGCAAAAATAGTCCTCGTACTATTAACTTAAAATGCTCTTTTGATCAATTAATTCCAAATATTGAATTTTGCTGAGTTTTGTTGTTTAAAGTGGTGACTTTTTTTAATTAATTTTTTAGTGGAAGATTTTTTTTAAGTAAGGCGTCATTTTAGTTTTTCGCTTTGACAATTTTTACTCAAACTTCTAAAATCAAGAGTGTATAGCAATAGGTTGAAAGTATCCGGAATGGTGCCTTACAAAAGAGCCGAAACGCTAATACAGCAAATTCGCTGAAAGAGCTGAAGGCTATTCCTCAATCACTCTGTGTGTTGGTATGAACAAGCTATTTGGGATTTTCTTGAAAGTTTCAGTGAATACTCATACGTATTCTATTTAAGCCGTTGTGCTCGTTGGTATATGCTGTCCACAAACAGGGAGACGCGGCGTATTGGATCCTTTGTTAATGCGAACAACTACACTTTCGAAGTTGTCAAGGAATTCACCTATCTTGGCACCGCCGTGAACACTCAAAACGATGTCAGCCTGGAGATAAAGCGAAGACTAACTCTTGCTAATAGGTGTTACTATGGTCTCAGTAAGCAATTGAGTAGTAGAGACCTCTCTCGCCCGACAAAACTGACACTCTACAAGACGCTCATCTTACCCGTGCTACTTTACGGCGCAGAAGCATGGGTTGTGTCGCAGACTGATGCAGCCACGCTTGGGGTGTTTGAGAGAAAAATTCTTCTCAAAATCTTCGGTCCTGTTCACGTCGGCGACGACTACCATATTCGAATGAACCACGAACTGTACGAGCTCTACGCTGACATTGACATAGTCAAGCGCATCACTATACAACGTCTGCGCTGGCTGGGACATGTTGTGCGTATGGACGAAGAAGCTCCGGCGAAAAAGGTGTTTGATGCGGAAGCCGCTGGGCGACGACGAAAAGGAAGACCATGCCTCCGATGGAAAGACCAAGCCGAGGAAACCCTATCCACGCTTGGTGTGAATGATTGGAGAAGGCGCGCGCAAAGCAGAGGCGCCTGGAGAGAGCTTTTGAGGTCGGCCGTAACCCGGTAACGGGTTGTTATGGCCACCCAAGTAAGTAAGTAAGCTCGTTGGTTCGATATTCCAAAAAGATATCTTTCCAGGATTTAAAACATAACATATTCCGAAAATGTTTTACAAACAGCTATTTCAAACCGTACAGCGGTTAGAATTCGTTTCAATAAAATCTACTTAGACCGAAAATTTCTCCGTAAGATCAAAAATCAAAACCTTTGCTGCATTTTAATTCTCAACGTAGCTGAAGAACTTATAAAGAAGCATCAATGTAGACAATTCCACCACCACTAAATCTCTTTTCGGTATCATGGAAGGCACTAATGTCAAAATTTATGTAAATTGTCGCAGTTTTCAATAAATTTTGATGCTTGCAACAGAAAGTGAGATTTTGTTGGCGAGTGTCTACATTCCTCAGTGATATTTTCGCTGTAAATGTTTTGTGCGGTTTTTTTTTTTTTTTGCATTTCTGTATTGTTTGCAACAATGTGAAACGGCCTATGCAATGTGTTGCCATTTTTGTTTATTTGCTTATCGCAGTGCTGCCATCTAAGAGCATGAACTTTGAAAAATTATTTTTACAGTTACTTTTGACAGTAAATTTGTTGTCTGCTGTCAGCATTTTTTTGTTAGCTTCATTAGGAAAATTAATCTTTTAGATTAAGTCAAGTGACATCATTGTTGACATTTATGTTTGTATGTAAAAGATATTTTATAAATTAAAAATTGATTTCAAGCTTACTCATTTTTAACTCATCTGTCGAAATGTTTAAGGATATACGAGGCCAAAGTTGACTTTTCTAGTAACAGAATCTAATGATGTATGTATATAAAACTCCACCTCGTTTAGTTCCGGTATTTAAGATTAAAAGTCATAAAGAAATGTTGTACCGCTAACGGCATTGTATCACGAAAACAGCTGGTTATACGTAAAAAGTTGTCTTCATCTTGTTTCTCATAATTTCAAACTTTTGCTTAACTAAATTCGGACTAATGAGAAAGAGAGAATCATGATCTATCACAAGCTCATTCACGTAACAAATACAAACCTTTGTTAATTTCTGTTAGAAACAGTTATTTAAGATTTGGTGGCACCGCACTATCTCGAATTATGAACTTCATTTGGCTAACAACCATGCTTCTATATCAACTGCGGTTATGAAAAGACGATGCCAATGAACAGACTGCCTATCAGCGCTTTGGTAGAATCTCCTTGGAGATTAAAAAAATATCTTATATCCTTGCCCTAGAATATTATGTAAACGGTTGAACTTCTTAATTACTGCACTTAACTATATTATGAAATATTTTCTTATCTATAAGTTTTGCTCAGATTGAATATGTGATCAGAAAATAGGAAGCGAGATAGTAGGTATATACTGATTTTTGCGACCTTAAATTCAGTATATTCCGATTTAGAAACTTTATGTACTATATCATAATATGTATTCTATCGCCAGAAACGTCATATTGATGTTGGTCCCAGAAATGTGCTGTCAAAAATAAGTCAGAGTGTTCATGGGAACATATTACCGAAAATCATCAAATACTGATACATACATATGTACAATGATATGAGGGAAATGTAAAAAGTTCCAAATTCGTTTTATGGTCTTACTACTATCTAAAATATTTACTCAATAATCGCTCAATAATTAGAAGTGGTTCAAAACCCAATTAGTTTTTGGTTATTGAGTATATGTAAGTCTAATATTTGAGGCGACCAGCTGCAAAACCGGCAAAGTCCCTTTTTCATACTTTTGGAAAAACAACGAAAATCGTTTATCTTCATCTATGTTCATTGAAAAATTAAAAATTATTTCCCACATAATAGCTTATAAAATTTCTTACTCAAAGCACGTCAGATCAAACTTCGAGTTTTATTAGCGTATGTTTTTGAGAAAACAATTTTGGACTTAGTGATCAACGAATTTTGTTTGAAAAAAAAGTGGGCTTGGCCGGTTTTGATATCAATTTACTGGAGTTGGCCGGTTTTGACATAGTAAATAATTATCAAATTTTGTTTGAAAAAAAGTGGATTTGGCCGGTTTGATACCAATGTAATAAATAAGGCTAGTTTTAATTCCGGATTTGAAAGCAAGTTCATGGACTTGGTCGGCTTAGAAATGTATGCATCAAAATAAATTTAAGCAATCTTATTTCTGCCAAAAAATCTTTTTTTAATCTTAAAAAGATAATGCATGGTCTAAATTTTGATTTTTTGGACTTGGTCGGTTTTGCAACTGGGCGCCTCATTTGTTTTGTCGTATCTCATCAAGTTTTATTTTAAAATTTTTTTAATATACACTTAGGTCATTTGAAAAATTTGTCTATTAAGCATAAAATAATTTTTAAGTAATACAAAATAAAAAAATGTTCGAATAAAAATATAGGTGGTTCTATATTCTATATTATTATTTAACAAATTAAAAATTGACCCAAAATAAATAACAAAAATCTGTTCGTTTCATTTTTAAATGACCTTATATGCTTACAGCGACCAAAACAAAACCGATCCATAATTTTAATGAAATAACGTAAAATTTCATAAAATCGTTTATTGCAATTAAGAAAATCATATTTGACACAATTTTCACACAAGAAGTTTTGATTGATCGCCGTTAAAAGAAATGTTACTCAATGTGATATCTTCCATTAAAATTTGAACAAGTAATCAATCATTTCGTATTCCATCAATTCAATGACAAAACTAGTTTTGGAAATTGGCTTCTGGCAATTTTACCAGTTTTTTGTTAATAAAAAAAGTATTTTCATATTTAACAAATTTGGTTAATAATGAATGCGCGTTGGCGATAAAAGTTTGAAGTTGCTTTTTAAACACTTAACTGCAATTAATATTTTGTTGCAACATTGTGCTTTATGGGCATAAGTAGAGAAATTTATTTATACATATGCTGTAAGCTTTTATATTATTACACATATATGTTGAAGTAATAAAAAAATGCACTTATCATTAGAGATCACTAAAAACCTGAGAAAAAATAAGGAGTTCAATTGTAAAACTTTTTGTTAAGTCCGATTTAACGCACGGAGCCTGTTTCTTAACCCATGTATATCTCTACCTCAATATCTACTTTCATTTATCTTGACCTGCAATTTTATATACTTATATGTCACTAACTCTATCGCTTACGATAAGTTCATTAATGCCACAAAGTTATTTTACTGATGGTTTTTTGTATTTTTGTATATTAAGGCTTTTTGCTTCCATGGAAGATGCCACACCCTTTTGCTCAATCACGACGACTTTTCGTCTTTTTGTTCCATTACATTATATTGAAAAATATTTTGAACATACATAGTAATTTTAATTATAAACTTCTTTACATCCAGCCACTTTTAGTTCTCTGGAACAAACCTTTTTTCCTGAGCGTTATTTTGAATTTAGTAAGGGGAACAACTTTTTTTTTATTGAAAAAAGTAAATTTTTCTTTTCTTGGAGGTGTCATTTCACTATATTTAAAAATCCTGTTTAGGAAATGTTGACATTATCATATGTGAGGATCGCATGTTTCAAAATTTATGTTTCCAAGACAAAGAATTTGTTCTGGACGGTTTTTTCTTGATAGTCAGGAAAAAAGTATTTTTTCGTATTAAAATATGTACTTTATTTTTGTTTAGAAGTGTTATATCCCTATTAGACGCTAATTATTTAAAATATTTTTTAGTCAATAGTGGTATTGGCGTTGTTTTCTAGTTAGTGAGCCGGGAAAATAAACATTTTTTTGTAGGCAAAGTGATTTTTTTACTTTTCGAGGGGTGTAAGTCCCTTAAGGACTCGAACTACTAAAAATCCTTTTTTTTCGGTGTTTATATGACAAACATTTTGGTTCCAGCAAAACGTTGTCTCACTGCGAGCGAAACAACTGAGTTGCTGCAACATAATTTTCTAATTCGAGCAATCCTAAGAAATGCAGATCAAAATTGGATACCAAGATCAAGTGATTTGAAACCATGTTTTTTTTTTTTTTTGGATATTCTTAAAATAGAAATGTCGAGTTTATTTTAGAAATATTGTTTTGCATGCGGATTAGATCCGATGCAACTTTAAGTAATAAAAATCTTTCACGAAAACTCTGTTGTACGGTGTAGTTATAAAAATATTTATGCAAGTGTATAGGAAGAAATTGAGATATATTTTTATTAGTGAGAAAAAATGCAACTGACATTTCATTTTGTTGATTTCATTTAAACCAAGCAAAATACTAAATTACATGATTCTATAGAAAAATGGCATAATTTTAGTTTAATTTAGCAAACTTTTTTTTATTTAACTAACGAACTTGATCAGGTTCATTAGAATTGTAAGCATTAACAAATGAAAATAAATAATCAAATGGTTAATTCGAATGAAAAAGGTTTCCCAGCAAACATTGCCGCGGCAACGATTTAGTCACGCAAGAGACGTAGTATGCTGATGTCAAATGATAGCTTACTCAGGCGAAACTGTCTAGCTGTAACAACTCATAAGGGAGAAATTTAAACGATTATTGTTAAAGGCGAAGTAAAAATATTCGCATGTCATCAGACTCACAATTATTGTTTTATTTCATCCACAAAGATAACGTGGATATTTAAAAGTTGTTCGTTTTTTGTAACATTTTATAGTGCTCACAAATGACACAACTTCTCATACACCGGTCGTACGACCAGGTCGTATGAAAATATCAAAATTATTTATTGCTGAATTTTTTATTTATTTGTTATTGAGATTAAATTTACCGTGAGTTTTTTCCTGTTGTTGTAATTTCTGTTTTTGTTTTATTTTGCTGTACATGGCTCTGACTTCCAAAATTTTGCCCATCTACGCTCTAGAGGAGTTATAAATTCATCGCCTGGAATATGGAAAATGGTTCAAATGTTGACTGGGTTAGATTGAATGTAGTAATTGAAAGCGACTTCAAAGAAAATAAAGCAAGTGCTGGTGTAAACAAATAAATGAACTCCTTTTTAGACAGAGCCGTCGCAACCAGGGTCCTTGCAGGGCCCGCTTAAGGGTACCTAGTTGAGAACATTGTCTTTGTCATTAATTAATTAAAAAAAATTTTTTGAATATTTTCCAATATCTACGTATTTTCTTTCGCCGAACAAATTGGCAGAAACATATTTTTATCAATAAGATACAAAAATACAGACGAATTATGTATTTTATAGAAAAAATACTACTTACTATTTCGTTATGAGTACGAAAAAGGTGATTCCGAAACAAAGTAATCACAGAAATATTCCAGAAGTGTCTGCCAGCTTAGTAGAAAATAAAGTGCAAAAAGCTTTGGTATTTTATTGATTGAATTTGGTTCTATCCCAATTGATATATTTTTTCCTAGACAAATTGAGGTAAATAAAATTTGTGTCTGGTAAATAAAAATTTTACTCTAGTGACTAAAATTTCCAATTCTGCTGTCCCATTTAATGAATTTTTGACAGTACAAAATTTTGACATTTCATCTTGGAAATAAAAGTAAATTAAATTTAAAGTAATTTAAATTTTCGACCGCGACATAAGTATGTAATTATCAATTTTGAAGTTGAAATTATCCCTTTCTTAGCTTACCACGCGCTCTTTTTGGAGCTGCTCTGCTTCGAAATAATCGAAGAAGATGACAATTATGGTGACTCAGATGTCGTTGCTCATTTTGTTGACAACGATGGACCAGTTGATAATAACCACGATGATGATGCTATGGAAAGTTATTGCGGTTTTAGATCACAATGGCGAAGACGATGATGATGGCGATCAAATATTAGATGATGATTAAGTAATGAAAAATGCTACGCGTACCCGATGGTGTCATCGAAATACGACAGAGCGTCGTCGACGAGAAGACAGGCACAGCTGCACTATTGGTGCCACCCTTGAAGCCATTCCTGATGACAGCGTTGTTGCGTTGATGGAGCGTTCATTCGACGAAACCGAAGAGGAACGTGCCAACCGTGTGGTGTCAGCTTAAGCCGTGTTTTTTTTTTCAAAACTATAAAATTTTTACTAACCCTTCTGTGTGTGACTGTGTACTAGGGTACCCATTTCATTTTCAACTCAAAATTTTTTACTGATGTACATGCTCTACAATTCTGAAACTTCTCGAGAACTGCTGACATTATATTAATATTATGTTTTTATATGAGTGGTTTCACCTGATCAGTTGAGAGATATCATTATTTTGTACAATTCGAACCAAAATATTTAAAATGTTCATACAATTTATATATTGGGGTACCCAGATACCCTGGCATCTTGGGAAATGTATTTATTTTTTTGTCACGCACAGAATGCATATTCTCATACAAGATGCTAATTTTCTTTAAGTCATTTCGATCGTGTCGCATCGCCGTACTGTGCAATAACCTTGTGCACAAATTCTTCCGTTTCGGGACGTGCAATAAATACTATCGGTGCTGTTTTCAGTATTATATCCATGAAGCCTTATTTACCAAGTATACATATAATATAAGGGCATACGTGCAGAGCGCGCTTCGCATAGACGACAAAATTCAGCATACTGCTCCCGTGAAAAGCTTACATTTTCATGGTTTGGTAGCAAATTCTGTATGTTTCTAAAGATATTTTCTAAATAAACAATATAACTTATAAATTTTCTTTTTTAATACATGTGCCACCAGACACTTTATATCAATACATAATATTAAATCAATATCTGCGTCAGATTCATCTCAGAAATGTCAAAAAGTCCTCAAGTGTGTAAAAATATATCAAATGGGACAGGCTGTATGTCATAGAAATGTAGCTAAGTATTTCTATCTGAAAGGTTTTTTTTTTCTTTTTTAATGAAAATTTACAATAATCTCATTTAAGTTTTGAAATATTTATGTGAGCTTGATAAGAAATATCATTGTATGTGTCCCAGAATTCGATGACGCCAGACCAAACAATTTTATTTTATTTATATTTACTTTCAAGTTTGCAAATGATAAGAAATTATTTATTGCTGAAAAAAACCTGCCTACATTTTCTACTATTTTTTTTTTTTTTTCATTAACAACAAAGAGACCAAATGAGAAAAATATGCAACTGAAGTGAGAATTCCGAGTTTGAACGATCGCTAGGATGTGTAAAAAATATCGAGACTGTTGGTATCGTCTACCGTCTATTGCGAGCAGTTGGACTTGCACTTTTTCAAGTGTAGGCCCAAAAGTATTTGTCACCGCTGGCATCAAATTTTCCATGCATACTTGCTTGGTACTTGGTATACTTGATGAGAAAAAAAAAGATCATCCAACATGCCAAAATATTTGCCACCGGTGTAAGAATTGTTGAAGTTGTGACATCTGATTATACCTCATTTAGAAGGTATGCTACATTACATTAAGTTTTTTTGAGAATTTGAAGTCATAAATTTAATATAAAAATCGATACAAGTCAATATAAAATAAAATCTAGTTTTTTAAATCTTTTTTACACTCCATTCGAGCCGTTCTTGTGCGACTCTCCAAAGGCGATTATTCGAAATATATAGCCTACTTTGTTAACTATTTAAGTATTTCACTACATTGATTTTTATGAAAAAGTCATAAGCAAATTTTGAGGTCGATTTGCGCGGATCAAGAATTGATTTTAGGACCATGGTTTCTAAGGGAAATTTTCTTAGAATTTTCTGAAGATTACGATTTTGCTATACCATTTTTGTGAAAATTAATCGACCCGCCCTAATATACATGCATGTTATATCGATGATAAAATATGTTTACTGAAGATACAAAGCTATAAGTTCTATATCAGAAGCTCTACTAGTCAAAATATGTTGTTTTAAAGAGCCCACTATCCTAAAAAAAATGTCTTTTTAGCACTACAACTTTTATAAAGTAATAATTTATAAGTTCTATATCAGTGAACAAATAAGGCAAATTTTTATAGACTTAATACCCGAAATTAGGAGCCAATATTACCTTAGCAGTGATATATGCATATCTTTCTATATATCTGAGTCCTTGCAAATCAAAATTTGATATTTCTTAAGGACACAATACCAGAAATCAGTACTTTCTTTACTAATAATATTCGCACCTACATATGTATATATCGTTAGAAAGGTAGTTCTGAGTAGTTAAAAAAAAATCGCATGTCGTTGTGCACATGCTTCACATGTCGAAGTTTATTGAAATAAAAATATTCTTGGCGATAAGCCATGTTCAAAGCTTTATCAGAAGACACCTTTACCCATGCCCCCAATAAAGGACACCTCATTTCACAGATTTTATTCAGTTCAAATACTTTTATGAGCCAATCATTACAGTTATAGCACTGACTGAGTAATATCTAATATTCTGAAATAAGCCTTGAAGGTTTTCAAAGGTTACCATTTCAAATCCTAAATCAGCATTATACATTTACAATACTTTTTATTTTTGTACACGAAGGTGAAGTCACGATGTTCTCTCATCGGCAATTTCTCCATTAAAATTCATTGTATTTTATTTAGTTTGGTTTTGAAAATCTTTACTCTCATGCTTCCAAAATGACATCAATTTCAGCACGCATAGGTCTCCCGTATGACTTTACTTTGCATTATTCAACCATGGAAAAAACAAAAACAAAATGCACACACACAAACACTAACTTGCAACAAAATTGTTTGAATTATTTGCATGCTTGTCTCTATTTGCACAAATGAAACTTTTCAGCAATTTTTGTTCTTTAATAACTTGACAATTTAATTGATAATTTTTATTGTTGATTAAGACCAAGCGTTTAAGGAATAAAATTAAATAAATTTAATCAAAATGGATCTTGGAATATTGATAATCGGACAGAAAATATCGTTCACTAATGCAATTTCTCTGTTGCTATGTACTACCGACAATTTCTTTTAATTTTTGGACACCTCCATTTAGTAATTCAGTGGGTGAGTGTGTCACCAGTATCAAAAGCAACAACATAACTGACCACGAATACGTTGGACGCGGTCAATTTAAATAAATAGCGATGAGCTGAGCGTGATCGTGCTTTTGTTATTGTTGCCATTGCTGCGCCTTTGTCTGCAAAATTGGTAAACAAACAAAAATAAATAATGAAATTTTGTCGTCAGCAAAACTTTTTGTATCGTTTTCTCACAGTGTTGTTGTTGCTGTCATTTATTTGTTTGTTTTGTTTTTCACTATGCGATCACTGCTGTGATAAGTGAATTTGTTGTATTTTTGAGTAGGTGTCGCCGTATGTTTTTCTCAGTGCTCTCTCATCATATCGTAGTTGTTCGTGGAAGTGCTTTTAATTTGTTTATTGTTGTTGTCGTTATGTCAAACGTATGTAGCGGGCGACGCCGTCGTTTTTACTTTATTTCAGTTTGATTTGATATCTTGACTTTTTTCTTTGCATTTTTTTCATAATTTTTTTTTTTATTCCCTCAATTGCTGCGATTTCGCATTCATAACTCGACAGCGGTACCCCATTTTAGTACCCAGGTTCACCTCATCACGCGTGTTCCGTGTGTTCGTTCCGTTGTTGTTCCGTCTGTCCAACAAGATCGCATTTGCCAGTTGGCTGTTTCCTTTACCGTTTTTCATTTTCTAATGTTTTTTACGTTACGTTCGCGTTCAATGAACCAAATTAATGTTTTTTTGTTTTCTTCTTTTTTGTTTTTTCCCCACTGTGCTTTGCAAATAAATCATTAAATTTTATGTGCAAATTTTCGACGATATCTTGGTTGCGTCTATTTTGAGTGCCAGTGTTTGTGGAAAACTAAAAAAAACATAAAACGCATATAACCCAATTTTGCTTGCATGCAAAATGTTCGATATTTCTGCCGTTGTATTCGAAAATCGGTATGAAAAAACAAGTTTTTTATGTGTTTCGGGACATTTTATTTAATGAATATGTGATATTTTTTATTGTATTTTCGCGAGAAAGTGGAATACAGTAATTCAAAGATCTATTTAACAAAATATTGCGATCACTTTTTAATGTATGTATCTATTTTTGGATTTTTTTTAAGGTGAGTTTAGATTTAAAAATAAAATAGAGCATGTTTAGTCGTCGAGTTTTTTTTTAGCGTATGAAATTTTCAATTTAAAGCATACACTTGATTAACTTGTTGGTAAAGGCACTGTTTCGATACTTAAGGTTTAAAATTATTGATTGCTTACATTTTACTGTAAAATGGATTACTTGAAAGAAAGAAATGTGAGTGTGCCTTGTATATTGTATATCACACTAGAAAAATACAATTTTATTCAGTTTAGCTAATTTTTTTTATTTGTTTCTTTCCTCGTGTTACCCATTAGATTTCGAACCATGTTCCAAATTATTTAAGCAGCAACAAGGATCTTTCAGGAGCAACGAATAGCACTCATAGAACAAAAGGTGTTTGAATTTAACCCTACATATGACAAATTTGTCCATGCGTAATTTTGGCTATCTCTGCATTTTGGTAGCGGCATATGGGCGTGGTCTGGGTCCCTACCCTAAAAAAACTTTATGTTACCTCACATCAAAGCATGTCACTTTTTATGGAGCCGTTGTTGAGTAATAAGAGTTAAAAATTAGTGAAAGGACAAATTCATCATGGGTGTCCAGAGCAGTGATGGCATTTCCGGTACACTTTTACTTTATTCATTACATTTGCGTCGTACATAATCGTCGTTAGTACATCTGACAAGTTTTTAGTTTTGGTGCATTTGGCCCATTTTCAGTACATTTAGCGCATTTTCGGTACTTTTTCAGTTTATTTTCGGTACTTTTTCAGTACATTTCGACAATTTCTAAAAATGACCATTGTTTGTAGTAAATTTACCGGGAAATATGCCTGCAGTAAGCTTTGCTGACCTTTTTTATGTTTTTTAGTAAACTACAATAAATCTACTGGGTCCAACACCAGTAGATTTTTTTATAGACCATATTACCAAGATCTAGTGTTTCACCGAGGCCGAGGCGATGCGAGATTCTAGTTGATCTCGGTTTCGCCTCGTTTTATTGACTTGAGTATCGCCTTGCCTCGGCCTCGGTCTCACCTAAGTAAAAAGCGAGGATTTTATTCAAATGAAAAAAATTATGTATGTATCCCAAGGAATAAAATAAAAGATGTGTTTTTATTTTTGGTAAGTTCAATGATGATTGATATATAATAAATTTAATTCTTTTTTTATATGGGAGGGCATGGTGTTGTCAAATTTTTCCAAACCAAACTAAACTATAAACCTTTTTCAAACTATAAGAAAGATATGTACCAAATCTTGTTCATCTATTTCAAATATATACTGAGACATGATAAGTTGATTTTTCCTCATATTGGAGGCATGGCACCGCCCATTTTTTTTTTTATTGAAGCTTAGTTTTGCCTCTGCCTTTTATATACATATCATATGAACCAAATTTTATTCATTTGCGTCAAGTAGTTGATAAGATATGATGATTGTTGTTTTTTTTTTTATGTGGGGCGTGTCATCGCCAATTTTATCTAAGCCAAACTATGCCACGAACCTTCCCCAAATCATAAGAAACATATCGCACACATTTAGCTAAAGAGGCACAACTCAAAATTTGTCATTTTCGAGTTTACTTGTTAAAACTGTTCATCATGCATATATCACACAAAAAATATTAGTTCATTTTTTGCTGTACTTTGGTGTCAAAAAAAATCTTCTATGCCTCTCTTCATGTTGCAATGGAAATTAGGCTACAATATGCAAAAGTGTTCTATTTTTAGTGTCGGAGAGTTCAAGCTGTTGAGATCGCGACGTGGTTTCCAACCATATTCTGTTAGTACCTTCATCTAAATAATCCACACTTTATTTATGAAAAATAGTTACCAAGCCCAAAACAGTTTTTTGCGTTTTCTGAAAATTCTAAAATTTTGAGTTGTGCCTCTTCAGCTAAATGTGTGCGATACATGCCAAACAAAAAAAGGACATTCTTATTTTGAATCTGCATATGGGTCTTGCGAGTTCAGATTTGGTTCAAACACGCCTCGCAGCGAGGCCCTCGCTCTCCCTTCTGAGAGCGAGGCAAGGACGAGGCGAGATGCCGGTGTGATCTCGCCTCGTTTAAGCGAGGAAATTTTATTTTTCCATCTAGTCTCGTTCTCGCCTCGGTCTCGCCTCGTTCTCGTAATTTAAAACGAGGTTATCTCGTAGCCTCGGTGAAACACTACCAAGATCATATCCGATTTTTTTTTGTTTTACAATAGATATTGAAATATTATGGATTTTGTACTGAACTGAATACTTGTGCCCATTTTTCACCGATCCATGATAAAATTTTTGAAGTGAAACCTCTTTAGCACAGGTGTGATTTGAAATTAGGTATGTATGATGAAACGCAAAAACCGAAACTATTTTTAGCCATACTTTTACTCAGTAGCTCTTTCCTCAGGCTTAGTTGACTGGATCTAGAATAACTATAGTACAACAATGTATGATATATCAAATTAAAGTATTCATCGAGCAAAGTGCCCGAAAATTATTAGTTTCAAGATCGGCTAAGCAAAAGTTGAGAAAGAAGTGTGGAAAGATTCAATTTTTTTTTAAATTTTTTCAAGCATTGCTCTGACTAACTACCAAATATTTGCCATAGCGAGGAGAACAAAATCTACTACTCTCTCTCTCTCTCTCATTGTAATTCGCTATTGCTTTTGATATTTTAATAACAACAACGCTTAATTGGGAAACATTAACAATTATAATGGAAAATTAGTTAATTTTGTTTCCTCGCTATGGCAAGGCTATAGGATCAAAAGCAATGACCCTCCCTCCTTATCTTCAAAATTGATTTTCAACTATGCATTTTATTGCAATTATACGTCTACAAAACTACATTTTCAGATTCTGTCCTTTCTTCCGTATACATAACATGAGAATGTAGATGATTTTTTAGAGAGAACTCTTGGATTTTTCAAAAAAAAAAACTATTAACTAATGATTGTCGGTTGCTGACAACTTTTGGCTAATACAGTGTTCAATACTGCCTGGAGTGTTGTAGTCTTCTATGCATTTTTTCTTGAGGGTCTGATTCGGTCTTCGAAACTTTTGCGTGCAAAAATGTTTTATAAAAGTTATCAATCATGTTAGTAAATTTTATCACTTTTCAGACATGACTTCACAATTAGTTTTTATTTGTGAATTAATTATAAAATTTTATCCATGAATCACAATGAAAACAATTTATCAATATTGTTTGCAAATGCTTTAAGGTAATGATGTAACATTGGTAATTTTAGTAATGAGGCTTAAAATTGGTGATTACATATTTGTTGTGGCTTAAAAAATAAAAAAAATTCAAAAATATAATAATATAATAATAATTTTGATATTATTTTAATAGGAAATGACTATAGCTATTTCAAGAGATAATTAAATTTTTCATGGGAAAAGTTTAAGATATTAATTTCAAAGGCATCGTGAGCATCAATGCTGTAAAGTTACCTTTTTAGGAAATGATACAATTAGGGTTGTTGCTGCTGTCGTCAAATGTAACTTATGGTCTCTCAAGATTTCAGTGATAACATGAAGCAATATAATAACAAAACATGACTGCCACCTTTTAAATGGCAAAATCGAACTACTGAGTCTAGTATTATATATAATACTCGTATAATATATTGTGTTAGGAAAACAAAAAAAAAAAGAACCAACTAAAGATAGAAAAAAAAAACTGCATAAAAGGGCGTGGTTGTCGCTTGACATAAATTTCGTGTGTTCATTTGCCACAAAATTTCAATTCTCCCTTAAAGAAATGTCATTTGTCTAAAGAGCGAACAGATTTCATGTTGCGCACACAGACACAATTTTTTCTTCTCTGAAAAGAAATGAAAATTCGGCGCCAAATTTGCTCCTCTTTTTTTATTCCAAACAAAGAAATCACTAGCTGCGCTGATGGTCTCAAGAACAATATGCCACTAAGACACACTACGAATGTGAAAAGTTTATTTTTACTACACTTTTAGTTTTGGTTTTAATTTGAAGAATTCTGTCTTTTTTTCGACTTTTTTTTTTCTTAATTGCCGCGGTTTTATGCGGCTACTCGAAATTTTTTTCCGTACAATTCTAATTTTAAAAAAATCATTTCGCAAATGTAAACAAAATATTCTCTATATTTTGTTCTTGTTTGGTTTTTTTTCTCTAAAATGTTTTCTGGTAATTAAGTTTATTTTTTCCGTTTTTACATTTTTTTGTTTTTGCTCAACTTTATTTTTGTTTTAAGTTTGAACTTTTCCAAATATTTACTTGTATGCATCTGCGAAATATGTAGTTTTATTTTCTTACACCAGATGGCTTTCGGGTTTTGCATTGAAATAATAAATATTTTTACGCTTTTTTCAATTTCCGCATAATTTAATTTAATTGATGTTCAGAAGTTATCTAAACGGCCTTTTATTTTTTCAGTTAAAAAAACTTTTAGCAGATCTTTATTTCCAAAGTTTTGACCCTTTAAGGTGGGTATGAATATGAAAATATTTCCGTACAAAAATTTTCTCAGCTTCACAAATTTTACGACTTTCAAATGTAAACTTTAAATTTATTTATGCAGAATATAGGTATGTATATAAATTTTTTCAGTTAATCTCAATCAAAATTACAACACATTGACTGCAATACAAATGTTTTTGATCTTGCGAAAATCTCAAATGTTTATCTCTCGAAATGTGCATTTACGCGCGCGTCTGTGAATAATTTCACAAAAAGTAAAACATTTCAAAATCAGCACAAATACATAAACGTAACAATAACAGACATTTTGATATTCAGGTCAAAGTTATATTGAAAATCAACATGATATTGAGTTTTCAAATAATTAATGCATTATCTTCAATATATGTACAATACATGCGGTGAAAAGAGAGGGAAAAACTACATAATTGAAACAAAATTATTGAACTTTTGGGAAAATCATAAAAGATCAAAGGAATATGTTTTCAATACAGAAGTATTTATATGAGCTAACATTTGTTAAAACGAATGGAGTTGAAGAGAAAATCTATACTGAGGTAAATTGACTGAAAAGTGTCTCCTAATGCCCACGCTAACGATGTCACAGAGGCTATGTCGAATTTAGAAAAAACATATAATATAAAAATATGTTGTATTTCAGTCAAAGTTTTCATTTTGAAACCGTGACCTCTGTCAATAAAATGTAGCTCATTCGAAATGTATTTTCTAGTAAATACTAAACTTTTACTAAGGATATAAATTTATATGTTCCACAAGTAAATCATAGCTACACATATCGAAATGTGATATTATTTTATAGCCCAGTTAACGCCATTTTAATTTACCCAGGCCAATATCTCAAGAAGTAAGTAAGAGAGTGCAAGTCTTTAAGGTGAAAGCTATAAGGTTTCTATGAGGTTAAATAACAGTTATCTTTGACCTTGGAACCAATCTTCAAGGTCTATTCGAGGTCAACTGTGATTTTTTAAATAGATATTAGATTCAATAAATTTCAGCCTCATAGAAAAATTTATCATGCAAAGCGTGCCTGCTTTTTTCCATTGAATACAAATCTGCAATAAAAAATATAGGTTAAGATTTAAAAGCCACAGTTGACCTCAAATGGATCATGAAATTCGCTTCAAACTCAATGACAATGTCAACTATTGTTTGACCCCTTAGAAACCTTATAGTTTTTGCTGAAAACATTTATCACTATCTAACTTAGGGGGCGTTCAAGTATTACGTAACGCAATTTTTGAAGATTTTTAACCTCCCCCCCTTCCCCCATGTAACGCACCGTAACGTTTTCCTCTACCCCCCCCCCCCCCCCCTCTTAAACGTTAAGTAACACCCAAGTGACCAAATTTACCTAAAAGTCACAATAATGTTGCGAAAAGTACCGGAAATACATGCGATGTTTATTTTCTTTATTATACCCTACACCGAGGGTATATTCATTTTGTCATTTCGTTTGTAACATATAGAAAGAGGCGTGGGAGTTATGGTAAAGTACATATATTCTTGATCAGCGTCTTGCAGGCATCTTGCTATTAAAAATGGATGAAATCGGTTTATGGACACGCCAACCGCCCATACTCTATGTATATTTGCACAATCCCATTTTGAAAAAAATGCAACGATTTTGATGAAACTTGGTGATTTGGTGTACATGTGAACTAAATTAGGATTAAGCTAGGTTTCAAATTTCCAAAGATTCCCGTGGCACAGCCCTTAATTTTAACCTTTATTCCACCATATCTCGTAAACCCTGCAAGATATTGTGATGAAATTTCTTTGTCCTTTATTTTTTCGACTTATTGATCGAATTGGAGTTTTTTCAACCTCTCTCAACATTTTGCATATATTTTCGACTTTTTCAGCATTTTTCAACCTCTGCCAACCTTTCTAATATTTCACATTTTTTTCGACTTATTCAACTTCTTCAACCTCTTCAACGTTTTTTTATATTTATTTAAAAGGTACTTTCAGTGCAGTGTAGGGTATGTGAGTTTTGGCCTGGCTGAAGATAACACCTTAACTTGTTCATATTGTTATTTGATAAAAAATCACACAAAATGTTATAAACATTTACTTAAGTTTAAAATATGTTAAAATATGTTTAAAATATGTTAAAATGGCGAAAAATGAGACGAAAATATTTTATTAAAATGATAAAAGTTGATGGGATCTAGAATAATGCTACAGCAATAATGATAAAAATAGGAAATCTTTCCACGCTTATATCTCAGGTTTTGGTTAAACAATCTCGAAGATGATAGTTTAAGGACATTCTGCTCCTTGAGTGCTTTAATGTGATGTATCATTTATTGCTGTAGCTTATCTAGATCCCGTCAACTTTTATCATTTTAATAAAATGTTTTGGCTGTAGCTATTTAATAAACATACACAGTTTCATTATACACACCTAATTTCAAATAACCACCCGCTAAAGTAGTTTCACTTCAAAAACAATGTTATGTAACAAACTAAATTCCTTTTAGAAGCGAAATATACTTCCTTCGACTGATTTTAACATGTACTTTAACCCACATATACAAAAACGATCCGTTTAAAAGTGTGGCATTCCTTAATCTTTATAGAGTCCCGTGGACGATTTAAAAATTTTAGGGTTCTATTCAAGATCAATTTAATGACAGTGACAGAAATGTAAGTGGTATTTTCTTGAAAGTAACTTTGCAATTTTTAATGGAGTCAAAAATATCTTTCTAACGATATATACACTAAAGCCCCGATTTGCGTTGATCCGATTTGTGTCGTTTCGATTTGCGTCACTACATACGATTGGATTTTTTCGCTGAAAATCACATGTGAAAAATTTTTCAATTTGCATGAAAAAATGGGAATTTTCATTTTATTCTGTAAGGTAAATTATTCTAAGCATAGTTGCGTGTTAGGAAGTAAGAATTTAGCTCTCAATAAGAAGTGTTGTGGTTAAATCAATAAAATAATTTAAGAAAAGAAAAAAAAAATGAATAAAAAAAAACAAAATTTATTAGTTTGGAACTAAGTTAGAGAGAAATCGGGAGAAAAAGCTGTTGACATAGGAAGAGCTCTTGGGTTAGCGCCTACAATAGTAAA
The DNA here is from genome assembly GCA_949775025.1 of Tricholauxania praeusta. NCBI lineage: Eukaryota > Metazoa > Arthropoda > Insecta > Diptera > Lauxaniidae > Tricholauxania > Tricholauxania praeusta. Next base: position 99,489,974 of record OX459030.1, on the reverse strand, counting down.
AACAATTTGCAACAGAGACATTGTTAAAATAACTAAATTTGCTAAATTTGCCACACCATTCCAATGTAAACAATTTACAAAAGTAAGAAATTTAATTTACAAAAATAAATCTTTAATGGTTAAAATGGAGTTCCTTCCTTCTATTTGAATACAAAATCTAAATTAGCGAAGAATGCCACTGATTAATAAAAACCTGCACTTATACAGAAAAAAAAGTAATTCGATTTGCGTCGTTTTGATTTGCGTCGCATTTCTCTAGTCCCCATTAACGACGCAAATCGGGGCTTTAGTTGTCATCAATAGTGAAAAGGTACCGTGACATAACACCAACGGTTTTAATCGCAATTAATTTTTTTGGGATTAAGTCCCTCTTTTATGCGGTCATAATCCCAATTTATTTTTTTTTTTTTTTTGGATTATGACCATAGGTGGGCACAAGTTCTTCTGCAAGTTCTAACGAGAGCGTAATTGAGAGTAACGGGAGACGATTTGTGTATACGTATACAAATGTGAGCGCACAACAACGATTCAATTCTACTTCAGCGGAGTAGAACTTCATATGGTTGTTGTACCACTACATGGAAACAAAATGTACATGCATGATAGTGCCCACCATTGATTATGACCCTTGCCAAAGGGGACACAAAACCAATTGGGCATATGTCCCTTTGAGATTATGTTCACATGAAATGGGGACACAATCCCAACGTTTTTCCATAAATGAATGCTAGTAAAGGAGAAAATAATGAAACTAAAAGCGGCCACCCGCGTCTGTGAAGCCGTTGTTGAACCTATTTGAGGATGTTAATCTTAAGCTGCGGTCGATGTAGGCTTTCTGTGGCTGGCGAAGGCGGTGTTAGATGTCTTATAGACTGAACAAAATATGGGGTTATGTCTTGTATATCTTTTTTTTTTTTGGACTATGACCTCCTTCTTGGAGAGTCACAACCTCAAACGAAAAATTTGATATTGTCACCTCCAGAGAAGAGGACATAGTCCCAAAAACTATGTTTGAGATTATGACCGCTGGGATTATGTCACGTCAGCTGGTGAAAAAATTACATAGGCTAAATTCAAAAAAAAATATTCATTATAAAAGTTGTAGGACTTAAAAATGCCATTCAACTAGAATATATTGCTTAGCATTGATATACGTATTAAAGACGAATTTCTTATGTGGTATTTCAAATCTGCTGTTGAAAAATATAATCGTCCAATCTAGATTTTGGTAACAATGTTTTAATAATTTATATTAAAATTGAAAAAAGTATTTAACTGAAGAAATTAGAAACATTCTTTTATCTTATAAAAACTGAGAAAACTTTTTTTTTTAAAAATTTTTTTTTTTTTTAATAGAATATTAGTTTTTCTGTAATTTCAATAAAAAGCAAACGAAAAAGCTTTTCAACACATTTTCTGAAATTTAACTAGTTTCCTAGTAAGTAGTGTTCATACTATCAGATATTTTGAAGAACCCTCGGAATTGATCATACCGCTAAATGTAGAAAATGGACAATATAAAAAATAAAACCAGTGTATTTTAATTTTTAGGACAATTTAATACGTGTATATGTTACATATCAAAATTAATAAAATTATCAGAGACCTCAAATCTCAGCTGCTTTCACTTTGACAAATCATGTCACATATACAATTTATTGCAAGTACGCCGTGATTTGTTGCAAAACAGTGTTTTCGTAATTTTATAAATGTTTTCTCTATTTTTATTGATAAGACTTGGCTGACAATCTAAAAAACGTAGTGCTGATAGTAAATAATACAAAAAGGTTATTAGATAATTTTACTTTTTACCTGTTTATATAAGGTAATGAAATATATTAATTATATACTTAAGAAAGTGAAGAGTTTTTAAAAATATCAGCATATCAGGTATCGTTTGAGGCCACCAAAAGACTTAGAAGCTATTTGATCTTGATCTATTATATAAAGAGGTTTGTATAAGAAGGTTTGTTTGTTTGTTTGTTTGTTTGTATGTTCAGGGTAATCTCTGGAAATACAGAACCGATTCCAAAAATTCTTCTACTAATAGAAAGCTACACTATTCCTGAGTAACATGGGCTATATTTTATTTTGATAAAAGCAAGGGGCGTGGCACTTTACATGCAATTAAAACCTTTAACTCGCTATATCTTGGTACATATGATAGCAAAAGTCTTGAAATTCGGTGTCAGGATGCACATAGCCTATGTTAAGCACTTCACAAAATATGAACGGGATTCCACACCAGGGGCGTGGTGGCCATAAAACTTTATTTTAGGGTGGCCCTCATTTTTAAAATAGCATTTTTACAAAGACCACTTGATCGATTCACACGGAATTTGCACCACATGTCTCTTATATTAAGACGCATAGCTAAGACGATGAAACCTTTATTTAGGGTGGCCCTCATACACAAATATTTTAAAAATAGCGATTTCTCAAAGACAGGTTAATCGATTCTCATGAAACTTACACATTATGGTTGTTATATTAAGGGGCACAAATTAGATCGTAAAAATTTTATTTGGAGTGCATACTTAGGGTGACCCTCATACAAATATATTTTTAAACATCATTTTCATGAAGACTGACTAGTGCTGATTCTAGGCATTCCATTGATTCCCGCCAAATCAATTGTTCATTTATGAGCCAAATATAATAAGATAAATATCAACAAAAATAATTTTTACTTATTTAATCCAACTAAAATAAAAACACTTTATATTTTATTTGTTGAGACGTAGCAACGCCCGCCGGGTTTCGCTAGTCTTTTATATTTTACAAAATTTTGAAAGAATATATGTATATTCCATACCTTTTTGTACCGCATTCGACTCTCGAAATTTTTTAAAGTTTCAGGAAAATGCTAATATTCCGTTCGTGAACACTTTCCTTAAGTTCAAATGCCATGTTAGTCTTAATAAGGCCCCAAATCGAATGAGAAAGCTTGAGTCTTTTAAGAGCCACTGAATTCATTTTATCTTCAAAAGCTCCACGGTCTGATTTTAAGAGTTTCCATAACTTTGATAAGGAAGCCAAAGTGTCTAGTAATAATGAAGTTGGATGATTAATTTTTATTTATTCGTCTGATAGTCGGTTGTTTTTCATTTTTTTTAATAATTCGTCCAATAATGGAAGGTTTTAGTACAGTAAGTTAATCACTGTGCTCAGTGTACTTCCTATCATGATTTTTCCTATCAAAAAGTCAAAAGAACTTTATATTTTTAGCAAAGCAAAAAAAAAATTTCATGCTCGGTTTTAGAGATAGTGGAAATTTTTAATGTTATTACTCAAGTATGGCGTTGGTAGTTATATTTTTTCTTTGCTTAAAAATATTGCATAACACTACAGGGAGTAAAAAAAAAGTCGTACGGGGCAGGGCGCAAATGTAGAAAAAAAAAATTGCAACTGCTGAAACATCGCAGACATATCAAAAAGTAGGACCTATCTTAATTACTCATCAGTGTGTGTATCGGAGAAAATTAATTTAAAATTTGACGTGTTATTTTCTCCAAGCGCAAAAGTCACCAACTACGCCACTGACATAACAAATGTTTTTTTTTTTTTGAATGGGTGCGATCTACAAATATACAACTTAAATATGAATAAAAAATTCGCAAACATTTGGAAAAAAACATTAGCAGATAAAAATAAGCGAATGTCTTAATGTTTCAAAAAAGAAACATTAAAAAGATTAGACAAAAAATTAAATTAAAAAGAAAGCAAATGCCTAATTCGACTGAATCATCAATGTTGAAAATAAAGCAAACCACAAGCGTCATATGCGAACGAGCGAGCATGACACCGCCCCCCGTTATTGCTAAACGCCCCTTAAAAAAGATTTTTGCGAGCCGCGTGTTTTGCTGTTTTTTTTTTGTATTTAAGTTGATAATTTTTTTGTTTTTGAAATTTGCAAAATATTCTACTTAGCAAAACAGTCGTGTATTTTAAAATCTTAATGATATTTGCTCTGCGGGTACACGTACAAAAATTGATGTAAACTTTAAACATTGAATTGAAAACTTTTGCCTTAGTCATAATTTTGCTCTCACTCTATCACAAGCTTTCTCTTTCTAGTAGCACTTTGACTGTCCGCGGTTTCGGTCGGTAGTAATAAATTTTGCTTTTTTTTTTCTATTTTAAATAAAATTCCAACTCGCAATAGTTGTGAATCTCATTTTATTCCAAATCGTAAGACGAATATACTTCAAGTGGTACCTAATTATTTTCTCAGTTTTTCCTTGAAATAGTGACGCGATTAGTTGTTGTTTTGAAATTTTCGTATTTATTTTTTTATATAATATATTACTTATAATAAATATATTTTTTGTTTTCTTTACTGATTACTTTTTGTGAAAATATATAAATACTAAATATCAGTGAACGAGTACATGCGTGCATTTTGTTTATAAAAATTTATTGGTTTTTTCTTAATTTATAATTGGAAACATTAGTTACCCAATTAGCAACTCAATTCGACATTTCAATTTAAAGTATTTGTTTTTAAAATAGTTATTGCGCTACGTTGAAAAATCATTAATCGAAACACATATTTTTAAGCACATCAATTAGTTTAACCTTTGGAAAAAAAAAAAAAATTACGAAAAAAATTGATGGTAAGTTCAAATTAAAAAAAAAATAAGCTATTTTGTACTAGGAACTTCAAGCTATTTTTCGCAACAGCACGCGAAATTTCAGAAAATACTTTTAAACTTTTTTTTACTAAAAGCTATTCTTTTTGAATTCAAGATCATGTTGGATGCCTTACATCTTCCTTTATATACAGTGGTGAGCACATGTTAACACATTCTTATTGCATTTGACTTTGAATAGCTATAAGACCCTTTAAAATACAACAATTGACACAAGTTTTTTTATTTAATTCTTTATTAATCTTAAACATAAAAATTAAAAGTATATCCTTCAGTATTGACTCCATATATATCAACTTTTAATAAAGTGTGTTCAAATTCGAGGTATCATTTTAAATAAAGTACATACATTTTGTGAAATCTTTAATTATTTGTACTGGAAGTTAAGTTCCGGTTAATAATGAAAAAAAAAAAAATGTTGTTCAAACATCCTCCTCTGCTAGCTCGGCAGGCTGTTAATCTTTTACCAAAATTTTGAATATCTTTCTTTTGTTATATTTGCTCGATGTTCTGTTAAACAGTTCGATGACTATCCGCATAAACTTTATTTTTGAAGAAAAAAGAAGGAATACGATGGTATACGCATGATATTAGAGACCATTTCACGTCTGTTCATCGAGAAATTATTCAATTATTAAACTTTCCTCACAAAAGATCGATTGATTTCGTTGCTGTGTGGCATGTTGCATCAGCCTTTTGAAACCACATTTTCCGCATATGAATATACACCCAACCCTCTTTTGACACAATACTGTTTTACACGATTTTGAAATAACACGGTTCAAAAATAAGAGCAAATAAACTTTTTTACATGAATTTTTTGTTCTTGAACTAATCTCAAAAAAGATTTTTAATTTCAATTCTAAGTTGTACAGCTAAGTTTTGTATACAGCAGCAAAAATACAATTGGGGGAATACCCGAATGCTATAATCAGTTTTTTTTTTATCTGATTGCACTTCAACTTGAGTACAGCATTAGGTTATTCTGTATTTATTTTGTGTTAAAGCGTTCAGTTCGTAGTTTTAAAAGTTGATGTTCAAATTAAAGTTTTTTTTTCAATTCGATTGTGAAATTTAAAGTATAATTTGCATTCATGTTAATATTTTATTACTAATAAAGGTAATGTGTTAAATATTCGGCTTGTATAAGTTCTTTAAATATGTTATAAGTGTTATTTTAAATCTTTGTTATATTTAGTACACACCCGATTAATGAAATGCATAAACAACAACAAAATATACCAAAGAGAAGAGCAATTTTGTTAGAAACTAAAATAAAAATCTTAGACTGTCTAAATTTTTTTTTCCAAAGTTTTTGGGAAAGTTTGTTTACCTTACACGTTATTTTAAGGTTGTGGAACATATCCCCAAATTTACCATATATCGCATGTATTTTTTTTACATGATTTTTTTTTGCACGGTTTTCTAAGGAACGTATCTACCGTGTAAAAAAAGGGTTGGGTGTATTCCAATTGTCTTCACAAAAAGTTTCTAGCCATCTCTCGATATCGACATCTCGACGAATTGTTGTCTTTGGCTCTTCCGCAACACTGCAATATTTTCACTTGAACGACCACGATCATGATCTTTCTTCAAATTCATCAATGATACGTTTTTCGGAGCATTTTCTCCGTATTTTGAACGAAATTTTCTTCCAACTTCTGAATAACTTTCACCATACTTAAAATAAGTTATAATTATGAAAACACGTGATCGTCTAGCAGTCCAATTTAGCTAACCGGAATGCATTTACTTCATACCTGAGAAAACATCAAAACGGCAAATTTAAAAAGATATCTCAAACTTAAACAACTTTTACAAATATGGATCTACTTTTACATGTGTTAAAAAATTATGCCTTCAAAATAATATTTTTAGTTTTTAATCCAAACATCATTGGCTTTGGTGACGCTGATTACTCGTTTAAGCTGGTTTTCTCGATTAGTTGTCCCATTAGCTGTCCCACTCTGTTTGAACCCGTGAACAAAACTCGTCTGAGTTCTTTGGTGCTTTATCGTACTGTGCCAGTTGCTTTTTTTAATAAAGCCCATAAATTTTCGATGGGGTTCAGATCTGAACTTTGTTTGAGCTTGCTGGTTACTGAATCGCTTAAGATTTTTTGTTATTGAGCCAATTTTTAACAATTTAAGTAGTGTGCTTAGGTTCTCCATTCTCTGGATAAACACTTTCGTCCACAAAGTCTGGAAGATTCAGCTTCAAAATATGAAGACAATCTTCTATTTTCATAATCCCATTAACTTTCACCAATAGCCCAAGATTCCACCAAGTGATACAACCCCAAGCTATCACGTTACCTGCTCCATGCTTTAGAGTTTCATTTACTTGCTGTTTTCGCAATGTTTCTAATGGATGGTGTCAGTAGTATTGCTTACCATCTGACTGAAAATAGTTAATTTTGGTCACGTCCAACCGTTTTACAGTCATATACGCTCCAATTCTTGTGATATTTCATAGCATTCCGTGGAGAAACTACATATGTTGATATATACATATGTATACATCATTTTAGTTGTATTGCTTAGGTAAGTGGCATACCTAACCAAACCGCATGAACCTTGTGTCCATTAGTTTCCTAGTAATAAGTTTAATTGCGTTGCCAAGTATAAAATATCTATAGGTATGAGTATATTTGTTAATCTTAGTTTTTTTTATTAATAATGCCACGCGCATTTTTCGCAAACCACTTCATTTTTTTTATCATTTATTGCCTATGTTCTGATTTACATTGTATCTATTCATTTGAAAATTTTCCCTGATGTCAGCATTTTAGATTCGATTTTGTACAAGGGACTACACCTCTTTATTGATATAGAAATTTTAATTCCTTAATCTCTATTATCATCAATTTCAAATTTTCCCAACCACATATTTATACTTACTTACTCGATCACCGTCATTGAAGCATTTTTCACAGCGGTACGTTTTATATTAGGTGCATGAAAAATCGCTCTATAAATAAAGCCTGCTGTATTTGATGATTTCGAATTCAGTTAGATATAAAGAATAGTGTTTTATCTGAACGAATCTAATATTTATTATTCATATATGAAATTTTTCACACCACCTGGCGGCTTGACTTGCCAAAACTTTGTAGATTTAAGTATTTATGGGTATATCGTTTAGGCTAAAATAGTTAATGTTTATCTAAAAGTAAACGATGAAACACGTTACTATCTAGACGTTAATATAATTTATTTGAAAATAGATAATATTAATACTATTTTGTCTAGTCAGCTGACAACAATTATAATACTATTATATATTTATTCTTTCGATATGCAAGTATGCATTAGGGTGGATAGTAATAAAACTTTATTTTTTTTCGAGAGTAAGAAAATAATTTTTAATATCTTAAAAGGGAGTTACATGAAAGTTTATAAACTTATAAAATAAAACGCAGCATTGCCAATACATTCATACTTTTTTAAATTACATCCGATCTTCTTTTAAATGGCTTATATTCAGGTTTAAAAAAGGTTTTTAAAAATAAAATTTCTTTTAACTTAAGAAGAAAAAAACAAATGGACTAGAGAGCTGATTGGCTTACCAGCTTATTACGATCTTATGAAAGCTATATCCAATCCTTCTAATGACTATATGTGCATATCCACAGGATTTGTCATTTAAGCTGGCCTCGTTTTTTTTATTTTTTTTTATAGTACATCCTTCAGCCATAGTTTTTCCCGAAGCTAATGCTGTCTTAAATTAATGTTCAAGATAGAACAATTAAAATTCAAAAGGAGACATAGTTAAAATTACATTTAAGTTTAAAAAACATGAAAAGCATAATTCCTTGAATTTTAATTGTTCCACCTTGAATATTAATTCAAGACAGCCTTATCTTCAAGAAAAACTATGGCTGAAGGATATGCTCAAAAAAAAAAAAAAATGTGGCCAACTAAAATTAAAATTCTCGTGGAAATGCACAAATACCAAAAAAATTAAAAGTCACACAACATATTTGAGTTGATTCGTTTGATAATACTTCCTGAGACACCCAAGACAATGACTCCTATTTAGAGAGTCAATATAAAATTTTCATGAAATTCTAAATAAAGAAATATGAAATAGACCTAGTTCCAAAAACATACTAAGGCAAACTTATATTCATCGAAGATCATGGATATACCTTTCAAAAAAACTGCTATAAGTTGAGAGCCCCTTAATTGATTCCAATGAAATTGATGTACATAATGCATACGGGAGTGTATGTAATTAAAAAGCTTTAATTAAATATGCAAAACTCAAAAATCGATGTAGTGTTTTTTGAATTACATCAAATTTTTAAAATTTTAACCAACATTTTTAAAAATACTGTAATTTTTTCGACAAAATGTATTATGAATTTGAAGTATCAAATTAATAAAGACTATTTTATTTCCTTTACCATGTCACATGCTACACTTATTTAACTCAAATATTTCCAAAAATTTTCTTCAACTCAAACTTAAAGCTTATATATGTTACGGGCCAAACTAGTTAGCTTAAGCCTAAAGATGTGCAATGACATTTTAATGCAAAAGCACTGTTGTTAGTGAAGATTACGACAGTAGCAAAGTAAGAAAACAAAATTTGTCAATTTCTTTATATACGAGTACTTGGCCAGTTGTAAGTGGGGGTAATTGGGCGGTTTTCGGCCGCGGCTCAGGATTTGCATCCTCTAATATGTCCAGTAATATGTAGAACACTGACTTCTAGTCCACAGTGCTTTTGCATTCAAATTAGATTGCATACTTTTAGGCCTTCAAATTAACTAGTTTGGCCTAGGATAAACTAGTTTGTCCTAAAAACTAGTTGGGCCGGTGACATATACATATATAAGTACATTGTCAGATGACATCAATTTTGTTGGAATCAATTCAGGTGTTCAACTTTTGCAGAAAATACATATGTATGTACATACATATATCCAAAACTTGCTGGACTTAGGTCTACACAACGGTTAGAATTTGATGAGGATAAATAAAAATATCAAAGCACATATTATTAAAAATAAATTCAATATTTCCAAAACAACGTTCACACTAGAGTACGTGTTCTGATTTGCAAAAAATATGATTTTTTTATCAGCCTTAATATATATAATATACGTAATACTTTTTAAGTTTATTTTCATAAATATTATTTAAAAAAGATTTAAAGTCTTAGAAGTAAACAAACTATCCTTCTTAATACTAATTATAATATGTTGACATTTTATTTAATATGGTTGCTTACCTGCAAATTAAACCAACCTCTTGTTTATTATTTTGTTTTTGTTAACTCAAAAATATTCCCCATAATAATCTTTCCTTCACTTTCTTATCTTTTCAGATATCATTTTCTCTTATCGAATATAAACTTTTTATTGTATATACAAAACGGAACGTATATTGTTGAAATCGACCCTGAATTTGTTTGGACCCATATGTCCGTCAGAATAACAACAGCGTGATAACAACAAAACCTACTCAAGTATTAAAACAAAAAAGTTTTGCATTTAATAGTCAAGAAGTTACACTGCTGAAAGGATTCACAATATTAAAAAAAAAAAAAAAAAAACGGAATAAAGCACGGAATTTTTCACGATTACTCATCATTAACACATCACCAACACAACACATCACGGAAAAGATCATTATCATTTATCTTTAATGTTGTATCTTAACAAACTGATGAGAAGCGCAGAGAAAGTAAATACAACACAAATACAACGAATAAGTTTAACGACACATAACGAATCGATACGAGTGCGAGTACGAATAGAAAATAGTAGTTCATAGGATATAAGGCTGCAGTAGAAGAAATCAGTATTCAAAAACATTGTAAAATTACAAAATTAAAACTTTTAAGTTAAAATGGAGCATTTAGATTTAGCAGGATATATAACGACGCCAACAACGCATTGGACGCTGCCGGCATTCGAACAACAAGGTGAGATTGAAGTCAAAAGTTGAAATTAATGTACCAAATACCTTTTCAAGGGTTATCTTGTTATCTGATAGGACGATAGAGCTTACTTTATCGAGCTTTCAAAACATTAAAACGCCGCGAATAAATATATCATATTATTCAAAAGAGTGGGGGAAGCATTTCTGACAAACCTGTTTCAGAAATTTTAGGTCTGTTGGCGTGAAATTCAATTCCACTCTTTATATCGTACAGAGGCATAGTAGATCACCGGTAGATCAAAAGAAACCTGAGTAAGAAAAAATCTTCTTTGTCAGCCACAAAATTATCCAATTTTTTGAAGCGACGGAATTGTCTGTAATTTTTTACAAATGGAAAAATTAATATACATACATATGGGGCATTTCAGGCGAAGCGGGCAATGAAAATAAAGTGAGGTCGTGAAATTTTTTTATATTCCGATAAGCTATACATCTAGTAGACATAAATGTGTACACATAATTTTTTTTTCCGTATGAGGCTTAATTTCCGAGTTATGGGCTTCTGAAAAATTGACGAAGTTTAAGGACCGTCATTTTTGAACGCTGTTATTGGAATCAAGGAATTTATAATAAAATATAAAAAATATTAACTTAACTAGTAAAAAGGATGCTCATTTTAATTTTTTAGTTAAATTCGAATTTTAAATTTTTTTATGTATGGAAAACCGGAAGTAATAATTTTATATCAAATTTTCAGTAACTTTGACATTATATTTTTTAAATATTTTATTTTTAAAAAAAAGTCTTTAGTATATAGATGTTTCATAACAAAAACTTTAACGTGATCGTTATTAGTTAAGGAGATATATAAATTAAAGTACTTGATAAAGTGCCACGTCCCATACAAAGTGCGGCACGTATGCGCTTCAATTCACATATCTCGTAAACTAATGTAGATCATGTTAAAAATTTTTTAGCATATTACCGGTAAATTTTATGCTTTATTTTAAAGATAAAATATGTCGAAATTATTTCAATCCTGAGATGAAATGTTCACTTCCGGTTTCCTACAAGAAAAAAAAATCAAATTTCCAATATGATTTCATAATTGAAAAGAGCAGTAAATTTCCTATTGAAACCACAATGTTTCATATTTTATTGAAATTTCGTCAACTAAGCCATATATGAAAAAAAATTAAGTGTTTACACCTTCTAGAAGTACAATTAAGCCAAATATGAACAAATTTCTAAATCTCATTTTTTTTTGCATTGTCCGCTTCGCCTGAAATGCCCCATATATACCTATGCTCGAGACATGTTCTAGGCCATCAGCTTGATATGCTTTTAGCTGAATACTGTAGATGGTACTGTGCTGTGGAAGGCACAACCAGTCCAATGCTTCAGATTAAGCCTCATTGTCGGCATTATCATGCATTAAGAAATAACAAATTTTGTGAGTGACGCTTATCCGGCGGTCTTATTGAAACACCTAAATATTTAATTTTTACTAGTTTTTAAGTTTCCTTAAAGTGTGACTGACACACAATCAATTTTGAGGCTTTAAAGTGGCCCGTTGAGTGTTTTGGGTTGAACAGACATAGTCTAGGAAGGAAGGGGGGTTAGGGGGCTTGGTTAGCCCAAAACAGTATTTAGAAGAATGTTCATTAGAACGGTTAAAAAAACGGTTTTTTTTTACAAGTTCTCAGTGGATATCTATAGCGTTACGTGTCTTGACATATGTAGCTCCTCTAAGGACTTTCATTAATATTGAATCCTGAATTAGAGTCGCCTTTTCCAAGTTTTCAAACTTTGAAAAAAATTATAGGTTTTAAAAACTGTGCAAAGTAATAAGGATTGTCAAATTCCCCAAAAAAATAGGGGTGGTTTAGGGTTTATTTTCTGGCGAGGAATTTGAATCCGTGATAATTTTTTAATTTTCTTTTTTACTCATAAAAAATTTCAGAATTGACCGGAATACTATGAAAAAATTCAGATTTTCAATTAGAAATTTGCAAAATCACCCAAATTTTTTTCACCGCGCGCCGCACCCGTGTATTATCAGTTTTCATGTATTTTTGTCCGCTTAAAAGAATGCCGTAGCCGTATATCATAATTTTATTTCATAAACAAGATATCTTAATTTTTTTAAATAAACAAACCTGGCATTCTTTGAATCAGAGTCGACAAATATACATATTAGGTTGGCTCAAAAAATTTTTTGTTTTGAACAAGTTTAATACAGTACATGAAACAAAATTTATGGTGCAAGAAGAGCTCATAATATGAATATTTATAGGTAGCTCGTTGCATTTTTTAATTTTCCATAGGAATAACATGAAAAATGTGCTTTGCTGGACAGTTTCGTCAATATGACGCGAAAAAAACTTACTCGAATGGAATCAAGCCCATTGGAATGAGCATAAAATCTCAAATGTTAGCTTTCTGCAGCATCTCTGGAATTTCTAGAGACTCCTTCAGCTCATCGTGACCATAGTCAACATGATGCATTACAGAAAAATAAATTTCAAAAATATTTTGTTATGGGAATAGAAGACTTCCAAAATAATCGAAAATCACATTGGCTGGCCACAGTAGTAGGCTCTAAATCGATTTGATATAAGTCAGAAGTTCCATGATTAAGGAAAAAGAATATTTAATGTATTAATTACGCAAGTACACTAAGAGCAAATGGCATTGCAAATTTGAAAGTTTGTTTTTTTTATTAAAGCCGCAAATTTTCAAATTGAAAATAGTAAAAATTATCTTTTTTCCGTTTATTTTGAACAAAACAACTTTAAATTCATTTTAAATTTGAAAAATATTGAAATAACATTTTTTAACTTTACTTCAATCGTAAAGAACTTTTTTTTTATATTTTACATTGAACACTTTGTCACATTGAATCATTTTACTACTTATGAAATCACTTTAAATTACTGGGAATTCTTTTGGAATCCAAATTAGAAATATTTCTCTTCGGCTTTCACGCTTAAGCCTAAGCCAAAATAGACGAGACGAGACATAACGAGTAAGTTCGATTGTATCTAAACCAGTGGTCGGCGCCCCATAGGCTCGCGAGCAAACGAAGAGAATAAGCGAGAGTAAGCAAACTACAAAATGAGCTTGTTATTTCGTTAATGCACTGCAAAAATGTTTGAAATCAAATGGCAAAATAAATATTTTTTCGCGGAAAAATTTTTTGTCAATGCGCAACGCTTAATATACAAGTGAGTTTTAGGGATAGTTAATAAATTTCATATAAAAAGGCATTTTATAACTAAAATTCAACCCCTGAAATAAGATATCATATGGAGCGTAAACAGCGAAACGTAGAAGCATTTTTCACAGTGATTGGAGCTTTTGTCATTTCTCTCTCATTTGAGAGTAAGAAAATATTTGATATTTGCGCTCTGCCGACCACTGATCTAAACCAATGTTGATAGCCAAAATGACCTACGTAATTGATCAAAAGTGAACGAAACATTTTGACGAGACGTAAGAGTTCCGTAAGAACCGAACTTCAAAACGTTGCTATTCGTCATAACAGCTTTTTCGGTTCGTTGGCTAGCGTAACATTTTGGGTTAAGTCTCAAAAGAGACGAAACGAGTGCAAACGTTCGTTCAATTGCTACCGTCTCGTCACGTCTATTTTGGTTAAGGCTTTAGTCTTGAATCAAATATCAAATCAAAAAATCTTCTCTTTAAACACAAAACAGAATTTGTTTGCACAAAGGCTCTTTTAAATTATGAACTCAGAGAGTTGTAAAAACTGTAAACCTTTTTGTTTGGAGATAAGAATCTCCATAGAATTCCAGAATTGCAGTATAAAGAAAAAAAATCTGCAACATTATAATTACGAAAGAGTTGCACTATAAAGAAACCATTGAAGTTCACCAACGAGCTAAAAGTCACATTGCGCAGCGTGATCCCCAACTTCTTTCGAATCGTTGCGCTTATTTAGGGCTCTGCCTGATATTATTAATAAAATTCTCTAATTAATAGCAATTTCTGCACATGGTGCAAATTTTACTGAATGAATCATGATGATGATGATGGTTTGTATGCGTTGATCACGCAGATTGCAACGATCAAAGGGAAACGTTATATAGAAAAAGAAAATAAAATAAATAAAAAAGGAGATTGAAAAGAACTGCATTACACAAAGCAGCAATTCACTGTGGGACATAAATCGTTTGCGCTGAGGTCCTCTCAAACAGTTGAGGATTAGTCATAGAGCGAACGTGCTTTCGTACGGCAGTTTGCTGTTTTATGTTTTAAATGCGATTTGGGGCTTAGAGCAAATTTTTGATTTTATACTGTTGGGTTTGAGCTGAGACGTAGTGTGAAAATGCATAGATGGAAGTTAAGATTAGGTTACAAATATTTCTTGTCTTATCATGCTTCTTTATTTATATCTTCTGTCTCTATTTCTCTTTCAGATGCCATTTACCTTTCTAGTTCACGTCAAATGCTTGAACCTATACTCGAAGAAACATCTGAAGATGAGGAATTCTCACAAAATAGTTGGTCCCAATACGATCATACATCACATGTCTGGAGTTCAACGGAATCAGAGACAGGCTCGGTTATACGGATCGAAATAACAAAGGGTAAGTTTTTTTGGCTACTGCATGTAAAGGGCATTGAACAGGAAAATCTATATAGATTTTCTATTAACTTTTGACTCTTTAACTAGAAGTAGCCTTAAACGTTTTTTTTTACGAATTCAAACTAAAGTCATTTTAATCTTTCAGATCCTGATTCAATTTCCGAGCGCGATTTTGCCTGTCCTGCCAAACGACCACGTCGTTCCGATGAATTCCTCAACACATTATCACAGCAGCCTTCTAGTCTCGATGACACCGTGCTGCTGCGTCGGAATATGCAACGTAGTAATGAAACTTTTGGTGGTCTCGAAAGCTTAGAGCGTAATAGTCTGGAACGTTTTCTTGCCTTTGAAGCGGCATCACGTGATAGCCTTGGTGCCAGTAGTCAACAACGCAGCAGCACGGGTAGTCGTCGTTTTGATGATTTCTACTCGGACTCTGATAGCCTATCGTATCATTCGTTAAGTCGTTCATCATCGCTCATACAATTTGAATCGTTGGAGCGTCAAATGCTACAGGATCAACATAGCTCATTGGGCAGCTTAGGCAATTCATCACCATCACTGCTGAGTTTTGATGGTGGCATAGAAGAGACGCATGAAAGTAACGGTGAAATTGCTGGCAGCAGCAGCGGTGGCGGTAGTGGTGGCAATAGCGGCTGCAACTCAGGCAGCAATAGTCGTCGTGGTTCACAAAATTCACTGCTGCGACGCTTCGAGTCAACTGATGGTCGTCTCCATCAGACATATTATCAGCTGGACAAACTGAATTTTGATGATGATAAGGAAACGGATCATTTTGGTAGTGGACACTTTGGTGGCGCCTCAAAGTGCGGTAGTAGCATGGAGTACATTGTACGCAGTAGTGCCGCTGAAGTCAAATCAGATTCAGAATCTTCAACTAGTTCGGCTTCGTCGGGTAATAGCATTTTAACTGCCTCCAAACCATCCGCAGAAGACTTAATCGAATCGGTAAAAGAATCTGGTGCCGCTGCACGTACTGCCGCCTTTCAACGCGGTGGAAGCGGCGGTAAAAATTCCGCAGAAAATTTAAGTGAAGATTCTGGCTATTGCGAACCATCACAATCGTTGAGACGTAGCAAATCAAAAAGTATTCCAAAAAATTTCGAAAAGTTTTGCGAAGAAGACGAATTTTTCAACGACGACGAGCATGACGATGACGGTGTTGAAGAAGAAGAAATAGAAGATGAGGATGATGACTCTCAAAATACACATTCCAAAAACTCCACAGTCATTGAACATGATATATGTCAGCCAAAAATAGCATCGCTCGACGCCACTTTTTTGGTGGAGTCTGCGACGGCGACGACACCGTCAGCGAAAGCGACAGCAATGCCAGAAACGAAGCCATTATGGCTTTACTATGATAGCATTAAAAATAGCGCGGCCACTAGAGATACACAGCAAGAGCAACAAAAACAACCACAACAGCAATGGGAGCAACAAAAGCTAAAGCGGGAGCAACGTTTGTTAGCGCACTCACCATCGCCTGTGTCAGATGCGGGATCTACAACATCGTCATCCTCATGTGCCTCTGCAAATTCATTTACTTGGCTACCAACACATGCGCATATACAGCAAAAACAACATCAGCAGCAACAACGTCAACTGATGTTCAAACAGTTGCTGCCACAAACGCTCGATTTTCCGGAGCATCTTCGAAACAGTTTGCCAGATATACGCGACGCGAATGGTTCTTTTTCATTAGACGACGACAACGACGAAGAATTTTTTGATTCTCAATTCTCTTCAAATTGTAGTAGTGCTAAACAATACAGCTACGTGGTGGATTCACAAAAATCTATTGATCCCGCTTCCGCATGCCGCCTGTTGCCACCGCCGTCAACCCTTAATCAGAATAGTCGTATGCGAACTTGCTCGCTGACCGACGATTCCGATACATCGGCCGGTGAGACATCATCATCATCGTCGACAACAGAAACGTCATCAACATCAACGACCAATACAGAAACTGATCAAAGTTGCTTGGAACAGGCAGTAGCGGCAAAGACGCGGAAGACGAAAAAAACAATCGCCGCCAACATCGTGGGTGTTGAAAGTGGGCGAGGATCGAGCGTCCCCAATGAACTAGACAAAATTGGACGAAAGAAACGCAGTAGTAAGTTGAAGCATAGCAGAATTAAAACGCACAATTGGACATCAGAATCGGAATTATCTGAGGTGGAGGAGAACGACGACGAATTTAACGGTGCTGAACGCATACGACGCAGCTGCAGCTGGACAGAACGTAGAGAGCGTAATTTGCAAAATTTTGAGGGAGCATTTGGCATACCGAAAAAAAGCAGCATACAGACTCAATCGCTGGGTTATATGAATGCTAGTTATATTAATTTGACGCTATTGGATTATTCTGGACACGAAGACATAGCAGCGACAAGCAAAAATCGTTCAAATTTTAAACGTGCCGGTTGGAGCAGCATGGAATCGTCGTCACGTAAAAGTACAGGTGATGCTGATTACGAGGGCATCATTTGTAAGGGTAACTTTTTACTCGATGAACTTTCGGAAATTTACGATAAAAACGCCTCGATACTGAATGACAAAATATTGGAAAGTGATGAGGATGACTTTAGGCAACCACCATTTATAACAAAGCTAGAAACAAAGCTGGTGGAAGCGCCTCCCAATGTCAGCCCAAAAGCACCAGCACGGCAACGTGCACACTCCAGTTCAAATAACTCTGACGTGAACACATTTGTCGAAAAGCCACAAGTGCAACATGTGCAGCTAACCATACGCAGCCCAACCGCGCGTCAAATAACTAGTGCAGCCAATAAACAAGATAAAGTGAGCATCACTCCACTTAGTGCCGAAATCCAAACGAATTTTAGCAGTTTCGGTAAAACTTTTGATCAAGATCCCACAAATCTACGCACCAGCTATGCACAATCATTGGAAAAATGCAACTTTGATGCCAACGAATTATCCAACGCTGATATTTCGCAGTCATCACACGCAATGCCAAAGCGTCGTTTTCAGTCACATGCAGCTACGAACAAAAAACGCAATATGGTCTCCAGCACACCCAATCTGAATGCATTTGACCCCGGCGCGAATGAGTTAGAAGATGATATCTATGTTACTAGCGCTCATGCAAGCATGCATCAGCTGCCACAAGGCGCAACAGGACAGAAGCCACTGGGTATTTTACTGCCTGCAGGTTCGCGCAGTTCTTTTGGCAAGGAGGTCAGTTTTTGTCCGGTCGTTTCCAAGTACATGTGGCAAGAACAATCCTCAGAGGAGTGCAATGAACCATTGTCGGCAGATCGGCAAGATAGCAAAGAAGAGGAGTCCACAGATGATGAACTATTGGACAACGCAGATGCTACAGTTATTTATAACACTAAAGAGAATGAAATGATTGCGGCAAACTACAATTCAAAGCAGCTGAGTGAAGAGCAAAAAGAGTGCAGCAAACAACAAAGAGAAGCGTCACTTGAGATTTGTGCAAATGAGCAACAAAGCGCGGAAGAGCAAAAGCAAAGAGAACCGCAAAGAGCAATGGCACAACAAAGAGAAGTAGCAGTGCTGGAAAAAGTGAGAGCGACAATTGTATCGATCGCTCCGTCAACAACAGAAAACATCGCAAAAACATCGACACCACAAACAACAGATGACGGTGCCGAAAGAGTAGCACAAAGCGTAATAGCAGAAAAACTCGTTTCAAGCGTTGATACTGAACCAACCGCAGTCAGTCAGACAACGACGACGTTCGCAGAAACTACGTTAACACAACGGAATAGTGCAAACGAATCACTTACGAGTTCTATAGATTCCAATAGGAATTCAACCGATAATGTGAATATAACAACGACACATTCGACGCGTCCGTTAAGCTTACATTTACCCATACTCAGTGAACCACCCACAAATCGAGCACACGTATTATACGCCTCACAACAGCTGATCAATCAATTGCAAGATCAACAACAGTCACAAATTGGTGGCGGCGGTGGCGAAAGTGCACGTGCGCTAAGTGCAAGTAATTTGTCAACATCCCCTAACGTGCGTCCTGCATTCGTGACAAAAATGTCCAAACACGGTATAGTGAATTACACCGACAGTCCAGATGGTGCGGTCGCGAAACCATATAATAATAATAACGAACTAATGAAAGGTAAATTAAAGCCCGATGAGAAACATCCCTCATCGAAGGGTTTTCTATCGCGTTTCGCGCATGGTTTTCGTTTTTCATTGCGCCGTAATAAAAAGAAACAGTTACAACAGCAGCAGCAACAACAACAAGAGCAGCCTGTCACCGACCAGGTAGCAACACTGGAAAAATATGCCAAGGCAGAAAAGTCCAAAGTTGCACAAAACGGTGGAAAATTAGGCAAAGCGGTCAATACACCCGATTTCATTTTTGTACCACTCAAGGCCACATTACCCGCAAACAATGGTGCAGCCGCTACTGTTGCCCCAAAAGCAAACGTCAATCGCGCTGGCAACGGTAAGCACGTGTTGGCAGCACAACCGGCTACTACAACGATGATAGTAACCGGCAAGCCGCCGTTGCCAAAACAACCACCGCGGGTCGAAAAACTACCCCAACAACAACAGCAGCAGAGCGCAGGAACACCTGCGCACTACAATCAAAACAAAACGCCAGCCAACTTCGCAACAGCACAGTTTTACATCGCTACTCCAGTTGACAATCCGACAGCAGCAAAAGCAACAACAATCGATGAATGCTTCTTGGACTCGGAACGTTCCTACTACGATGACTTTAAGAATCAGTTAAATACGGGCATGCAAGCAAACGGTCGTATGTACGCTGCAGCTCCTGCTGCTGCTGCTGGCTCGGTTTCTATGGATCCGAATCCATCACCGCCGGTTGATGCGTCGTCACCGTCGCGTGCCAGTGTCAGTCAAAAGACTCAGATGTTCAATAACCTGAGCAGTGTTGGTGCGGGTGCCGGTGCTTCAGTAAATGGTAAAATTATTCCGCTAAATAACATTGGCAGCAGCAGCAATCATCATGGTAGAATCGGTCTAATCGAAACAAATTTGGATACGCATGAAACTGTAATTTCGGGTAAAACCCGCAGTCTTATGGAATTGGGTCCACAGCAATTGCAGCAACAACAATCGCGTTTTAAATTCATACAACGGGGTGGGGTGCATGGTGCCCATGGTGGTTTTCAAGCCGATGGCGACGATGATGATGATGATGTTGATGCTGTTGTTAATGTTGATGGCATAGATGGTGCTGGTGTTGTTGTTAAAGGCTTACCACAACAAGCTGGACAAATTGCATCAGTACGACGTCCACACAAGAGTATGGAATTTTTATTGGATAAAGAGAATCAGAAAAATGTTTTGGTAAGTTTTGTTGTTCTACATTTTTATTTATCATATAAATCCATACATGGATGGATGAGGTTGGGATGTGTATATCAACATAAGGGGGAGGGTGTTTTCGCTGTGAGTAAGCAAGCGTGCATGTAGAGGCATCTTACACAAACAACAACCAACACTAACAATAACAATGGAAAGTTCTTTTTTGTTATATTAAGAAATAGTGTTGAAAGGGTGTTACCCTCATGCAGTTTTCGGCTCTTCTTCTCCACTATATCCAAATGGTTTATTTATTTAATGTAGCTAAGGAATGTTTCGAATAATAAAAGACTTGTTTTCTGTATTTAAACGTTGTCCCCTTGCTGTTTTCTTTCAAAAATTTCTGTACAAGAGATTATTTTTCTTTTGCTGAAGTTACGAAAATTCCGTAACAATGAAATGTGTTGATTTGTTCATGAAATTTAATTTTTGGTTCCTGTTTCATTTTATGTTTTTGCGCCATCTGTTCTTGTTTAGTTTTGAGAAAAATTTCTTTAAGAAAATTTAACCTAAAATTAAACTTTATCTTTAAAAAAGAATAGTTTTTAAAAAAACTGAAATGAAAAATTTTTTTAAAATTAAAAACAACTAACCTATCGTTGTTTTTTTTTTTTTTTTTGAATTCACATCAAATATCAGCAAATTTAGTATTCTGTTTGTCAAAAAAAAAATCAGTTAAGATGAAAAAAAAAACTCAGGCAAGATCGTCCAAAGAAAATTATTCAAAAATATTTTATATAAATCTGTGCCTGACGTCATTTGAAAAATGTTTTTAATAATGGTTCAGTTTTTAATTTTTGTGTTTTTAATGGAACAACGCCCATAATCTTTAATTTATTTTACAGAAGGTTTTTGGAGTTTTGTTATTTTTGGTTTACTATTTCAATAGTTTTTTCTCTATTAATTTTGATCAATTGCATTTATCGGTTTTGGGTGGTTTTTGTGTTTTTTAGACATTTTTGCATTTACATACATATGTACATATATTGAGTAAAATTTTCATATTTTTGTTGGGTGTCTTATTTTGGCACTGCATGAAATAAGCTGTGAGCCACTGTATTTCTTTTTCAGAAGATTTTGTTACAGTTTCCATTAGTTTTGCGTAAATTTACTAAACGTTTCTGGGTAATTTTTTTAAAGACAGACTTTGTAACATTTTTTTATCGATTTTACGCAAATTTTCTTTTCGTTTTTGAATGACTTTTTATAATATGATAATCCTTTATCATTAACTTTGAATAAAATTTTCTATTAATTTTTGAGTAATTTTTCATGATAATATATTTATTTTACAAAAGAATTTCCTTTTTATTTTGGAAAAAATATTTCCTTTCCTTTTGGATGATTATTATTTCTCATGCGTAATTTGTTTTGATAGATTTTTTTGTAAGGTTACTAAACCCAAAATATCATTAAAATAAATTTAAAAATATTCCATCAAATATTACATTTTTAGATCTTGACTTCAATTTTGTTATGCAATTTTATTTTTTTAATTGATTTTAAAAAAATATGAGTTAATTTAATTCTTAAGTGTGCGAAGTTTAACATCATATATTTCGAATACCAAATGATGAATCAGCAAAATTTCTCAAGAGTTCCTATTTCAACGAGTTTTTATCAGAATCAGTGACATAACATCTAGCGTCACGGAAACTAAAATAGCTTAAAAATATTGCATGGGGGAACATACATATAAACTTTTTATTAAAGTCAATATTTTGTCGAAAAGTAGATAAATTATAAAGCTTTGTTAAAGCAATAAACGTGAAATAATTTTGAATAGTATCGAAAAGATTTCTAAAATCGATACAACTTGAAATTAATGTATCGAAAAGTTTGGATCAGATATTAGATAATTTTATATTTGGATCGAAATGTAGAATAGTATAAAAAAGTCGAATGAACATATGGGGCATTTAAGGCCAAATTGGACACTATTTTGCTTTTGCGTCTCTGATTTTTTTTTTCTTTTTTCACTGGTTGAGATTAGCCTCCAAAGTATTTTTTTAAAATTTTTTTTATCAAGCTATTCAAGAGATATTTATAAGTTTTTGAATAATTACGATACTTTGGCCGAATTGTTTTTTTTTTTTTTGGTTTCGGAATTTTGATTTTTCAGCATAGTTTTCCAAAAAAAATGATCAAAAAAATTTTTAAATGCTTAAATTTGTATGAGATTTTCAAGTTTCTAAATTAAATCATCAACTTTAATAGTTTACACATTAGGGTGGTTTTTATTTGAAGTTTTTGCAAAAATCAAATGCGACGAACCCTCAAATGGCTTGAAATAGAATAAAAAAATTTAGGAACTTTTTTTCAAATTTTCATCTCTAAGCCATATTGACCCTATTTTAATGTGAAATTTGGCCTAAGTCGCTACTTTTAGTTATTGGTTCTTAGGAAAAATAAATTGGGGACGCCAAAATGGTGTCCGATTTGGCGTAGAGTGCGCCATATCAAAAGAACATGTAATGTTTTAAGAGCTTCGCACTACACTTCCACTCACCGCTACAAGTTTTTGATATAACTGAATCAATTATATACAGGTTTGCTATTTTTGTAGCCAAAATATTTTTGCTTAACGTGAAGAGAGATAGAACAAAATATAAAGAACATAACTTTTATTAAATCTACAAAATATAAAAAAATTCAAAGGTTTATGTATTCAACTAAAAATCAGATTAAAGAAATGGCTTTTAAACAAATATTTCTACAATGTTATCTAAGAACAAATTTCAAAAGTTCAACATAACTTTTTTGTTTGTTTATTTATTGTTGTTTTCTTGTTATTTTTTTTTTGTATTTTGTCACCGCAACAAAGAGGAACATGTTACACGCGTCAACAGCAAATGTTGCTTTTTTCGGCTTAAAATTTTTTTTCTTTTCTTCTCCTAAATATAATCATGTTTTGTTTTTATAAATATTTAACTTTTTGCAGTTTTGGTAAACAAGTAATTTTGTTTTTCTTTTTGTTGTTTTTTTGCTCCATACACAATTAAAAGTAGAAGAACAGGAAAATAAACATATCGGATAAGCTGTGGTTGCCATAAGATTTTAGTAAAAAAATAACTCAATATCAAACTACTTACTTCCTTTGTCTTAACCTGACTCTTAGCCACTGCATTTGTTTTACCGCTAGCTATGCTTAAAAGGGCCTTATACATACATATATATGGTGTTTCGTGTGCGTGCTTTTCATATATCCGACACGCATTTATGACAGTTAACAATAATGACAACCACAACAATCATTTGAAAAGTCAAATTCGTGCTTAAAATTTTAAATTAATGTTCAGCTCATATATTATTTTGCTGCTTTGTTTGTTTTTTTACGAACTTTTTTGATGAACACAAAATATTTCCGGATGTTAGCTAACAATTGGCAATATTGAATTTCATTAAAATAATAAACGCATTTTAAATCAGCCTTAGAATTGGCAGTCATCAATTTGGGGGCCATTTGCTGCTACTCAAAATTAACGCAATAGATTTTGAAGGACTCTCTTATTTGATTGCTCTTCTGTGTATGTACTTTGGCACTGTCAAACATTTGAAAAATATTAAGTGTACCAAAAGCAATGCTCTGCAAAACTTATGAAATAACAAAAAATACATCCTTCGGCAAAAATTGCTTCAAATCAAGCAAAACTTCAAAAAATTGAACAATTTATTTCATACTGAATCACTACATAATGCTCTAGCAATAAAATAAACATTTTAGGTATATGGACACAAAACTCTTTCCCTATGGTACCTTAAAGTTCAAAATAGAATTAATGCCAGAATGCGCACATTCCCTTTTAGTGCAACAGAAAAAAAAGTAAAACCCTGAAGAGAAATTCCATCACATATGCATGATATCAGTAGCAGTAAAACAAACGCAATACCACATACCACCCACGAATAGTGTGTAAGGATTTAAAATTGGCCACTGGGTAATGCAAGCGGAAATGCAATAACAAGAACTGTGTTGCTGCCATCACGCTTTTACTGAAACGCAACCCAGCGGATCGCAATGTGCGCATCGAATGTGAGACTTTTTGCTTTAATTAATGCCGCTGATGATAAGACAGCATTAACGCCAAACGGAAGGAATTGCAATAGGATGTACAGCATCACGTAATTTTTTTATCTAACTTGGCCTATGTTTTTTTTTTCTTTGTGATTTATTTCTCGTAAGAACTAATTAGTTGTTTGTAGTAATAATTACTGCACAGTTTATTCGGAATTAAAACATAGTAAAAAAAGCTCCACTGCATGTAGAGAACGATTAAGAGACTGCTCTTATTTTAATGCGTTTTGAAATTATAAAAAGTGGTACAAAAAGTAAAATAAAATAATGCCTAAAATCGAATGTTTTTCTTGAAAGTAGAACATTATTTGGTGTATTCAGAGTATAATCTAACTATAACCTAAAGGTCATGATATCATCGTCGTTCAAAAACGAAAAGAATTCTAGCCCAAAATTAAAACAAAAAAAAAGCCCAAGTATTGAAATTAATTTGATAGAGATTTTTCTTAAGAATATACATAACACCCAAAACCTGAACTTTTTTTGGTTTCGATACCATAGTAAATTTCTAGAATAAATCTAACTTCCAAAAATTTGAATGAAGTAAAACTTTATATGGCGAAGTGCATGTTTTAAAAATTTCCATAATCTTTCCTAAGTCTATATATCTTTTGTATATATACACCCTTGTGCAAATTAATGTGGACAAACCAGTTTTTACTCAAAAAATGTGTTTTATTCATGAAAATTAAAAAAAAAAAATACAAAACTTCACAAATTAATATTCAATGTGTCCACCGTTTTTTTAAGCACCATTTTAATGCATTTTGACATGGATTTTATAATTTATTTGCAGTCATTAGGGATTTTGTAGTGTTTCACCGAGGCTACGAGGCAGCCTCGTTTTTGACTACGAGAACGAGGCGAGACCGAGGCGAGAACGAGGCGAGATGGAAAAATAAATTTTCCTCGCTTGACCGAGGCGAGGCGAGATCACACGGCACCTCGCCTCGTACTTGCCTCGGCCTCGCCTCGTCCTAGCCTCGTTTTCGAAACCAAGAGCGAGGCGCGTTTTGACGAAATCTGAACTCGTAAGAATCATATGCAGATTCAAAATATGAATGTAATTTTTATAATAAAATCTATATTAAACTAATATTTTAGTATTTTATTTTGAGTAAACTACTTTGTTTTATTTTTAATCCGCATGTGCTTCTTACGAGTTCAGATTTGGTCCAAGCGCTAATGCACAGAAGTGCTTGGATCGCATCAGCTTCTATGCGACTTCGCCTCGTTTGATCAGTTAGGGAAGCATGTAAGGCTATAAGCAAAACTGCATGATTGACAACACTGCATTGAAATTGATTTATTATAATAGTCTTTCTAAGGGTAATGAATAAAGATCAATACATGTATGTTCGTTGCTAATGGACTCCTAAACCGTTCAACCGACCGACGAAAGATTTGACATACATATATGTTTCTTATGATTTGGGATGCTCCGTAATATAGCTTACGATAAATGGGTGATGCCACCCCCACATAAGAGAAAAACAGAATTCATCATATATTATCAACAACTTGATGCAGATTAATAAAACTTGGTATATTTATAAAAGGTAGAGACATAACTAAGATTCAATTAATAAAATGGACGGTACCATGCCTTCAATATAAGAAAAAAATTAACTTTATCATATCTCAATATCTATTTGACGTAGATAAATAAGATTTGGTACATATTTTGCTTATAGTTTGTAAAAGGTTCATAGCTTAGTTTGGCTTGGAAAAATAGGCAATGCGTCTCCTTCCCATATAAGAAAAGAATTAAATTCATCATATCTCATCCAATTCACCAAAAATAAAAACAGATATTTTATTTTATTTCTTGAGGCTTGATCAGCCTATCAGCCCTGATACATATGTATATAATTTTTTATTTATTTTAATAAAAACCTCGCTTTTTTACCGAGGTGCCTCGGCCGAGAACGAGGTGAGGCATGTGATGGCAAGATCTCGTCCGAGGCCGAGGCGAGGCGAGACTTAAATTTATAAAACGAGGCGAGACCGAGATCAACTAGAACCTCGCCTCGCCTCGGCCTCGGTGAAACACTAGGATTTTGGGATCCCAGTACCATACTTTAAAAACTGACTCAATCAGTTTAAGTTTGGTTGTGCAGTCCATTTTTATTAACCTAATTTTGAATATAGACAATGAATTCTCAATTGTATTGAAGTCAAGTATTCACCAAGCCAATCCAACACTGTAATTCTATTATCAGTGAAAAATTTTTCTACTATTTTTGATTTTTGGTGAGATGCTAAATCATGCTGAAAAATAGGATTTTCCAAATTTAACTTTGACAACTCAGCAGCCAGTCTATGCTGTAAAATCGTTATATATTTTTGACCGTTCATCATCCCTGTTATGGGTATTAATGATCACTGGATCAAAAAATAAGAAGCATCCCCAAAACATTTGTTTTACAGGATGTTTGAATGACTGCTGAACGTGAGCTTGTGAAATCGGTTCCGTTTCAGACCGTCGAACGAACTGGTCGCACATACCCTGAACGAAAAAATGGCTTTCATCGGAAAACAACACCTTTTTCCAATCCTCCATAGTCCAATCTTGTACTCCTCAGCCAAAGCCATCTTCTTTTTCTTCATTGCGACGTTCAAAAGTGGTTTCTTTACGGGTCTCCGTGCCTTTCAGCCAACTTCTAATAATCGACGCCATATTGTTAAAGCATGCACTATCGTTCCGGCAATAGCTAGATCTTTTTAAAAGTTGTCACTGATCTTTGTGGGGTTAATTTTACTATTTCTCAACAATGGAGTATCTTCTTTCGTATTGTTTTTTTTTTTACGGTGTAATTTTTCCTCCCTCTGAGGTGAAATTGAGTCAGTTTCCCAGTAGACCTTAATAAGCCTGTTTCCTGCACTTCTAGAAATGCTACATTCTTTAGCAATCGGTCTTTGTGTCAAATAAGAATGTTCAGACAGTGTAATTACCTTAGAACGTATCTCTATTGCGATATCCTTTTTTGGAACGCATTCAACCTGTCACTTAAAATTCAACAAAACCAGCAAAACGTTATTTAACATAAAACAATCAAAATAAATACTCAAAGTTTTTTATAAAACTTCCGAAACATACAATCAAGGGCACGTTTTAAGCTTAGAATAACAATAAGCTCAATACATTAGCTTTAATAGTGTTTTCAGAATCAAATTTGTAAAAACAGTAGAAAAATTGTGTTGTCCACATTAATTTGCACAAGGGTGTATATACATCATCTGAAAAACATTTACCTTAAATATTTCTAGGTGTCGCATAGCTTGTTTTCAATGTTAACAACTCGCAAAATATTTTTAAGCAAATGCTTTTCATTAACATGAAATAAAACATTGGCATAGTTGTCCTAGAACTTTACCGAAAATTAAACGATGTGGGAAACATTTCTTTTAAAATGGTTTGAATGGAGACGCTTTAACAATCTTTGTTATTATGTCTTCAAAATCTTGAAAATATATAGATGTACACAAGAAGATTTCCATTGTGGACAAAATAGCAAGCAGTAGCTGCTTTTAAGCTATAGAAAAGTTTTTTTTTTTTTAATATAAAATGATAATTTTTAATGTTTTGTGCCTCGATAAATATTCTACAACTATAGGTGTGTTTTCGCACCTTGCTATCTGATCAGCCTTTTCATTAATCTCATTGTTGCCATGATCTAGAGCCGATATAGCTTGCCAACGTATTGACATATTCAGCATATTCAAGTACGTCAAGAACCGCAAAATCTTCTATCTGGAAAACAGTATCTCAATTATGTAAACAAAAAGAATCAGATATCTTAGCGTATTTTGAATAACCTAACCACACAATTCCTCTTAGTGCCATTACATTAAACTTAGGTCACTAGATTGGCTTTGGCTGGATATGTTTAGGTAAGCTGGATTTAGTTTGATTTGATTAGGTTTTGTAAGGTGAAATCAGTTTAAGTTAAGCTAAATGTAGTAAGGTTAGGTTTGGTTAAGTAAGTTTAGGTTAGAAGTGAAGTGAGCTTAAAACCCAACTCCTTTAGTTCAAACAGCAGTCCATTGTGACATCGAGTCGCTCTCTTAGAACCAACAAGATTTCAATACGATCTGAGTCATCATAAAAAAAAACGGAATAATTTCTTTAATATTGTCTTAAAAGTGTGGAACAGAAGATTGTAATGCTCTGCTCTTCCACAACATCACCACAACTTCTGCAGAAGACAAATGATCTAGCTCGTAATCTTTCTGCATGTCTACCGATAAGACAGCTAGATAGACCAGATAATACAGCTGTCAGGTTTAGATCATACTCCTGAACTTTCTAGGAATAAATCACATGAAAATTATTCTGAAAGCTGAGAAATATCTCTAGTTTTATTATTTTAACCCATTGTAGACTGCTATCAATTTCGATAAAATTTGGTGTGGGAGGTCAGGGTATCAATAGAAGTTGCTGATAAAAAAATTAAATTTTTCCTTATTGGCACACCGGAGATATGGCGTGGGTAAATTTTTACCCAATAGCCCTCTAGGAGCCAAAAAAAAAAAAACAAAAAAAAAAAATTGACCGTCCAACTTTTCATTCAATCAAATCTGATAACTTATAACATCCCACATAGGGTCTTTGAATTTGTTTCGAGCTTTTTTCTTTAAGTCTTCAAATTTACCTGGATCGATTTTCCTTCAAAATTTTGGAAATTTTATGTTGCCTAAGTTCTACCTCACAAAAATACAGGTTAATCAAAGAAGTTCGGAAAAATAAAAATATTCATTTTAGACCAATCCTTCCTCTACCCAAAAAAGCTTTAAAAACCACAACACTACCAACCTGTCGCTTGGTAGAATTTTTTAAAATGCACTCTTCTTTTGGGTATTTAAATACCCAATAGTCTGGAATGAGTCAAATAAGTATTATATATAATAGCAACTTAGCTATGGCTTGGGAAAGCAACTTGACCTTCTTCCCAACAAGTATGCAGTACTTAAGTGCAGTTGTATTCTTTCGTTTTCACTTGCTTTCTCTTTTGCTAAATTATTGTCCCTTAATTTCTAACAGAAATTCACATGAAACAAATGAATACATTAAATTTCACATAATTTTTTTTTTGCTATTCGCGAGACCTATCCGCTGATTTTCTATTGCCTATGCTACTAAAGGTACCCTGACGCTAAAATGGTCAGGTTTATGCAATTATGACTATCCGCGCCTGTCGGTCTGTCTGTTGGTTTGTGTCTGTCCTATTTTTTTTTTATTGTCTGTGAATAAGCACAAATCGCTGTTGGCTATTATTGTATGGTAATGGTCCGTCCCTTCTATTCTATAACGATTCTTACAATTTGTTATTTCTTTCTTTTTTGAATAACTTAAGAAACAGTACGATATTTCATTTTATGTCATACGCTCACATGTGATTTTAACCCTGCCACTTATGTAATATGAACTGTGGGCCATTAAAATGAAATTCTAATCTTTAGTACATCATTTGTGCTTGCCGCCGTCGTTAAATTTTACATTTGTAGGTCTACAATAACAACTATTTTATAGCCTTCTTTATATAGAAATATTTGTTGCTATCTAACATGGTTACATTTTACATAATAGATTCATAAAGAATTTTGTTTTTTTTTTAGTTTCTAATGACACCCTATTTGTAATCATTTAATTTTCTGTTAATGTTATCAATTTATATTCCGACTAAAGGTCAGAAGAAGGCCTTGTTGCCATTGTTATTTTGGAATTACAATAACATCATGTTTAAGTGCCTATGTTCAATCAGTGTTGTTTTATGCTTGCGGACGCACCTTTAAACGACGAACACAAACTTTTGTAAACTTCTACTCGAGACATATTTTGAGAATTTGACGACCTTGCACTTTCTCAAATCATAAACTTTATTTGGTACCCATAATGAACAGACCACACGATCAGGAAAAACGATAAAGAAATGTATCGATCATTGTTTTGATGAAACCGCACAGTATAAAACAAATATCCAAACAAATATCCTCTTAATGAAGTTGTAAGACAGTTAAAAGAATTAAAGAATTAGTTTGTTCATTGGCCATTGATTTATATTGATCAATTTCGCTGACAATTTTGTAACTATGATGTTGCTTTGAGCATTTCCGAAAAATTTTATATGCTGGTAGCTCCAAAAATCCTAAGAATTTCACTCCGATACATGACTTCAATTGAGGATTTCCACAGGCAATGTTTAATCCATTTCCACCATATGTATGGATATCAGCTCTTGTTGACATCTGTTGTGCAATTCAACATTTGATATGGTGTGAGCTGATCGCTGTATTACTTCATCATCTTCCCAATAAAGTCAACAGTCAGTTTCATTGGAAGAGCTATTTTGCTCATTGACTTTCTTTCCTAAAGTGCACAGCGTATACAATTTTTTTCCTTAAGGATTTATTATTCTTTAAGCCTGCCTGAGTTTGGGATGATTATCTTAAAATTTTCTCCAAGTAATGGCGTGTTGTGGTAATCGGTTACCTTTTTCTAATAAAAAGAAAAATCATCACTTCCAGGAACTTACCCGAAAACATCATATCAACTGTTGAGCCTCAGCAGATGTTTTACCTGAAACGAACTGAACATAATTTCTGGTTTAGCTAGGTATAATCAGATTCAGTCTCTCTTCTGAAGAATTTTCTCAAAATGATTGAAAAGCGTAACTTCTATCATATTGAAAGCTTAGGAAGACGTCATAATATGTCTTCAAAGGCCACATGATGGCAAGTTCTCATAGTTCGAGTGCTCGTGCATTTTTTAAGAAGTTTCTTGTTAAAAGCTTGCTATCCTACCTGATAAAGATTTCAAATATCTGGTACCGAGCTAGAGATAGTTTGCCAGACATTAGAGCAA
This sequence comes from Tricholauxania praeusta, assembly GCA_949775025.1. Classification (NCBI taxonomy): domain Eukaryota; kingdom Metazoa; phylum Arthropoda; class Insecta; order Diptera; family Lauxaniidae; genus Tricholauxania; species Tricholauxania praeusta. Next base: position 99,458,506 of record OX459030.1, on the reverse strand, counting down.
GGGTTTTCGCTCAGCAGTGGCGCATTTGTTTTTCAGCAATTGTAATCTCTTATGTACTTAATGTTAAAAGGATATACTATCCTAACTTTCTTTATAAGTCTTATAGCAAAACATTTATTAGGCCCCATGTTGTACAACAAAAAATCCTTTACTTTCCTACCAAACTGATATGAAATATTTTTGAATATATGAATTCACAAAAATATTATCATTGTTTACAAAAAAAAAAAACGAAATTATTATTTAATCTCTTACAAACTGATAAGTTATATATTACCTTAAAATTTCAAAATGTAATACTTCGATCAAAATTCTTGCTGATAACTTTGTGTTTACTTTTGTTTATTAATTGAAAAGGAATCTAATCAAAATTTATCTAATCAACACTGCGCATTATTTTAAAAATTCAGCTCGTATATAACATACATATGTATATGTAGTATGTAACTTTGAACACAACAAAATTCCCTATCATTAATTTGTTTACCTTAAAAGTTTTTAGTAAAATCTCAACTATTTGTAATCATTTTTTACAATTTTGACTATCGAAAAAATGGAAATTGCGTCGCAATTACGAAAAATTAATTAATATTAAAATTGTTAATAAAAAACTTATTCTTCTGATGAAAAATAACAATTTCCTGCAAATGATTTCTACGATACGCCTTTATTCGATACCATACATTACGAGCGTACAACGCTAATGTTAACCACAAGTAAAGAAAAATCCGTTAAGTTAACGAAAAAAGTTTGAGTAAATTTCTTTAAAACAAAATACGTTAAAAAACTCATTGTATGGACAGACTTGTTATTACTGCCTAGACCAAACCACAAACCATAGCAATATTAAATTTGGAATACATATTCCTTACGTTTTACATTTTGTCATAAATAATTTTTTTTAGTATCTTGTATATTTTTATAAATAATATAAAATATTTTCAGAAGTAAATATTAACTTTTTATTTTCTTTATAGAAAAGAAACTTTCAGTGTTTTTTTTTTTTTTTTTTGCTGATTGTACATCATAGACATTGTATGCATAAAAATAAGCAAAACAGAGCGCTTCAAAAGTCTTTAGATAGCGCAAAAAGCGCTTATGCTCCATAAAAAGCTTAGTTTTAATTCAACATTGCATATTCTAAGATCTAAGAGCTTACCGTTGCCTAAAAATAAGTATGGCGGTATAGAGCTATGTAAATGTCCTTAGGCAATGCACGTCTCGGGATCCCTGTTTCTTTTTTTTTTTAACTTTAATATATAATTTTTTTTTCTAATTTAATTTAACTGATGTACGCCGCTTTTTAATGCATGATGTTTTATAACATAATGGATACAAAATAACTAGTTAATTTGATAAATAACACAGGCCTACAAAATTTGGCAAAGTTATTTTACCAGAAACCAGACTATACTTTTCCGTGTATTTTGACGTGCTGAATCCAAATCCGGGGTCAGAATTGCTCTATTGGCTCAGGTTTCCGAGATATCCTAACCTGAAAGTGCTAAAAACACTGTTTTGGCCTATATTTACGCTTATATATCATCGCCTATTGATTTTTACTCCAAAACCTGTAAACATCATCTTAAAGTATGACCCTTAATCTTTTAAATACCGTTGAGTTTGCTCAAATATCTTCTTTTTTTTTACTGAGATATGCCACTTTGAAAAATTCAAACTTCATTGATGGGTTTATGGAAAGAGTTTGTTCACATACACACTTAAATTCATAAAGTTTGAATTTTTCAAAGTGGCATATCTCAGTTAAAAAAAAATAATCATAATTTCAGATTTTTATTTTTTTCGATCAAAAGTAATCTCTAATTTGGATTTAAATTTTCGTAGATCCAAAATAAGTGTTATTTTGGATGATTATTTTATCAAAAATTGGTTTTTGAATTGCAGATACAATATAATCATAATGGATTTTCATATTTTTCGATCAAATATATCCGTCATTTTCTTTTTTTTATTGAAAAATATCGAAAAACATCATAAAAAAATTAACTTGTCGTTAAATCAGTAGTTGTCGGAAACCTTTAAAAATCTCGAAAACTGTCGAAACTTATCCAAAACGTCAATAACTGTCGAAAACTATCACAAATTATTGAAACTTACAGAAAAATCGAATTTTATCAAATAATATTGAAAAAGTCGAAAATAATCTAAGACTACCAAATACCGAAAATGTTGAAATTTATGGAAAAATATTAAAAAAAGTTTAAAGTATCGCAAAACATAGAAAAAACCTTATGTTCAAAACAATGGATATAATTATTTCTCATTAATATTTAAGTATCAAAAAACATCGAGAAAGTATGGCTAAATTTGATAAGAATTACTTGTGATTAAAAATAAAATTTAAATCCGAAATAACGATTACATTGGATCGAAATAGATATTAATCCATTTATAAGGATTGCCTGGTTAAAACCTGGCTATTAATTATTAACTTTGCTCAGTTTTTCTGTTTTTTGATACTTTCAATATATCTTAAAAATCAATTTTTTCCAAGATATCAAAGGGTATTTGTGCAAGCAAACTTTGATGATGAATTATTCTCTATTCCATTTAAAAACTTTATTTTGACTTTTTGATATAAATATAAGTTAATCAAAGAATCTTTAAAAAAAAAAAACTTATTCAAAAAATATCTCTGACGAATTTTAGCGTTAATCTTCTAATAAAAAGTTTTTTGTTAGCACGTACTTTAATTTCAAAAAGCTATATTATTTTTAATTTTAATAGAAGAATGATAAAGGTTAAGGTGTAATTTAAAAAAAAAAAAAAATTTTAAGAGTCATACGTTTTTGAGCCATTGATAAGGGAAATCAGCGCTTTAGAAATTTCAATTTTAGGCAGCTATGTACGTTAGTCAGTGGCGTTTGTAATCGTCAGAATCTATATATTTTCAATGCTGTCATTATTTTCGGGAAATTTAATTGCTTTGTTACTCAAAGTCAGTTTATGTAGTTTCTCTGCGTGCACAATTTTCTTTGCCGGTGTGATCTCATTGAAAGATTAAGCATGTTGTCAAAATAATGTGCGCTAATCAGTAGTTTCCGTTAAGTTTGCACCAAAGGTGCATAATCAGGCCTTAAAAATGTATACTAACTCTTTCACAAAATGCTTAACGCTCACTTGATCATTATTCTCTTACATCGTAAACATAGTTTTCTCTTACAAGCCAATACATAGCATTGAGTAAAATTGTACGTTCTCTCATCATGCTGAAAACATGAATTTTAATTTTTGTAGGGTTTTATGTTTTCAACGATCATTGATCAGTGCTTTAGTTTTAAAGAGTTTTCAAGTATATTATGCTCTTGAAACCCTCTCTTAAAATGCTATGATAAGGGTTTTTTTTTTTTTAAATAAAACATTGTTCAGACGATTTTTTTTATACAAATACCTACGTAGAGAAATAAGAAAATTCGATGTTTTCACTCAGCGGTATTTCTATTTCACAAAAGATTAGGATCGCGCTCACTTCTTTTTTTTTCTCTCCCTCGTTGACTGCAAACATTTATCAGTATCTTTGTTTTGATACCAACTTCTTTGGAAATTTTACCACTATCAAGTGACTTCATTAAATGAAAGGCTTATTAATAGCGCTATCTTTGGTCAACTTCTGTCTCTCTCACACCTTATAGCCGCCGCTCACTCTTGCTCGTTAAGTAATTAACTGTCATTCGACTGTCTTGTTTTTTTCTTCTTCATAGGTAAAAAATTTACACGCGTTTAAGCAAAAAAATTTAAATCATTTTTTAAATTTTATTGCAAATTCGTTTTAAACCATTTTCAGGAAAATTTTATTTAATTGTGTAGAGTTTCTGTCTATTGTCAGTAGCTTAACTGACAGCTGTCGTTTATAGTTTTGACTATTAATTTTTTGTGCAATTTCTGCATTTAGAAAGAAAATATTTTTATTTATTCGTTAATTACAAATGTATTTTAAATGAAATAATTTTTTTTTTAAGTATTGGTTGCAATTTTATTGCTTATATCACTTAACCTGCACGGCCCTTTCACCTTGTACTAACACTTTTTAAAGCCCTCAGCTGTACAATGCAGTGTTGTTCGTTATATTACATTCTTCCTATTGTGCAACGCTGACAAAGCGTTAATTAATAAAAAAATAAGTTGTCAGTTAACGTGACTTAGAAAGTTGCTAAAAGCGTTGGTAAATTGCAGAATTTTGTTGTATCGTCGTCGCTTAGCAATTGTGTGAATATTTTTTATTGCAAAGTATTAAGGCGATAGGAAAAAACCGGTGAAAAAAAATGTATTTTTTTAATTATAATGATATATTTTTTTTCGGAACACTTAGGAATAATTATGCTTGGGTAAAGCTTAAGATTTATTTGAAATAAAAAATATATGAATATTGCAATTTTACCTTTTCAAATTTTTGTTCAATAAACTTGTAAAAAATGCCTAAAATACACTTTTTTATTAATATAAATATTCGGGCTTTGGCCGTACGAAATAAAAGTAAATGGTTAATTGTTTTTGGTTTTTTAATTTTCCACCTGCATGGCCGGTCATCATCATTTGTCAAGTACGGCAGCAAGATAAGTCCTACGACAAATCAACGCAAGTCAGGAAATAACTTTTTGACACAGTTCTTCTGATAATGACCGGCCATGCAGGTCGAAGTATTGGGAAATTAAAAAACTAAAAACAATTCACCGATTTTGTTTTTATTTCGTACGCCCAAAGCACAAATATATTTGAAAATTTAAATTAAGTTACAAGGCCGATTTAACATCAAAAAATTTGAGTAAATAAATAACAGACTTCAATAATTATTTAATTATCTATTTGAAGTAATATATAATTCAAATTAAATAGTTTAATAAATTGATAAAATCATAATTAAAAAATATATGCTAAAATAAATTAATAAAAATCTTATTCTAAGCCTATGTAACATTGAAATTACGAAATTTATTACAATTTTATGGGCGCGGCATAACGTTATTGGCCTCTATAAAATTAATTTTTGTCATACCTTAATTTAGGAAACAAGACCACATTAAAGCCCAATGAACAATTTCATCTGTATAAGAACTCTAGAGCTCAGTCTACACAGCGAATGTTTTAAGCCGGTTAATTTTAAAATAAGCTTCATACGAGTATGTACCATTCAATATTCTTGATACAGTAGAACCTCTGTTAGTCGAACTTGAAGAGAGAAGCCATAAAATTCGAGTTATAGAGTTTTCGACTTATGGAGGATTTCGACTTAATCGAGTTTTGTCAGGAAATGTTCGCCTTGTAAAGATTAAGATTTATTCCAACTAATTTTGAGTTATAGAGGTGAAATAAATAAAAATCTTAGCTATATAGGTATTAATCATTGGTGTGTATTGCAGTAGGACCAAACTATATCTGATAATATTTCAATCGACAACAATAAAGTAACTTCGCTAAAGTTCAAATGAAATCATGTGTTTAAAGGCCTGAACCCATAGAATCCGTCAAGTCCGTTGCGTCAAAGTTTACAACTGACAGCTAAGATGAAATGTATGCATTTGTATGAAGTGCGGCCTATTCGCAACTTATCCGTCAACGCAACGGAAGAAGTTGGTCAACTTTTAACTTTTGATGTACGTTGAATACTTTGACATATGTGAGTTTGTGCGAAACATAGAAAAAAAGAGAGATAAGAAAATTAAAATTGTTTTCATGTTTAAGAAATATATTAATGCGCAGTATAAAGGAGAAATAATGAAATTAATCATTTAAAAAGCTTTTTTTTGATTTTTTATTTGACTTTAAATGCGTTGCGGACGTATTCATTGGGCCGCTTTCTTACTTCATTTCCGTCTTGTCAGTTGTGAACTTTGACGCAACGGACTTGACGTACTCTATGGGTTGAGGCCTTAAGTCAGTCATAAATTCCTTAATCATTTCATAGAATTGGTTTATTGTATAAGTAGGCTTTTACATTGATTTCTAAGAAACAATGATGTACATTGTCGACATATTCTTAAAGAGCTATAGAGGTAATTCGTTTCAAGTAATCTAGTTGCAATGGTTGTAAAATCAAACATTGCTATCTTCGAGATCCAGAGGTCAAATTTATTTTTTCGAGCTATAGAGGGAAAATAAAATAAGCTTTTATTTTATTTTTTAAAAAATTAAAAATCGTGATTTAATAGCAGATGCATTCTTAGGATATATCATACATATACATATGTATGTAGCATAAGAGATGCTATGTCGGCGATATTTTGAGTACATTTTTATAAATAAAAAGTTATTACTTAAACAAATTTATTTAAACTTCTTCAAATATTTTTTTATAAAATGAAAGCATTTTAAATCAAAAATGATATAATGTTTATTTCTTATTTCCCATAGTTTTTGAGATATTTCGTTTCAACTATACATATAACTAAATCAATAAATGAATATTGAAAAAAAAAAACAAATCAATATATAAAATACAATAACAAATGAATATAACATAAGTGAATAGTTATGGGATAACAACTTTTTGGAATTTTCTTTGCGATAATTTAAGTTTAACATGATTTTCATGTTCTATTTTGGTATTCATATATAGGATTTCATTTCAAATCGTTTCATTTTTATCAAAAATGTTGAAACAAATTATTGAAAGGTAACCAATGTTTAGAGCAGTGATGGCATTTTCAGTACATTTGTACTTTTTTCAGTACATTTGCGTCGTAACAAATCTTATTCAGTACATTCAACAAGTTTTCAACACATTCGGTACATTTGGCTCATTTTCAGTACATTCGGCGCATTTTCAGTTCATTTCGACAATTTTTAAATATTACCATTTTTTAGTAAATTTATCGCGAGTAATGTCTGGAGTAAGTGCAGTCAAAAAAAAAAGTGTTTGCCTCAAATGATATAGATGGAACTACTTCAAGTGTTTGCGTAAATAATAAAATTTTTGTCGCAAAAACATTTGATTTTACTTAGAAAATAATAAAATTTTTGTCACAATAAATACAAATTTATAGTTGAAAATTATTATACAGAACTACTCTTTAAAACTTAACATAACATAGGACTACAGCCTGGCAACATCGTCATCGTTCTTTCCCTTTAAACAATTTTCTGAGCGTTGATATTTTGTGAGTCTGAAATGATTCATATTTTTGATAAAAACATGAGCCTAGAACTAGTTGCTAGGCACGCATATATTTTAACTCTTTTCTGTTTACTCCATTATGTTTCATAAATTCTGAACTTCAAAAGAGTAACAAACACGCTGACACTATGACTCTTTTCTGGCTCTGATGTGTTTCATAAATTCTGAACTGAAAATGCTACTATAGTAGCAATTTATTTTAATAAATAAACTAAAAAATAATCTTTTTGAGGCCTTAAATTTAACAGAAACTGGGCTGTCTTTTGGAAACTTGGCGCAGAACAATAACATAAAAGTGCCAAAGCCGACTTTCGGAGGGTAGGTTACATTTTAATAATTTAGAGTATATAATAAAGTGTAGGTATTTTTCAGCTCATCTTTAATGAACTACAGGGCCTAAGACAGCAAAAAAAAGAAAATGCATTAATTCATTTGTCCGATTTTCAACCATTTTTGGGAACAATTAATGTTTGTATGTAATATATGATTGGCTATTTGATTGTATTCTTTTATAACAATTGTTGAAATCCTTAATGAAAATTACCAACTGTGTACATGTTCTAAATTTGATAATAAAATATTACGTTTTTGTCCTTTTATATACAAATATCTATAAAATTCATTTTTCATCACGCCCTGAATCATGACTCACATATGTCTCCAAAAAGAGTCAAAATATTGAGATTTTAGGCTCAGAATAGTTTTATGTTTCAGACTCTAATATGAGTCTAAATTTTGACTCGTAAAACTTTGAAATATGTGTCACATATGTTTCCGAAAAGATTAACAACATTTATTTTTCAGACTCAGAATAGTTTCATATATCAGACTCTAATATGAGTCTAATTTTTGAATCATATTTGTGTGCACTTCCAAGAACGGAAATACACACATTTTTGACTCATATATGAATTCATAATGAGTGTATAGGCTCAGAATTATGATTCATATCTGACTCTTAAAGGAATCAGAATGTTTGCTGGGTTGCTTCGAAACAATTATAAACATGTGATATCGTATACGTACAATGTAAGTAACAAAAAAGTAATATCGAATCATGACACTGCAAAATATTAACATGAAAAGTTTATAAGTGATAAATCGTTTGTTGAAATGAATAAGTGTTTGGGACAAAAGGCAAGTGTTTGCGAAACACTTCCATAAATTGAATTGTTTGACTGAAATATTTTGACGATTTTTCGTAAATAATTAATTATATCATTTAGAGGCAACATTTTATGAAAAATTTTTTAAATTTTCCATAGAAGTAATTGAATCACTTGCCACAACTTAACTTTTACTTGTGTCAAATACATTGGTTTTTCTTATATTGTCTACAAAAACTTATAGTTTAAGACAAAAGTTAAGAGTTTGCTTGAAATAATAAGTGCTTATATTAAGCATTCGATAATTTGCCACAAACGCTTTCTAAACAATCCTTTTTTTGAGTGTGTTGCTGACTTATTTTTTAATAAGAAAGTGTTTAAATTTTGCTGAATTTCAACTAACTTTTAAAGCACATTTCGATTCTCCATTCAGTATGTTTTCGCTTAGTACCGATATTTTAAATAAATAGGAAAACAAATTTTAAAATAAATAAACGATTATTACTTATTGTTAGTAAATTTTAAATTTAGTTTTTTTTAGTATCGTAAGTTATTGGAATCAAATATAAATGAATAATAGTCAAAAATCAAGAGATCATTTTTCGCTAAGTAAATGAAAAATTTTAAAAACTGGGTAATTCTTATTCATAATGTTTTTGATATATATATATATATATATATCTAAAATATATCTAAAACTATAGTAACGAACAACAATTTTTTAGCTTTTATATTAAGGTTAACAAACTAACTTTTGCAACAACAAACACTGACTTAACATCTCACCTATAGTACCAATAGTACCAATAGTCTTTTTTTTTTTAAATACAAACCAAATTTCTAAATCTGGCTTTAAATATCACAGAGCCAAGCATTCACTTTTGTTTCTGGTTCAAAGTAAATTTTAAAATTACAAAGCGTTAAGGAGAAAAAATATTACAGTCTAAAGTGTTAAATAACAACAAATACTCTTACAATAATAAAAGCAATAAAACCGTGTCATATTCGTGATAATCCAATTTTAAATGTTGGCAAAAATATTAAATCACGAAATAAAATTGAAGCTAAACAAAAAATCGAATTGCATAAATTTGCAATACAGCCGTAGGCTTACGTTTTTATGTATATATAAAATAACAAATATTGTTATACTAAACCCCTTAGCAATAAGTAATATGAGCGCAAAAAAATTAGTTCAAAACAATAAATTAAAATCAAAAAAAAAAAAAATTCTTTGTATGCTAACAAATAAATCAATTTTGCTATGATTAAATGTGGGCTTTTGCATGAGATTTCAATTGAAGATAGCAGTTTTGAAGCTTTTGCTATGGACACAAGTAGGTTAATAGGCACAGCAAGAATCTACAAAAATAAGATAATATTTTGTTGATAGAAAAATGGCTAACTTTAATGTGTTGTTTGATTTTCTTAAATGTATTGAAATCAAAAACTAATGATTAAAAAAAAGTTTTTTTATTATTATATTATTATATAGCAAAAAATATTTACTACGAAATTGTTTTTGTTGTTTTTTTTTTTGGCAGTTTTAAATTTAATAACAACAACAAACAATAGTCAAAAGAGATACAATTAATGTGTTCAAATTAAAACATAATTGGAATGTAATTGGGAATTCAATGCAATTTTGATTTGTAATACACATTTATATTGAATCAAAAATCAGAATGTGGGATGTGTTCGCTCAATGTGCTTACGATGCACTAATTTTGATTTCAGTAACTTTTCAATATGAACAGAACTTGAAATTATTCCCAAAATCAAAGTACTTTACAGATAATTGACAGATGTATGTAACTTTTCAGTAAACATATTGATTTGTTCCTATATATGCCTTCTCGTATTAGTTATTTCACGAACTTTTCTAATCATCTTCGAATTTTTGGGCTCCTTAAGTGTGAAATTATATCTCCCCTGGCTATTTGGGCACTATTATAAGAATCCTTCGATATAAAGTACAGAATACAATATCATTTTTTTGAAATAAGAAATGAGGCATTTTACATAGTTATAAGATTTTCTTTATTTCACAATTACATTTAATAATGCTAATAATTTTTGTTTTTCTTTCAGGTATGTACAATACAAATAAAAAACTGCTTTTGTGAAGGCTTATAGCTGTAAGTATATCTTAAAAATATCCAAACAATAAAGAATTAAATTCCGAACTATAGCATTATACCTTCTGTTTTGATTGAGAACTTTCTAGTCTTAGAGCTAATTGAAACGCTATTTTTTATTCTCATCATGTGTTTGTCGTACAATGGAACAAATATAGATTATTGCTTGAAATTGCTCAAACTCCTAACCGGCTGAGATATTTTTCTAAAATCCTTCAAAATATCGTTGACTTAGATTATCTTAGGATATGGTGGTGGATTGGAAGTCCAACAGAGACACTTTGATACATCAAGACTTAACCAGTTAAATAAAGTGGTTTGGTTTGTGGTCAAAGTATTTGCCCGCCTGGCAAAATCATAAATTCTGTGGGATTTTAATATTGCAACGTCGCACAGTGGAATTTTGTGGCCATAAATAGGAAGAATTTGAAAGTGCTAGGAATTGAAACATTTTGTAGTATAATCGTCAGATAATACTTAGGGGATGAAAAAAAAAATATAAAAGCTTTAAATTTGTTTTGGATTTAGCGACACAGTGGGCTCAAAGTTGAACTTTTTACTCCAAAAATTTTCTAAGCATATTTTTATATAAGCAACTGTTAGATAGGGTGCTCTAGTTAACTTGTTTGAAACAAAATGCTATACTGTAGCATATTGGCGAAAAGAAAATTGTTTCTACTTTATAAAAATTAATTTAGTTTTCTTTTATCGGCCCTATATGAATTTTACGGAATTTTCAAAAATTAGAATGAAAAATGGTAAAAGTGAAAAATTTTAAAACTTTAACAGAAAAAAAAAAAACACAAAAGTATATCTCCAGATTTAAAAATTTTTTTTATATATTATGTGCGAAGGTATGGTTAACAAAATAAAAAAAAAAAAAAGCTGCTCATATTCATAACTTTTTTTTTATCAGGTTTTTCCTAATGTAGTTTTAGAAGGAACAAAATATATCGACTTTTATTAAATGCTTTCACTAATTTGTTTGTATCGAAATTTACCAAAATTGCATACTGGCAAAAAGTTCATGGATTGTACTATTTAAAAATTTTAAAAAAAAACTCACCACCAGATCCCACTTTTGTATGGGAGGTAGGCGTGTCCTTGAACCGATTTTTTTAAAAATCACTGATTTTTGTTCTATTTACCTTGAAAACATCTGTACCAAATTTCAAGAGTCTAGCGCAATTATTACTATTTATGGCCACCGTTTCTTGGTTTTTCTCTAATAACTTTAAGTCTATAAGAGATATTGAAAAATTTATAACATTTTTGAAATCAGCATTGCCAAATTAATGAAAATTGATACCAATTTTGAAAAAAAGTTACAACCACATCTCACCTTTAAATGGGAGGTAAGCGTGTCCTTGAACCGATTTTTTTAAAAATCACCAATTTTTGTTCTCTTTACCTTAAAAACATCTGTAATAAATTTCAAGAGTCTAGCGCAATTATTACTATTTATGGCCGCCGTTCCATACAAATGCATCCACTGTGCGTCGTACAATAAGTATAAGACACCATATCCAAGTGTTCTAAGTCTTGTTCGAGCGAGTGCAAAGTGAGCGCTTTAGCGTTTCTTCCTTATTTGGTTCCATGCAGTTCCGGCATATACCATTTTCAAGCATTCTCATTTAATATCGCACACTTACGGAATCACATATCAGATATCATGTTTCAATGCAATCCAAACTCCGATTTGCATACTTATTATAAGCTAGAATGGATCTAAAATCGGTTTTTTTCGTAATTAAATAGATAATAGCAAAAATATTGCCCTTTAGCTTGTCAGCAAAAAAAAATATGTGTAAAATATCAAGATTTTAAGTGCCTCAAACTAAGGAATCAGTCAAAATAATGGAACATTTTTTAATAAAAAATCATAACATCATCACCTCCAAAAACAACATGTGTTCTATAAGCAGTGTATGCTCTCTACACACGGTGGGCTGGAAACAAGTTTAAGTGCGACAAAAGTGTCAACGAGTATGGAGTACACCATATTGTTCCACGAAATTTAAAACTTTAAGAAAAGTGTGAAAGAGTTCAGTTTTGCATATTACGAACACAAATTTCACCATATTAAGGGGTTTTTTATATGCTAATGCTTGCTTCTTTTATTTTAAAAATGGCGCCTTCGATCTGTCAAAACTATGGGAGATTCTGTACTGATTATAAATTTTTGACTGGCTCTGTAATTTTTTTGCAACTCTTTTTAACGTCTGTATGAAGTTCTCTATAACGCTGTACTAAGATATCCTTAGTTTGTCAGGTTCGGACGTTGTTGCTTAACATTTTATCTTTTCGCCTCTCATCGACTAGGGTGTTATCGCTGATCAGATTTTCTTTTGCGTTGGAATTCGACAGCGGTGCTACAGGCATTGTAGATCAACTCCCTCAAATTCACCCATAAATGGTATATGTCATCTTTTGGTCGAGTTCGGAAGCGTTACTGTTAATATACATACTCGTTAAGCTTCGTAATGTTTATTTGTTTGGTTACAATAGTTGCGTACAACGGTGTGGAGCGTCGAACAAATTGTTTTGTAATATTTTTGGTTTCTTTGTCTCCGCACGGAACATAGGGCCTCTACAAAACCCTTTCAACTAGGACATTCAGTAGCGAGTGCTTCAAGTCTCTCCAATATTTCACCGATTCACATACATATTAGTGCTTCACCGAGAACCGATAAATATCGTTCTCTTTATCGTTATCGGGACCGAGAACGAGAACGATAACGAGACGATAATAAAAAAATTATTTCTCGTATGACCGAGGGCGAGAACGAGAAAGGTCTGGCCGATATCTCGTTCTCGGCGATAAACACTTGTTTATCGTACGATAAGCATTTCGAACATTGAGCGCGTATATTTTGCACTATTTGTTTTTACAAAAACACTTGCACATACATATGTATGTACATACACGCATACACCGACGAAAGTATTTTTTTTTTTAATAAAAACAAACAAAAAAAACACAAAAATATGAAAACCAAATCAAAACAATATGTGGTGATTTACATCACATTATATGGCAGCAGCAACTCCTTCGTCTCCCATCAAAATAAGCATGTTGAATTTTTGATTTGCTTATTCTTGACAGCGATGGAGCCTTTTTCACGGTTGCATTTAATTTCAGTTTGACAAGATAATTATAAAACAAGTAAACGAGAATAACCGAGAAATATCGGCGATAACGAGACGAGAACGAGACGATAACGATACAGATCAAAAATGTCTCGTACGAGAACGAGTACGAGACGATAAGCTTGGCGCTACTACGAGGACGATACGATAATTTTTGAATTATCGTATCGTTCTCGTATCGGTGAAGCACTAATACATATGTATGGCCTACAAAACAATTTTTGCAAAATATTACATTTATCTTCGGTCGATCGCAGCTATGTATTTCCTTATGAATTTTAGGTCGCTAAATCCAAATCTTGCGGCCATTTCGTCTTGTCACGTTATGCTTGCTTTAAGCTACAAAAAACATGAAATAATCTGTATTTTGAACTGAAATTATGACACGGAACTTGAGGCTAGTGGAAATATGACACTTTGATCTTAAAAAGAAGATGTGCCTCAAATATATCGCCACAAATGAGCGGTCGTTTTAAGAAGTGTGGTGATTGCATCCAAACTACCTCGTTGTATGTACACTACATTGGAACCAGAACTACACTGGTCGCTTTTGAACTCTTAGTAAACTGATTACTTTTTGAGAATAGCTAAAAAAAAATAAGCTGCAGAATTATTGCAAAAAAAAACTAAAACGGTAGCCAAAGCAAATATCTATCGGAAACTACGTGACTTCAACTAATTACCAGCGAATCGTTGTAAAACAAAGCAGTAAGACAAGACAAAACACGTAATTACTTTACCAAAAAAGAAACAAAAAAATAAATAATAGTAATTTAAAACAAGAAAGTAAACAGAATAGAAGAATAATTTGTAGTTAAAATATCATGAGCAACCAAATTGCACGAAAGAAGAATTACAGCAAAAACTTTCAAAGGTGCGGTGGTTCATTAAACAAAAACCGCTGAACAGCACTTTTACTTGAACTTCTTGATTGTGCTATTTAATTAGCCACAATTGTAACTATTTTTGAACTAAGGCGTAACTGCATTAGTTGCAAGGCGGCCAACCACAGTAAGTGAGGGGTACTTTGAATTTTCCAGCTCAAGGGTAGTCTAATACTGCTGCCAACACCATCGTAAAAGTAAATAAAATTCCCTTGGACAGGCAATGGCAACGTCAACGTTTGACCAAAAATTTAAGCTTTTACGACAAGTTGACAGTTTATAGAACAAAGAGCCGACAGCAACAGTGTTGCTGCCAGCAGCTGTCATCACATAGAACACACCCAATGAAAAAAATGGGTTGGAGTGAGTGGGCGTTTGCCCAAGTGTAGGTTGCATTTTCAATAATTTTTCCAATATGCAGCGGTCTTGGTAAATATTGAAAAATAATCTTTCGAAGAGTGTGCGTGACATAATGCAGTTGCTTTTAAGGATAATGGGATGTTAAGACAAGTACTCAAATGGTTTTTAAATTAAAATACGGCGTTGTTGAGAATTGCATTTCATTATATGTGTTTGTATATGTATCTTCTTGTACGAGTTTCTGAGCTGGAGGGGTTTTATATGACGACATTTGCTTATGAAGGGTGTATCAATTAGTCTTTAAGATATTAATATTTAATAAAAAGAAGAACGTTTTTGTAAGAAGAGCTTTTAAGTTCTTTATTTAATCATGTGCCAATTTGACGTAAAAAATAATATCGGTCAAATGTTACCCACCACTTCTGCAGCACAACTTCAGCCGCTTGTCGTCCTTTAGCACTTTAGTGTTGGCTTCTAGTCAAATACTTTAATTTTGAGATAACCTTAAAGACATAAGTCCTAGTGCCGATATGGCAACCAATTGTGTTGACAAAAAACACTTTACCCACTTTCATATTGCGCTTCCATAAGTTTAACGCGTTATTTCACTGTGTACTACTACCACTGTACTCATTTAACTTTGTTGAAAACGTAGGCCTGAATAATTTGTCTATAGCTGTTTCGATCCCTGACCCTTTGATTTATCAATTTCTATCATTCGGGTCAATCTAGACATATTATGATGCTAATAGAACGCAAAAAATTATCTCATTAGAAAAGCAAGCCCTGAGAATATTCGTTGGTGTCATTACAGTACACAATTTTATAGGTAAGCATGCCTCATAACTTGAACTTAATGACGTTAGAGATCTTTGTAGAAGTCATAAAGATCCTGTCGTCAGTCGTCAAAGAGTCTGTCATTCATTATCTTTTTGAGTGGCATACGCTGGAAAACCTGCCGAATTTTATAAAAATTTCGAAATGGTTTGCATAGGTTGACAATAATAAATACAAAGCCGGGTACACAATGGTCCTAATTGCAACCAATGTAACAATTGTCATCTCCAAGCCTTCTATTATTTGACACCAAGATAATCTGGGTCCTTCCTCTACATCTGTCTCCCTGCGGGTTCCACCAAAACGTTAATCGACAACTTTCCCTAGCATCTTTTCTGATCGTGTGGCCATCAAACCCAATGTCAGCGTTTCTCATAATCTTAATTGAGATAGAAGTATGGTACCATAACATACCATGCCACCAAATTCACAATATGCGCCTCAAGCAAGAATATACAAAAGTTTGTATTAGTTTGTATAAGATAACATTTGGAGGAAGCGTTCTTGCTGATATTACTTCAGTTTTTTGCAGAGACAATACTTAGTCCAACGTAGGCTGTCTTGTCGTAGAGCTGCGTAAGGTTGTTTTGCATGTCGCGCGATCTTGATGACAGCAGGGCGATATCATCGGCATAAGCCATTTCTTCGTGTAGCACCATTCAAAATTATAGCAGTGACATGAAGTAACTCCTGTATTGTTTTTCGATTTGTTTGTTTCGAAAACGGTAGTGAAGTTTACGAACCATACATGAATGGCAATTTACCACAAGCCTATTGCTCTAGGATTGCTGATTCGAGTTTGCTATGAATGCGATTAAGGTTAACTTTAGAAACTACTTTACTGAATGGGGATTGAAATTCCACAATGATTTTTACAAAGAGTGATGCCACCTTTTTTAGGAGTTTTAATATCCAATTAATTAATATTGTTAAGGACTTAATATGACTAATGTCAAAAAAATGTTCATACACAACTAACAATTCACAATTAATACCTTAAGTCATATTGAGACACCCTGTACAAATTATTTTCACGCATTATTGTTGTTGTTTCTTTTAATAGTCTTGTGATTTTTATTAATGTCAATTAATTTTATCTTTTGGTTTTGTCAATGGTGCGTGACATTTGAAATGTTGGTGAAGTTGTGATAAATTACACTTTTTTAATAAAAAATACTGCAATTTAAAATTTTTACGTACTAAATTTTAAAGAAAATCTAATGAAATGTTTTGAAAACAATCAATCTAACATATCTTAATAATAATAATCTTAACATAATATATAATCGCGGGCAAGACAATGAAATTCCATTAATAACATGAAAATGTCAGGAACGATTAAAATATCGCGGATTTCACGTGTAATGTCCTACTCGAAAAATAAAGTATTATGTTTCATACATTCCCAATTGTTGTTTTGAGTTTTCCAATAGATTTGTAATTTATGAGCCAAGTATTTTAGGATTTTATCAAATATTGTGAAAGTGGAAGCAGATGAAAGCTTGGAACTGTATGAGCACACGCTCTATTTTGTTTATTAATACTGCTTAAGACAATAGATAAAAACATTTTAGCCCAATGGTTAGACTTAGTTAGAATTATATATACACCCAATTTTGTTTTTACACGGTTTTGATTTAACACGGTCTAGATTCTTCGATTTAGCACGACTAAAAAAAGCTAAGTATATGATTGAAAATTTAAAAAAAAATATTTTTTCAACCGTAATCTTTTAGAAATTTAGTTAGGGAATTGGGTTAGAAGGGTAATAGGGTTGAAGGATATGGAACTAGTCCATTTTTTTTTCATTGTATGTACATACATATTTCATGTCTTTTTTACATGGTTTTTTTTTACACGGTTTTTTCTGAAACGTATCTACGGTGTATATATTTAATTTTGAAAAACCAATGTCAAATTAAATTGTGTTTCTTCAAATGGGTCTAACCAATTGTAAAGTAAAGTTCACATTTTTGACCCAAAGTGCTCAAATTAGCTCTTTCGCAACGTTGCTTCTTATTATCCGGTCGAAGCAATGAACACTGGCTCAAAAACGAGTTTCTGGTTCAAAATTAACAATTATTTTTAGTTAAAGCCATCCCCAAATGCTTACAAATCGTCGGAGCTGGAGTTCGGAAACGACATTGTAATCTATCGGTATTTTAAATTTTCGATTTTTTAATATATCCTTATTTAAATTTTACGATATTATTATGCTCCAATTATTGAAAACTAATTACAAGATAGCATTTGGGTAAAAAAGGATCAGGACTTTGAAATTTTCGTTATATAGTACTTCGTAATTTTCGTATAACTTCAATGTTTTACCAAAATATATCTACTATACTGTTTTTAATAACTTTAATGTTTCACCAAAATGTTTTTACTTAATTTTTGAACTACATTACTAAGTTTCTCATGTGTTTTTCCGTAAAAACTCTTTTTTTTTTGTTTAAAACTGCTTTTTTTGTATTATTTATGTTTCTTAAAAACTACACCATCCACATTTTTATAAAAATAAATAAATTTAAAATTTTGTCTACAAATCTGTATTGCGAAAATTATAAATTTAATTTTTCAAACTTTAGAAATTTTCTTAGATCTTTATAAACAAACAAAAAAAAATGTAAAAAAAAAACTGGCAAAATTTAACGCAATGGCTACGTTGTTGTTAGCCGAAAAAATCAAGAGCAGAACAGCGCAATTTCAATAAATCACTCGGTTAAATAACTCGCATCCTCGTGTGAGTCAATCTCCAGATACAAAGATACAAACGGAAAAAAAAGCTTTATATATTCAAATTTTTGTGTTGAACTTGAAGCTAAAATTAGGCCAAAATATAAGAGAAAACAGAATGCATATTAAATAAAAAAGCACTAATGTTGAAATATTCGCAATTATCAAGAGAATTGCGATAAAATATAAAAGTTCAAGTGTGAAATGTATGTACACAAAAATAAAAACAAAAATCTTAATGTTTTTATTGTTGTTATTATGGAATTTGAAAAGTGTCTAAATATGCCACATATATTGTAAATTGCAATAAAAATGGCAATTAGTTGTTGTGTGTGTGGGGGGAGGGGGGTGTTTTCTCTTTCACATGTTTGCCGAACACAACATGACCTTCACATTGTGCGAATTGGGTGGAATTTATGGAAATAGTATTTTATTTACATTTTAAAGAAATATTTCCCCTTCTGAATATTTTCTCTTAAAAGAAATGTTTTAAATTGAAATAAATTTTATTTTTTCTTAAAATTTATATCTAAAGTTGGTCTATTTTTTTTTTTTTGCATTTACAATATTAAATTATTTTTTTTTTATCTGTTTAATTGTTTTGCTCGGCTATTTCACTATATGTATTCTTGTACTTATCACAGCTGCACCTACATAAGTCAAAACTCGATTTACTCTGTATCATTACTAATAGCAATGATAAATTCTTATCACTTAGATCACATCAAAATGTAAGCATGCATTGGAGTTCAACTTTCTATAGCTTGTCTTACAGCAGGTTACGTGCTCGACAACACGTTAATTCGTAAATGTTTTGTGGAGTTGAAAGAAAGTGAACAGAAAAAAAAAAATTTTAACAAAAGGTGCAAGTGTACCCTGCAGGAAAACAAGTGTCAGAATTTTGAAACATTGCTGAAGAGAAAGATCATCGGTCATCGGATTTTTTTTATGCATGCTTCATAAAATCACCCCCGAAGCATTGCGCTCGGGGCAGCTGCCCCTTGTCCCTCCTAGCTTTGCTACAGATATTTAATGTACGCATGTTTTATCACGTAAATACCCAGGACACTTTCCGGCCTCGAGTCATTGCGTCCGGAGCGTATGCCCTTGAGGCTGATCCCCGCTCCCCAAGCTCCGTTACTTACACTTAGTGTACACACACTGTTACAAAGTGGCCGAAGAATGGCTTGAATATATTATTTACCGATTTTTAATTTTTTTTAGCGATTATTCTTTGCGCGATTTTGCCTCTAATTGGGAAAATCGCTTTAAAAACTTCAAAAAAATATAAAAAAATTCGCCAAAAAAATCCAAGGTCCTTTCTATGAAATTTTTTGTAATCGAATTTTTCCCAATATTTTATTTATTCTCTCGTCCTCTTTGTAAATATTGCTTGAATCACAACCCTTAAAAATATCACTCACTTCATGGTGATTATTCCTACTGGCTGATATGTGTAACGCAATGCACATGATTCCTGAATTGAGTGCAACAGCAGCAAATACAAAAACCTAAGTCCTTCAAGTACTTACGGAAATCTGCTTTAGGAAAGGTTTTAATCCTCATGACTTTGTGGCAGAAGTCGTTGTTGTTGTTGCTACTGCAGGTACCTGCATATAAATGTAGAATAGTACAAACACAGAGTAATAGAAAACCATGTGATTATGCAAAAAAAAAGGTACTAAGGGTCGACATCATGTGTAGAGAGTGAAATGACACTTTAACAAGCACCTGATTTTGTGGTTTAAGCACGTGTTGTTTGTGGAAAAATTTTTCTTTCGAATGTCGCAATATTTTTGTAAGCTTTAATCAGATATTTTGAATAAATTAGTTTAGCATTTTTTCTTTAAAAACTTCAAAAATGCATATTTGGCCTTTGTTTCTGAGAAAAATTTATTGCACCAAAAAATAGCTTTTAAATGCTGTCGTTAGTGATACCTCATCAAATATCAGTGATATATCACTAATATTTTCAGTGATATAGTACCTCATTTAAAATGTACATACATATTTTTACTACTATTAGTTCTTCTCAAAAACTATGGTCATAAAAGGCTCCAAAGTTCAAATAGATATTTTCGAGCTTTCTAGAGCAGAAATGTCTAACGAGTTATTACAGCTAGAGTTCGGCCACTATACCTTCCCTTATCTCTTTCCCTTCCTTAGGGTTCAATCTATCCTCATATCAAATTTCATCAAAATCGATCCATTAGTTTAGTTATGGATATATTTTTTCCATGTTAAAGGCGTGGCACTGCCTACTATTGAAAAATAAACTACATTCTACAGTGCCCCTCTTCACAATTTTTCCAACAAAAAAAGCAACCGATCATGTTGTGTTATTGTAATTAAAAAGAGATGGAACCGTTTTCCACCTATTTATACATGTATACCAGTGGTCGGCAGAACACAATTATCAAATATTTTCTTACTCTCAAAAGATAGGTACGCAATATTGCTCGCGAGCACATGTGGTGCCGACCACTGATCTATACATATGTAACATGTATGTTTATTAGGGTGGTTCTTAAAAAAAAAGATTGGGGACGCCCTCTCAATTGGTTTGAAATAGAATAAACACATTTTAAGAACTTTTCAAATTCTTGCCTTTAACCCTTACTGACACTATTTCGAAATGAAATTTCGCCGTCATTTTTTTAAACTATTTTTTTTCGCGGATCTTGTTTTCAAGATACAGCCTATGTCGAACCAATTAGAACCATCCTAACATATATAAATGTAAATGGCACCGCTTGATATTTTCATAGAGTAACTTCGGGTATTGTGATATGGTCATGTAATGTGATATGCCATCACATTTCCTTAAATAAGCAATTCTCGACAAAATTTTTTTTGTCGACATATCAGTAACGGAAAGAGATATGTGCTGCAAGATTTTGGGCGTTTGCAGTTTTAAGTCTCAGTGTGGTGAAATTGATTCAGCCGCAAGGCGAGATTTTATTTGTGTGCATTTCATGAGTATGAGTATTATAGCCGAAGTACTAAAATTTGTTAGTAGATGAATATACTTTGTCATAAATAATGTGAATTCTTTATTTGCTGAAATGTGTTTTAATAAAAATAACCTGAGTATATTAAAACTGAAATTCGGGTAATGTTATATAGTCCAATTTGGTCCACCCAGCAAGGGCATTACCTGTGCTTCTTGCAACAAATCCTTCAAGAGAGATACAAAGATTCAGACCTGAGCTCAATTCCTGCAATGCGATTTAATTTGGGCTCAAAATGATTGTTTTCCAATTTTGTATGAGAGTCATCTATCAAACTTTAATATGTTCTGCCTTTCGCTTATTGATTCAGTCTAAATCTAGTTTCCTTTTTTATGGAAATTCTATTGAAAGATGTAATGCTATTGTATTATTAGTTCCGAATAGATTAGAAATTAGGGTCTTATTAAAAAAAAAATTGTGCCCTATGTACAAGTAAAAATCGAAAGAACTTAAAACTTCCATATCTAAAAAAAGAATATTTTTCAGCTAAATTGATTAAAAACATTTAATGGATGTCAAATAAAATCTGAACTTTTTTTTCTTATTGTCAACCGTTTTATCTGCCTTGAGTATTCAGCACACGAAGTTTCTGCAAATATCCTTAAGATTTCATTTTATTAAATTTGCAATACCATCGTCTGTGGCACTCTACAAAATACCCGTGCTTTACATTGTTTGATGCTATCTCTTTTGCACACGTTGACAACTATCTAACAAGTTGCAGTGGCAAGCATGTCAACATAGAAAAGCTTTTGTCACACAATCAGTATGTACTCAGACAAAAAAGATAGTTGAAGGATTTTTAGCAATCCTTGTCGTGTAGAGCTATCACAAGTATTTTCGCTGAATTTCTCTCCTTTGCACTTGACTGTATTTTAATAGTTGCATAGAAATTTTACTTTTTCAGTAAGGTGACAGTGGGAGGAATCAAAACAGAAATTCTTATATAGTAGGCAATGGTTTATACAAATGAAAGTAGTTCGGACTTAAGGTTTCCAATTTTGCTAATTTTCCAAAACATATTTCATTATAATGATTTTTTTAAACAAAAATGAATGATATTTGACTTAAACTTTAAAATAAAAATATATTTATTTATTTTTTTTTTTGTTTTAATGGTTTTGAATTTTTGAAAAATTTTATCTATTTTATTCTATTGTCAAAAACAAGAAAAGTAAAGGCATTGAGATCCCATATAAGTTATGATGCAATTTTTGTGCAAATTTAAAAAATAAAAAATCAAAATACCGAAATTTGGGGTTTGGCCAATTTTCAAGTTTAACTCAAAATTTCATACACTCTATCGATCAAACGTTTTAAAAATTCTTTAAGACATAAAAAAAATAAAAAAATAAATCTTTTAAGATACACAAAATCTAAAAAAATTGTAGCGCAAACATTTTTCGATTTATGCCGAAATGATTTATGGCACATCATCAGTTAATCAAATACTATACACAAAAAACACCCAGATCTCAAGGTTAAACAACTTACGTTTTGGCAAAGAATTCGCAATATAAAAACTAATTATTGGGATTAAATTATTCATCTTCACATATTGTTGATACTTCCGCCTTAAAATCAACGTGATAGAAATAATTTAACAAATTGTAAATTGCAGCATTGCTCCACTGTTTAGTTTACTTAACAGATATTTTGTGCTAAATTTAATTTAATGTGAATCGCAATTTAGTGGCAAGCGATTGAAGTCCATTAAAGTAGCGAAGTGAGAAAACAAATAGTAAAATAAAAGCGAAGATAAACAGCACCTAGAAGTAAAACCTAAAAACACTGGAGTCTGTAAACGGCACCAAGTGGGGGATGGTATAATAAAATTAAGTGGGCTGTAATGAATTTGAAAAATTTCAACTGAATTTCTATTTTTTGGGAAAAGAAAATAAAATTAATTGAATGGGAAGAAACGATTCAATTAATAAACTCTCGTTCATTTCAAGTCAAAAATAAAGTCGCTTAATTTTGTTCAAAAGGCTAGCCTTGGGAAAGGAAAAAGCGAAATTATTTTTTGGTATGATTCCTTTGACCTTTCTTTTCTGAAATTTTTAAAATTCATAGTTCTGTCATTCTTAATCGATAGCCATGGTTGAAGACTTTTTTGGTATTTGCGTAAAAATATTTGACGTAATTTAAAAATAAAACGAGAACATGTCATTGCATATTTTACACAAAGCCAATCAAAATATAAACTTTAAATTCCAATGTCTTTTGGCATAGTTTTAGTCACCATTTCCTTAAATTTTGATTACTTATTTATATAGCCCATTTTGATACCTTACTAACGTTATGTAAAAGTTCTCGCCGCTATGCCGAAGGTATAGTGACCACCAATGTCAAAGTAGTTGCTACAAAATTGGACTCAATTTGGGCTCATAGCATGAAAATTGTTCAGAATTCCAAACCGGTAAGAGATAGTTGCTTACAGTCTTCAGCATTATTGTTGTTCTTGGTAAGGCCCATGATCAGTACATAGAAGTAAAAGTTATTCGAAGTGACCTTTTACCTCCCAAGGTTTTTTCAATTTAGAAGTCAATGCTATCCATTAGCTATCAAGGATCTCACCATGAACAACATTAAAGTTGTTAAAGGCATTGCACCAATGTACTAATGCTAAGAAAATTGTTATAAAACGCCAACTTATTTCACAAAAATACAGAAATTATTTGGGCTATCAAATGGTGTGATTTTGACTAGAGGGCGTGGCATCTCCCATACAGGAAAAATATTTTAAGGTGAGAGTGTTATTTCGATAATGCAACCAAATTTCACACAAATTTAACAAAATGTTTGTACAAACTCAGTACAAAATTTAGGCAAATTTTGAAAGTAGGATGTGGCACCACCCATACAAGCAAAAACTTCAAAACACTAATAGGCGGAGAGCCGGCTGTAGAAAAGTCGAGTGTATAAGATTACAGGATGAGATGTATGTCAAATGATAGAGCTCAATGAGCCTAAATCGAATATCTAGGGTTGCCTTGCCAAAGCCCGTCCCGATGGCCGAAAATGCCCGAATTTTAGCCAATTTTGTTGTTCTAATTAAAACTGTAGTACATAACAGCTTGAAATGTATGCCAAATGATAGAAATCGAAGAGGCCTAAATATTTTACCTGGGATTGTATTGTTGAATCCTGTCCCAAACATGGGTTTTCACCGGTTTTTTGGGTCAATTTTCATTAATGAAGATAACAGCTTAAAATTCGTTCCAAATGATAGATATCGAAGATATCTATTAAGGCTCTTCGATATCTATCATTTGGCACAAATTTCAAGGTGTTATCTTATCTTCATCTTCCCATGTTTTGGACGGGATTCAACAATGCAATTCCAGGTATTATACTTAGGCCTCTTCGAGTTCTATCATTTGGCATTCATTTCGAGCTGTTATGTACTACAGTTTTAATTAGAACAATAAAATTGGCTAAAATTCGGGCAATTTCGGCCATCGGGACAGGCTTTGGCAAGGCAACCCTAGATATTCTATTTAGGCTCGTCGAGCTCTATCATTTGGCATGCATCCCATCCTGTAATCTTATACACTCGACTTTTCTACAGCCGGCTCTTGGACTATAAACTACGAGAGTTATCTTATCTAAGGCAGTGCAACCAAATTTAACAAAAAAGACTCGAAATGTTTCGGTCTAGCACTAAACGAAAAGTAGATGCATTTTGATAAGAGGGTGTGGCACTTCCCACCATTGAATTATATCTTGTTAGAAGATTATACTAAGCCAGCCATAATTGGCAACTTGGAAATCAGCATAGCTTATGTGGTTTCAGTAATAAGGCCTCAATTGTGTGTGAAAAGTGGTCGAAAATTAGGCTTATCCCATTAACTCAAAAAAAAAAAAATTAACTTGGATCCATTTTGTGGTTGTTTGTTTTTTATTTCAATTTAAAATTCTATTGCTCGAAAGTAAGAAAACTTTCATGTAACTTCAACAGATGATTTTTTGCGCAAAATTCCCTTTGTAGTTATGCTATTTTCTCTGAGAAATGCAATTAAACGATATATCCCATAAGAGGTAAAGTTTCTAATCGAAAATGGCACTTTTCTTAAATAATTTTCAAACGATAATGAGAAACCGAAAATTGCAAGCGATCCGTAAATGATTAGATTGGCTTAAGAATGCCAGGGAGGATCCTGAACTATGAAGTCCGAAAAGTCAAATTTGTTTTTATTGCTTAAATCAATATCTAAGGCATTCAAGAATATGTAAAAATATGAATATGAAAATATCACAAAAAGTTCGTTCACGGCTGAGTTTGTTTCTTCCCATCCAAAAACGTTTCCCGGAAACAGCTTGTTTCGAACCTCATGATTCATAATCCCCTTTTAAAACTCACACCAAAATGAACGATATTTATATAAAGACACTTTAAGCTGGCATGAATTTTGAACAAAAACTGCGTGCGTATTCTACGAAGTTTGAACTCTCACCAACTTTGTGTCAGGTGGGTTCATAAACATAACGTGAGTGTTTTTTCGGCCTTGCTGACAAGGGCTAAGTAGCCTTTAGCTATGCGATTGGAGTACATTCAACTATATATTCGTGTGCACACACTTACGTATACATGTAAAGGGTGATTTTTTTAAAGTGTTAGAATTTAACATTGAATCCCATATAGATAAAGTTTGAATTGAATCGAAAATATTGGTACTTTAAGCGCAAGTATTGAATTATTTTCGTCGTAGTTGACATGTGGCCAAAATTGATAATTTAGTTTAATTTATGTTTATTTTATTTCAATCTAAGGTACTATTACTTTAAAAAATCACTCTTTACATACATAACATATAGTGATTACGCAGAGTAAAACGTTCCTTTTTTCCGCATGTTTGTTTGCATGTGAAAAAAAATGTGCAAATAGCGTAAAAAAGAAAATAAATCAGCACAAAAGGACCAAGAGTTCATCTTCATGTGAACTTCCGCATTTTAAACCTTTTTTTTTTTTTTTCTTTATTTCCTCCCTACCTTAAAAGGTAGGGCCGCACACCACATGATGAATTCACCTGTCTGTCAGGTTGTCTGTTTCTATTTCAAAAGATTGTCTGTCCGACTGTAAATTTTGTTTATGTTTAACTTTGTATAAATGTGTTAGTGTTGTGTATGTGAATTTGTGTCCTTGCATAACTCTGACGCCAACAGTGTGTCAGTGTAACGCATTTTCATTTAAAATCAGCAAAGTAACGTTACGAAAAGTCAGTCAGTCAGGCTGCTTCCTGTTTGTTTTTAATCAATGGTTAATGAGTTGCAGCTAGGCGAGGCAAACAGGTATTCAGGTTTG
This sequence comes from Tricholauxania praeusta, assembly GCA_949775025.1. NCBI lineage: Eukaryota > Metazoa > Arthropoda > Insecta > Diptera > Lauxaniidae > Tricholauxania > Tricholauxania praeusta. Next base: position 99,431,847 of record OX459030.1, on the reverse strand, counting down.
TTGTAGCATGGTTGCATAAATGAGTAAAAAGTTGAGGTTTTTGTCGTTTACCAGACTTAACAGGCTTAACCGCAATTTAACCACTGAGTAGGACTTTGAAAGAGATTCTCCTATTTTTTTTTTGCTTTTTACTTTGAATTAAACAAAAAATTTAATTAATTGAATGCTTTTTGAACGGATGTCCTTTTCACTTATGCTGTTTTAAATGCATTATAAATGAAGTGTCATGCATTTGAAAACATGTAGCCTTTTAATATTTAAATCAATGATGACATTTGCGACACAAAATCCGTTTAGGAGCATGATCTACGCAAAGAAAAAAAACATTGGAATTTTTTTTGATGGCCAACATTTTAAATAATGTTTTTATGTAACTATTTTTTTTTAAGTCTCAAAAATTCAGCAAAACCAGCAGCTTTTTTTTGTAAAAAAATTTCTGCATAATTTGTTTTAAAAATGATCCTCCAGTCATATTTGATGTACCAAGTTCTATAGAACTATGCAGAAACTTAGTTTGGGTAAGACTGACAAAAACTATATCCGGACAGAGAAACGTCTATTAATTACGTCGTTCAAAGAATATAGATATAGCAGAGGTGCGCACGATTTTACGATTTTTTTTGGAGGGCCAAATTTTTTTAAACTTTTTTTTTCGTTTTTATTTGTAAGTTCTATATAAGGTATATTTATAAAAGAATTCAGAAAGTTGAATTTATGTATATTTCATATCAAAACTGCAAACTTAAGAAGTAATTAAATTTATTTGAATTTTTAATGTTTTTAATTTATTTTTTTAATTTTTTATGTTTTTATTCAATTTTTTGTTGTTAATTTTTGTGTTTTTAACTTTTTCACTAATTTTGTAAAGCTTACTGCAATAATTCTGCAGTAATTCTATTTTTTTTTTAATTCTTAATGCTTATTTTAATTTTTAATATTTATTTTATTTTTGAATAACTATTTCTGTTTTACGATAAGTGTGTTTTGACTATTTCATTAAAACTCGGTTCATAATTTGTAATAGCTGAATTTATGATCTCTTTCAAATGGGTATTGGTTAAATTAGTACGATGATTATTTTTTTTTATAAATTTTATAGTAGAAAACATTGCTGTCTTTAGTTTTGGACATTTGTCATAGATACACATTTCCAAAATTGATTCAAGGTGTTAGATTTGTGTGTAATAGTTAAGCTTAAATAAATTTGGAATTCATTTCACCATCATCTTTATTAGGAAGAATGACCTTAGTAACATTTAAGCCTTACTACATCTACTTCAGAAGGGTTTAAAGAATTTTATTGAATCATTCATACCTTTTAAATCAGAAAATCTATCTTCTAACTCAGTGAAGGGCACTTAGTGACTCTATTTGCTCACATTGCTCTAACCGTTATTCGACGCACAAGCAAGCAAAAAAAAAATTCGCAGAATTCAACGCTATCGAGGCACAAAATTCGCAGAATTTCAACGCTATCGAGGCACAGCGTTGACTTGAATTCAAATGAAAACAAAAACAAAACACAAAGGCATAAATGACGGCGCCACATTGTGTCTTGACGAATGTAGCAATTGTTTTTGTTTGTAGTGCAATATGGTTTTTTTTTTTGCTAATGGCAATTTTGGAAATGAAAGTAAAAAAAACTTTAAAATTTCGTTTGTTGTTGCTTGATGTTGTTGTTTTGCTCTTTTGTTAGATTTTTGTGCCCACCGCTGTTCTAACTCATTGATCAGATGATTTAACTTTGAAAGATATGATTCAATTGATTAAGGAAGAATTTCACGGTCTTGACAATATTTTTTGAGACGTTGAAAGCGAGCAAATGATTTTCGTTTAAGTCTCTCTTAAAAAGTTCTAAATTTTTTTGAAATGCAAAAATAGTATTAGACAAATAGCCGATATGATTGCATTTCCTTGAAGGAATGTATTTAAAATACTTAAGTGCTCCATCATATCAGTGAAAAACATTAAATCTTGAAGCCATTTAGAGTACCTCCTTCGGGTGAATTTGATCCGCATTTTTAGTCACACGAAAAATGTGTTTTTACAGCAGTGGGTGGCGTCCCCCATTCAATTAAAAATCCCAAAACGCTTTATCTTGGCACCTAAGGCAGACTTTTTCTACTTTTTAGTAAGTCGATTTTTTCGTTAAATTTCAATGAAATTGGACGTAAACTCTGCCCGCGCCGTTTACAGGTTTGAGATAGGAAGCTCAAATGTTGGGACAATTATTTTTATTCTTCAAGTTATAATATAGGAAAAAATAAATAAAATCCCTCTTCAAAAGTGTGAAAAAACACCCTAATATACATATGTACATACCAAAAGATACTTTACTACTAGTAAACTCCGCAGTTAAAAGGCACAGCTAGGTAATTCGCGGACGAAACTTTTAAAGTCAAAACTAATGGATCTGCTAACAAAATGACAACTTTTCCAGTATTAGGTATTGTTCGGTTACATTTAATATAAACAAGACCTATTAACAATTGCAGCTCTGACAGAGGCAGTAATCAACACCAACTTTCGTGGTCACAACGAAAGTTTCGGTCCCTTCCGGCTTTGTACGAGATCTGAGCTCAAAATATTTTTTATTTTTATTCTGGAAAAATCTTACCCAACACAGTGCTTAAGATGCGCTACTAAGGAATCTTTGGAAGGCTATATGGCATGTTTTCCGACTGGACTTACTGCCTGCAAGATTATTGACATGGATCGCATGACGCCTAAATCAAAATCTAGTTTTCTTCTCGTTATTTGGGCTTACGACTGATTAGTTTTTTCCTGGCAAAAGGACGTGTTTCTATATTACGTATTATTGGTCTCTATCTCCTAAAAAAAATTACACAAATTTCCCTTTTGTTAAAATATTTGTGACACCTAGTGATTTCAGATGTGGCTGACTTGTACTTTATTGTTTTGATTGCGATAAACTGAACTCGACTCTGATTGACTACGGCAATTGATTTCAAGTGCAACTGTAACTGATTTTCACTGTAATTGATTTCGATTATACGTATGAGTGACTTCGATTGCTAATGCCCTCAACTATTATTGACTTTCGCTGACATCGACTGAATCTGCCTTTGACTGTGTTTCTAATTTTTATTATGACTGATATTGGGCCCTCACTAACTTCAACTATGACTGACTTTGAATTTAGCTGACTTTAATTCTGATTGAATTCAACTCCGATTGATTTTGACTCTGATTGATTAAGAAATCGACAGACTTGAACTCTAACTTACTTTAAAATTTAGGACAATTTTTTACAAAATATTACTTAAATCCGAATATATTCTTACAGTAAAAATTTTGGGGAACTTTTTTTTTTTTTGACAATTTTGGCTTATACATATATCTTGCGAAATTTCCTGTTTGTATTTTTTAGCAATGTTTTTCCAATTAATTAAGAATTTTTTTTATCAGTAACGTTTTTTTCCACTCTGCCTTCAAACGTCATTCTTTTGACTTTTGAACAGTCTTCTCTATCTTTTATAACTTGCATTACTAACGACTTTCAACCTTAACACAAAAAACTACTTTCAGTAATCAGCAGAAGAACCTTGCAATTAAAGGGGTACGTCAGCAAATAAATAAAATTAAAAAAAAAAAAAAATACAGAAAAACAAAACAATTTGCACCTCACATTGAGTTCACACTTCATTATCTAATGATGTCAATATAAACCCTCTTTAAAAAAACAGAAAACAACAGTGCCACAAAAGGAAACCAGTGAAAAGCCAAAGCGCTTTTAGCCAGTCAGCAGCTGCAACTTGACTTGCAGGGTTGCCAACAGAATAGCAACAGCTTAAAATTAAATTACCACTTAAGGTTGAGCATAAGTACCATGAAGTGACATCATTTTTTGTTAGGAAAATTGGAAAAATCAAAGAATGAAAAAATAAGACAAATGCATTGGTGAGCTAAGTCTGTTCAAGTTGTTGCTATGCAACTAGCCTCAATACTTTATATAGGAGACTACTAATAATTCGCATCATCACTTTTCTTGTTATTGTACCCATTTGTAGGTTGGCTTTTGGTCGCATTTGTTTATTGAAAATCAATTTTGTGTGAAAATTATGAAGGTAAAGCCTTTGCCGGACTTGCGAACTTATTGACAAAAGGCAATTTCTATTTACGGTTGAATATAATCGCTGATTTTAATATAAATCAATATTTTTTATACGATGCCTTTTTCAATAAACAAAATGTGTGGCGGAATATTGAACTCGCTTTACCCCAAGCCGTTGGTTGTACTGTGCATTCAAAGCAACATATTCTCTATTGTCTTGTCAGCAGCTCCTGCTTCCTAATCTATTTGAAAAATCTATATTTATCTAGCGCTTAAAATGATTTGATCCAAAAATATTTTAAGTACACACATTAAATGATTTAATTTTCCACCATATTGATTATTTTAACAATTCATGTAGAACAAAAACCTAAAAATTTGGTCTGTAAAGCAGAGTTTGCAAAGTTACTGACCCTTGACAATATATATATATGTAATAGTAATTAGGCTGTGATTTGGAAGGAAATAGATTTTGTAGTAAATTATTATGGAAAGGCATTGAGCTCATTCATGTGGAACTAATACTTATTATATATTATTATTATATATTATATGGGCCACGCGACACGTAAAATTTAGAAAAAATAATTAAGAACAGAAATTTTTTTTCTTTGAGGTTATGTTTACCGCAGTAGCAAGCGCTTAATTGATCAACATTGAGTAAGGTCGGCGTCAGCTTTAAGAGGTAAAAGGAAGTGGCTTAGCAGTTTCTTTTTATCTTTAATCGTTCACTTTTGAGAAAAATTAATGCAATAAAGTTTTATAGCCAAGAAGAATTTAAAACAGCTCTCTGTGTAGCGCTTTGAAACTTGAGTTTGCATGGAAGGTAACACACCTTTTTTTCAAAAATTATCAAATTTTTGTTTGATGATAGACCAAAGTATTTCTAGTGTTTGTGTGAAATTTGGTTTCATTTACTTAAATACCTCTCTCGGTGTAGCGTTGTGAAGCTTTGGCTTGGATGGGAGATGTCACGCTTTGTAACTAAAAATTTTTAGTATTTGTGAGAAATTTTGTTCACTATGTACATCAAATAAGTCTTTCAATATAGCGTTCTATGTAAATGTTTTACTTGTGTAAGTGGAAGGCGTGTTCGCGATCCGGTTTTTCCTAATTAGTTCAGTTTTCCGGACATGGCTAAATCGACTCAGCTGGTGATGATGCTAACACATATATACATATATAGTTTTATATACCTGCCACACCCCCTGCTATGCGTTACAAACTGAATAAAAAAGTGAATATACCCTCTGTGTGGGGTATAAAATAAGTTAAAAAAAATATCTTCTAGATGTAGATACGTAGAAAATACAAGAATTATTAAAAATCGATCAAGTCATATAAATGTCTTGATTGTGAAGGAGACAACTTTTAACCAAATGATGTGAATATGAACCAGCCCTATTGACAGTTCATAAATTATAATTCATATATATGGGGGACTACACACCAAATCGGAGAAAATTGTATTTTTGCGTGTTATGCCTCTTTTGGCACTGGTTCTCCATTATTTTTTTTTAAACTTTTTTATCAAGTTATAAGGTTTTTTCAATAGAGACAGGTAGATTTTGACAGTTCATCTGATGTTTAGTATACATTTTTTATTTTTCACTCACTAAAAACAAATAACCATGCCATTAAGCAACACGTGCGAATAATGAAACTTTATTATAAAAATGGATGTTTTTTTTTTTTTGTGGCAACTATGCGCGCGTTGTGCACACTGACCGATTTGACCTCGTTAGATTTGTTTCTTCTGCAGTTTTCTTAAGTCGCAGGTCTATGTCAATAAGACGCATATGTACAGAATTTTCATTAATTTTGGCTTTCGGAAAAAAATTACAAATGTTGCATGGATAGCAATAAATGTCCTAAAAAACTGTCCTGAAAATTGGCGTAAGTGCAACAACAATAGCAACATTAAAAAATCGTTCACATCCAGTCAACTTTTAATCAGATGAACTTAGAACAAAGGAAATTGCTTTTCCAGTTAGCAATAGATCTAAACTTCTTTGGAACATTAACGTTCTTTACAATAGTTTCTTCGAGGAATTTCAAAACTCTCTGGAATGAGCAAAACTTCTGCCATAACAAAATTGCACACGTTGCTTACAGCTGTCAAATGCACAAGACTTATTGTATTTTTAGTAGCCACCAACGTACTTATGTGCGTGCGTACGTCTGTTTCAAAGTTAATGCACCGCTAAAATACCAACAACATATGCCCAATACAGATCCCTACACATACTGCGCACATTAATTTTTACTTTGTTTATTTTTATTAAAACAACATGTTAAAATTTTCCAAATATTCACAAAAAAAAAATAAAAATAAAAATGCCATATGCAACCTGAGGGGAAATTTAGGAGAAGATGCGTTCAGCAAACACTTGGTTTACGTCAAACTACAACGAGTATCTCTGGCTACAATATGGGTCTGTTCATAATTTTACCATTTGTTGTTATTGTAGTTATTCGGCGTTATGCGCCGGAAAAAGGAAATAAGCAATTTTGCTGTTTCTTCTTTAATTTGCTTTTAGTGACGTTTTCTCCCTTGTTGTCGTCATGAAGTGAGCACTGCTTGTTTTTTTTTTTTTTTTGTTTGGAAACAGGTGCGTTTTATATTTAATTTATTCAATGACTCGAGAAAGCTCTGTTAACAGAAATCAACGCAAAATTGTTTCCTTCTCATTAAAAGCAGAAGCGTCTAAAATCTTGTAGCTCTAAAATTTAGAGTCTAAATAGAAACTTTGTTAAACAATTTGAGTTAATATAACTTTGGTAGAGTTGCCATATTTCTGTATAGCAGCGGTTTAGCGGAACTTTGCAATAAGTTTTTTGAACTCCTTTTCATCGTGCATCCAATTTTTTGATTCCGATAAAACTATCAAACTAAGTAAATATGCACTTACTCAAAGAATTTACAATACTTAGCGATTTATGGTCAAAAGTTGGATGTCTGCAATTTAGAAATATGGCACAAACAGCTCTGTATAAATCGTTTTTCAATAGCTTTCTGGAAAAACGGTAGTAGACCCTTCCATACAAGTGAATAATAACAATAACATAGAGTTTAGCTACTACAGCTCTTGCCCTTTTAGCTATTTAGCTTTAGTGAACATTTTTAAATGGTATTCTGTGCATATTTAAAGTTATGGCAATACCACGGCGCTGTAGGAACCTTTACAAAATTGCTACCCTCCTAAGCTTTTGTTTTATATTAGCCAAAATAACATTAAGTGGATATAGTGAAAAATATACTTTTTATCATTTTAAGGAAAAAATAGTTTATTTTGGGAAGGCGTTTAATTCCTTGTTTTTACTTGAAAACCCTGATGGGAAAAGTTTAAAAAAATAAGTTGTCGAAATGTACCGAAAATAAGCCAAATGTACCGAATGTACTGAAAACTTGTCGAATGTACTGACGACGATTTCTCACGACGCAAATGTACTAAGAAAAATACAAATTTACCGAAAAGGTCAGCACTGGTACAACCTTAAAGAACTCTCCGAAGTGATCATAACCCTTCATGGATTTTTATAAAATTTATAATGAACTTTGCTATAAAGCAAAATTAATCAACACACGTTCTTTTATATGAATGTAATACATCTTCTATTGTATACATATTTATTAAAACGCTCACTATTATGCTTAATAAAACCACCTACGTCACTAAAAGCTAGACGTTAACATATATCACTTACATGACGTCTGAGTCACTGATTACAGTATTGTTAACATTTTATATATTTTTCCATTTATTGTCATTTGATATTAAATGTTTCCTTTTGTTTCTTTCTATTCATTTTTTTTCAATCTATTTTCAATGACCTCTTTTGCATATGTGAATTCATTTTAATAAAGTCGACATTAAGTTATGAGTTAAAAGAAAATTAAGTCTTTACGTTTAGTTTAATACGCTATCAAGTTCTCAATAGTGAAGAAAGGCGATTGCGCTACGAGTGACCTCGCAAAAGCTAATGGCATTGATTTAACATGGACTTTGGTTTTTTACTGCGAGATGACTTGGTGAAACTTTGGATTGCTTCACACAAACCATAGCGTTAAATGAAATTTTTAGTACAATTATATACCTAGGAAAGCTTAGGCCATGAAAACAATCGACATCGCTTGACGGACACGCCCACTGACTACCCACTAAAGCTACCTCGAGACTTCTTTTTTACTAAATTAAAGTATTTTCGAAGAAAAAATGTTAAACATTTTTTTTATTCTATCCCCTATAGTTTTCGAGATATTTCGTTTTAAAAAATGTTCTACGAAGTCAAAATCAAAAGAGTGTGCATTTATTTAAATAATGACTAATATAAGTACATAAGTATGTGGTTATACCCAAAACATATGTACATATGTCACCAATTATCAAGTTATATTAATCCACCTGTTCTCCTGCCATGTTTTTTAAAGAAGAGTATTGACCGTGAAATTTACTTGAATATCAATCATTGAAATATTATTTTTGATCAAAATATGTTTTTTAAAATATTCTTTTTTGAATTATACTCAAAATTAGCTAATTAACCTGATTTGCACCTTGCGAAACCTTAATTTGTTAAGCCTGCGGCTTGGTTTAAAAAGATCAGATAAACTTTCAAAAAACTCATATTCTTCACATTTTTCATTCGTCAATTTATATTATGAATTTTTTTTTTTCTTCGAGCAAGTTATTCTCTTCTTCCTATGAATAAAACGCCAGCACATTTCCTGTGCGCGCCTCAATTAGTTAGTGTTCCGCAGCGACTTGTAAACCCAAACTTGTACAAGACAACTATAGCAATAGGAGCAACAACAACAGCAATAGCAGCAACAACAACAGCAATGAGCAAAACTACTGGTTGCTGTCTGGTAAACGCACTGGTTGTACGTCCGTCTGTTTGTTCATTCGTACGCTCATCTATTCAGCGTTTCTTGTGGTTGCCAAAAGTCATTGCACGCAAATTACTCGCAGTAGGCAAATCAACTGCTGCTGCTGCTATTGTTGCTTTTGTCTTCAGCAAGCAAAAACAAAAAGCGCAAAGAACAACAAAAAAACATTGTATGAAAACAGTTTAGTCCCAGCTATACCAACTTCTTTCATTTTTCTTCTTTTCAACCATTGGCGCTCTTCACCGCAACTGTTGCTTGACAGTGTTGTTTTATTCTCACAAGTCAATTCAGCCGCAAATGCAAAAACTTTGCTAACATTTTTCGCTTGAGTGTTGTACGTACTATATTTAGGGGTATTCAGTGCAATTTGTTATATCATGCTTAGTCTTTTCACATGACCATTGCTTTTTGCCTTCTCTCTTCACTAACGTTCATGAACGTTGACATTTTTGCGTGTAATTTAACTGCTTGTCATTCTGACGTTTGGTTTTTCGTATTTTCTTGAAATGTCATTTTAGTTATTCTTTCAAAGTTTCTTGTCATTTTTACTAGTTTTCATTGGCTTTATAACGGATGTTTAACATTTTGTATTTCCAGAATTTTTTGTTTTGTCTCTCACACTCAATTGTCCTACATCGACAGAGACTAGTTGGTGCCTTAACAAAGAAGTTCATATGTTAAGTGTTTCCTGAGTGTGTCGTTTGACATTTCAACTCTTTTGTTTCTTAGCATTCGAGAAGGGGTGTACTCGCAGTTAGTTGTTTAGTTCAGTCATTCATTGTTTTTTTGTAAGGATTAATAATGAGTGAAGTCTGTGAGGTCCTTTTAAGTGGCTGTTATTATTGACAATTACGTATCAAGTTTTTGATAAAAGAAGAATTACTGGTAAATGTGTTGGGATATTATTGTGTAACGTGTTACTTACTTTGAGACATACATTTTAAAAAAAAATTCAAAACAAGACCAAATATAGAATATCTACCCAAGTATCCAATACGGAATTCAGATATTTTGTCCGTCTGGAGAATTTGCCAACGTTTCCACTACATATTTGCCTCAAATGCAGTTGCCAGTAAATGCAGCAAGCATTGCCGACAAAAATTAATCTTTGCACAGAAGCGTTTGATGTTTCATTCAATCTATAACGGCATGTCTGTAATTTTATCTCGCTTACCAACCAACTCAACGAGCACAAGTCGTAAATTCTTCCGATACGAGGATAACACTATTTCTGCTCATAGCTAGTTGAACTAGGAAGCACTGGCTAAGGCTTCATTCAGCTCTCTCGTCTGTTATCTTCCCAGAGTAAATATATCGAATGGTACCATAGCCGGACATATCTTCCAGGGTTTCATGATTCTCCGACGTCAAGAAGAAGTAGTCCTCTTATAATACTTCAGGTTAGCTGAATGCTACCTCCTCACCTACCATCTCCTCCAGTACGTATATATCACCTTAGAGCCTTTCATGTGCTTGGCGTTACCCAAAACCAAAGCTTCGCAGTCATATCTACTGACCATTGCACAAGCACTCAACAAGGTCTTGTAAGATCCCACTTCACTAAATTTAATGGCTTTAAGCTTCCGGTTGTTGAAAGTATTACCGAGGCTTGGACAAGAACGTTGAGTTCCACTGAAATTTTGTCTCGACTTGTACATCCTATTTTTATTTTGTTTTCCTCGCTTTTGTTCCATTTTGTGCGAAATACTTGTTAAAATGTTGTCTTTGTTATGGTAGTTATTATAGTCAAATATAAGACATAACTTCATCTCCACTGCCATGCATATCGTTTGAAAGGAGGTATTTAAAAGTAATTTAATACTTACGATCGACTTTGTAAGTCGGTATCTACAGTCTTTACAATTCAATTTATGTCAACACGATAGCTTTTTCTAGCATTAGATTCTGACTATTGTCAAAAGCAAACTATATTTCTGTCATCAATCAAATGTAAATTTGGAAGCTTCATCAATACTTTGGTTGCGCAATAATAACATCTACAAATTTGGGTTACAATGCGGTATCATCAACTGAAAAGCCAACCATATCAGCTTGTACAGCAAGCTCCTTGTAATTGTCAACAGTCACAGACCCGCCATATAGAAGACGTTTACCATCAAATACAGCTTGAGCGATATTTTCAACAATTCATTTGCGTAAGTAGCTATGCTCGTCTTCAGCTTATAATGTTTTGACTATCGTACCAGCATCAAGAGCCCACACAGATTTATGTGCTACAACAACGTTGATCTAGTTCTTTACGTGATTGGAATGTGCTGTCATTTGCCTTGCAACCACTTCCTTATTTTCACTTTCCTCACATGTTTCGCCAATTAAAGCAATAAACCAAGCCATTGCATGAACGCATTTCTAGCCGATCAACTCATCGCATTCATCGAAAATCTCACGACGTTCTGAATCTTTCAAAATAACCCAACATGTAGCACAAACCTAGCTGGTGAAATTTCACTTGTGATAGCGCCCTTGGCAAATGTGTATACATTCTAGCCGGCTAAATCGACCTCAGCAGACAATATTTTGAAGAAAAAATTGTGTTTGAAGCAGAACAACCGATGAAAACTTCGATGTTGGGATCCAGTGGACCGACAAAAGACGTAGGGCAAATCGCGTTAGTACTGTATTGGTCACCGTTCATCTTCCAGTTGCCAATGACACAAAATTTTCGCACATCGATGCATTTTGGAGTAACGTCGAAGAATTGATGTGGGTGTCACGCCGAGCGGCTAAAAACTCTGTCTTCGAAGTTTTGGTTCAGTTCTAAGTTATTAATGGTATTCATCTAAACGCGAAAATCCTCGCAAACTGTGCAAGTTGTGCAGTTCTGCGCCGTCGCAAACGAACTGTCAAAAATCGTATGGAAAGTTTTTTGAACAAACTAGAAAAGTTTGCGCGACAATTTGGTCGCGCAGACTTGCGCTGCTAAGTTGTGCAAATGTGTCATAATTTTTTTTTGGCATCAAGTTGTCATTATTGTTATTTATACAAAGAAACAAAATGGCAGACGTAAGAAGCTAGATTATTTTAAAAGCAAACATTTAGTTTTAGTTTTAAAGTTACTCTGTCGGCTATACACCATGGTGTATAGGCTTAGAGATTTATTTGGCCAACTCAAAGAGTTATAACGCCATCACCAATTAATAATTTTATTTGTATTTTCTTGAAAGTTTCTTTTAAAAAGTATTTTTGAATGCGATATTGTCCGATTACAATTCACTAGTTATAAAAACCACGTGGAAGGGAGCCGCCATTTAATTTTCAGCTTGGTGAATAGCACGCGACACGACAGCGAGGCACGTCTACCTATTTCAACGAACAAAATGGCACTCAAAAGCAAACATTTATTAATATTTAATTTATTTTATAACAGAAAATAGCAGAACAAGACAATTACAATCCGACATGCTCATCAACTGTCACAAATTGCACAAAATATTCGTTCATGAAATACATCGCGCAAAATTGCCCACTTGCACAAATGGGAAATCTGCGCGTTTAGATGAATACCATTATTATATTGTCACTTTGATTTTAAATGTAACCTTTTCCATACCAAAGTGAAACAGACAACATGTGTGGCGGTTAGGCGCGAAGGAATATAACTGATTTTTATATGTTCTTGAGAACAAAATAATTTAAATTCAAAGTTATGTGGTAAGTTATTTTTACTTACCAGAATGCTAAACCTGTCAATCAAGTACTTGTATCTCTTTAACACAACAATTTGACGTGCAGTTGCTGCTCTGTTCTGCAATTTTTAGCGCTTTCACACTGGCATCAAAATCAGTCCGTTAATTATTTTTCTCGTTTTTTTATCGCGTTTTTAAAAATAGCTTTCATAATGGCGATATTGTTTTTTTTTGCTGACTCGGTTTTGTTTGACGTTAGTTTTGGCAGCTGTTTTGTTAAGATTACAATATTAAAATAATAGCAAAGTATTGAGTTTCTGCTGCACATGAAACAGCTTACTTTTATTTTTTGGAGAGATTATGCAACTTTGCTCGTACGCTCTCTACCTTGTAGACAAATTCTCCAATCAGTTTATTCACCTTCTTTCAAACAATTTTTCTTCAATTTCTTTATACGTTTGCTTGCTTTTTGTTCCTTTGTTGTAAATGCTGTTTGTTATTATGTTATTTTTTGACAGATGAACAAATAATTAAACAGCCCTAAAATTCATTCTCAATAGCTCCGGTTTTTGTGAAAAAAAAAATATAGTTTTTGTAGAAAATCCGAGATGCTTCTTGTTTCTTTAAAGTTTGATTTGTATTGATAACAATTCATTTTTTACTCAAACACTAAATATAAAACGAGCTGTTTTGATGCCAGTGTGAAAGCTTCAGCGCACGGTTTGTCCAAAAATGTCATTGCACTTCTGGGTACTTCATCCGCATAAACATATCTCTACAGTGAAATTTTTCTTAGACGGACAATGACGATGGCTAATTTTTTATCCGCCCACTTAAATAAAGAAAATTTAATTGGCTTTTGGGTAATATTGTATATTATACTGAACAATACATTGGTGATTGATTGTATAGACACTTTTAAAGTTAAAATGACTGTGCTCTCTAGTCACTAGGTTTAAGTAACATTATATAAATGAATTCCTTTTTCAGCACTTTCTTTGAGATAATTTTTATGTAATTTAAAGTACTCAAAGTACAACTATTGTACCAAACAAGCTCCGGTATATAAAATCTAAATAAGTATAAGATCTGAACTCCTAGATATAAGTAATTGCTTATAGTTGTTTTACAAAACTAATTCTATGCTTAAAACTTATGAAATGTTAATAACTTTATCTGAGCAGTTGAACTATTGAACTTTGACCATTGAACTTTGTTTTTGTGGAGGCTTTCGGTGAAAAAAGTCTTCGTACGACAAAATTTGATTGAATTATAATGCCCTGAAGTTAGTATGTTAAGACAGAGAGACACACAGTTCAAAACATAGTTCCTAAAAAGCCTGACTATATAGAACAAAACAGGTAACAGATTCTGACTCAAAAACCGCACAATCTCTAAGAAAAACATTTTTGGGTTTCCAATGCAAAAACCTCGTTGTAATAAACGTTAACAACTTAAGAGTTGCGACTATTTTTTGACTGCCTAAGGAAAATAAATTATTTCTTGCTGATGTGCTTATCCACGTCCGATTAAGAAAATACCTACCCAAGAGAACTGAATGCAATCTAAAATAAAAAAAGGTTGTTCAGTAAAATATGTACATTAGGGCGGATTAAATTGTATGGAGAAATATTTTTTAGTCCGGAAACTCTATTTTTCTGAAAGTTCGCCAAATTTTAAGGAAACAAATCCACTACACCATATGGCTACAATGAATTTCAAGCCCGCGAGTTTTTATTTGAAGTAGTTAAAACCATTCAAACTGCTTATACTGCCATCTGGTGACAGTTTTTAGAACTTTACAGTTTTTCATTCTCCTCCTCATCTTGTAAGCAATAAAATGGTGTTTTTTTTTATTCAAATCTCCCCATTAGTTTTGGAGTTATTCAAGTTTAAACAAAACTGTTGAACAACTCATTGCTTCTGTTTGCCTAATGTTTTGTAATATTTTCAATATGGAAAACTGAAGCTCGCTCGTAACAGCAGCAGGTTCAACAATTTTGTTTAAACTTGATTAATTCCGAAACTAATGGTCCGATTTGAATGAAAAAAACGTCATTTTATTGCTCACGAGTTGAGAAAGAGAATAAGAACTGTAAAGTTCTGGACCACTTAAAAATTTAATCCGCCCTAATGTACATATCCACCTGAAAGTGCTGTTCCTTATTGTAGATTTCACGGTACTATTACAAAAGAGTTTTCTAAATAATGACACAAAAGCATACATGTTTTACTGGAAACATTATGTATATTTAAGGAATAGGGGTTCCACCACAGTATACATATGTAGGCTCTCAAGAAGCTAATTGAATTTATAGGTTAAATTGAGATGATCTCAACCCATTTCTTTCTATAACCCCTAGTCCTGAGATTCAGTTTGCCTGATTTCCGTTACATTGTACTACATATTATTTAGGCTAAAATAGTTTTTTTATTTAATTACTTATAAAACATACATTTTTGCCAATCATTGATTAATAAATTATTTTCTTCTTTTTTTTTTGCAGGTATGTACGACTTCATTTTCTATAACATTTGATTTAAGTAAGTAAATACCCATAGCGTTACATTAAAAACTAAAACACTTCCAAGCTTTAAGCTGACAAAATCTTTACACGCAGGTATCTAGGTTTTCCCAACTCATTGTACATTAAAAGCTGGGTAATTACATCTTAATTACACAGTTTTTAAATATGAAAAACAGAAAAGGTTCTGAGGCATTTCTCAGTAACAGCAACTACACAAGACATTTTCATGCAGTTTGGGCTGTTGTCATCAAAGCAGTGTTGCTTACTCAAACAAAAAGAAGATAAAAAATTACAGTGTTGCTTACAAAAAGTTTTAAAATAATGACTAACACAATTAATAAAAATTTCACACAAGGGAAAATGCTTAATGAGTGAAAATTCAAAATAATCATAATGAAATGTAGAAGAAAAAATGGCCAACAACGTTGAAAAAACAGCAGTAAACGAGATGTAAAACATAATGGGAGGTCAAATGGGACAAAAAACACAAAAAAAAAAGAAAAGTATGACATAATAAATCCCAATACAACGTGAACCGAACTAAACAACGCCAACGACAATAAATTAAATTGTCCGCTTCAACGCTCAATTAAAATTGGGTCCTCTCAAAGGACCTGGGCTGCATATTTGATTACATTTGTTTGTGTTTTTTGCTGGGAATGCCGTTGTGTCTCTATATTGAAATTTGATTTCACTTTAAATTTATCATTTGCTTTTTATAAGTAAAGTATATTTGCAGTTTGATGTCATAATCACCATTAAATTTATTAAGCTCTATGTTTTAATTATAAAACTCGATGTGTGGCTTATTATTGAATGGGGATTTTCAAAAATAATTATTTGCATTAAATAAGTTATTCCTCGAAATTTGTTATCTGTGTCGAAAAAATTGGAATTAATTTGGAGTTTACAAATTAAATGCGAAATAAAATGCGTTGGATTTAGATAAACTGCTGATACTTTTATTTAGATTTAGATTAGATGTTGAAAAATTGACATAACTGCCTTCCGAACTTTTCGGCATAATTCCAGCGGTAGCACACAAACAACGTTCTTTAACTCTGTAATTGTTTTGGGGTCATTGGCGTGCAAATTCGCTTTGCATATAAGAATAATCCAGTCATTGTGACATCACATGATCTTTTTTATAAGGAGATCGTAAAAACCGTGGGGACTATGGCCACCAAAATCATTGCACAATTTGCGAATTTCGATATTATAATTTCCTTTATTTCGCAGATAGATTTTAGTAATAGTGTTCTTTTGAATACCGTCATTACTTGATAACAGATGTCAAAAATCAGCTGTTTGTTATTGACTGGGAACATATATTTTTCTTATATTCGGTATTGTTTACTAATTTTTTCGAACTACTGAACTATCATAATCTCCAATCGAATTTCCTTACAAAAGAAACTTATCACAATCAAGTTTTTTTTTTTGCTAACGCAATATTATGTTTAAGTCTCAATTTTTTCCGCTTTCGAACTTAAGGTTATCTCTAGCCAGAATAAAAAACCTTCCTTGTTTTTTATAAGAAATTATAAATTGATTAAAAGTGTGCTGAATCTTATCCAACGGAGATTTCTTGTAATCTGAAACTTGAAATCGATAATTTTTCATCTTCTCTATTTAAAGATTACTTTACCAGCTATTAAACATAAAAAATTTTTGGTTTCTTAAGTGTCATGTATTGTACCACAATTTTTGCCGGTAGTGCTTGAACTAAATTTGAACTAGCACTTATTGTGCTGTTTTAATAATTCTGCCATATATTGTGTTTAAGCTAACGTGACCTTGTGATCCGTATTTCGCGGCACAAGTCCTCGTTTTTGAATTTCCGTTCCGCGTTTTCATTTCATGAAATATATCTCATTTTCCGAGGGATTTCGAATTGTGAAAGTGAGGACGTTTTTTTTAGTAAATATTTTTATATGCTAAAATAAACACTTTTTGAAATACATCTCATGTGAGGACTAAAAAAATCTTCAGCCAATCAATCTTCACACAAATTTTAGGATTTTAGCGAAAAATTGATTGATTTTTTTGCTTTTCCGCGTTTAGCCAAAAAATATCTGGTCACGTTAGTCTAAATGTTTCCCTCGAGCTCAAAATTATATTTATTTATATGGATCTCAACGCATTACGGCTCAATGATTCAACCAGTTTTGGCTTACATTTCCCTCGATGCCAAAAGAAGTTTTACTAAAGTCTGGCAACTTTGAGAACTTTTTTTTAGTTTTAGCTCTTCAATGCATTCAACAAGTTTTAAGCTACTGACATTGACATTAGCAGATATGGAAGTAGTACACTATATTTGTAGTTTACCATGATTTTTACTACAACTAAATAAATTCAGTCCTTACCAGCCTAGAGTCGGATTCCAGCAAAGATTCCGACTCTTTTTAGAGTGGGATATGATTCATAATTTTGATGTTTTAGAGTCTGAAATATGAAAGTATTGAATCTTTTCGGGTGATATGTAACTCATAATTCTGAGTTTTTACGATCTTGAAATTGTCAGAAATTAGTGATTTCTACATTTTTTGATCACTTTTTCTTGACATTGCTACTTTTTACTATTTATTGCTACTTCTTACTATTTTGATGTGGCTTACTACTTAATAAGCATTTACAGGGTGGGCGGATAAGGATTTCACCATAAAAATAGTGAATTATTGCATTAGAATGATGTTGGTATCTTTATTGAATAATACTTATTGATCGACAGCAATTATTGAAAAATGTTCTTAACGTCTTCCGTGGCAAGAATCAATCCGCTTATCGAACTTAATTTAACACTTAAATTGTTACTGGCTTATTGGCTTAAGTCTGACTTTTGAAATAACCCCAAAAATAGAAGTTCAAAGGTTTCAAATCGCACAATCTCAGTGGCCAATTGAAAGCTGTATCACGAAATAGTACGTTCTCGTGCAATAAAAATATTCTTACATTGGCTGTGCAACATGGGGCACCATTTTGTTGAAACCATATAAAGTTAATTATCATGATAGGATTGCGTTTAACATTCACAGCAACAGCATTACGGTACCATTTTCAAAAAAACGATTTGAGGATACATCGATATTTCGACAATTTATCGGCTTTCATCAGCCCGAATAAGACAATTTTGCTTATTGATGTATATTCGCTAGGATGAATATACGCCTCGTAACTAAAGATAATTTTTGTTTTGCAAAATTGGCATCAAGTTGTGTTTGCTTTACTGGGCGAAAGAAACGGCGCTTGCAGGAGTCCGGAGCCTTCAATTCCTGCGAATGATGATTTCAAATGCGTTTTTATTTAAGTTACTCAACTGTAAAGTTATAAATTTCATTTATAATTATATAAATATTTGAAAATACTTCATGGAAAATTAAAAAAATGCTTTAAATTAAAACCACAAATATATGCTTGCATAATAAGTTTCTTTTTAAGTTTTCGTACACAAAAAACCTTTTGCGGATTAAACTAAGTCTGCATTAATAATAAAAACGAATTTAAAAGTCACTGAATTTAATCAAGCTGAAACTGTCCATATGACAATTATTTATACGAACCAAAGCAATCTAACTAAAAGTTTTTTTATACTTTGACAATATCCGTAAAACATAATATGTAGGCAAAAGGATATCTATCATAAATAATGCATTTGGTTTTCAGATGATTACTAAAAATGCCAAATATTCTTGGCAAATAACTTAGTGAATTCCCAAAAGCAATAATGACAATCAATAAAAATGTCTTCCCTGCTACACATAAGCGTTTCAATCAAACAATTTTGAATTTCCTGTTGTAGTCGATCAGAAATTACACAAATGCACGCCACCAGCCAGCAATCAAGCAGGCAACTTAACAACTAAAGTCCATTAAACTTTGCATACTTTTGCGGGTTAAGTTCAGGATATAACTTGCACTGAAATTAACTCAACCCTCAAAATAAAATCAATCTGAATATGTATGCCTTCGAGCACAACTTCAAAGTGTTTCACATGTAAGCTGGTAGGTTTTTTATGTGACTAATGGGTGAGGAACCACCATAAATAAGGAAATAAAAAGGAGTTTCCTATCATGTCAATGAACCCTTTAGTATAGACAGGCATACAGACAGCGCTTAGCTTGGACTGACCATAGACACTAACATCCAAGTTTTACCCACATAAATTGCATGAATGCAGTGAGCGTTAGAATAATTGTTGTTGTTCGGTGAAGAAAAAAAAAATAAAAGTAATCACTCATGCATGCAATGTGGCATGATGGGGTCAATCACAAGGTAAGCAAGCAGCGAATGTATGTTGACTGAAATGTACTGAGCTTGGAGATGGCATTTGCAGTAGCAACTGTTAAAAGGATCAAAGGTATCGGAAAGAAAATAAATTTTAATTTAAAGTTAATGTGCGCCTTTTACTACGTAAAAATAAAAATCAAGTTTGTAGCTTAAGTCTTTTAAAAAATATGGAAAAATAAATATCCTCTCATGTCGCTGTGAGATTATTCATTAGAAACATATTATTTTCCATTAAATAAAACTAAAAACTTTTAATCACAAACTACCACGCCCATTTTCAATTGGTACATTATTCGAATATTTCGTAATTTACTTTCGCAATAACACAAAGTGTAGTCAAACTTTTGATGTAAACTGTAAATTTTTCTTGTTATAACTTTCTAAAGGCATCAAAGAAAATGAAAATTAGATTTTTGTTTTTATTTTCATCGTACATTGCAAATTCGACATTAAACTATGCAAAAATATATCAAAACTGAAAAAACAACACTGGCGCTTCGCCGCTATGGTGTGCGCTTTCAAACCAAATTCATTGCGGTTCAATGGGGCGCAATGTAGCGGATGTCTTCCATCTTCCTGTTATACAAAGGAGCAGTTGCTGTTGCAAATGCAATGTGGGAATCCAACGAGTTCAAGTAGTTCGCAGAGAACCAACACATAAAACAAAATCTGCTTTTCATGTACTATAGGCATATAAGGTAATGGGGTAGAATCTGTGTGGTGGATATGTTTGATAATTCACTGATTGTTGATACTGATGATAAATACCATGGTAGAAAAATATATGTTTGTCGCTTAAACTTACGAAAATAAAATCAGTTCCTCAACTGATAACATACTTTTTTCAGAAATCGATACGTTTGTCCTCCTATATACTTTTGTATACTTTTGTTTTATTTTGGTTTGAGAAGTCTTTTTTTAGAAAATGTGGAAAATCTTTCATATGAATCTATGGTCCAATCAACGAATTGCCAATATTTCAAAAATGAAAACACGTTGTTCACTCTTGTAGCGATCCATCTTAACTAACCAGTATGTATTTGCTTTATACCTCATAAAACATCGGTGTAATATACATAGTACCTGTAAAAAAAAAGAGGTGGAAAATTTAAAAAATAACCTCAAATTCCAAGAAATAACTTTATATACTGGGCTTACGACATATGATAGATTTCGGTTTGGGAAGATCTCTAAATTAATATTTTATAGTTTGCTGAATTAAGTTATTGAACCACGTGTTTTTGTTTAATGGTTGAGGGATCAAAACTAATTTTTCCCCCAATTTTGGAAATCAGTAACTTTTAAAATAGGTGGTGAAAATAAAAATTTTACTAGCTTATACAAATTAACGTAAAAGTGTATATTACTGTATACAGATGTCTTCTTTAAGCGCTTTATAAGCCCACGACTCCTACGCAAAGTCTGACGACTCTTACACTGAAGACAGACAAAACATTCTTGAATTTCTCATCAAGACTTACTTGCCTTAAAACAGAGACGGAATTAGCTTTGAAAACTCGAATTCGACACACAACTCATATCCAAGAAGAAGTGAATTTTGATGAACTCATCATCGACAAAAAATTCATTTAATCCTTTTATTTATAACACCATTGCTTAAGTCTTGTCCACATCTCCAACAATAAGACAGAAGTCCAATTAGGTTTTATATCAAAAGCCGGAAAATCATGTTGCGTCAAAAATCTAGGAAGAATACTGGACCTGTACTTTAAGGAGTTTTTAATACATCTTATTTTCAATGCATTTTCCTTAACTGTAGAGTCCATTCTGCACGAAGCAGTAGCTACGGCTACGAAAGTTTTAATATCAATGAATAAATGTTTGCTAAATCTCCAGACATACAAATTGCATTCAATAACGTAAAAAATATTGCAATCATTTCTTCTGTGCTGGTCAGCGATACTCATTATAGAACCACTCGGTGGATCAGCAATATGAACCAAAATTTTGGAGGGAGTAGAAATTCATATTGTTACAGGATTAACTTCTCAGAGGATTGTAGTTTCACCCAGTGGCGTAGCGTGCATATGTGCCGCCCGGGGTGGAGAACTAATATGCCGCCCCCTTTCATGGGAAGGAAATAGAAAATTTTAACTAGTGAAATAAAAAAAAGGTCATTAGTTTTTACTTGCAAAAAAATTGAAACACATTTCCAAGTTATTGCTTTGCAGCAACTTTTAATATAATGTTACGATTTCATTTAACCGCGTAGGTATACATGTTCGTGTGTACCTAAAAAGTCCTCAGTAATGGAAATGGGTAGCACTATGGCTAAATCGAAACTTGAGTGCAGGTATCCAGTGTGCCAAACGGATCCGCTTCGAATTCGAAACGGACTCGCTTCTTCATATATTTTATCCAAAACGGATTCCGTTCGAGACTAACCCGGGTAAAAAATCCATTCTGGATATAATAGTTGCCACAAATGCACACAACGTGGCATACGGCTTCAACACAAAATTATATTTAGGATAAGCGAAAATTAATTACGATCCAATAAAAGATATCGATGCAGAAAATATCCAGATCATCATACACATCAGGAACGGAGTGTTTTGGAGTTGTTTCAACTTAACATCGTTAACCAGTTTCCATTGGACTATATGCACGTGGGGAATTAAACAAATTATAATCCGTATTATTTAAAAAAAACGAGATTGTCTCGAATCCGTTCTATTTAAAAAAAACGTCCGTAACGGATCCGTAAATGAAGTCCGTTCCGAGTTCGAGACAGATCCGTCGAAGCCTAAAAATCCGCATTCGTTTTTATGCCCATTGGGTAAAAGCAATACCACAACAATATGTGTGCTATGGAAGAAGTTCGTGTCACCCCTAAGGATATCCAAAACTTTAAATTTTGCTAGTGTTGATCTCTTTAAACATTTCTTTAAAAAAATATCTGAAAGATGAATTCTTCTCATTTAATTTTAAGCTTAACCTTTAAAATATACCTTTACAAACTTTTACAAGACTCGGTCGGGTGTTACCCTATAATTGTCATTCGGGACAGCTCACAACTTCCGCCCCCAGACTCGGTACTTTACACATTTGGACATACCATTAAAATTACTTAACCATTTGATTAAAATATCCCATATTGCTCTTTTACTGGACGATCGTCGCATAGCTATTAAGTTTTCAATAAATTAATTCTTACGACTAAATAAATCTAAGTATGTTGACATACATATATTCTTCTTACAATACAAGTGCATTAAATACATTTATTTGTTTACACAATAAATATGACGGTTATTTCTGCATAATTAACTCTGTAACTCTTTTTTTTAGAGTTGTGAACGGTCTTCCAGCAAATGAGCAATATGTCTAAATGACATGAGTTACATATAATCAACAAATTTTTGAAAGGACACCAGTCACATAAAAACAGTTCATTCATAAATATCTTTTCATCACAAATATATGGAAATAAATTGAGCATCTCTCCCAGTCTCTGATGATTTCATTTTTGAGTTCTGTTAAAGTTTGATCCGCAAAGTCATATAGTTTTATAATTTCAGAACAAAGTCTTGCATAAAACTTTTTTTAAATTATATTAAATGTACCAGCAATATCAGAAAATTCATTAAGAATCATCTCTGCCTTAGGCCCAACATAAATATTTTTGTCGTCAACGAATACGTATATATCGTCACCTGACATCAAGAAATTCAAACACAAGTTTTTGATTGATTTTTATGTATTTGACTAAGCTACAAGATCCTATAAAATTTTTAAATTTATATTCAATAATAGCGATTTTATTAACGAAATTCTAAAGGCTGTAACAACATGTGCCTGAATCTTATATAGTAAATACATAGGTGTTAAACACTTGCTTTGACTCTTTTTCAATCTTTTACATATGAAATTCATAACATTTTGTTTTCTCATTATTTAATGAATTAATTTCATAAATGAATGTCATAAATATCCAGTGAAAAGAAAATTTTTTTAAAAATTTACTTAAAAACTTAAAATTTTAGTTCAGACGAAAAATCCTGGAAATTCAAAAATATTTCAGATTTATGTATAACCTATGTTTTAAATAATGCACAAACGTTTCAACGTTGTTATGTACATAATTCACTTTGTTCCAGAAAAAAACAAATCCAAAAGTTCGTAACAAACATAGCACGAAAGTCTTAAAAAAAAGTGTTCTCCCGAAATAAATCTCAAGTTGTGTTTTAAGCAAGATTGGAAAATGTTTTCTAAATCTAAAATATATTTCAGTATGCAACGTTTTTTGCTTCTCCTGTAAAGAACTAAAAAGTGTTATTGCATATTTTTGGATGTTAGTTGACGATATAAGCTGTCTTGTTTGATATCAAAATCGACGATATTAACGACTTATATTATTTTTTGCAAAATTTGGATTTTTTAAAAAGTTATGAACAAGTGAATTTATATGTGGGATTTTTTTTTTTTAAATTGCGATTCCTCAGTAAATATTAGGAACAAGTTTATGAAATTTTCGTGATAGGACAAGAAATGTTTTGCAATTTATATGAAATAAAGTTTTTATAAAAATTTTATTTATTACTTATAAAAAATTAAGTATTTAATAAACAAATAGAATTTCCACAGAATTGTTATGTAGAGTCTACACATCTTTTTCCTGAAAAAAAAAAATTATAGTACGTTTCATTAATAAAAAAGTTTCGAATGTTTAAGTGTCGCCACCTAGGCAATTTTACTCCTACAAACCATCCGATCAGAAAAATTTTAATTTTACAATTCAAATACAATTCAAAAAAAAATATTTAGATATTCTATTTAAACTCTTCGATCTCTATCATTTGGCACAAATTTCAAGCTGTTATCTTCATTAATGAAAATTGATCCAAAAAACCGGCCTCTTCGAGTTCTATCATTTGGCATACATTTCGAACTGATATGTACTACAGTTTTAATTAGAACAACAAAATTGGCTAAAATTCGGGCATTTTCGGCCATCGGGGCAGGCTCTGGCAAGCCAACCCTAGATATTCTATTTAGGCTCATCGAGATCCTGTAATCTTATACACTCGACTTTTATACATCCGGCTCTCCGCCTATATGTGTGATACCAAGTAAAAATATACTTATCTGGTTAAGTTTAAGTTTTCAAAAATATTAATATTCAAATCCGAATTAGCATCAAGTTTTCTAAGTAGAAAATAATGCTGAAGTGGTCCCACTGTTCTAATATTCGAAAAAAATAATGGATACCATAATAAAATTTTCAAGTGCCAAAGAGTGCCAAAAATTTCTGTAAGTACCAATTTGGCACCGAACTGCTCGTTTTGGAAGCGCTAACTAGAGGTCATGCACACAAGTCATGTTACATGTTAGATTGCAACTTAAACAGGTAATTTGATTTCTGTCAAGCCGTTTGTCAGATATTATTATAATTCTTGGCATGAAAACTCTAAAAAAACATTTTCATGTTTGATATTGTGTCTGGTGCTATACACAGTCCTGTACTTTTGAGGCTTATTAACTTCAATGTTCCTCCAAGAGCTCTTCGTTCGAAATAATTTTGCATCTAATGATCATGTCTTTATAGCTTTAAAATTGGTTAATGAGATACATTCAGATTCTAATTTTCTCAGTTTCAAAAAATGCAATGAAAACTTTATTAAATAGTATTTTTTTAAGAAGGTTATGTAATTTATACATACTTTTATTTTTCGAAGATCTAGTCTGTAATAATAATTGTTCATAGACTGCAATAAATAAATAAATATGTTATGAAGAATTACTGCCCGGGAAAAATGCCGCCCCTGAAAAGTGCCGCCCGGGGCGGGCGCCCCTCCCGCCCCCCACGCTACGCGACTGGTTTCACCGCTGTTTTGCTTCCTGAAAAAGTGGCAGTGGTCTACGCTAAAATTACGAATACCGAATAGATTTCAAAAATAATTTAAGTAAATACATACTTGATTTCTGTGAACTCAGAAAAAATTGCCGACCTCAGAACAAGTGCACGAAATGGTCGGATTCGGTGTTTTTTGACACGTTTTACCTCGTTTATCTGAAAAACCTGACGTCCCTTACATAAACGTTATTATTTTTTCTTACATTTTCACTGCTGATATTCTACTTATCATTTTTTGTTTTTAAATCTGACACAAGATGTTCAGAGCTAAATACGAGCAGTATTACCAATATCTATGCTTATGTATAAAAATTTTAATAGCTAAAGCTATTTTTTTTTTTTTTTTGGAAATTTAAAATGTTTCCATAAAAGAGTGCAAAACATAATCTTCAGAGCCCATAAAATTTGTTATTTTTAGCTAAGAAGGTTTTCGCATTAAAAATTATTTGCGAATCGAATTTCCCACTTTTTTTTTAAGCTGATAGAAACACATTTCAAAAATTTTGATTTTTTAGGTTTTACTGTTCTTGACTGGACGTTATATATAAAACTTTAAAAAAAAAGTAAGAAATTTTTGAGTATTTGATTAGATTTTTTTATTTAATAAAGCTCAAATAATAATATTGTACATGCTGTTTGAAAGTCTTTTTTTATGCATACATATGAAAAATTGCTTAAATTTTGTGACATTGACAATGTCACAACCTCTACAGTTCGAGCAGATTAACTTAAATTGCACACGTAATTTTTATTGTGATTAAAATAAATGCCGGTTTTCAAAAGCCACTGACATTTATTGATACAACAAAATAATTAATAATAGTTCTTTGTATATACAAAATTTCATAGTATTATTTATTTTGCAAAACCTGTTATTTCGAACAAATGAATTTTGTCTATAGAAACTGAAATAATCATTTAAATTAAATACCACAAACATGACGTAAGTTAAGATGATATCATACTATTACTATATATGATAGATAAAGTAGTAAAAGCATCAACACCAAATGATGACAACTTTTCAGAAATACATTTTTTATTTTGTTTAATCTCATAGGTGAAACAAATCAAAGCTACGCTGTGATAAATTAATTTGTTTTAATTTATTTGTCAAAACTAAGCATACGCCAATGGAAAAGTTGGCAATAAATTTTATGCGCTCTACCTATTTTTTGTAATCAATTAAAAGTTAACATATTTCATATGTGTAGCATTAATTTCAAGTGTCAGTTACACCCATGTTATTTAAAAATGTTTCGAAAATAAATTCCGCAGTTGCTTTAGAATCAATAAAAAAATTATAAAAAGTATTATTATGTAAGCCACTATCTTATGCGAAAATAGCGATATATGAGTATCATATACATATACGTATAATAAAAATAAGTTTATCGATAAAATGGTAACTCTACCCACTTTATTGGCAACAAAAACAAAAATAACTTTTATTTATTATTGTAAGTAGTTAGAGAATTTATTTAGATTTAACAAATAACGTAAATAAATTGTCAGCTGATATTTGCAAAATATATACAAAAGTACAATGGAAAATAAACGAAGAAACCAAACAAACATGATTTCGAAATAAATAAACTCATCTGCGAAATGGACAACTACGTCTTTTTACGAGTATTTTATTAACATTTCATTTTTATCGGTAAAGTTAAGTTTTGCGCTGTGGTATAAAAAGTAAATAAATATTTTATGAATTCTAAGTTTGATAATTAATGATGACACACAATACTATATAAGTGCTAATAATAAAATGTGCTATAAAATTATTATTATGGGTTCTTTTCTATGTGACACAAAATAGTTTCTAGATTAAAGGCCGATGTGAAATTGCACTGAAGTTATTAAATACTTAAAGATACTAACGTTTCACTTTAATGAAAAATGAAAATAAAAGTTATGCTCTATGAATTCATCTGCTAAGCATTGTTGTTTATGCCCGATTTTGTTACTATTATTAAATTATCATACCAAATTTGGTAAATAAGGCATGTCAACATAGTAGCGTAACCAATCATACAACATAATTGTTGATAATAATTGTATGATTGATTGTTTTAGATTTTACTGCGCTAAATAGTATAATGAACCCCTGCCAAAGGCCGCCGCAAAGCCGGCATTGGGCATATTGAAGAATGTAAGCGCGATGACACGGCCGAAGGCAACTCTCTTAGCCCTAAATACTAAAATTTCAAGAAAATCAGAACTGAGGCTGTTAAAGTAAATAATTACCCTAGTTCATCCTAGGTTAAACTGGTTCATACTAACACGCTTCGGATGAACTAGTTTGGCCTAGAAAAACTTAGTTTGTCCTAAAAACTAGTTTGGCTGGTAACATACATACATACATATATACATACTCGTATTTTGCAAAATTGTCGTTAGGAAATCGAAAAACTTTTTCACATTCTTTTATGTTCAGTGTCTCGAAACCTACAAGACTTAATGATCTCTTTCGTAATCCTTATTTTTCATTTATATTTTGTGACATTTTTGGTCAAACAGAGTTAACTGCAGCAAAGTGTATATAAATTGTTGTGGAAACTGGGTACAAGTGTACGAGCAACAGGTACTGCGATCTGGTGAAGCTTAGTGTGAAATATATATATAATATTTTTGTAGTGTTGAATCGGGTCTTCGGTGAAACTTTTACAATTTTCCAATGCTTAATTGAGTAACGAAACATTCCCATGTTTGTTAACATATGCTCGAATAGTTTCCTGATTAAAGTGTTTCAAAACTTATCTTGTAAGGAAGGTTCTACAATTACTGGGTGTTTTTTTTAGAGGTTTGTTTTTCGAATAGAGATAAAACTGGCATTTTATGGTCAAATCTGGCAACTCTAATGTCATTTATGTTCAGTTTGGTTTGCCATTTCATCATGAACAGGTTGACAAAAGAACAACGCTTGCAAATCGTGCAAATTTATTTCGAAAATAATGGTTCAGTTCGCGAAGTTTACCGCAAGCTCCGTCCATTTTATGGTCGACATAATCGTCCATCAGAGCAATTAATTCGGTTAACCATGGGTCGTTTTCGCACTACGTTTACTCTATGTGATAATACGCATCCGCAGAGACGTCGAACAGTGCGCACCGAAGAAACAATTGCCGCTGTAGAGCAAAATGTTGAAGAGGACCCGAATGAATCGATTCGCCACCGTGCACAGCAATTGGAGCTTTGTCCATCAACTTTATGGAAGATTTTGCGCAAAGATCTTGGCTTGCGACCTTACAAGATCCAGCTTGTGTAAGAATTAAAGCCGCGAGACCATGCAATGCGTCGTGATTTTGGTGTATGGGCCAAAAATGAGATTGATCTCGATGCTGATTTTCATCGCAAAATTTTGTTCAGTGATGAGGCTCATTTTTGGTTGAATGGCTACGTCAACAAGCAAAATTGTCGCATTTGGAGTGAAGAGAATCCACATGAGACCCTTGAGACGCCATTACATCCACAAAAACTGGCTGTTTGGTGTGCTCTATGGGCTGGTGGAGTCATTGGGCTATACTTCTTCCGAAATAATGCTGGAGAGTCAGTTACCGTTAATGGAGACCGGTATAGAGCCATGATAACCGACTATTTTGTTCCCGAATTGGATGGCATGAATGTGGATGAGTTGTGGTTCCAACAAGACGGCGCTACATGCCACACAGCGCACGTCACAATCAATTTATTGAAGGAAACATTCGATGAGCGTGTGATTTGACACCATTGGATTATTTTCTTTGGGGATATGTGAAGTCGCTCGTCTACGCCAACAAACCAGAAACGTTAGGGGACTTGGAAGCCAACATTCGTGGCGTTATCGCCGACATACGGCCCCATATGCTCGAAAAAGTGGTTCAAAATTGGACCTGTAGAATTGGCTTTATTCGAGCCAGCCGCGGCGGCCACTTGGCCGAAATCATATTTAAACATTAATGGCATAAAATTATCCTTCCAATAAAGCCAAATTGATGGACATTAAAACGATTGTCTTGTGTTTTATTTCAATTCGAAGCTCTATACCTCTAAAAAAAACACCCTGTACTTATTCAGTCCCGCTCAGACTATGCTAAATATATTCTTGACAAGTTTGCTTACCGAGTTTGGTTACATGTCCTTAATTTTTTTTTATTTAACATAGTGTCTCAAAGTGTTTCTGGTGTTGAGAAAGCCACATCTTCATCGTTTTTTAAAGATTTTCTTGTGATATTTCTCGATACAGAACATTAAAAATTTTCTGTTTAAATTTTTTAATAATTTTTTTATTTTTTTAATAATTTTTTTATTTTTTTAATAATTTTTTTATTTTTATTAATTTTTTTATTTTTTTAATATATTTAATGTATGTATGTATGTATCAATATATTACATATAATAAAGCAAGGACAGGAAAGCGAATCTTTTCGTGAAACTTTGAGTATACACTTGTTTTTTCAACATATGTATGTATTTTTGCTTATAAAAAAAAAAAATCTCTGTTGACTTTACCTTTAATAAAACGTTATGTGACACAGTCAATTATAATTAAGTATATTTTTATATAAACATCATAATTAAATCACATGTTTGCATGTTAAGAAATAATTTTGCTTGACAGTTGGAAGAGGAGCATGATAACTTAATTAAATAGATATTCTGGCTGACATTAAAATATTATTCAGCACGAAAAGCATTATAATAAATATCATTGGAAAGCGTATGACTTTAAATTAAAAATTAAATAGAAATAGAAATAGAAATAAAACACGTATGATTTTGCAAATAAACGGAAGAAAAAGTACATAGTTAGTTACATTGAATGAATGAAAATATATCGCTGAAAAAGTACCCTAATGCCTTTGAAATGCAAACAGATAAACATTAGAAAATCAGTTTCATTTATTTTTAGAAATAAAAAATATATTTGTATCTTTGTTGTGTGGAAAATACTTAATTAGAACATTTTTATAAAATTCCTATAAACTTTTATGGAATCTAAATGTACTTTAACATAAAGTACTGAGGTACCGACTTTCAATACATTCTTGATCGACAGACAAAATTTCGTTGAAATTGCTTACGATAGATAACTCACATGAAACTTGTTTTAATTATAAAAGAGCTGCCAGAACGACCATTGTGAAAAACCAAAACTTTTTTAGCGAATTTCATTATATGAACTTTCAATATATTTTGCTTGATGGGAGATACCATGCCCTCTAGTGCGAATCCGCTGAAACTTAATTCATTAATAGTTCATAACAAACAAACTTTTCAACCAAATTCATAGTAATCGCTTCGATATTTTGTTTACATTTTTTTGTTTGTATGGAAGACTCTACGCCCACTAGTGAAACCTCATTCAGTTTTGACTCAGTTAAATCTTATAACTACCACTATCCTTGTACCAAACTTCATTATGATTGCTCAATTTGTTCACTTAATAAACCGTTAATTTTTTTTTTTTTTTTGAAAGGGAGGTGCCACACCCAATACCTTATGATTTCTTCTATAACTTTTCCTTTTTATAGTTTACAATTTTTCTGTACATATGGCGCTGTAGTACTCCCTCTGATGCTTGTCCTCTCAATTTTTATTCAGTTTAAGCTTATGAAAACTTTTTATTAACTTATTATTAAGTTAACTTTAAGTGCTTACATATTTCACTTGGTACTTGGTGCCACGCCTATTTATACAGTTTTGGCCCATTTGGTTCATAGACGCTTTATAGCTAATACATAGACTACCTCTATTAAATTAACACTTGCTTGTGCATATGAAAATGTCACGCCCACTGATGCAATATTCTCCAATCCAATGCACATATATTACAAGCTTATAGTAATCGACATTCTCGTAACAAATCTTACTTTGATTGCTCACATAGCACACTTCATAAGAAAGATGTTGACAAGCCAGTTAATACCTGCAATTTGCTGCCGAAACAAGATATGCCGCAAGATTGACCCAGGCGTCACCTTACAAATCTGGCCGAAATGCGATGCTTGGCGCTCTCTAGAACTGATATCCCACACTAGGTATAGTTTCTTGATAGTTGTTGCTGTTATAACTTGGTTCGTTATTATTTGAAGACACGTTAGTTAACACATGTAGATCAGCTACTTAGCTTTATTACGAAATCTGGTTGGTTCAAAGAAAGGGTATAGTTAAATACTCTGTATTATCACAATTGATCCACTGTTTGTCTAAGTGAGTCAGTGTTTAAATTGACTGCCACTCCAACCTAACCTAACCTATACTTGACAGTGAAGGCATTTGTGATAATGTACTGAATAGAGAGTTAAAATGTACTTTTTAGATGCCGAATAACTTTTTTCGACATAAACATGAAAAATTTACTAAAATTCAGGTCAGCAAAGTTTTCTCCATTCATTATTCGCGATTTATTTATTAAAAAATGCTTATTTTTTAGAAATTGTCCAAATGTAATGAAAATAAGCCAAATATACAGAATGTACTGAACACTATTTTTCACAGCGCAAATGTACTGAAAAATCTTATTGATTTTGTCTACGTTTGTTCATCTGAAAACTTTGTTTGAAACGTCCAATTTATTATGTATAGTTTTTAGCCACTAAAATTTTTCCTTTTTTTAAATTTTTCACATCTTTTTCAATTTAATTAGCACAATGGTGAAAAAAAAAATTATAAATTAGGTTCAAATTTTCAACATTTTTCTTCAGGTCATTCGAAATACCTGCTCCTAAACATAAAGCAGGCGAAATACCAAGAAAAAAAAAAGATTCTAAACAATATAAATTTATTTCAAAATATTCTCGTTAATCACGTGCTAAGTAAATTTTGTGGTAATAAACAAAAAAACTTAAATTTTCAACAAAATAAATTTTTTTTTTTTCGCATGCAGTGTGCTCAGCATTTTTATTTAATTTTAATTTAAATTTTCATTCAAATTCATTACAGCACCATCATCATCAACGGCAAACTATAGGAGGTCGTAGAACTCTCACATTATCGCCTAAATTTAATTCAATTACCAAATTAACGAATTTAACGAAAGTATCGACGATATCGTATGCTTCATTTAACAAGCACCGGCAGCGTAGGCATAGGAAATAAAACATTTAGGGCAAATCTTAGTGATTCATGCCTCAAGTATTTGTATGCCGATAAGTCATGCGTATTCTTGAAGTATTTTCTTGAGTATGTCGAGTAGTAGTACGTCTGTTATTGCAATTTGTACTTTACGCGTATACGAAAAACAATGCGACTATTTCTTAAATGAAACAATTAAAAGCTCTTGCTATAAAATTATGTAAATTGTAATTTTTTTTTTAGTATTTAAATTTAAAATAGCGCTTAATTAAGTCGGATACTAAGTAACTGCTTAGGCCTACTTATGTCATGGCAGCGGCGCATTTGCTGTTCACATCATTTGACTGCCCACAAAGAATTAAGCAGCTTTTAATTTTACTTTGCTATTTTAAAATACACGTTGCAATTAACATTTCCTGCAGGCAATTGGTATTTTAGCAATGTTAAGTATATTTTTTGAAGATTTTTTTGAAAACAAAGTTGTTGGAACTGCATCAACCAACAGTCATTGAAAAACGTTTTTGAGTTAAAAACAAAATTTGTCTTATGTATTTTTTTCGATAAATATTAGAACGAACAGTAAATTTGAAATTGTTTATTTTATCAACAATCAGTGGCAAAGACGTATTTAGAGGGTTATTCAGGGGCTTATACTCACTCTTTTTGAAATATGGCAAAATCAAAGCAATTGAATTTTTAATTTCCAAGTCTTTGCGGGAATTATTCAGTAAACCCTCCCGAAACTTTTTGCTTGAGAAATCCCCGGCAAAAAGTCATTTCGTTATATACACACATATATATTATATCATTACAACCCATAGGTAAATTACATAATTATTTAAAGCAGCGGTGGGCACAAAAATCTAACAAAAGAGCAAAACAACAACATCAAGCAACAACAAACGAAATTTTAAAGTTTTTTTTTACTTTCATTTCCAAAATTGCCATTAGCACAAAAAAAAACCAAATTACACTACAAACAAAAACAATTGCTACATTCGTCAAGACACAATGCGGCGCCGTCATTTATGCCTTTGTGTTTTGTTTTTGTTTTCATTTGAATTCAAGTCAACACTGTGCCTCGATAGCGTTGAAATTCTGCGAATTTTTTTTTTTGCTTGCTTGTGCGTCAAATAACGGTTAGAGCAATGTGAGCAAATAGAGCCACTAAGTGCCCTTCACTGATTTAAAGCATTACATGACAACTCGACTAAATCCCTTACCCAAAAATTAACACATCGCTAGAGTCCATAAAAAAACTAGAGCATATAATCCTACGTTTGACTTCACACAAATCCTTTTAGGGGCCGTCCATAAAAGACGTCCGCAGCAACGGAGAGGATTGTCAAAACGGCCAAAAGCGTACAAGCAGGGAGGAGTTCTTTTTGTTCATTTCTTCTATTTTTTTTTTGTTTGTTTATATGAAACGAATAAAAACTAAAGCAAAAAAGGAAAAGGTGAGGCAGAATAGTCTCTTGTGGACGTCCTTTGAGGGAAGGAGAGTTAGCAAAATTGGACAAAAATTTACAGCCACGGGAAGGAAGCTAAAATTTCAGAATTTTTACGCATGTCTTTTATGAACGGTCCTTAAAAGAATTTGTGCGAAGTGAAATGTAGGCTTATAGGCTCTAGTTTTTCCATGGACTCTAGAGTTTAAAGGACTCCGATATTTACGAGCAATTATGGATTCCCCTTTTGTGAGAAAAACCTTAAAAGTAAAGATAGTAACAATGGAATATTTTTTTAATGCCACGAAAGTCTTATTTTCTTCTTAAAATGTGAAAAAAATTAGATCCGATAATTTTTATTTAGCAAAGAGTAAAACCAACGGCCTTAGAATTCCATCTTAGATTAGACGTGCCTCAGAGTTGTTTTGGGCCTGCATTGTTTGAAAATCTGAAGGCCAATGCAGTGTTTAGTATTAGTTAAACTTGACGGCATGCTATCGACTCTTCCAGCCAGATCAAAGTGGAAGAAGGGAAAACTTTGACCTACGTCTAACGATCTTGTCTGCCGGATCAAAATTGCTCTGAAATGTAAACTTATCAGAACATCTTAAAAGTCTGGTCAGTATATTCCAAGCTTAAAGCAAAAAATTTTTTTTTATACCCTCTGATATGTGGTGTGTTAGCTTCGACAGGGGAGACACAAGAGTGGGAATGAGGTTAACCTATAAAAGAAAGGGTTTTTTATGAAAGTAATTTTAATTATTACGGCGCAAGGATAAGAACGAATGTGATCTGAAGCACGTGCTATGCCTTTGAACTTCATTACTGATGCTTTGCTGATATAGTATACTTTTCTTACTACAGCTGAAAAGCTCAATGTGGTAATAATTTGGTAAGAAATCGAAAAAAAAACCTCCAGAAAATAAAGGAGAAAATTAGGATATATGGAAAGTGTAATACCATGCCTGAACCGAGAATCGGACCTCTGGTTTGTAAGCGCAGAACACTACCACTGCGTGGGAGAGCCAACTTTAACCTAAACATCCCAACCAAAACATTTCTCATATTCTGTGACAGTCAAACCGCCTTAAAGACTCTGAACTCGGCGAAGATCAAATCTAAGCAAACTTGGAAACGCATTTCGCGATTACAAAATAAGCTAAGAAAAATTTAGACATGAGGGAATGATATTGCTGACTCTCTCACCAAAGAGGGTATTTCCAGAATTCGTATTGGGTCAGTACCTTTGATTTGGTAATCTTTCTTCAAAGGGTTTATTCGAACCAAAATCTTAACTGAAGCAAACACATTCTAGCTAAATACTATAGAGCAAGAATTCACTACATACGCATGGCAGTAACATAACTTGATAAACCCAAATGGGAACAACCTAATAGTTCTGGTAACAATAATTCTCTGCAAACTACGTACATTAACACTTCAATAGAATGAATCTTCTCGTTGGTTATAATATACACGGCGGTGTTTTGCCGAGTAACGTCTTAGGTCATTATATCCTCTCCCCCGATAGTCTTGCAAGAAATAAACTTAAATTTCTGAGCACCTCTAAAGTTATCAGATCGATTAAGTTGGTTTAACACAATAGGACTAAGACTCTAAATTTGATCGGATTGCGCGCGCTTAATAGTCCTGCCACCATAAACCTACTCTATTTTACTTTCCTTAGACATGTATGATGTATGACGGGCATTTTTCATATAAATTAACGTTCGGATTCCTACATTCCCCTTGCAGAAGGGAAAGTCGTTCTCTAATTAATATTTTCAACGGAATGTTCGTTTAATTTTTGGGCTTTTTTTTTATTGGACCAATTTTTTTGGGTAACTTTTCATACACTATTGCTTTAATTTATTATATTTTTTTATGATTTCGTCTACATCTGAGGCATCATCTATTTTCTACTGAGCCAGCATATTACAAAATATTATGCGTTTTGCAACAACAACAAAATTATACATTTTCCAGTTTACCCACTTTGAAAACAACATTCGCATATGTATGCAAAATTTAATATGCATTAAAATGAATTCTAAATTTATGTCGCCTCTTAAATAAAACGTATTCAATTTTTCCGTTGCAGACGCGTCGCTACCCACGTAGATGTTGTGTTTTTTTTTATTGAATATAAGACATTCAAATTAAACCTACATATAGCTTTAATATAATGGGGTACTACTAAAAAGTATACAAAATTAAAAAGATACATTTTCTTGATCACTTAAATTTTCACATGCTGAGTTTAAACTTTCCATTTTCAATTTAAAGCAAAAAAAAAAAAGAAAAAACTAAAATAAGAAGCATCGCTTTATACAACACCGCACCATACAATCACTTGTGATCATAGCAAATAATTGGCAGCATTGTCTTTCATCACTGACATTTTGCTTATTGCGCGAACAAGGAGTGACGTGTGTTCAGTGAGTGACTGACTGCATGTTCACTGAATTGAGTTTGTATTGCGCACTAAAATTGTCTTTTGTTAAGAAAAAGTATTACAACTTTTTTTTCCAAAGCAATAAAACAACTTTTTTAGTGTGTCACAATTAAAAAGTGAGTGAGTGAGCGATAATTAATATCACATAAGAAAGTCGCTTTGTCTCTGCAAGCGGAAAGTATTTGACACAATTTTCGACAGTAGTAATTTCTTTAGCGTCAAACGTTCTGCGTCGCTAAACACTTTGGAAGTAAAAATTACAATATTACCATGTGTTTTTAAATAAATGCTACAAAATATTTTATTTCTATCTCTAAATGTTAAATGGTACATAAATGTATGTATGAGTCCGCCAAATAAACCAAACGATTTTGTATTCTTCGGGAACGCTAAAATTCTAAAATTTACACCTTTAGAAGAATATTCCTTCAAAAATTTAAGGTTGCATTTGAAAATTTGAAAATTTTTTTCAAAAAATATTTTTATTTGAATTTATTTTTGTCAATTTTGTATAGTATTCCTGTACAAACAAACATGAAAAAGTACAGAAGTAATGTTTTCCTTACTCCTTACATTCACATACTTACATATGTATAATACAAAATTCCAACAAATACAAAACATGAATAAATGGAAATTTACATTTAAATTAAACCTTTTTCTTTACTTGACGTGATGGGTGGAGCAAAACAAACATCGACTTCACATTCAATAACCCAAAATCCCTGAAAAAGACATAGTCTGGTTCGAGTAAATAAAAAGAAAATTACAATATTACAAGTTCTTTTATGCAGATTAACCATTTTTTCTTAACTCGAACCAAGATATGTCATTCTTATGAATTTTGGATCGCTGAACGCAAATTTGGTGGTTTTTTGTGTTGAAAATTTTTCACGGTATATACGTTCCAGACAAAACCGTGTAAAAAAAGACATGAAGTATGCTTGTACATACATAGAAAAAAGGGGATTAGTTCCATATCTTCAAACCTATTAACCTTCTTACCCAATTCGCTAACTAAATTTTTAAAAGATTACGGTTAATAAAAATAATGTTCTATTAATTTTCAATCAAATTGCTTTTTTTAATCGTGCTAA
The DNA here is from genome assembly GCA_949775025.1 of Tricholauxania praeusta. Taxonomy (NCBI): domain Eukaryota; kingdom Metazoa; phylum Arthropoda; class Insecta; order Diptera; family Lauxaniidae; genus Tricholauxania; species Tricholauxania praeusta. The sequence continues at coordinate 99,394,484 of OX459030.1, read as the reverse complement.
ATCAACGAACCTAAACCGTTTAAATCAAAACCGTGTAAAAAAAGACCGTGTAAAAACAGAATTGGGTATATAATAATTCTAAATGCGTATGCTTACATTGTATGTATAGTACTCGTTAAGAAAGTAAAAAAAGCTAAGAAAAAATTATAAAAAAAATATTATATGCAGATATTTATGCATTATACCAGTGAAGAGCACAAGTGGCTCTATTTGATCACATTGCTCTAACCGTTATTCGACGCACAAGCAAGCGAAAAAAATTCGCAGAATTTCAACGCTATCGAGGCACAGCGTTGACTTGAGTTCAAATGAAAACAAAAACAACACACAAAGGCATAAGCGACGGCGCCGCATTGTGTTTCAACAAATGTAGCAATTGTTTTTGTTTGTAGTGTAATTTGGTTTTTTTGTGCTAATGGCAATTTTGGAAATGTAAGTAAAAAAAACTTTAAAATTTCGTTTGTTGTTGCTTGATGTTGTTGTTTTGCTCTTTTGTTAGATTTTTGTGCCCACCGCTGCATTATACCATGCATACCATGTGAAAATTTTCCACTTTCTTTGGTATGAATTCAAAACATATACTATGTAGAAAACGCTCCAATTTGTTTAATACAGGGTTCAAAGTCAATAGATAAGCACAAACCAAAAAAAAATAGCAATGACCACACCCACAGTTCATGCAGCCACTATAGTGAAAAGGCTGTAAATTAGAAATAACTTAAAATTTAGTAAAAATTATTGTTAGATTAAAGGGTCGCAAGACCCCAAGAAACTATGGAAATATGATGAAAGTCTATCCGTTCGGAAGGTGCATATACAAAAATATGCAGTAAAAATTATTCAAGTTGAATCATGTATTATTTAGTCTTGTTAAATTCTACTCGATATTTACAGAAAACAGAACATTTAGGAAATACCCTCATTACTTTCTGAATCATAGCACTCACCTCCTTTTCTTGTGAAAAATCATCATTTAACAAAGAACAAATTGCAATCATAAAAAATTAAAAAGGGTCTGTAAGCAAAAATATATTTCCACATGTATGGCTCTTGACACTCGTTATATCGATCAGAGCCAGATTTAGTTTCGGGAGTGATAGGGGCGGATTTAGTTCAATTGTGACGCTTTTCATGTCGTGCCGAAAATTCAACGTAACCATTTTTCCTCAAACCTGGCAGTTGTCCTATTGAATGGTAATTATATCCCAAATTATTTTTATGCTTTTTTCAAAAACTGACTGAAGTAACAGGGATGATAGTTTAAAATTTCTGGTAAAACACTCTTTTTCGAGTAGATAATTTGATTTCTGAACAAACTGTAAAAATCTTAGTCCAAATGCTTTCGATTTTTCAAAGGTCTTTCGAATAGTCGCAATAATTTTTCGAATGTTTTTAAATTTGACCCTGATTTTTCCAAATCAAAAATAAACTCTACTTTTTTTGAAGATATATATCTACTTTTTATTTTTTTAATATGCTATAAAGAAGATTTTTTCGCTTCAAATAACTTAAGTTCATGAAAGCGTTTTTTTAGTTTTCGAGAAAAAAAAAATCATTCAACATTTTGGCATTAACTTTTGCAACGACGAATAATACCAAAAGTAGATTCAGAATACTAAGCATATATTATTTAACAGCTAAGTACTTACGTTCTGTAACTTTTTATTCCAAACTCATGAAGCTTTATGAAATTGTTAAACATTTTTGCACACTTTGAAAAACTCGACATTTCCCTAACTTACTATTATTATTTTTATGCATAATTTTGAGACTTTTCGCCTTAATTCTAAATTGCATAAGCCATTTTTTCTAAAATTACTCGCACATTTCACTTCAAACGCAGTAAAATTGGAAACAATTAAGACTCTTCTTCAGCTTCGCAGCAATAATCTTAAACCCTCATAAAATGAAGTATCCATTTTCAAAAAAAATGAAAAAGTTTTTATTACAACTTTAAGATTGCGGTTTATGCCAAAGAAAGTAAAGAAACTTCCCATAGTGCAATACATCAAAATAAATAAAAAGATATTGGCGCAAAATAATTAAATTAAATTTTTTACTTGCAACTATTTATGGAAAAGTCGCAAGCACTCAATTTAATCAAAATCAATTGACAGTTCTATAACAGGAGAGCAAGTAGAAAAAGCAATAAAACTATTTTAAAAGCTCCGTGGAAATTAGCAAGATACGTTCCTCAATGCAATTGAAATTAAATTGGCAAAAAGAAATACCAACAAATTCATTTGATATAAAATAAAATCTTAGAAAAAACTTTTTGATTATAGAACGCCGAAGACAAGTTGTCCTCTGTTAAAGGAAGAGCTCTTCAATTAAGAAGAGAACTAAGTAAGATAGTGATAAAATTTTTAAGGAAAAGCTATAAATTTTCTAGGGTTCAAATAACAGTGCCCTTACTTTTGACCTTGAAACCAATTTTCAATGTCAATTCGAGGTCAAATGTGATTTTTTCAATAGACTCCTATATTTTTTATGGCAAATTTTGTATTCTATGGACATATGTAGATATGTTTTGTATGAAAAATTTGTCTCTAAGGCTTAAATTTATGTAGGACTAGCGAAACCCGGCGCGCGTTGCTATGCCTCAACAAATAAAATATAATTATTTTTATTGGCATTTATCTTATTGCGAGTGGATCAACAACGTTGTTGGTTTTTCTATTTGGCTCATAAATGATCAATTGATTCGGCGGGAATCATTGGAATGATCAGCACCTTTGAATGAGTTTAATTTGGTTAAAGTCCTTGTCTTCTATATATGTATGTACTGAGTCTCATATTCTTAGTCTTTACTTATTTTGGAGGCATGGCACTACCCATTTCTTCATTGAATCTTACTTTCTTTCTTTTTGGATCATATTTTCCAAACCAAACTATGTTAAGAGATTTTTACAAACTACATATAAGTAAGAAACAAATGTACCAAATCTTATCCATCTGCGTCAAATAGTTGTTGATACATAAAAAAGTTGATTTTTTCTCATATGGAAGCGTGGTATTGCCCATTTATGCACTGAATCTTACTTCTTTCTCTACCCATTATATATGTACCAAGTTTCATTTATCTGCATCAAATAGTTGATAAGATATGATGAATCTTATTCTCTTTTAGATAATTGGGCGTGGCATCACCCATTCTATTTATATAAAAGCCACGTGCTGTGAATTCCATGAGAACCGATTAAGCGATCTTCGAGAAAACTATGTTTAAAAAATATATTTGTATGAAGGGCACCCTAAATATGCTCCCTTAATAAAAGTATTGAAGCCTTAGCTACGCCTCTTTATATAAAAGTTACTTGGTGTAAATTCGGTATAAGTCGATTAACCTGTCTTCGTGAGAAAGATATTTAAAAATATTTTTAAATGAGGGCCACCCAAGCCACCTAAGTAAAATTTTTACTATCTAATCTGTGCCCTTCATATATAAGCCATGTGGTGTTAAGACCATGAGAAGCGATTAAACGGTCTTTGAAAAAATGATATTTAAAAAATATTTTTGTGTGAGGGCCACCCTAAATAAAAGTTTTGTAGCCTAAGCTATGCTTCTTAGCATAAGAGATTCGTGGCGTAAATTCGGTGTGAATCGTCTAACCTGTCTTCGTGAAATTTATTTTTAAAAATATTTTTGTATGAGGGCCACCCTAAATAAAATTTTTATAATCTAATCTGTGCCCCTTAATATAAAAGCCATACTGTGTAAGTTTCATGAGAATCGATTTACCTGTCTTTGTGAAATCGCTATTCTTAAAATATTTGTGTATGAGGGCTACCCTAAATATGCTTCCTAAATAAAAGTTTCATCGTCTTAGCTTTGCGTCTTAATACATGTGGTGACGCAACATGTAGTGTAAATTCCATGTGAATCGATTAAACGGTCTTTGTAAAAATGCTTTTTTAAAAATATTTGCGTATGAGGGCCACCCTAAATTAAAGTTTTATAGCCACCACGCGCCTGGTGTCTAGTCCCGTTCATCTTTTGTGAAGTCTTAACATAGGCTATGTTCATCCTGACACCGAATTTTAAGACTCTTGCTATCATATGAACCAAGATATAGCGAGTTAAAGGTTTTGATTGCATGTAAAGTGCCACGCCCCTTACTTTTATCAAAATAAAATACAGCCCATGATACTCAGGAATAGTGTGGCTTTCTATTAGTAGAAGAATTTTTGGAATCCGTTCTGTAGTTCCAGAGATTACCCTGAACATACAAACAAACAAACTTTACCTCTTTATATCATAGTATAGTATAGCTATTCTCGCGGCTTTGTACGCGTAGCATATATTCTGTTTCAAAGGTTTCCATATTTAAATTTTCAATCCAAAATCCATATTATATATTAGCCATCATTTTCATTTTGTACTTCTGTTTTGATTTCTTCGATTCCCGAGTTCTACGCTTAAAATCATGAATGGGAAGTCATAAAGAAGTTTTCTCTCTAGTCGGCATTTCTATTTAATTGATTGCGGTGCGTTTTGAAAATCGATTTACTCTCACGATCTCGATCTCAAAATTGCTCCACTTTCAGCAAGCATGGCTCATCTTTTAGAATTTCACCATGAAAAAACAAAAACAAGACTCACACACACAAACACATTAACTTGCCATTGAACGCTTTGTTATTCTTGCATATTTTTTTCAATTTGTTTTAAAAACGAATACCTTTCGTGATAATTCTTATTGGGGGATTGTTGAAATTCCAATTTTATCAAATTTTTTAATTTTCTCAAAAATTATGATCTTAAGTCATTAATATTTTGAAAATTTGTAGAGGAGATAACAAAAATATATTGATCTTTTGCCATCAGTAGAATAATAGTATTTAACCTGTCATGCTTTCTTCATATTAAGAAAGTTCTTTAAGGAGTCTTTATAAATAAGTTGGCGTAATGCCTCCCAGAAAAGCAAAGCTCTTTAATTAAGTTTTCTAAGATAATGTAATGTAAAAAAACTTGAGACCAATCTGCTCAATACTTAATGTTGTAAATGGTGTCGATATAATAAGAAAAAAAATTTCCGATGCCAATTTTTGGCTCTATTCCTTTTTTGGCAACATCTCCATTGAGATCTTGATTTAGTTATTTTGCTCAATATTTTCATAATAAAGTTAATTTAATTCCCGCAATGGAAGTTAGCACAGTAAAAAGCTTTTTTCCAGCACAAGTTGTTAGTAAATTTGCTATAGGACACCTGGATACTTTCTAAAACTTTAGGATGGAACTGCAATTGGTAGCAAAAATACCAGATGAACCTTGAACTCACGTGCACGGTGTCGTTGAAACTTTGAAGTTTTTGCAAAAGTAATACTCATATGTTCGACCAAATTTTAATAATCTCTAAGATAAATTCAATATATTTAATTTTTCTTTTTTGTGGAAGCGTCAACTGCTTTTATAAGCGTATAGGAAACTCAAAACAGATCTAAAATACATACTCAAAAAAACAAAAAAACTATGAGAATTAGAATGCCAAACATTAAAATTACGCCAGAAATCATTCAATTTATGTGCTCCACATGAGCTAAGCTGTTAAGTTTTTTTATAGGTTATAGCTTCTGTCTTAATCGGAAGTTTCAATTTACACATTTAAAAGTCATAAAAAAGCAATGCTCCACTATGGTAAAAACAACTTAAAAGCAGGGTCACATGTTATCATTAAAATAAAATTCACTTTTGCTTGCTTAAATAGAAAAATCTACATTTTTTTTTTAAATTAACTATAAAAATGGAAAAAAATTGAAACAGGGGGAAACTCGATGCATCACAAAATAACAAAACACAAATGAATTCCATAAGGCACACGACTGCCATACTGGGGCCACAGAAACAGAATTCAGAACAGCGTAGCTGCATTAAAAAAAAAATATGAAAATCATAAGTCAAAAATTCTATAAAAAAATTTACGCACAATAAAAAAAATCCGAATGAAATGTGTGCTAGATGTTTATGATCGCACAAAAGTGTAGACAGACAAACAAATGGATGCAGCAAAAAAAAACCGCAATGCTGCAAGAACTGAAGTGATCACACCAGATCGTTGTACAATGTATTCTTTTAACGAAATGCACCAAACACAACAGACTGAACTGCATGTAAGAAAACAACTTCGAATAGAACTCTTTGTTTCAAAGACTGACGCACAGCATATGGTATCGTTTTGCTAGAGTGATCCAGCGGAGGCCTTCACCAGGCGTAGCTGATCGGTTAAAAGCGCAAGAAAGCGCAAAATTGGGAAAGGGGAAACGACCAGTCAGTATGTTCGTATTTGGAACAACTTTGTAGACACAAAGTTTTATGAGAATTAGTTATTGCCTTTGTTGTGCGTTCACGCGTGCCTGTGATAGCTTCTACTCCATCAAGCAGTGTCTGTGGAGATTTTCAGAGTTATACGATATGACTTATTCGTTATGACCAATAAATAAATATTTCTTTCAATACACTACATATTTTAGGTTGGAGTATATCAGCTACTTATCTTTAAAATTAAATAAGTGATATATACGAGTAGCTTAAGACTCATTGCTATATTTTACAGCGATCGTCGTATCAGTAAAATTCTCGTAACTTGGGATATGCGTCATTTTTGGCATTTTGATATTTCAATTCTGCATTTAGTAAAGATTTAAGAATTGGGTACGTATGAACTAAAAGTATAGTGTTCTGGAAGGTATCGTAGGTTAGGTTAGAGTGGTGGCTAAGCAAACAGGCTTGCTGTCATAAGTAGCACTGATTGTGCCGTTTTAATACCACATTACGTGACCCGGCGAATTGATGGATGTTAAGATAGCTATATCCAGTTAGCTTTCTGAAGGTAGTAGAGCAAAGATCCGATTTCAACTTCAGCAAATTTGCTGAGGTCGTTGAAGAAAGGTTTACCAAGTCTATATTGCCTGTTTCTTGCTAAGACCGGACATCAGCAAAGTAAATGCTCCAATGATTCATTTTCGCTTGCATTCAAGCAACTGCGGCAGGAAGACTTGAATGGGATACCTTATCTTTCAGCATGCTTGCCGGTTGCCCAGTGTTCAGTGTAGGTCGGTGTGATACTTGCGATGTTACAACGTCTCCTAGATAGTAAGAATGTGGTTCCTAGTTTATTATAAGAGAGCCAGATTGAACTGGCTGTTTTACAGGTTTGTAAAGACTTCCAGTTGGTTTCCAGCTACATATAGAAAATTCTCTTCTTAACTAAACCAAGAGGAGTGAAAGCACGTTCCGGTGCGGTTTCATTAAGAGAAGAACCACGCCTTACCAGTTCATCAGTCCTTTCATTTCCCTCAATGTACCTGTGCCTGGAACTCATATGAGAGTAATGTTAAATTGATGTCTCAGCCTGACAAGTTCTTTTCTGCATTGTTCTACTAGCTTCAATTTTATGTGTGCCGATCTTAAAGCTTTCATTGTGGCTTGGCTATAGGAGAAAATTGCAGATTAATGCTGCAGACTACCAGAAAGGCAAAAACTTCAGTCTGGAAAATGCTAGCTGAATCAGGTAAATGGATAGATTGAGTGATCTCTGGGTCTTTTGAGTAGACTCCTGCGCCTACTCCACAGTCCATCTTATACCCATCGGTGGTTTCAAAACTTAAGTTGAGAGTGCCATCTTCCCACTGAACTTGCTCCGGAAACTTCACCTGAAAATTTTTCTCAAAGTTGAGTGTAAGACTGATGTCGTCCAGTATCTTAGTCTTTACTTAGGTCTATGAACAATAAAGGTTTAATTAAAACAAGGCATCCTGAAAGGATCCCTGATTGGAAAATATTCAAAACTTACTTTGAACATATCTGGGTCAATGTGCCCCGATTTCTTTAAAGTTTGGTTTTTTGAATCAATTGCATCAATTGACTGAAAATGTCGTGATTTCTTGAAAACGGTCGAATATCAGATTTTCGTTTTGGTTGGGAAAGGTTCCTGAAAAGTTTGAGTCGGGCAAGAAGCTGTCACTTATGTCTGTCGAAGAACCCAATAAAGGATTTGTTTATGTTTCTCAAAATTTTTACTGTATTGTGTAATAGGAAAATGTCACATACAAATTAAGACTTCTTTGTTAAAATATGTGTTGACCTTAAGTGGCGCAGAAGTGATTTTACACACTTGATTACTAGATGTTATTTCATAAGTTATAACAAAGTTTGTTGCGAGAGTCTGGCCAGAATGCATAATATTTTCTCCCAGATATGAAAATTTTTTGTAGAAGTCATAATGCTTTTGAGTGATATGAAACAAAAACGAACGTATCGGTACAGACCGATTGTAATTTTCTTTTGTTTTCCATTTCCTGCGTCTACATCTCATTTACTTTGAATTGGAAATTTTTTTATTGGCCCTCATCGTAAAATAACTGAAACAATAAAAATAAAAAATAAAACGATGCACCACTTATTTGCAATGATCTCTATCTGAAATTGTTGGAAGTGGAAGCTGCCCATGGCTATTTGCTCTTATGAGTTCAATGAACTCAGTGGCACATGGATGTTGTTGATCAAATTATGGTTTTTTTTTTTCAAAAGGGAAATTCTTGATGTTAAATTGAAATTTTAGAAAAACTGTAGACTTCATTTTTGTGAAATATTTAATTTTTTTCATATACATACATTTTTTTCAGTACCTTAAGCCATTTTTAGTCACCGCCAGTCCTACAAATTACTGAGACTTTTTTTGTGAAATGTATTGGAATATTAAACTAATGAGTTGCAGCTCTTATATGAAGCGCAGTCTTAGTTGTCAAAAAATTTCTTTAATTTTTGGTCAAATTGATTTCATATTTATAAATTTGGCACTTTTAAGTTTCTTTTGTTTTGTGCGATTTTTAACCAATTTCAATTCAATATTAAATGCCTAAAACTATGCAATTAAACATGTTCAAGTTTTATATAAAGACGAAAAATAAAAATGATTGCATTGCATGTTGCATAGTTTTAGGGTAATATTATTTAAGAATGCGCTATTCTATTTTAGATATATTATAAACTTAATACAACATTAATGATAATTTAATAAATTTCTCTCTATTTTCTTTTTCAGGTATGTAAAATCGTTTTTAAAACAAATCTATTGCATGTAAGTTAAATGAAGTAAATAAATTATGTGTTCAAAAACTAGGCTTTAAATGAAATTAATTACAATTTTATTGTCTTACCATGTCACGTCACTAACATATTGACTTTTAACCAATTCAAAAAATGTTAACCTTTAACCTTGTAAAAGTGTTCACGCATATGAACTTTCGAGCAGTTGCTGACAAAGGCACTTTATATTTAACATAGTAAAAAGGGGAAAAAAGTGAAATAAAATATTTACCCTCCGAGTTATTACCCGCAGCTTTGTAATTGATTAATCTTTATTGAAATTAAAAATGAAAATGAACTCATGGTTCTGGAGCGCAAAGTCATCATGTACTATATATCGTAATAACAAAGATAAATTATTGTTGTCATTTTTTTTATGTTATATTTTTTTTCGTGCACTCTTGTTATTTTTAAATTTCATATTATTGTGTGTCGTTGATTTAAAACCAACAAATCCGAGGCAGTCACCGCAGCAAATGCATTCCCTTGTTGTTAATTTTTTATTAATTTTTCCACTACAGCCCACTCTGCGCGCCGTTCGCGTGACAGCCAACGCACTTTAAAACAATAACATTTACCAGAACATTAATAACAGAGGGCAACACTGTTTTTGTCGCCTTTTCTTTTATTTTTATTTTTCATCACTTGGCAACTCTTTCAGATGCAGCAATGCGTGTTGATGGATTTTTGTAGCAGGAAAATTTTAATTTAAGAAATCTTTTATTTCTAAGATTTTATTGAAATAAAGGCCAAAGTAAATAAACAAAATTAAAGAAAAAACTGCTAACTGAAACAATATATATTGAATTTCTAATATGTCGAGATTAAAATCCAAAAAGTTTTCACCACAGAACGTAGGGAGCAACCATGTATGTATGAACCCATTAAAAACTCTTCCCATCCTAGAAAAATTGATGGCGCTTAATCTGAAGTTGCAAAGTTTTGACTAAAGTTAAAGATTAAAAAAATATATATATTTTATTTAAAAGGTTTATAAAAGAGATTTACTCAAAAGTAAAATTATATACACAGCTACATTTGCAAATAGGGCGTCCTCTCCTCTTGTATTCAAGCGTTCCAACGTTTGATGTTGCTGAATCCTGCCTCAAACTCAACCGTTTTTCCAGTATAATTTTAATGTGAAATTTTCGAAAGAATCATTGAAAATTTCTCGTTAGTGAAACTTTGTAAAACAAAATTTTGAATGAAAAAATGTCAAACTTACACTTGGAAACGTGGATTGTTTTCAAGAAAAAAGACTAACTTATTGCGCACAAAGATTTTGCTTAATATTAATAACTTCTTAACATAGGTAAGTATTAAAGAATTTTTGCCTTTACCGATAAAGGCAATAAGTCTTCTGGAGTAAGTACAGCTCCATTAGGACAAAATGCAACACTTCCTCAATTATGGGTTCAGCGACTTAAGTATAATTTCAATTTTATTAAATATATAGTTTTGAGCTTTTTTTTCTAAACAATAAGATATTCTGCAGGAAAATGGCCCCAAAAACAATACTCTACAAAAACAAAAATTAGTTGCTGCGTTTCAATTTTATGGATGATTTTGGCCCATTGTGTTCGAAAAAGCCCACCATTTTTTCAACATGATCTAATTTTTAAGATATTTCAAGGAACCAAATTTTTTTTTTTTTGCAAATCACATTAATAAAAACCAAATTTACCAGAGAAATTAATAAAAAAACACAAAGCTCGCAGGTTTTAAGAGAAACAAAGTTTTAAAACTCTGCGCAAAGCAAAAAAAAAGGACTCGTTTTTTTGGGCAAAATTTCGTGATAGTCCAAGTTCAAATAATCCTAACGCAAGCAATTTTCATTGAATTTCTATCAAAATAATAAGTGTTAAAAGTTCTACTCTTTACTCTCTAATATTATCAGATCTCAGAAGGATTGCGTCAAAATTGTCTACGTACTATTGACTGCAAAAAAACGACATTTAGCTTCTGATAGACCGCTGAGCCAATAAAGATATTCTATTCATCTAAGCGCGCAAAATCTTCGTCAAAAATCGTATGGAAAGTTTTTTGAACAAACTATAAAAACTTATGCGAACACAAGATAACTTTTTGGTCATTTCATCGAAAAGAATGCTTGAAACCAAAAAACATGCCTTGAACAAAGTTTAAGATGAGAAAAAACTTGGAAGTCCTGTACTGTTCCACAAGAACTGACCAAGTTACGTAGTTCTTAAATGCAATTTCTTTTTGTTGCGAAAATCGTATATTTTTTTCAGTTCCTGTTAATTAACTTCAAAATTGTGTCCTGAATCAAACAATATATTAATTTCAAGGTTAAAGAAAAAACCATTCGAATAAGCGACCGCAAAAATGTGTTAAGATATTTATTTTCAAACTATGCATCCAAATGATAACCTTATATTTAATGGTCCTTCAGAGAATTTTCACGCAATCCTTATGAAATTTTTTGCACCCAAAAGGTTTGACAAATAACAAACCTTGATCGATATTAGAAAAAAATCCCAAATATTTTTATTCTTTCCCAGCTAAAAAATCAGCAAAAATTATTTAACTTAAAAACTAAATAAAATTTTACTTCTAAGTAGCAGCTCCAAGCTGCAGCATATGAATGCTGACAAAAGTCGATTTTTCCCAGCACGTTTTTCTCCCCATACAAAATTTTATTACAGAAAAGAAAAAAAAAGCAACTTCTCCCAGATCACGACATTTCTTTTCAACTGACTCCATCCGTACGGCACAAGAAATTACATTCGACTTCAAATCATGAAATAAAATTTTCATTAAAACTTTAAGACTTCATTCATGCTTCAGACAGACCGCCGCTATTGCTACCACAACTGCTGCTGCTCCAAAACAATTTCCGCTCATCAGCAGCAGCAGCAGCAGCAAAGATGTCGATGTCGACAACGTCATCTTTGAAGTCTACGTATACGAGTGTAGGTACTGTGTTGGTCCCCTCCTTAAAAAAAATACTTGAATCGTGAGTTATTTAAACGCGGGTTAAAAGTTAAGCGCACTCGCTTAAATAAAGCAATTGTTTAATTTAGTCGATTGCATCGCTTATTTTTGAGTTACGTTTTGTTTCTGCAGTTGTATCCGATTTTAAGAAGAAACAGAGAAAAAAAAAGAAATTTTCAATGAAAGTTCAACCGCAGAGTTCAGTTGCCTTACAGTATTCTGATGTCATCTGTGTTAATGAAGTTTTTATTTCAAAAAGTGAAATTATGTAGTACGAGCAAACGCTCAGTAGGAAAATCTGCTGTGTGTTGGTGTTGTAATACTTCTACATCAAACAGCAGTGAAAATTCAATTTTTCCACAAACATTATGGATAGTGTGAAGTGGTTTAGTTTTGATAGTTTGCTAATAAAAACTAAAAAGTCGACATCTTATGCTATAAACAAATCACTCACGCCTGTCCAAATGAGATTTAAAAAAAAAACAAAATTTCCAATTAAAGTTACATGCATGCATATATCTTGGAAACAATTAATAAATTTTAAAATTTCCGATCGAAATCGGCCATATACTGAAGCTTTATTATTGGGGATATCAAAACTATATCATCAACCATAATTATGTGTACTACAACTTCAAGTTAAAAGTCATGAACATATGTTGAGATTGTGGGATCATATAAGTCAAAATATTCCATTCGGTTAACAATATTAGCATTTAATGAAAACCTTAGTTTTGTAACAAACAACCATGTTTCTCATTTCAAAGTTCTTAAAGAAAGCACTTAATTTTTTACTAAGGATTGTTGTACATAAAGCATTCTAGGGGTTTGAGTATACCTGACCACTCATTTTATTACTAATTCACTTGGATAAAGGCCTCCTAAAGACCGTGCGATCGATATTAATTACATAAATTTAATTTAAAATGTTTTTTTATATGTCAATGCCGAAAATCTTACAATGGTGCTATAATGGTTTAAACTGAAATTTAAAGCAAAATGTGCAAGTTTAAATTATTAACATGCATTTCTTAATCAATTCAGGCGACTTCTTTTTCCTTCCACCTTCTAAAGCGTTTCCCAATAAGAGCGCACTTTTTTATTTAAAAATGAAAACATGAGCGAGTTGTGATATTTTTATTGCATTGAAAAATTGACACATACCGATTAACTATGAAATATTTTTGATAACTTTTTCACAAAGGTGTGGCTGTATCTCACTGATGATGCATTGGATCTCGGCCTTGAGCTCAGGAATTGTTTCTGGTACATTCACATAAGCCCGATATTTCACAAAACCCCAAAGAAAGAAATCGCTTGGCGTTAAATCGCATGATCTTATAGCGTAGACAGACGGCAACGTTAATTTGCATTAGCAGACTTAATTCAAATTAACTTGTGAATTATTCCCATTCTAATGCGCATTAGCTCTGATGTAAATGCCCAAAATCAAACTGAATTTATACTGACTTAAGCTATTTCAATATGGCAACACAGCCGATAATTCTAAATTAACTACTAATGTCATTATCATTGTCATTGTGAATGTGTCATTATTTGTGACATTGAATTTATTGTTTATATTCAAAAATGTATACAAAGACAACGAAAGTAAGTTATTTCAATTATATTTAGCAAAAAATATTTATATATTAAAATCTTAATGCATTTTTTTTAATTTAAGAAGTCATTATTTGTGATTTTGTGTGAGAGAATCGTATATGGAAAAGAGAGTGACAAAAACAAAATTTGTAATCAATACGTTTTTGCTGAGAAAATTGTATAGGAGAAGAGAGTGACAAATTCAGCTGTTTTCTAAATGCACAAAACTATCGTCTGTCAGGGTAAAATTTTAATTTGAATTAGTAAATTTATAATGCGCATTAACGCTGCCGTCTGTCTACGCTATTAGTGGCCAGTTGACATCAGAATTTCCTGAGATTATTCGGTCTGGAAATCGTTGCTGCAATAAATTGATTGTTTCATGCTCAGTGTGGCAGGTGGTGCCGTTCTGCTGAAACCACATATCGTCCAGATTCATGCTGTTCAGTTGGGGCTACAAGAACTCCGTTATTGTGTTCTTGCAACGAAAGCCGTTCACAGTCACTGTAGTTCCGGCCTCATTTTCAAAAAAGTAAGGCTCAAACGTGCTACCTGACCAAAATCCGCAACAGACAGTTGCTCGTTGTGGATGCATTTGTTTCTCATGGAGCGTGAGGATTTTCTGAACTCCAAATTCGGAAATTTTGTTTAATCACCAAGCCATTCAGATGGAAATGCGCTTCATCGGTGAAGATGTTTTTCAAAAAATGGGCATCGTTTCACTTTGCTCCAATACCAATTGAACGAATTGCCGGCGCTTTGCATGGTCTGCTGGTTTGAGCTCTTGAGTAAGTTGATTCTTGTACGGGTGAAGGTGGGTCTTTTGTTAAAATTCGCTGTGTAGTGCTTCGTGCAATTTGAAGTTGTTGAGAACGATGCCGAATTGATGTTTTCAGCGACATTCTCGTTTACAGCAGCAGTGTTTTCAAGAGACCGACCGACACTTCGACGCAAAGGATACTTACTGTCCATAATCGACCCAGTTTCTTAAAATGTTTTGACCACTCTTTTAATTGTTCACACATTAGGTGCACTTTCTTGAGTGGATGGGTCAAACTAACTTCTTCGTTTTCTGAAACATTGTGAGACCAGTAGCAACTTTTTTTTCGACCACCACCGATTTTCCAATCACACTATTACGTTTAAATTTCATCGTCAATGAATTGGCTTGTATTCAAGTTGGATAAAAATGCCGCCGTGTGGTTATTATCAATACATATCTTACTATCATCTGTCAATTTTTGAACTCGCTTTCATTAATAGTTCGACGATTTGGATCTGATAACATTTCGAGTGATACAGGGACAACTAAAATTTTTTTAATTATCTCGTTTTGAGATCCCAGAATTCGTGTATCGATATTACCGATATGATCAAATTTGCAACTGGCAACGCTGCAAAATTCTGTTTGAACTCTTTGAATTCCCATTTTCAAGTTGTTTTGTGTGATGTATTGACTTCTTAACAGAAGGAGTGTGTTTTTGACCCCCATTCTCCACTTTATTAAGGTGAACTGCTCTTTTGAAATAATTTCAAAGGAATTTATATTATTTTATAGCAAAAATAGATATCGGTCATTCTTTAAATAACTGCACTCTAATTACACTAATGATAATGAAAATTCTTACAAAACGGATGATTATAGTCCCTTCAGCGAAATCACATCATTCTCCGAACAAAATTTAAATGAGAGTATCATATCAACAACAGGAAAAATCAAAGTGTAACGACAACAACAATCTAAGGTAAAATCATAATCCTTGTTAGCATAATGACGTCGACATTTACAATAACGAGCTGTCAATGTTGATTGTCAAATTGTGTCATGACAACAACAACAATAGCAACAAACAGACAGTCAGCCAAAGAAACAGATAAATCTAAGAAAATTTCGCTATCAGTGTTGCCAACTACTGCGAACGTCTAGCCATTGTCTTTTGATTGTGCTTCAGCAGTTTTCATTTTTATTTCGATTTTTATGTTTCAACTTTTTTTTTGCAATTTCGATTTCGTTTACATAAATAAAATTCGTTTGAATTTTGATGTTCTGATTTTGCTTTTGTTTGTTGTGTTCCTTCACGCGTCATTTGACAGCAAAACACAGAAGAAAAAAATAAAAGTTTTTACAACATCAACAACACGATAACATCGACAGCAACAAAGTTTTGACGCCATCGATAATGTTGACATTTAAAGGCCTAATTATGCGTTCGTTATATGATACAAAGTTGAAAATTACGCATTATCTTAGAAACAAACAGGGGCGGTCGGACTCACTAAGGGTTAGCGTTTTTTTTTTTCAAAAAAAAAATGTATTGGTCATGCCCAAACATTTTGTTCGACCTTACCCAATTGATAAAGCTTTTTTTCGAAAATTGACCTTAAGGAGAACGGGGCAACTACTCTCAACATTTGGAGCAGTAAAATTTTTAAAAAATAAGCCTGAAACCAACCCATAAAAGGTCCGAAAACACCCCAGCTCATATTTAAACTTTATGTTCGGTTTTTGACAGTGATTGATACAATAAAGGGTTTCCCATGGTAGGCCTGGGATAACCTGCTTTTTGATTTAATTCCGAACTTCCATTGTCCATTGGCGCAGTAAAAATATTTCTACTATTGCTTCTTTGGTTCACATGCTGAGAGCTTTTGAAAGAATTCATCACCTTTTCCAATTCTATAATAAATAGTGCAATTACCCATTTTTCATTACGTGCATTATTTTCGCAATAATTTTTGCATTATCCCATATTAACGTAATGATTAATGCATTATTTTTGCAATATCCATTACTTCGGTAATTGCCAATGCACTTTTTAGGCATTTGATAATGATGAATACTAGACTGCTTCAAAAAAAAAATAGTTACTCCAATTCTGGGGGCTCATTCAGAAAAAATTTCTTTGAAGAATCAAAAATTGCGTTAAACCGCCAATTGAGATCGCATTTCTTTCGTTGTTTCAAATGCTCTTTTTCTCTTTATTCAAGCCTCTTACATTGATATTTTTTCAACGCTGCACACTGGGGTAATTGGTATCGATCTGTGCGCTTAATTCACACAGAGTACTAATGCATTTTATAATACTTCAGTACATTTTTTTTTTTTTACAATCAAAAATACAAAATTCACACTGAGGATTCTCATACAAATTTCAATATATATTTAATCTTCAAAATTCACTAAAATTGGTGACTTCCTTCTATTGCAAATTAATTATCATCATGATCACTATCATCATCATCAACTCCAATGCTTCTGTTAGCATGTGCTTGACTTTTCCTGCGGCAATTTAGGCATCTTGGATATAATAGGATCAGAACTGATAAGAAACCTATGTATTCAAAATGTCTTCGTTTGTTTTTTCTCTGCTACATTTTAGGGTTAGATATTCCCTGAAAGTCTTAAAATTTTTATTTCTGGCTTCCTGAGCTTCTTCAGATAATCTACCGATTGGTAATAATGCATGGACAATGACGTCTGAACCGTGAATGAAATATTTATGCAGTGATGTTGGCATACTATACCAAGGATAATGCTTGACAAAAGATTTTGCACAATTCAAAGCAAAATTGCGAAACTTTTCCGTCTCGATTCGATGGCCACTAGAAACAACAGTTAAAATATTGTGCATATTTTTATCAAACTGATGTCGATTTTGGTAATGGTCAGCATTTTTGAAGAAAGAACTTGCAGTGTTGTCATCATTCGAAGTACCGAATCCGGGCTTTGATAAGTCAACAATCAGCCCAATTTTATATCTGATTTCTTTTTGTATACGGGACTTAGTTTGAGCTACTAAAAATTTCTCTCTTTCTGAACGAGCCTGCCACTTCTTTATTGGCAGTTTGTATGTTATGTGCAGCAGACACTTAAAAAATCGAATCCAGCCATGAAGCACAGACAGCCCAAAATGTAGATTTTCCGTGTTTACAACTCTATTAGTCCAAGAGCCGGCTGTAGAAAAGTCGAGTGTATAAGATTACAGAATGGGATGCATGCCAAATGATAGAGCTCGACGAGCCTAAATAGAATATCTAGGGTTGTCTTGCCAAAGCCTGTCCTGATGGCCGAAAATGCCCGAATCTTAGCCAATTTTATTGTTCTAATTAAAACTGTAGTACATAACAGCTCGAAATGAATGCCAAATGATAGAACTCGAAGAGGCCTAAGTATAATACCTGGAATTGCATTGTTGAATCCCGTCCAAAACATGGGTTTTCACCGGTTTCTTAGGTCAATTTTCATTAATGAAGATAACACCTTGAAATTTGTGCCAAATGATAGATATCGAAGAGCCTTAATAGAATATATAGGGTTGCCTTGTAGAATTCTGTCCCAAACATGAGTTGCCACTCATTTAAGAAAAGTTGACCCAAAAAACGGGTGTCAAATAATGTTTAGGACATGATTCGACAAGGCAACCCTATATATTCTATTTAGGCTCTTCGATATCTATCATTTGGCACGAATTTTAAGCTGTTATCTTCATTAATGAAAATTGACCCAAAAAACCGGTGAAAACCCATGTTTGGGACAGGATTCAACAATACAATCCCAGGTACTATATTTAGGCCTCTTCGATTTCTATCATTTGGCATACATTTCAAGCTGTTATGTACTACAGTTTTAATTAGAACAACAAAATTGGCCAAAATTCGGGCATTTTCGGCCATCGGGACAGGCTTTGGCAAGGCAACCCTAGATATTCTATTTAGGCTCATTGAGCACTATCATTTGGCATGCATCTCATCCTGTAATCTTATACACTCGACTTTTCTACAGCCGGCTCTCAGCCTATATTAGCCATATAATCAATTTTATTGAAATCTTTAGAAGTGGCATTTTTGAGCTGATTTCGTGTCAGTTAAAATCAAAATTCTGGAAAAGTGCGCAACTTTTTTTTTCATAGAACTTTACTAGAATATCTATATATTACGTCAATGAAAACAGTTTTGCCCGACCCCGGAGGATTCGCAACTATATGTCCATGAGTATGGCCAAAATATGATAATTTTTAAGTTTTTGAAAAAAACACAAAATTAAATATTTTTAAACATTTTTTAACAAAACAAAATACACACTATATTACTAAAATACCTGAACAAGAAGGTTCCATCATCATTTTAAAGTTTATTTGCCAATTTACAAGGAAAAATCGTCTTAGAGTAATGAAAAAATCACTTTTATCGCTGTGCGCACACAAAATGAAAAGAAATGCAAACTTTCAGAGTGCATTGCGGGAATACGGTAAATTATTTTGAAACAATTCACCCAGTGATAGGGAATTTTATATTTTTTAATCCGATGTCAAAAACATATATGTTCCTTGAGTTTTCATTTTTGAATTAATACGCGAAATTGTCACGAATTACCCCAGTGTGCGCTGTTGTGAAGTGATGTGATGTGACGTATAGTATCGGATACTGGCATATCATAGAAATAATTTTTTTTATAATTCCTCTACTAAAACATAAATTTTTCATTAACACTTAATTTTAATTTATTTTTCGTTAGTTTTCGCTCCGCAAACATTATCATTTTGCTTACTTTTCCCCTTAACATCTAATTCTTCGGAAACTGAACGTATCGTACAATGCTATTGAGAGTAGAATTTCACACGCACGTCACGTTAACGTTTTAAATAATCACTTACACCCATTACGAGCCCAAAATCAGGTCTGTAAGGTGTTGCGGAAATGTTAGAACAACATAACTAACAACTAGCAGCAACAGGAAAATAATCATATTAACTGGAGCATAGATATAGTTTAGAGTAAATAAAGATGTTTTTGTCATAAAAATTATGAATTGCGTGCTGTAACGTTCGGTTTATTTGCCTTTGTTTAGTAATTTTGCTATAGACCAAAAGCTTGTGAATTTTTTTGGGTGGGTTCTTCTATAAAGCTGAAAGTTTATTATGTGATATTTCAATATATCCTAGTTATGATTGCAAAGGCCTGCTATCTACTATAATTAGTGTTTAGTTCGCAATGCATGACCACGTTAGTTAGGCGAACTTAAATTTTTGCTTAAAAACTCGAAGGCTGAGCTTTAAATAAAGAAATATACATACAAGCAAATCATTAGCGTAGTGAGGCGGGGGTGGTGGCAAATGGTCTTCGTAATATGGAATTCATATTTTGTTTTAGTATAACCTACAACTTTTATAAAATTGTTGAATTGGAATTCATATTTTGTTTTAGTATAACCTACAACTTTTATAAAATTGTTGAACTTATTGTTTTTTGTTTAGTAAACATAAATTGTAGAATAGTAAAGTACAACGTGCAGGGCGGCCTTTGTAATTTGATGCAATTTATCTCATTTTGCTAGGGGTTTTGGGAAATAAAAAGTGATGACCTTTATTTTTTTTAGTAAATAAAATTTTTGTGGTTGAAAAAAATAATTTTGGAAGCTACGGAAGGCGGTAAGCCCCTTCTTGGCCCCGGGTGCCAAGTTTCCAAGATACGCCACTGATAGTAAGTTCGAAGTTATAAATAAGGTGAAGAAAACGCATTGTCAATATATCCCAATAGTCGAATTGTAAAAATTAGCATTATTAATCGCCAAAGTTTTGTGTTAAACTTTCTGTTGAAACTGTGCCCAAAGTGTAAAATGTCTACAGATATTTTTATTTAATACTTTAAAGGACTTATCAAAGATTTTAGATGAAATTTTTGGGAAAAATAATTCGTAAAAAGTCTTTCGGCCAAATGAGCTGAAATTTTGCGAAAAAGTTAGTTTTGTGCTTAAATAAAATTTTTATAATTTTAAAAACTTTTATTTCTTTGTTTTTCTGATTTTAAAATGGTATGATATTCTGCAGTAGGTATCCATATTTTTCGAATTTGAAAAGTCGTTTAATTTTTAGTTTAAATAAAGATAATATTTCTTATCATTATCACATTTATTTCAAGAACGGGATATATGTATGTATGTATTTCATTCTTTTAAAGTTGTAATCATATCTTCGGCCTACCTGCTTACTCCTTTGGTGTCTTGAAAAAAAGCGGAACACCTCAAAATAATAAAGTTTAAGCTCATGTATTTCTAAATGAAAATACAAATGCACGGAAATTTGCACTAACTAATGAAAAAATTGTTAATTTCTATCAATTGATTATGAGTTAACTCAATTATTTTTAAACACGCAAGTTTGCAAGTAGTTGACGCCTTCTTGCAGTCATTCAATTTTACAAATATTCAGGTAACCAACCCCTTTTAATCCTGAGTTATGCAGCAGTGACGCGTTATATTGAGAAAGGGTCAAAATATGGAATAGAGCATATTTTGCTAAGTTGTCTCACATTACATTTTTTTAATTCTATAGCTGCACCAAAGTCTGCTTATGTACGAACAAAAATATAAAATAAATTTGATAAACAAAAAAAAACACCATTAGTTGTCACATTCTCTCACATATTTATCAATTTTCTTCACTTATTTTAAAGAAAAGTAGTAAGGGTTATTGAGTTTGGGAAACAGCAGTAAAAAGTACATTGAAACGTAACTCAAACGCGCATAGAACCTTAAAAACCATTTAGCTGATACTTAGCATTCTCAACGAATTGCCTTAAATTGATCGAGAACTCCCGGACTTTATCCTTCGATAAAAAATTTCAAGTTGTCATCGGAAAATAGTTGATTGTACTGACTTTCTTGATACTTTGACAATTTTCAATGTCTTTGTTGCGGACGAGGTTGTTAGAGAAGGTTCTGGCATTACGCTTATAGTACCAGAATCATTTTGAGAAAAGGAATGGTCGTCGATGGTCGCAATTCTCAATAGCTAAAAGAACACTTTTTGCATCTCATACTGGAATAATGACTCTACTCAACAAGATTTTTCACAACGAATTCCAATAACATTTTCTATAGTAAAATTTTCATAAAACCTATAAAATAATGAAGAAATTTAAAAAAAAAATGATGATAACCGACAATTTGAAAAAAAGTCCTTTCAGAATTTTTTTCATATTCGTAATTTTAACAAAAAAAGTTCAAATAACTTTGAAAACTGTGACTTTTCAGCAAATTAAAAAATTATGGGTCTCTTAAAATTGAGCATAGATTTATAATGAAATTCTCTATAAGAGGGCTAACTTTTTGTAACCCACATAATTAATTCCAGATAGAGGGCTTCAAAGTTGGAATTTGTTTAAAAAAACGAAATAAAGGCATTTTTTGACTTATTTTCGATAATAACAGCATGAATACTATTGGCACATTTTCTATCCTCTACACTATGGAAAAATATAAAATTGGTTGGCTTACAATTTCAGTTTTTACAAGCATTTGTATGCTCTCAACAGTGCATTTTTTTGAGGATTATCATTTATGTGGAATATTGGGACCAATCGAAAAAAATCATTAAGATATTCAAATTCTACAGAAAATTTCACTATGGAAAATGTTATCGCCATTCGTTGTGGTGTAAGTTTTTGTAAATTTGTAGAGTAGTGTAAGCCCCGTTCGCTTTACATTTAAGCAAAGAAAATCTATGGAATTCCGTAAGATTTCACTCTGATTACTATCCGCTAAGTTACCACTTTAGCAAAATAGGTACTTGCAAATAAAATAAAGTGTCCTACGCGCAGGAGCATACTCTTCAAAGGATATTTTAATCCAACAGATTACTTTCTGCAAATGAAATAACCCTCATTTTTCTTAACTTCGTCCTGACACAAAATATATTTTTAAGTCGCAGTGATAGCCTTCAGGTTATATTCAACTAACTCTATTCCATGGTTTATTGAGCCGAATTGGGTCCCTTAGTTCCTAATGTATCTTATTATAATTTGCTTCGAAGCGTTTCGTACAGTTTTCTGCGAAAAATTTGCTCAAAAAATACCAACACGGAAAAATTCTAAAGTATTTTGATAACTTCAATATAAAAATATATAATTTGTTCAGTTGATCTTGCGAATATAAGAAGCCTTGAGCGTTAATTACACTTTTCAGTTGAAAATCTTATTTTTATTGAACGTACATTAGCGTATATACCAAAATAGCTTATATACTTCTTTGCATATATTAGGATATGTAGCATGCAGACTGAAAAATTCTCACTAATGATGCGTAAAATCCCTTTATTGAATTGTTCTAGAAATTTATAGATATCTTGATGAAAAGGGTCGTCAGGTCATAGCAAATATGTTTCAGTGCAAAGATATGCCGGTATAGCACACTCACCCTAATGACTATCAATTTCAAAAGAAAATCAACTTGGGTTACAACGCAAAATAATTCAATTTATAAAATTTTCCCTCAAAAAGAAAAACTGCCAAAGCAATAAAAATCTTAATCCAAACTGAGTATACTTTGGGTTGACACCAATAAAATGTAACATTTATCGAAAGGAAAAATTATGATTTTGATACCTGCGCGGATTAAGAAGACGACATAAAACTTTCTCTCGTCTGAGTTGTAACATGAGCTATAGGCGACAGCAACTAAGGATTAACAGGTAAGGTTATTAAGCTTGTGCGCAAAAAGGGATTAAGGAAATTTTTCAATTGCTTCGAGAACATTTTACTATCCATCGAGTTACCTGTGTTCGTATATAAGTAACCAACCAAAGACGCTGTGCATAGCATTTAAAATTTGTCAGTCAAGTCGAGACGTTCAATTTATAAGATATTATTTTTCGAAAAAGATTTCGTTACAGAAATTAAAAAAAATGGCGCACAGTAGCTTCCTAAATGCCTATATGCCAACTATTGCTGAAGATCCGCTGACATCATGCTTTGCACTAGATGCCGCCTGCTTTACGCCACACGATCTATCACTCTTCATAGAAAGTCTAGAGACAATCTCACGTCTTGAGCGTGAGAAATATGAACGCCGTCAACGTCGAAAGCAACAAAAGGCCGCACAATTTATCACACAAACTCAAGTGCATCGCTTACAATCAGAATGCTCACCAGCACCATCTACCGATGAAGCCGAAGATGAACCGATAATTACGCTAGAGGCAAAACATATTCCTAGCACATATTATGCACCAACATGCAATAAGTCACCTACTCGTTCTTCGGAATCTGATGAAAATTATTATAGTGGTACTGGCAGTCAAGAGAGTTCACCACGCAGTAGCGTTATATCAAATGGCGGCGGCAATAACCACTCCGATTCTGAAGAATCTGGGGTTTTTCCTACATGTAGTGACTCATTAGAACAGCTTCATGAAAATATTGCACCACCACGTCCACGTTCACGACTCATAACAAAGTCTGCACATCGTTCGAGACGCTCTCGCATTATTGGGCTGGTAGTTAAACGTGAATATGCTGAATCTTCAAAGGAACAAAAACAAAGTGCTGAACGTCGTGAGCGTTTAATCGATGATTTGCTGCAGCAGAGTATGGCAACATTGACAACAAAATCTCAACGTCGTCGAGGTATGGCGATGATCGCTGGTTCGGCTGAAGAACGTTTTCTGGATAAGGCTCTGAGATATCTATCGCTTTAGAAATCTGGCTATAGATATTATCCGAATGTGTGTATAGATATTATCTGAATGTGTTGTAAATAGAGAGCGTACAGTTTAAGATCAAATTTTTTACGAAAAAAATTCTTGTATATATTGTAATTATAGTGTTTAATCTGAAATAAAATTTCTATTAAAATACTAAAAACTCTGTTTCTATAAAATACTGTAAGCTCTGTTTGATGGGTATGCCATGGCTCAATTTGCTCCACTTGATTCTTCGAAAAAAATATGGATCTCTTTACTAAAAGTTATTTATAGTCAATATATAGGGCAAAACAAAACAAATGGAGTCTGACCCTGAAGTGTGCTGTTTTTCGGGGTAGTATTAGGCCATAAATCATTTCACTTTAAGTTGAACAATTGTTGTGTTGCAATTGTGTAAACTGAGTATGGTTATTTTAAAATTCAAATTATATTTCTGATTCGACAAACTGTGCGCGGGCTTGAACACTATCTAGGGTGTATCAATTTGATAAAAAGATTACAAGCTTGGGCCCTATAAGTTTTTAAGTTATCTAACAAATAATTCTAAATGTGCAGTTCTTAGTTCAAAGTCAGTAGGCCAAACTTTTCCATTAAAGGTCGTACGTATTCCTTTAGAAATTTTTGGGTTTTTTTGTGCTTCAAATTTTCAAAATTATTTTTTTATATTAAGACTTTTTTCAGAGATGGATTCTACAAGTTGTACGCGAGAGACTCGAGAATCCAAAATATTTCCCAAATTGAGCACATACCAATAACTTAGGTAAATCAATACTAAAAATTTGCTTACAAGCTAAACCTAATTTCCCAAAAAGTGTTAAAACCAACCCTACCATCCCGTACAGTAAAATATTTTTTCGGACTAAAAAATCTCTTATGACATTCTAAGTCGCCTCATAAAATCAAAAATTCACTATCTACAGATTTCCATCGATTGGCGCCATAAAATCTTTTCCATAATTAAGGCAAACACCCCTTTAGGTTGTTTACTCAATGATTTGATGAAAATCAAATGATAGTCCCATACGAAGTTTTCTTGAAAATAAAAATTTAGCTGATTACAAGTTTTAATAAATAAATAGCGCATCAAAAGTAAAAAGTGCTTAAAAGCTATTCCGAAAACAATTTCGAAGGGGTCCTTGTAAACAAGTTCAAAAACAGAAAATATTCCAAAAACTAAAGAAAGTTTCATTTGGAAATACGACAAATTGCAGACGATTTCGAGTAAGTTAGTACTCTTCGAAAATTATTTGAAAAAAACATTTCGATTTCGCTATTACAGTCGGGTTTGCTTCCATGTCATTTTGTTGGAATGGTGACCTTAGTATAGGTATTTTACATACATATAGATATAGTGCGACCCTAGTAATTTCATCGCCCCAGTGGGCATGTGTGAGTTTCCGAGAAGCCAATTTATGAAGTTTTGTAGCCACATATATTAAGTAAATTTTATTTTGTATCTGCTTTGGCTTGCAAACTACAGAAATACAATATTTAACATTAAATAACCCAAAAAGCACATAACATAAGTTATGCGACATTATTTCGACATCTCCAAAACAAATCGCTATACAGTGTGTTTCACTTCAGTTGGCAAAATTCTTAAAAAAAGATTTCCCAAAAAAAAAATTTTCATGCAAAATTGATTCTTAAAACTTAAATTTTGGGCAGGCTTAGATTTTAGATAGAAAGTCTCGAGCTTTTGAAGCTCATTTTGGGTTTTTTAAACAGTAACCCATATTTTATCTCATTTATTTCTATAGCTTGGAACAAAAAGATTAAATCTGTGAAATAAAGTTTTTTTTTTGACAAAATTTATCCATTATGTTACAAATATTTGTTCATGAGAGTTAATTAAATTTAATAAATAATGATTAAAAATCGTTGATTTTAAATTTAAAACTTCAGTTTTATTCAAAAATTAAGTTCTAGAAACAAATTTTTTTATACAAAACACATTGATTTTTTACTACAGAATACAAATCTGCAATAAAAATATGGGTGTCTATATAAAAAATCACAGCATACGTCGAATTGACCTTGAAAATTAGTTTCAGGGCTGGAGGGAAGGTCACTGTTTTTGACCCGCAACATCACTATAGGCAAAATTATTATATGTTTGCATTTTAAAAAACTTAAAATTTTATCTACAAATATTTCGCTTTGTCTCGACAACAGGAGTTATGTTGCTGATTAAGTTGGTATACATTTTTGCTCTTCAATTTATCACAGCCCATCACTAATGATGTGTACTTTATAGCTCATTTTACTTGAGAAATTAGGTATGTTCCACAAAACAACCAAATTATATATAATTCTTGGAAAAATGAAAGAAAGCTGGAAAAAACTTAAACGCTCTTCCAAATATATGTGTTACGCATTAATTTAAGCAACTAAAAATAATCAATTTGAAATTTCATTACGAAAAATAAATGTTTTTTTAAAAAAAATAACAAGCCTAATGAATCTCTTTCGGGGTAGGGAAATTATTTCCCTTAAGTGCGTTGATGATTGATTAATTATGTTTGCTTTCCAAACAACACTGCACTGCTGGCAACAAAAAACGCCCCCTTTTGCAATGGCAATGACAACGACATCATAACAAAGAAGCAACAAGCATTCATTACCACATTTTTGTGTTCAACCCAAACCAATCTACATCTCACTTCTCGTAGCTCATTCACACCTCACATGTTGCTGTAACTGATGCTGTTGCTGTATATACTTCCAGCAACATTTTAGCTCATATTCTTGCTTGAGTGTTTTTTTTTTCTAAGTGTATTTTAAGTGCTTCAAAAATAAACGAATTTTCTCTCAACTTTTTCCTTTCTATTACATCTATTGTCAGTGGTTAGACGAAGGTGCGTGTAATGCGGTTGATTTTTTAAAAAAAATTAACTGAGTTTCGACTTGGGGACTTTTTTCTAGTGTGAAGTGTAAGTGAGCACTTTAAGGGGTGTTTTATTAGATTATTTATTTAGGGCATTCAAAATTGTGAAGATTGACAGAAAGAAGGTCAAACATATATGTATTATGTAATACATTGAAGGTTTCAAGTGTTTTTTTTCAATGCCCCCAAAACATTAACATTTATTTATTGTATTATTTTTGCCTTTTAAAAAATAAATCATTCAATTTGTACAAAAGTGTCTATTATACTGCCATATGACTTGAGATTTGCAATGTTTTAAAATTAAATATCATTTTACTGTTAAAAATACTTTAAAACAAAAACTCTAATTTAACTAATATGCTTTTTATTTCATTACAGGTACGTACTATATTACTTTATAATAATGCAAAAATACGTAAGTAAAACTTATTTATTTAAATTTATAAACTGTCACTGACAAGAGATGTAGGCTGTAAAATGATCATTACTCATGAGCTGACACTTTCCACCGGAGAATATATTTTTTATCTAGAGAGTTTCGTGTTCTCATTAGAAAAGTAAGACATGATTTACTCTAACACTGTACTAGCGGAATAAATATATTTTTCTATTTTATAGTGCTAACCCGTGAGCGGGGAACTGCTTCTTAAAAACACAACGAATTTGTAGTAAATTGTGCTTCACTTCTAGTATTGTCATGCCTATGTTGCCTTCTCATTCGTTTTTTGCCTTGGATTACTATTTCAGTCTAAGAAATACTTAATGCAGCGATGGGCAAAGCACGAAAAATGAGCCTCAATACAACAATCACGTCTTTTTTCTTATAGCAGCATTTTCATGTTATCTTTCTTAATCTTCTAAGAAAGAAAAAGCATGTGAGCAGTACCTAATGCGCTTGGAGAATGCAAGAGTGAATACGCATACATTTGCTATTTTTAAAGCATATGATATCCTCTGTGATATGGCATAGTAGAAGATCAAGAAAGATAACATGAAAACGCAGCTTAAGAAAAATAGCCAAAACTACAAATACATGCACTCACCACTGCTATGCACATTTTTATCATTGTGGTAAACAACAATGCGCACATTGAGAACAGTTTCTCTCGTTTCGTTTGATAAGTGCATTTTAATTTCTACACTCATGTTGTTCTTGTTTGATTCTTGGAATGAGCTTCTAATATATTGCTGAATTTTCGCTTTGCTATCGAGATCAAATTTATGGTGTGGTTTCTTATGTCGTTGTAATTAATGTTTTTGTTGTAAGTGGCTCTTGCTTTCAAAATTGTGCCCATCTATGCTTTAATGTCTTGTGTACACTAAATTAAGAGAGTACAGTATTCTTTCAGTACCTGGGTATTGCAAAATTACAAGAAATGAAATGACAGGTCTACTAGCAAAGCAAGATGTACTACTCAAGACACCTCCAACATTACTTATTACCTATTAAAAGATAGAGAACTGCTCACAATAGTGGAAAAGAGATGGGATTGTTCTTCCACTAACAGCATACAAAAAACATTTTTGGCCCCGTTGCCAGGAAATGTGTTCGAAATATTTGCTATCCTTAACTCGGAGTGAATGCAGCTCACTGTATAGGGTTGTACCTATACACTGACTTACTGGCGTGGAAATTGTCATGAACTCGCCGAAGAGGAAACCAAAAAAAGAAAACCATCTTCTTTGATCTTACCTCGCGTTAGCAAAAAAATAGATGAGTGAGTATTGCTACAGAACTCAAACTATAGCAGCGTCTTACTCTATACTTTTCCACGCACATACATCTGGCAATGCTATTAAAGCTCTAAAAGCTCGACATACACTACGAGAGCAATTTAAAAGCTTTATAGTCAACAGTAAAAGCTTCCATGAATCGCTATCATATTTTAAGGAAGTACTCAAAAGCTTTTAGGCTCTTTCTGTATCTTAATGCTTTGAAAGCTTTTAGAAGCTCAACAAAGGTACAACATTTCATCACATTCTCCCTTTTCTGCTGACATTTATTTCGAATTTTGACACATTTACCTAAATTTTTTCACGGAAGTTCATTCCCAAAAGCTCGTTATCATGGTTTTTCCAAACTTTTTTTTGTTAGTGTGTGTCGTGTCCTGCTTTCGAATTTCAATCTTTGCCTACAGAATTAACATTTATGTTGTAGCTGTCGTGGTTGTTGTCATTCCCTTTTCTACTTCCTCTCGATATACCACATAATCATTGCATTTTGCCCAGATATCTACAAGAAGACAACAAAAAAGCTTGTTAACTACGGGCAGTTTTTCTTTCGGGCTTTTTGCTTTCTCTTTGAAAATTATTTTTTTTCGGTTTTTTTTTTGTGTACAAACGGAATTAAAATTTTGTATGAGAGTGCAAACTTTGGTTGGTTATCAGTAGAGCAGTAGGAATTGAACGATGTCGCGTTGTTCGCATGTCCTTAGTGCGTGAGCAACAAAAGTTGCAAAGTGGAACCGAAGCAGAATATTCAAAAAAAAAAAAAATTAATTAATTAATCAATTTAATCCTTTTTTATAAAAAAAATCCTAAATTTTAGTGTTTAATAATAGAAAAAATCGCGCAAAAAATTAATATGTCGCTCACTAACTTCCTCTAGTATATGCGTGTGTGTGTGTTTTTTACGTGCGTATCGCGTTGTGCGCCACTGTATGTGTGTGACATTTTATACTGTTTCTAAGGTCATTTCGAAAGCATACTTTTAGGTGTTGAAGCGTGAAAATTTCAAGGTTTTGTTAAGAAAAAAATCAAAATTTCTATTAAATAAACTTATGCTTGCATAAATTTGAATATTTTACCTAAACATCAAGAAAGTGTGAAACAAAAGCTTTTGATTCAATAAGCAGAAAACAAAGGAATTTACAAATTCTGATCCTTTTTGTATATGTGTGTCTGTGTGTTGCTGTGCGGAAATTTTTGTGTAGGGTGTGCCATGCCAAGCACAAAAGCTGTTCATAAAACTACTAAACAAGTGTTGTGTCAAAATAGAAAAAAAGAACTTAAATAATTAATGATTTCTCAGTGGAAGATTCAACAGCCTTAACTGATTTTGCTAATTTAACTAATTTCTTAAGGGTCGGTCCTAGGGTGTCGGTTTTAAATTGTTGTAATATTTTACAATTCCTAAGGATATGTAAAGTTTTATGTTTCGATGCGGAAATTATTTAAGTTTCTGGTTGATAAATTTTTATGAAAAATATGCTAAAAAGAAATAGACACGCAACGACACGTCTGACGTGTTAAAAACCAATTTAAATCAATTTTGAAGAACTCCTCACGGTGGGCTTTAACCAACTTTTAATAAAAGTGTGAGTTACAACAAAAACTTTAATTGGGGATTGTAAAGGATGTAAGTTAGATCCGATATATGCTAAAACAAAAGAAAGCCTTAGAGCTTTTTGTTTTTAATTTCATATTTACTGTTTTTTAATAAAATGACAAATGTATAACATACCGACGAAATTTAAAAATATCCGATTTTGTTCAAATTGATACGTCAAAGAACCTTAATAGATGGCACCACAGTTCAAATTTCAGTTCTCTAGGTGGTCGGGATCCTGAGAAATAGTCATATTTTGGACTGGAAATAGCCATTTTTAGCACGTTTCAAAAATTTTAGTTCTAAAAGTCGACAAATTCAAATTTAAAGATATGGATATAATTTTTTTTATTATGTCATCTTATATGCTTTCAAAAAAATTTAAGCTTCTAGACCTTAAGACCTATTTTTGCGACTCGATCAAGTAAAATAAGTCTTTGTAAAAAATTACAGTTTTGAAAATGGTGTCTTAAATCGTAGTTTTGTTCATAATACTAAAGACCGATCTTATTATGTTTGTCTATCTATTCGCTTTTAAATGAGATACCATATAGTAAAAATTGTTGACCAGGCCTAGAGATATCAAACATTGATTTTGGCTATTTTCGTGAAAATTGCGTTTTTTTCGAAATTCAACCTAACAGTACTCAAGACCCCGAATACCTAGGGAGCTGAAATTTGGGCTGTGGGACTATCTTTTAAGGTTCTTTTACATGTCAATTTGAGCACAATCGCATGTTCTTTAAATTTCATACTCGTATGTACGTTATACACAGTTTATGCTAGACCAATATTACTAAAAAACAGTAAATATGGATTTTGATACATTTCTACTTTGATTAACATCCCAAATAATTCCACATTCAAGTTTTTGTTGTAACTCGACTTTTCATTTAAAGTTGGTTAAAGCCCACCGTGTCCTTTGTTTGTGAAAAAAAATATTTGTTAAGAAAACATATACATATGTATTTATATAAAATATATTAATTTTTTCGTACACGCAACATTAGAATTTATGCAAATTCTTAATTGAGAATATGTCCAATTTTCAGTTGACTTTAAGAAAAAAGTGCCTGAAAGTATGCAACTTAAAATGCAGTAAAAATAATTAAGTGTTGCTCATACGACGCTACTAGCACTAATTATTTAATTTACATTTTTTTGCTTTTTATTTTAGTTTTCTCACTCAAAATGCATCGTGAGAAAAAATTAATTTGCCGAAAAATGTAATTGACAGTTATCACTTTTGATTTATAGCAAAAATTGCTGTTTTTAAAAACTTTTAATATGACTTACATATACATATGTGGCATTCTTTCTCAACGTTACACACATTTTACTCGTTATTTTCTTTAATCTAGACACTTAAAAATACAAATACTTAAGTCAACAGCAAAATTTAAGCTTAAAAATTAGTAAAATAAAATGCGCAGAAACAAAAAAATATACCAAATGGGAAATATTTGATGGAAACATTCGATATTAGACTATCCGCAATTTTATAAGCAACTTTCATCAAGAGAGACTCAATTATGTTTTCCGTAAGAAAAAAGAAAATCTTTGACTTTATAACTACAAATTGAAAATCTTTAAAGTTCAAAATTTTTATTTTAGTGCAATATAGCGTGCCACCGATCACTTAACGCTGTCCACAAAGGAATAGCTCAAAACATTTTTTTTTTTTGCAAATATCTTTTCATTTTCATGTCTATATTTTGATATAATATGTTATGAACAAAAGTCTTCTCTTAAAAAAGTAGCCAAAAATTATGGCTTTGGGTGTGACCACTGATAGCGGACCGACTGGCCTTTTCGACAAAAACGCGCTGTGTTACTCTCCTTGCAATCACTGGGAAGTTGTTAGGAAATAAAAACAAAAAACATGGTTCGATAGAATTTGTGATCTGCTGAGAAATCAAACTAAAAATAGCAAATCATTTATTCAAGTTTTGATTTTGCTTCCTCATTAACATATGTGAGTGCATCCAGGCGCGCGGTGCTTTCTTCGCCCGAGGATGTTTTAATAACAGTTGTCTTAGAAATTCCATTGTGTCATTTTGTTAAAGTTAATAAAATTTAGCTACTACAACTGTAAGCCTTCTCAGCTATTTAATTTGAAGCTTTATCTCAAGTAAAAAGCTTATTAAAAGGAAATAAATCAAAAGAAGAACTATGAGATATGAATATAAAAATTTAATTGCAAATGAATAAAAAAAAACTTGGAGTTCTTTGGCACTTTTGAAACACACCACACGAAATCTCACAATTCCCTGTAGATTTTTTGATATTTTTGGAAATTTTATAGCGTTGGGAAAAAATAATTTTTACATTTTTCGTCATAGTTAAGTAGCATAGGAAGCGCACAATATTTCTGAATCTTTGTTTTATTTTTGGCTATTAATTTTTCTTCTGAAAACTACCGCATCAATACAAGATTTTAAATAGTTAGTTTCCAATTTAGTTAAAATCTTAGAAAATTTTCAACATCACTAACAATGGTTGTTATATCAAAAAGAAAAAAAACAAAAATGTAAACTGGTGAAGGCAATAGTTTTTATATCCTTAAAATTACGTTAATTGGCCATATGTAAAATTTTGAAAAGCATAGAAGCGGTGTGAAAAGCAAAAAAAAATCAAAAATGTCAGTGAAGCAAAAATAATGAAATGCAATGGAGCTCCAAGCAGAAATAAAACCCAATATGTACGGGTACAATCAGGTAATAAATTTGCATACAATTTTTTTAAAAAAATGTTAAGTTTTTTTTTTTCTTATTAGAAATCTTTATTACAGAATTCTGAATAGATATTTTGGCTTAAGTTTACTTTAGTAGGGGAGAAGTGGGGGTTGTGGGCATGGGTCGGTTGTGGGCACCCCTACGTATATTTTCACAAAATGAAGATTGAGTTTCGTTGGTAATGTCATTCGCAAGGGTAATTACCCTATGTATGATTCATGCCAAATATCAAAGTAAACGGACGCGTTTGGTTTTGGAAATGAACGAATTGGTTTTTTTTGGGCTTTGAAAGGTGGTGAAACTTTTTTCAAACATTTTCAATAGTGTATCAATCAAAGTGGATCGATTGGAAAGGTAAGTGTAATGTATTTTTATTTAGTCGAAGTATTATGCTGAATGGAACAATATCGATTTGAACCAAAAAATTTATGCATAAACATTTTTTCATTACTTTTTAAAATGTCTGCTAAAGTTGGTTGTGGGCACAAAAATTGGGTGGGTTGTGGGCACCCGTTTTTTTCCACGAAATCACAAAAAATTCCACCAAAAGATATGAACGGTGAACGTAGCCTACTATGATTGATATTGTTTTTTAAACTTTAGTTCCATAGAATTTTGTTTTGTTTGAAATTTTTGCCACGCCAATTGACCGCAGCCAACTCCATCAATTGTAACATCTGCGATCGAGCTTTTCATTTAAAATGTGCGGGCATGCGGGCAAGTTATTATACATGTCAAAATTGTATTTCCGACGATGAATAACGCCTATGCAGGCTTTGAGATTAATAAACTGTCATTTTGTTCATATTAGTTGTGTTTTTTTTTCATATTTTTCCATTTGTAGCATTTTTTCCAAGGGTGCCCACAACCCCCCCTAAAAAAAATTTTAGCTGAAAATGACGATTTTACGAAAGTCCATGTAAAATTTTTTTGCATGACAGAATCGGGTATGTTTCTTTATAATTAGTTAGCTTAGGTCTCTAGCTTTACACAGATACCCATATGTCCAAATAATATGCACTAGGTCGGTAATTATAAGCCGAAAACAAAACTATGCCCACAACCCCCACTTCTCCCCTACAAATCCTCCAATTTTTTATAATTTTTCGAGAAAGTAGCGCTATGAAAATAATAAATAAATATGCAAAAAAAGGGGGTCGCACGGATCTAGTTTCGGAGGTATAGTTATCGGATGTTGCGGATATAGTTTTTATAAAAGTCAGTATAAGTTGAAAAACCCTGTAAAAATATCCTAAATATTGTTACCATATGAAAGGTAATTAAATAAGGCATAAAATTTACACATAAACATTTAAAATTAATTGTATAGTTTTCGAGATATAACGATTTTTGGAAAATTTTTAACCTTTTTTTTTAAAAAAACGTTAGTTTTTCCAAAAAAACGTTAGTTTTTCCAAAAAAATTTATTATTCTTTAGCACCATATGAAAGCTCAATTCATTTGCTTTAAAATGATGTATCAAGTGTACCAAATTTTTTTATATTAACCCATTCTTTACCGGAATGTAAAAAAATTTAATTAATAAATTTTTTTTAAATATATATTTTTGTTGACAACTAATACT
The DNA here is from genome assembly GCA_949775025.1 of Tricholauxania praeusta. Taxonomy (NCBI): domain Eukaryota; kingdom Metazoa; phylum Arthropoda; class Insecta; order Diptera; family Lauxaniidae; genus Tricholauxania; species Tricholauxania praeusta. Next base: position 99,359,823 of record OX459030.1, on the reverse strand, counting down.
ACAGTGACATAGTTATCAACAACAACAACGATACAACAAATATTACAACAACAACAACAAAAACAGCTGTTGAAGGCCGTACTTATGTAGAAGTACTGTGCCTAGTAAGATAGGTGTTGGATACATTATTGGGAGTTTTAAATCCTGAGCCGCGGCCGAAGGCCACCCACTTACCCTTACTTTTATGTAAAACTACTGTGACTAGTAAACCAGGTGTTGAATACATTATAGACTGATCCGTGGCCGAAAGCCGGTTGCTGTTGTTGTAATATTTGTTATAATAGTTGTTTTTGTTGGTGTTACTATAGTTTTTTAAGTCATTGTTGTTGTAGCTGTCCGAAAATAGTTTTCATAAAAATTTTGTTAATTAATATTTTTTACATTCCGGAAAAAAATGGATTAATATAATTTGATACGACTGCTACATCATTTACAAGCAAATAAATTGAGCTTTCTTATGGTGCTAAAAAAAATATATGCTAATAATACATTTTTTTGCAAAAATCAACGCTTTTTAGAAAAAAAGGGTCGAAATCTTACAAAAATCGTTATATCTCGAAAACCATGTAACAAATGTTAAATGTGTGTTTGTTAATTTTATGCCATATTCAATTGCCTTTCATATGATACCAATATTTTGGATATTTATACAGTTTTTTCTAACTGATACTGATTTTTATAAAAACTACATGCGCAACATTCGACAACTAGATCCGTCCGACTCTTTTTTTGGTACGTTTATTTTTTATTCTTATAGCGCTACTTTCCCTAAAAAAATTAAAAAATTTAGGGGACTTGTACTAAAGTAAACTTGTTCCGACATTTTTTCTTTACCTCTGTCCTAGAGAAAAAATTTGCATTCAAAACATCTCTATTTTTTCCCAAAGAATATAAATCTTCAATAAAAAATATGGGCATGTACTATATAAGAATCCACAGTTGACCTTGAACATTAGTTTCAAGGTCAAAAAAATGTCACTGTTATCTGACCCATTAGAAACTTTATAGCTTTTGCCTAAAGTATATATCACTATCTTCACTAGAAACCGAAATTTCTCAAACTTTTATCTAATATCTTACGGTGGGCTTTAAACAATTTTTAATAAAAGTGAAAGTTACAACAAAAACTCTTATTGGGGAATGTTAAGGATATAAGTTAGAGTCGATATATGCTAAAACAAAAGAAATCCTTAGAGCTTTTTTCTTAATTTCATATTTACTGTTTTTTAATAATATGACATAAGTACATATAACACACCTGCGAAATTTAAAAAACATACGATTTTGTCCGATTTTGATACGTCAAAGAACCTTAATATATGGCACTACAGCTCAAATTTCAGTTCTCTAGATGGTCGGGATCCTGAGAAATAGTCATATTTTGGCCTGAAAATAGCCGTTTTTAGCCCGTTTCAAAAATTTTAGTTTCAAAATTCGACTAATACAAATTTAAAGTTGTAGATATGCATTTTTTTATTATGTCGTCTTATATGCTTTTAAAAAAAATTTAAGCTTCTAGACCTTAAGACCTATTTTTGCGACTCGATCAAGTAAAATAAGTCTTTTTAAAAAATTACAGTTTTGAAAATGGTGTCCTAAATCGTAGTTTTATTCATACATAATACTTATCTTATGTTTGTGTATCTATTCGCTTTTAAATGAGATACTATATAGTAAAAAATGGTTGACCAGACCCAGAGATATAAAACATTGAATTTGGCTATTTTCGCAAAATTGCGTTTTTTTCGAATTTTGACCTAACAGTACTCAAGACCCTGAATACCTAGGGAGCTGAAATTTGGGCTGTGAGACTGTCTTTTTAGGTTCTTTAACGTGTCAAAATTTGAATACAATCGCACTTTTTTTAAATTTCATATGTACGTTATACACATATCGCTCACTTACTTCAAGACTGGCATAACTCAAAAAACGTGATTTTTGAGTTAATGATGCAGAAATGTCCGCCATTTCATGTTTTATTTTGTGTCAAAAAATCAGAAAATTATCTCATAAACTTGCTTTGTGAGAAGAGTTTATATAGACATACTTTTCATTATTTTCATATAAAAAGCAACTTTTTGAAAACTTTGAATGCGTTTTTCTCCCACTTTATGTTTTTTGAGTTATGCCAGTCTTGAAGTAAGTGAGCGATATGTATATATACTAGATAATATTACTAAAAAACAGTAAATATGAAATTAAAAAAAAAACCAAGGATTTTTTTTATTTTTAATGTAGTTCGACTATAAATAATATCCCAAATAATTCCCCATTCAAGTTTTTGTTGTAACTCAACTTGTCATTTAAAGTTGGTTAAAGCCCACCGTGATCTAAAACATAACACACACAACAAACAAATTCTCACAAATAAAAGCGATTTAAAGAAACAATTCTTGAATTTTCCGAAAAAAAAAATAACATTGCATCGTATCAAAGAATTGTGTGATACATTTCAGATAATAATAAATAATATTGTAAAAAGTTTTTAATGAAATTTCAAATAAAATCGGCTACTAGTTTTTCACAAACTGATTTTAAATAATGATTCGAGCTGAGGTTAATGCAACCCCAAATTTATAAAAAGTTGCAACCATAATTTTTTGTATAATGATTTAAAAATAAATGCAAAATAAAACTTTCCAAGCTATGGAAAAATGTATGTCAAACTGCTGTTTGTATTCATAAATCGCACATTTAATGTTTCAACTACCACATTCACTTAGCTGCTTTCAAGGTCCTTACGTTCAAACTGAAACACTTGAATGTGTAATGAAATAAATACGCTACTTAAATACTTATGCATGTAGGAATATAAAAAAAAGACGAACAAACAAATTAACCATAAACTTAAGTATTTAGTACCTAGATACTATAAGTACTTAAGACTAAGCTGTATCCATAAAAAAAAAAGTACTAACAATTTTAAATACAAGTTAACTGAAAAAACGCAATGTTACTTGTAGAAAACAGCTACAAATGAAAACATACACATACAAACATGAAACTACATAATAAAAAGCCATCATAAAAAAAATAGTTCTAAAAGAAATTAAGGTCATCATAAAAACATCGATAACAAAAAGAGGAAAACAAATTTTTTAAGTTTCTTTTTGTACCCCCATTTCGACAGAGATAATAAAAACAAAATTCCATTCTAAACTTTGGTATTTTGTGTAAAAGGAGCCAAACTTTTGCATACTTTATAGTTATGAGGCTACAAAGAATGTTTACTCAAGGGATAAAAAATTTGAACTTTTCAGCTTTTCGAATCGATTGTGAAGAAGATTGGGATGTAAAAAATACAACTTGCAACTTTATTAAAGAGTTTGCCAATAGAAGTGATATGTTTCTTTTTAATGATATAAAATCAAAATGAGCTTGAGCAACAATCTTTATTTCATTTTGTGGTATTGTACAACCGATGAAATGCTCTATAAAGAATGGCCGCCGCCTCTGCTCCGGCAAATATGATGATTACAATTTCTGGTCACTTTTTTTAGAAAATCCCGCCCTATTTCAGGAACTTGGCCACTTAATATTCATTCTACTACATCATTTTCTACTGGCTTATTTGCATGGATTAATGGCCTCATATGAAGAAGTCCTAAGCTGTTAAATCACAACTTCTTGGAGGCCTCTTTCACAGCCTTAATTTGCAACCTTGTTTGACAGTATACGCAAAATGGGAGTTTGTATTCTAACGTTCCCAAAAGATGAACCTATGCGCGATATTAACATATTGCATTAAATTTATGTCATGAAAAATGACCATGAAAAATGTATTTTGATTCGTGTTAATCCGTACGTCATCGGGGTTTTCGGGTCTCTAATTTTCGAGCTTTTGTGGTTAGGTCCGGGCTCGCACGAAACTTGATTCCGAGGCCCGAGCCGTCACCGGAAATGAAAGGATAAAAACCCTGTCCCGTATCCATCTCTAAACGGTATGTCGGATTCGAATACAAAATCTTGCTCAGACCCATAGCAGGTTTTTTTTTGCAACTTATATTTCCTTAGTTTACTGTGAAATAATTTATGATATATTTGGGTCAAAATCATAGGAGTGAGTAAGTCAATTCGGAGAATTGTTCTCCGATGAAAATGGTGAAATTTTCATTTGATGAATGCGCTAAGCTATAAGTAATATTTTATTTACTTGCACACTTGAAAGTTTATTTAGTAGAATAACGTTTATTGTTTTTCACTTATTCTATATTTTTCAACTTTTTCAATATTTTCCGATAATTTTCTACGTTCATCGACAATTCTCGACTTTTTCGATGATATTCAAAATCTTTCCGATTTCATCGAATTTTTGAAATATTTTCATTGTTATTCAATTAGGTCGATAATTTTCGATACTGTCCGATATTTTTCGATACTGTTCGATATTAAAACATGTTCTTCATTAGTATTCATTATGTTTAGAATTACCGTGCGATTGTATAGACTTATTCGATACTGATTTTTTTCAATTTATTCCGATGTTTTTTTTTATTACGTGGAATCGTTTGATGTTTTTCGATACCTTACAACTTTTGACAAATTCTTACAATACGTATTAATGAGTTTTTAAGTATTTTTCGTCGGCTTACTATTTAAATATCAGCTATCTAAATACTCGTATCTAACACATGCTTCGAAGTTTTAGCTTCTTTAACTTTTATATTTTAATTTCAGACGGTTTTTTGATTGATTTTCTTTTTTTTTATGTACATAGCCTAAAATTAATCACTTACAGCATGTGATCCAAAACACATTAACTAAATTAATTTAATTTTTACTTTTCTTTTTTATTTGGACAATTTTGTCTGAAAAAAATAATCCAAATTTTAACCCATTGATGGATATTATATTACATTGATATTATAAAAATAATCCATTCGATCATTTTAGCTATTATCACGAGAATTTTTAAATCTTTCAGTAAAAATTGCTACTCAAAGTGCTTGAAGTGATTTTCTGTTTGAAATGTCACGAAGACTTTTTCGTTTTGTCTCCTGTAAAACGCAAAAGCATCACTCAAAAGTCACTTTAAGTCAAATTAACATAAATCAGCAAAGAATCACAACCTTTTTTCAATACCTACCCATTTCCATAAATTCGCATACAATGCATAGCTTTATCCCAAATCAATTCAATAAAAAACGGTCTTCAAATGAAAATTAAATTGAAAAAATTAACCCTCTTCTTCCTCACACACAAGCAATGAACGATTTGACAGTTTAACAAATTGTCAGATTTGTTATCCAAGCAAATTTAAAACAAAAACTGCCACACAACACAAATTTACAATGCAAATCAACAAGTGTCAGTGAAAATATTTTTAGAATTGAATTACAAGAGGCTTAAACATATAGAACCAGAATAATCTGAAATGACAAGTAATGATTTTGTTTTATTTTTATAGAATACGAAAGAAAAATAAAAATGTGACACAATTTTTGCGTAAAAAGAGAAAATCATTTCGTGTATATAAGGACTACATACCATATGCTTTTGCTCTGTTCTTCTATATATCCTCTGTAATATATTTCTACTCTATTCAAATGTCAGCACTTCCGCTTCCTTTAACAACTTTGTGTAAACATCCACATACATATGAACCCATGTAAGAGTATGTATGTGTTTGTGGTACACCATATTGACATGGTAAATAACAGTTAATTGTCACGTTATGAAATTGAAAAGGGAAAGGAGGAGATGAATGCAGGACTTAGATAAACATAGTGAAATTTGTGAAATTGTGTTGAGTTTGCATTGAATGTTGACAGTTGAATTTTTTAATAACTTGACGCTATTTTACTGGCGGAAATGAAATTTTTCTTGGCCGATTTAGACATTACTTTCTGAAATAGAATTTAACATACATATAAGGTACTTTTCTAATAAATCGGTGTTATAGGCCATAGTTTGTTTCGATGAAGTAAACGGGGCGTGGCAACTTTCCTACTCGCTCTGCTGATTGAGGTATTGAAGCTAATGTTATGTAATGTTAGAGCAAGTGGGCGTGGCACTTGGCATATAATCAAAATTGTTGAAATGCTAGGCGCAAAAAATAATGACAACATGGGGGAGAGGCTTAACAAGAGAGGGTGGCACCTTACAAAAAAAATCTTTTGAAACCCTATGAGCAAAAAACCAATCAAGCAAATTTTACCATACTTGGTACGGAAACATTAGGTGATACAGGCAATCGCTAGACAAAATTTTTCCGGGGCTTCGGAAGTAAGAGTGGCACCTTCATTGTATAAGAATGTTAGCAAATATTAGTGAAATGCTATTAAAAGAACACTATACTATTCAAGCAAAGTTATTAGTCATTGATCAAAAGATTGGCGTAACAAATTCCAAACAAGATTATATCTCATAACACTGTAAAACTTAACTTAAAGCTGAACTATAAACCCGATCAACCATACGTAGAGATGTATTTTTAAGAAAAATTGTTTTTTTTCCCAAGGAGTACTAATGATATGATTTTATATTATACTGATGTTCGACCTGGACGTTATTTCTATCATTTTCCAAAAAAGAAAAGTGATGTTGCCGATTTTTTACTTGAGTACTCACATTGATGAAATGGAGAAATAGTTCAAATGCATTTAAAGTAGAAAAAAACACAAAAATTTATATCTAAAGTTACATATAAAGTTACATTAAGATTATAGGTCTTTGAATTTTAATTGTTCCACCTTGAATATAAATTCAAGATAGTCATAATTTCAAGAAAAACCATGGTTGAAGAGTGTGCTCAAAAAAAAAAAATAAATAAAAACGTGGCCGGCTAAAATGACAATTTCCGTGGAAATGCACATATATATTTTTTGACGAAAAAATTTTTTTATAAATTTCAAAAATAATCAAAAAAAAAATTTAAATATTTTGTTATCTCCTGAGATATTAATTTTAACGACTTTTGAAGAAACTGCCACGTATTTTTGTCCTGGAAAAAGAAATACATTTAGCTATCTTTGAACCGAATTGTACAAAAATTCAAACCTTTCCCATGACCGAAAACTTCTCATAAGTATGTAAAAATCATCCATGCTCGACCTTTTGTATAGCAAATGCTTATCTGCCTCTATTCACTGGGCTAAATTTAAAATTAAAAAATTTTCTTTACACAGCACTATAGGAAATTTTCAAAGAACTTCGTATTCCAGAGATATCGGTATGAAACTTTGTCCAGATGTTTGTTAGATGTTGGGAATGCTTTCACATAATAATTATTTTGTCACGCCCACTTTTTGTAGGCAAAATTTGAAAATCGTAGGCATCGATGTGAAACTTTGGTCAGATTTTTTTTAGATGGTGGGAATGCTTCACATAAAAATGATTTTCTATAAAGAAATGTTATGAAGCGCTGTAAAACTTGTTCTGAGCTAACGTTGAAAGACATGAATTTTTTGGAAACTTTCAAATACTTGCAGAGCAAAATGCAACGATATGACACATAACCTAGCGCTCGCAGTTTGATTCAATTTTAATTTTCGCCGCTAAATTAGATTTTCTACTCTCCAATTTAGTTTTTTGTCACTAAGCACTATTTTGGACAGTTTGTCTTGAACAAATTCGTTTTATAAAAAACAATATTAATCAATATATTTTCTAAAATTGATTTTCATGACCTTTCATCTTCAATAATTCTTAGCATACATCATATCAAGGACATTTTACATAATTTAATAATGCCAAGGATCTTGAGAAAAATGAAACTCCGAATTAAGACATTTTTGTACCAACTACAGTGTATGTACATATATTTCTACGTAAATTCTGGATATTGTATTTCTTAAAGATCTACAACTACAAGTCATTAAATATAATTTGAATATAACATAAAAAGGATAACAATTTCGGCTTAAAAGTATATAAATGTTTTCCTGGGAAATTACTGTAATTAAGTTTAAAGGAATAAGCGAACATATGTTGAGATTCTCTTATATTCCATAAAGTTTTCTAAAATTCTGTGAAATTTGTAACGCAAAGAATATAAATCCGTTAAACAACAGCATTTCTGCGCATATCGTAAGTGAACTACCCTTGGGATTATGTTGCAAGCAAGTCAAATTATTGCAGGTAGCAGGTAGTTTCAATTACGGTAGCTCATTTGCATGCATGGAAAGTCCAGCAACTATCTAATTGCTGCAATACCTTTTTTCGTTAATCTCGCGTTGCTGAATTATTAATCCCATTTCATGCTCTTAATCATGAGCTGTGCAATAGACCTGCGTTTTCCAAACATCGCTTACTATCATTATATAAACCTTTGCCAACATTTTTTCAAGTTTAGTACCAAACTATAACTTGTAATATAAAGAGCACAAGAGCACAATAGAATTTAAAACTTCAATACAAATTATCAACTAACATGGTGCTTAACTCCACAATGAATAATAGTGAACCCCATACTTCGAAGACACAACTAATTGTAAATACATCCTCATTTAATGTTGAAGATTTCCGCAACTTTCTAAATATCTCCGAAGAAATAGAACATAATGAGCGGCAGCGTCAAAAGCAACGGCGGTCAGGTGGTGGTGGTACTACAAAGCCCATACTTAAACGTGAAGAGATCTTCGAATGTTCCACCTTAGATGAAGATGCTTTCTTAACAGCGCTGGAACATCAAAACTCCTATATCACTACAGAGTCCACAAAAATGACTGACCTCTCACAGAGCATTGAAAATATAATGCACTATTTTACTGAAGATGTTGTGGTTGATTCTGGTAAATCAACAGCACAATCGCCAATAAAGCAAAAACATTACGTGGAGCAGGCAGTCAGCAAAAAGCCCCAGTCGAGAGTTGCTGCTGTTGTGGCAAGGTTTTCAACAAAAAAATTTAACCTCACACCATCACCACTGAGAAAACGTAAGCAGCGTGCACCCATCAATGAAGCTGTCCGACCAAATATACAGGAGCTGCGTAAAAAATATGAAACAACTGAACATGAATTGGGAAAATCGCCAAAAAAGGGTGCAAAGCCAGTGCGGCCAAAATCGAAGGTGAAACAAATGGCACAAATGTTCAACAACAAGATAACGCAAATAATGCGACGTGATTCAGATGCAAACAACTATGCGCCATTGCAGAATGAGCTGTCGCCAGAGCCAAAATCGGAACCAGCAGCAAAGCCTGGCGTTGCTAAATCATCGACATTTACAAAACCACGTTTCAAGTTGCCTATATATCGCCCAAAATTCCTAAGTCCTGCAGCTAGTCCTCGCTTAAGACGCAAGCAACTAAATAATAAACAATGCAATACCACATTACTTGTTGCAGAGGATGTCTTCCGTCAATTATCAGTGAAAGACAAAGCCTTGCTATACCAAAAGTTTATCGAAGATATGTCCAAGACACATCCACAATTTAGCAAACATGCCGAACGCATACAGGAGAAAGCTAAACAAGCATGCGCACGCGGTGAGGTGGTTAATGAAAAGCAGGTGCCTGTCAAGCATTTAGCGCAAGAGCTGGAAGCAAAGTTTGCTTTTCCCAAGCACACTATATCACATTTAGCGCTACAGCGCCCGGATTTGAACAAAAAGCATGATACCACTACAAAGCGACAAGCACCACAACCGCCTTCAGTAGCTAAAGAAGCTGAAAATGAACTAACTGTCGAAGAATCTGAAGTAAGTCAAGAGTTGAACTCAACCCACGTTAGTACGCTCACTGTTGTGTTGAAACCAAGTCCCGAAGCAAAGCGAAATGCGTCAAACGCAAAAGTGTCCATCCATCCATCTATCAGCAAACGTGATGCGCGTTTTCTTGATGCACTCAGTGCTATTGAACCGCCGCAAAAACGCAACAAAGATCAAATGCGCTCAACACTGTCCACTGAAGCATATGCGCCTCCCAAAAAGATACGCCGTACACGTGCTGAGCGTATGGCACCAAAGATGTTCTTTCAAAATCAACACTTAGAACGTCTGTTCTTTTGTTGGTTAAAAGAGAAAAATGGCATTGCCTTTGATATAACTGCTGTCAATCAAAAACAACCAATTGAGTTTGAGCACGAAAAACAGGAAGCTGAAAACTCCATCAACTCAGTAGTTACAGAAAATCACAAAAACGCCGTCGATCGTCTATTGGAAGACGCCATTACCAAGCTAGAAAATGTTGATACAACGCGTTGCGATAAAGTTGTAGAAGTGGAGATTAATACAGCTCTTAACAATAAGACAATCTCGACACAGCGCGCAGTTGTTGAAATAGCCATACCACTAGATGTCAAAATACCAAATAGCGTCATTGAAGTACAAAAAGTAAGCGCAGTGACTGCTGCAGCTAAAGCACCAATACCGACACCGAGACAATCGAAACAAGCGACAGTAACGCCAACTATACCACAAAGAACAATTGTAACTACTTCGCAAAGTTCACAGCAAGCAGCAGTAATCACAACCAATCCGCAAAGTGCCCCACAAGCAGCTGCTACTATTCATAGTGTACCACCAAAAGAAACTACGCCAACAGCTGCTCAAACAGTCCATAATATAATTGAGCATATCAGTGTATCATCAACTTCTTCGGTAAATCAATCAGATGCCGGAGAAAGTGAGTCGGGTTTGTCCACTTTACCTAAGGTAAGTCAACATAACTTTAATAAAAGTTATACCAAATTCTTACAGAAATCTCTTTCTACCCAACAGATAACCACTGATGAATCGCAGGCTGAGCATTTGATGGGTCAACAGCAAGAATTTCAATTCGTTAAACCTGAGAAGCCACCACGCAAAAAGAAAATGCGTCGTACACTTACCTGGAAGAAGGAGAATTCAATTGTTGAGGCGAAACCAGTGCAGACAACAACTACAGATTCCGACTCCGATCACAAGCAGATTCTTGAAAACTCGAAAAAGTCAACACCACCAACACACAAACAAAAAAAGTTTTCGCCAAATGCCAAAAAGCTTGATTTCAGAAATAATTCGCAACCACTAACAGCACTAGTAACACAGACCATACCAACAACAGCTGTGCAAGAAACCAGCCTAGTCGATTTGGATAAGTCGCTACTACGTCACATGAATTCACCGCGAAAGGTCAAGTCTGCCTACACGCTAACCATTATGTCTTCTCCAACGCCAAACACTGAAAGTGATTTTTGCGACTCAGAGCGTACATGTACGCCTTCTCGTGAAACCTCACGTTCTTGGCCTTCTGTCGTTGATGCTTTACAAGATAAATTTGAACAACTTGAGCTAAACAAAGCTGCATCAACAGAAGAAACCACAAAGCTGCACATCAAAAACGAACTACGTCCGCTTATTGAAAGCTTCGTTGATCTAGGCTTTGAGACAGGTTCCAATGAAATGGACAGTCCTGTACGCTTATCCAGAAGTTCAAGCACAAAAACTCCACCGTTAAAGTCTAACAAGTCCGATTCACCGCTCTTTATTAAACTTTCCTCTGAGTTGGAAAACACAAACATGCGGCGCCTTTCTACTTCAAGTACCATCGAGCAGTTGAGCAGAAATCCCACAAACTTTTCAACACCCATCAAAGGTCATGCAACACCACATACATCTTTTACGGCAACAAATAGCGAGCAACAACAGCTTCTCAGTCCAATGCAAGCAACGCCGAAAAAGTCACGTCGTCGCTCTTCCATTTATGAACCTGACTCCCGTCGCAGCTCTTTAGCAATGCAAGTTATACGTGAAGGTCAGCCTTTAGATCATGATGCCTTATCATCACCTAAAAGTCAAAACGGCGGCGGTGCATTCTTTCCAAATTCCTCTACAGCAACTGCTAACAATGACGATTTCAGCACTGAAAAAGTTTCAAAATTCTGGATCACTGCTGGCGATTTCAACATTTCAACCGATATCTTCTATAGTACGCCCGATCGGTTACGTTTGCTATACGATATCTTTAGTCAGAAAAGTTTTGAAACCAGAGACTTGCACTTTGGCATCGATGATCACAAGTTTTCACAACATCACCCTGCGGATAAAGAAGAAATTTCGAATCGTCTACCGCGCATAAAAGGTTGTTCTCACTATTGGTTCTCAACGGGCGATTTGGCGGTACCCTTCAGTGGCAAATATATGACATCGGACAAGGTAAAGCGTCTTTTCAACTTCATCAGCGAGGCCATTGAAGAATCGGGCACATTGCGTTTTGGTGTTGATGCTTTTGAATTTTCTAATATACCAGAATTTTGGCACACCAGTCCTAAATACTCTATCGAAAGCAGCTATAGCATGCTAGTTGGGCTACAGGGTGGCAACAGTAATGGCTTGGAGGGACGTAGTAAACATGCCTGGCCCAGCACTATGACAACCTCGGCCAATTCGAATTTGCTTAAGACCAGCGACTTAGATCATTCAGAATTTGATTCTGAAGAATTTGAAAATAGTGATATGCGTCTTTCCTTCTCACCCTTTGGCGACAATTATTTTGACTTGGCTTCGCTGGGCAGTGATGACTTAACAACTCAACGGAATAGTGACGCTATGATGAGTCCTGAAATGTTTAGCTTGGAATACCAAAATGAGTCATTAGATCAACTTTTTGCAGATACTAAAAATGTGCACACTGAAAAGTTATCCGAATCCAATGGAAAACGACTCACAGTACCTCAAATGCTGCAGACTCTTCAAAGTCAACAAGCTAAGTTGAAGTCTGTCGAAAAACGTATACGCTCCTATGCTAAGCCAACAAATTTATCGAGCAACGTTTTGGATCAGTTTAAAGATTCTCCAGAGTATATACGCAAGTTACAGGGTATTATTGCAGCTATTGATGATATTGGGCGTGAAAATGGTTTTAAGACGTGTTCGTTGCAGCAGCTTGAAAGTTTTATGTTTTTTCTAAGTCGTTATGCGGATATCTGTTTGGCTAACTGTAGTGATCACATGGATAAGATATTGGATGCGCTAATAGATCAAAGGGCTGTTGAAGTTTGACACGAAAGATGGTGATTTCATTTCAACGATACGCTACAATTTTTTTTAAGATTTTTAATTGCATATCATTCCAAGCGAAATAACGCAAAGTTTTAAGTTTTGACCGAGGGAAGTTTGCACGGAACTTTCTGTTAAAAAAAAATCATTGTAAATATTTTAGATGAATAGAGAACATTAAATGTTATTTTAAGATTATATTTCAATAAAATTTTCTTATATAGACAAATCTGCTACCCTTTATTTTTGATTGGGAACCCAGTAGTTCATTTTAACTAGGAAAAGACTCCGTAAGACAATTTTGGTTTATCATATGAAAATTTGTTTTATACCTTTAAACCATAAAATAGGCTGAGTTCCTAAACGTCAGTTGCATTGCACTCAAACTTTCAAAGTCAGTGATATTTTACAAACATATGATCCTAATCGTCAATAAAACGACAATGTGTTTGAACAATGCAACTTCATTGTAGGGTTGCTTTGTTTCGTAACAGCTTTGTTTGCAGACTTTTAGGAACTCAGCCATACTAAAAGTGTATAGGCGGTACAATTGGAGATATTGGATAAAAGATTACTAGTAATTATGGTTTGGGGATCAGAGTATCGGAAATTTTCATGTCACGACTTTTTTTTTATAGCAGAATAAAAACCATCGTATCTCTGCCCAAATAATTCCCCTGGGACAATTTGTAACAGCGATATTTTATCCTGAATATATAGTATTGAACGATGTAACTATTCTTTCTTTATAATTTTGTACACTCGGGGAAAAAAATATCAAGATCAAAGATCAATAATGGTCCTATTAAATAGAAAATAACTATAAAATCCTATTGAGACAATGATTTTCATGAACAATTTATAGGATTTGTACTGTTGTTGAACCAATACTACGTATATTATAAAGTGTAACAGATAATCTATTGATTTCATGTGATTTATTTATAGTATTGCACTATTTATTTCATAGTCACCTCGTTATTATGTTTGTTTCTATCAATTTCCCGGTTTGATTCAATTTGGATCAACATTCCATAGCCCAGATAACTACCCGAGTATGAGTTGTCATCCGGATCGCATATGGTTGGCCCTATTAGAGATGCAACCCGGATGTGGGTAGTCAAATCAGACCCGGATAGGTTTGGTAAAGCATGGACCCAGGCTAACCAGACCATGCACACCTGATGACTCTTATCAGTGAACCTTATGCCGCATTGATCAGCCCGAGTAAACATTTTCGTTTGCATCGTATTCGGTTGGGTCTATTAGAGATTCGGTGCGGACTTGAGTCATCGAATCAGGCCCGGATAGGTTTAGTATTGCGAGGAGCCAGGCTAACCGGACCATACAATATGATACTGATCACTGCGCCTGATGCAGCACTAACTATCCTGATTTGGCTAAGCTGATCAGGGTTGTAAAAATTTTTATAGGACTTTCCATAAAAGGGCATATGAGGCCAACCAGCTCCGGTACATACCAGAATCATCCAGGTCCGTTAATGATTTGGAAAAAACTAATCAGGACTAGGCGAAATTTATAAGGCTTTTCTTGATAGGACTGCAATATGGCTAATCGTTTCCATACCTAATCCAGAGTTCCTTAATAGGGTCCGCCATTTCTATTAAGATCTAGAGCAGAATATAGTAGGGTTTGCATGACAGGAATTCATACTCGGACAGATCCATTCATGACTTCGCAAAACTGGTCAGAACTGAACGAAATTTCATAGCGTTTTCCCTGGTAGGACTGCAATATGGCTTAGCTTTCTCTTACCTGATCTGACTAGCCTGCATTGTTATTGATTTGGCTAAACAGATCAGGGATTTACAAATTTTTATACGACTTTCCATAAAAGAATTTAATGAGGCTAGCCAGCCTCGGTCCTTATCATAACCGTCTAGGTCCGTTCATGATTTGACAAAACTGATCAGGACTGGACAAAATTTTATAGGGCATTCCCTGGTAGGGCTGCATTATGGCTAATACGTTTCCTACTTTTGATACTAATAAGACACTTTGCTGTCCGTAATGTAATCCGCCATTCGCAGCCAGATTCAGAGCTGAATCTACTCGGGTAAAAAACGTGGTTATATTCAAACTTTTCTAGAAATGAAGCAGGTTCAAATCTCAGCCGATTCAATTCAATCATTTTATAAATAAAATTTGTAAGTAAAATTAAATTAAAAAGAGTATCTGTTCTAATCAGACGTTCTAACAACCCACAGAAATATATAATGTATAATTCATTTAAAAAGAAAGAAAGAAAAATATAAACCTCATTTCATCATATCTAAGTTAAACAGCTTACATTTGTAAAACCAATATTCATATAATTTCTTTCTTTTCTTCTCTTCTATACAGCCCCCTGAGAATGAGCTTCAAAAATCCCATGAACAAAACCCTAATGCACTGAGCGAACACCAACTGCGCGTACAAGCCTCACTTCAACGTCTTAACATACCCGATTGGTTCCGTCAATACAATCAAACGACCGCACGCTCACCAGATGGTAGCGGAAATGCCTACAAACCGGGTAATTTTACACGTAAACGTACCTCAGAATCAGGTCGTTGGACGGGACTAAATTCGAAAACAACATCACTCAGTTCACTCGGATCGCAGCGTTCAGATCGTAGTCCACTGCTGCTTAGTCCATCGGCGCATAGTCATCATGGTGGACAATCGTCGGCGGCAGTGGGTACACATCATCATCATCATCAACATGTGAGTGGCGCACAAAGTGCACATGCTGGTTATACTGGCACTGGCGCTAGTGGCGGTAATTTCTCACGCTGGTCTACATCACATTTGAATTCATCACAAACATCACCCAGTTGCTCACAACGTGGCTCATTCTCACGTGGTGGTCCAGTTAATTCGAGCTTTATGTCAGTTGCCAGCGGACAGAGTGGTATGAATGCTGCAGTGCGTAGCTCCTTTAGACAGCCCTATTTGGGTTGGCGCAGTCAAGAGAAACTATCGCAGCGCACACCTCATGAACGGTAAGTGTTGAGGATAAATAGTGTCAATGTTCTTATGTATGATAGTAGCTTAAAGCAAATTACTTTTAAGGGAAGCGAAAAGGTATTTCTTTAAAAAATATAATACATTATGGGAAGTAACCCCCTATAGTCATCTTAGCCATCTATACTGCCAGGAGAACCATCGCGTAGCACATATGACTATCAGCTAGTACATGTGTTTGCGTGTCGTTTCTTTCAACAACTGGAGGAAGTGTGACTATGACCTTCAAGTCAATGCTGACTTGCAGAGCTAAAGAAACTTCTTGAAAATTTCTGTAGAGTCTTCGAGCAAAAGCACACTGGTACTTAGAGTGATCACCTAGCGAACATCATGCACTAATGGAAAACTCCTCGCATACATCATGGACAGTAGTTTCCCGAATCTAAGATGGCATAGCATATGCCGAGAATTAGATAGCTTGTAGATTATTTGTTTGTTAATATACAGGCTCGAAACATCAGGCGACCTAACGTTTTAGTCTTGTCGTTCCCGTAAGTACGAGTTTTTATGTGGATGGACTGTCTTTCCACTTGCTTTTCATGTGATCAAAAGAGATAATCACGGAATCAAACCAATCTTTCAGCCAAAAGTAAAACTGTCTGTTCTAAACAGCTCCAACTTTTAGTGGCAGACACAACCGATAGGAATGGTGATCTAAAGTGCTAAAAACGAAACCTGTAAGATTTATTAAGCTTAACAAGCTCTTTTTTAACACGCAACGTCCTAACGCAGAAATATTAAGACAGACAAATCCTACCAAATCCTGAGTGTTGTCAGAAACATCGTCTTTATAGCTCGCAAGACCGATAACTGCCGAAAAACGTCGGCATTAGGAGGGTAGTTTTTTGAAAGTAGTTGTGAAACAAGCACTTTTCAATGTACTAAAGTAGTTATTTGCATTAAGTTGAAAATCGTGCTTAGCGACCATCACCTAGATCCTGCACAGCTAAGTGTAGTGAAAGATGCTATTCTAGGAAAACCGGATAAGATCCTTGAAAATTCCACACAGTTTAATTTCCGGGGTAAAGCACAATCCTGAGTAGCTCGCTTGGAATGTGCAGATACTAGCGTGAGACTCTGCGTGGAATCTCATCTTAGCAGAATGTAAAACTCCGCATGGTGGAGGGGGCAATCTCTCGTAACTATATGTAATAGCCGTTTACTTCGGTGTAAAATGATGAGGTTCTCGGAAGGCTTCAGAATAAGGTGTTACTGACTAAAGACAGCAAAGTCTTGTCGGTGTGCTAATCTTCCTACCATTCTTTGGTTCAAACAGAGTAGTTCAGTTACGCGTTAAGAATAATTCATATGTCCTGAAAATGATCCTTCCAAAGCGCTTCTTTTCCTTTAAAATTTTTCGATTTCAATGATCTTATACTCTAAACTAATACTACCACTTAAGAGTTAACTGCTCTAAGTCGCAAGCATACTAAGTTCTATTAGGTCTTGAATAATCATAGAAAATTTTCTAATATACCTCTTTTACAGTTTGGCCTCTTCCTTGTTGGCAGCACAACAGCAACGTATTACTTCCTCATCGCAAAAATCGGAAAGCAACGGCAGTGGTGGCATTAAGCAACTGCCGGTAACACCAGAAATTCAATCATCCATTAAAGAAGTAACATCGGCCATTGTGCATTATGTTAACGATCAGACACAACAACAAAGAAGTAGATCAACGAGTCCTAATTCGAGGTAGGATGTTGTTTTGTGTTCACAAATTATTTTACGGCCACACTTACATTTCAAATATAAAACTAAAAGTCGCTACAAAATCCACATAAATGTTTGTAGTTTTTCTGTCTTAGTAAAGAACACAACCATCCTAATGTGAAAAAAAGCAAAAAATTCAAACAAATCATCATCACTCATCATCAAACAAAATGCACAAACTCAATTAATTTAAATATTTTTTACAAACATATCTGTAGCTACTTATAAAATAAGTTCTGTCCCCCATATACAACAACATAAAAACTCAAATTTGCGCAATTGACTTGTAAATAGGCCGTGTTTAGCCAAAGAGGTAAGAGTGATAGTTAATCGTACTGTATGTTATTCACCCATCATGGGTTTGTGTACGAACTAACTGGCATGTGGTACTATGACGCTTTTTTCGTACTAATTGCTGGATTATAGCACAATAACTCTTTTTAAGCCAACTACTAACGCCTTAACAATCTGAATATTTTTGGATTCTGCTTGAATTATTTATTTATATTTATGTAGGTAATCTAATAATTGACTGAAATACTTATTTTAACACCTTATCTATGGGGTAAAACACGAAAACGCCACCAGAAAAAATTTTTGGCTCCGATTTGGGTGAAATTTGGCATGATTGTAGTATTGATGTCTGGCAATAAAAGTGTGCTTAAGATTTTGCCCTAATATTATTTGTTGCTCAGATACGCGGGCATGAAATTCACGATTTTCGTACTTTACATCAAACTTTATCAATTAATAATTGGTGAACGTACATTTTTAGGTTTTTACTTGTACTTTTCAAAAAAAAATATTGATTTTGAAAAAAAAAAAATTTTCACAAAAATTTTGCGAATTGAAAAATATTTTTGCATTTTTTTTAAAAAAACCATATTTTAAAATTTTTTTTTTCTTTTTTGAAAAAAACTTTGATTTATTCTGCGCTTAATGCCGTAAAAGTTTTCGTGGGAAAAAAATTATTTATACTTTTTTTTAATTTTAAAAAAAAATTAAAGAGCTAAAATTCTGTAAATTGAAATGAATTTTTCAATATTTTTTTGAAAAATCCTTTTCTGAATATTTTTTTGTTTTTATAATTTTAGGTTTTTATTTGTACTTTTCAAAAAAAAATACTGATTTTGAAAAAAAAAAATTTTCGCAAAAATTTTGAGAATTGAAAAATATTTTTGCATTTTTTTAAAAAACCCATATTTTAAAAAAAATTTTTTTTATTTTTAAAAAAAACTTTGATTTATTCTGCGCTTAATGCTGTAAAAATTTTTGTGGGAAAAAAATTATTTATATTTTTTTTTTTAATTTTAAAAAAATTAAACAGCTAAAATTTTGTAAATTGAAATTAATTTTTGTTGTTTTTTTGAAAAATCCATTTCTGAATATTTTTTCGGTGAACCTCAGATTACAGCTTGATACGCAAGCTTTAAAATGATATGCCATAACATGAGAGCAATGAAATTATGTAAGTGAGACACTGTCGAAAGAACTCAAAATCATCTAAGTAGGGCGAATCTAATTGGGCCGATTTAAATGTTGAATTTCGGTGAAAATAGGGTATGATGTATAATCAAAGGTCATTTTAGTGAGAGCACCTCATAAGAAATTTAATCTAGGAAAAATATATACACATATTAAAATGGATATAATGGATGGAATATACCATCAAAAGATATAAAAATATATTATGTTAAACATACCGTAGTCAGTGCCGTCTTAAGGCATAGACCTACGGGTCCCTGGCTTTATGCTACCTAATAGGCATAGCTTAATTTTATTGAATCAAGATGGCGACTAATGCATTAAGATTTTATTCAATCCAATATCGCCTCCATTAGTACTAAATTTTAAAGTTTTTTTAGCGAAACCAAAATCACATCGTACTATCCATATCACTAAAACGTTTAATGGTAAAGGACTCTTATCCCACTAGTTAATACTAAAACCAATTACGTATGAAATTTAGTATACTTATTCTCACACTGATTTGCAAATTAGTATGTGTTAGGCTCTAACAGTTAGAGTACAACTTTTTTTTCAAAAAGACTTAAGCAACAAACTTACTTTCAGTACATAAAAGATTTTGCATACTGAAACTATTGTCATTATCATTGAAAGTTTAAAATCGAAATCGATTATGTGAACCTTTTATTTCGAAAGTGACTTAGTTGAAGTTTTTCAAGAAGTTTACTGTCGATATTTTTGTTGGTCATACGAGTATACTTTTATATTATGGGACTGAAGGTTATTTCAAAATAAAATGCTCATCAATTTAATATAGAAATGATATAATTTTGTTTAAAAGGACTTTAAGAAGAGCGTAGTTTGACATTTAACTTCACTACAAAAGTTTTATGGTATTTACCATCCTATGAGTACTAAAATTCCTTTAATTTTTATGTTGCTATGCACTTAAGTAGTGAAGCAAAAGAAAGCTTGCAAATTTATTGATTTTTTTTTTTATTGCACATACATTAATGCATTTCCTTGCATTGTACTGTATCTGCGGACAGTTCCATCTAGTACATACATATATATATATGCAATACATAAAAACGTCTACTTATTGCAATGAATTGCACATATAATCAGCAGCCTGGCGTCGTAATGTCTAAAGCGGAAGCAGCAATTTTTTTCTTATGAATTTTTAAGGGATAAATGCGGTTAAAGTCGGTAAATTTAATATGTATGAGTTACAAACGAGTATGAAAATTTTAGGGTTAAAATTTATATATAAAAATTTTTTAAAAAACATTGTTCCACTTATATATCGCCTCCAATTCACCAAAGAGAAATTTAGTCTGAAGAAAAGCTATAGATAAGAAAATTATTCAATAATAAATGGTAAATGCATTCATTGGATAAGCTTAACGATTTTCATCTTATAGTCGAAGATTAAAAAGTGATTTTACAGTATTTTACCTTGCTCATCATAGCTAAACCTTTTTATAGAAAATCATGTAGTTTACAATATTAAGTAATTTATGTCCGATCAATAGCGAGCGATAATTAAAATTAAAAATTTTGAAACTTGGACCTTGAATATCATGAAAATGGCTCTCTTTTGTGATTATTGCACTGTATCCTTTTCTCATAAAAAATTGGTTTATCTATAACTTTGTTTCAGACATAATTTCTGTCCAATTATTAAAAACCGAGATAATACCGAAAAAATGTTTTTTGCAAACTTTGTCTTCTTTATCAACCTTGAAGAAGATATAGATTTGTATATAACTATTATGAGGTTTTGTTTCAAGAAACCTTATAAATCATTTGAGCGCTCTCAAGGGAAACTTTTCTCAAAAGTTATACGTCATACAAAGAATTCTGAAATCAAAAATCTTTAATCAATTTTTTAATTTAATTTTTTTAAATCTTCAAATATATTTCGTAGTATAATTGTGAATCCGATTGTTTTCTTCAGGAGAATGGAAATTAGGGCATATATTAGTTGAACAAAAAAAAAACCATTTATTACAAATGTTTAATGAAAGAAAGTGAAAAAATTGTTTTGAAAAATATACCTAACTATTGTTCCACTTTCAAAAGCTACAGTTCAAGCTGTGAAACTTTATTACCAGCAAATGTAATGCCAACATACCATAAAAATCCATTGCCATCATTGTACTCAAACTCAAATTACAGAAAAAAAAAATATAATGTTCCCTTAAAAATCTGAGCCTTTTTATGTTCAACACAACGAGTTGTAAGCCGTTAACGTAAGAGGTCATTCACAATATGGGCGTTAAAAAAAAGGAAAAGGCTGAAAAACAAAGACCGACCAACAAAGCGGCGACATTTAAAAAGCCAAATGACTTTTGGAAGCGACAATGACACCGACAACGAGCGACAACAGCGACATTTGTAAAAAAAAAAAAATTTAAATAAAAAAATAAACGCGATGCATAGCAAAGAGATGAAAAGGACATTTTATTCAGCACCAAGGCAGTTATTGTGCCAACAAGCGATCTATGAGTGTAACTAGAGTTCGTATTAAAATTATCAAAATATTTAACATTTTGGCAAGCAATCACTGTGGCAGTAAATTTACTGATTTAAATTTTAAGAAAAAAATTCATTAAATTTAGGAATTCTCTGGTATTATTTAAAATATAGCTGAAAAAAAATATTTTTGGTTACAAGGCAAGAAACGCTGAATACGACCACCGTCAATTTAACGGTTCGATTATGGGTATTGAAAAAAAATAAAAGTTTTGCAAACGCTGGTCCTCAGCGAATGATGAGAACACCTTTCACCTTTTAGTGAAAGTATGATTGTTGCTCTGGATATTTCAAAGTTGTTTGATGTGTGTGGCATCGCATCAAATATGATATCGGGTTGGTAACATGTCGTTTAATAACGTCTACTGGTAAAAATAGTAAAAACCCATTTCGTATAAAAATTAACAAATTTTAATATAAAACTGCGATATTTTCAATAAAATTTTAAATGTTTGAATGGTTAGCTATTGAAAAAACGTTAATTTTCTCCGCCCGGAGTAATTGTCGCCTTTCATTTGCAAAATGTAAACATCAATCGAACAGCGAATTCGCGGCATTATTTTCTGCTTCAGTGTACTGAGAAAATAGTATGCTTCCATCAAATGAATGTATTTGGTTGATAGATTCTTAAAACATTTACTAACTATCAACAAATCAAATCAAATTTTGGTTGATATAATAATATCTTTACTTGGAATTTAAATTGTTGTTTATTGGGCCAAACATAATATTTGTTTGAGTCGATTGAAGAGATTTGGTTACTTACTTACTTAGATGGCCATAACAACCCGTGAAGAGATTTGGTTGGGTTGAATAAATATTTGATAATCATATTTTTATTTAATTTCACTACTTACTACTATTCTGCCGTATAGATGAAGAAAAGCACTATCTGCATTTTCATTAAAATTCAGTTTTTATACCGTTGGATTCGTCTTTTCAAGCTCTATCAATCTGTTGAACAGAGCATAATTTTATGGTTTTACTTCATGCAAATGACCTTATGTCATATTATGTAAGTAGTGGTAAGCTTAAAATGATTCCTTGTACGTTAATTTCTAATGAAAATCAGTCTAATTGCAACTCAATCCAATAAAAGTATGTTTATTTTCACAAAAGTTTTATGTCATTACTCAGAAAAAAAAAAATTTTTTTGGCGACTTCTTCAAGAAAGCGGACCCACAAAACAAATTTTAATAAAATCTATTTTCGAGTTAATTTTGCGACTGCTTAACTTGTTCTGAACTATTGTAAACCAAATTGATATGCTCAAGAACTAGTGGACGATAGCTCTTTTTAATTAACGAAAAAGAAAATCATTTAAAAAAAAAACAAACTTGTTGAACTAATATTTGTGCATCTTTTCTATATGTAAGTTCACAAATAGCAATTAAAAATCTTAATTCAATACATAGAGCAGATCTTGGAGTGACCACCCTTCGTTGCATGCATTTAATTGCCAACTGCACACTTCAATTAAACACAATCTAAGGAAAATATTTCTATCTACATAGATTGCACTTATTCAATTATCTTGTTGTTGCGGAAAACCCCCTGCATATAGGTAAATGTGCTAAAGTTATAACCTACCTCAATATTCTCGTACAGCCGTACAAAAAGTGCTACTTTCGCAACGGTGAGCGCACTCGTCTACCAGTACCAACAACATCAGCAAATTTAATTTTTGCTGTAGTTGCAAATTTCGGCATTTTCCAATATGGCGCATAACTACTTCGTAGCATACCCCGTATTTACCTTCTTCCGACTATGCATATATACTCTGCTATCTTTGATTTTTTCACTTCAATTCCGTTTTATTGCATTTTTCACCCCACAGCTGAACTCAATTTTCAAGCGTTATGTTGGCCAACATCGTCTCTTGCTCTCTATTCGACACAGCCCCTCCTTCTCTAACTCAGTCAGGAGTCAGCATGTTATTGGCCTGAAAAAATTGTGCACCCTCTGTGACCAACATTGAATCAACATCATCGTAGCATAGCGTATTTTAACGTCATTGCAACGTTTGTATTGGCAAGTTGTGGACGTAAAGTTCTTAGGGTTTTTATTGAGTTTTTTGCTTGATATTTTTTTAACTGATAAATTGTATAAAAATTCGATTAAAGTTAAAATAACAAATTTAAAGTAAAAAGTGTTGCAGACATAGTTGCGTTTATGTGCGTGAAAACTTTAAAGGATTAAAGGTATTAAATGCTTCAAGTAGATACTTAGCATACTCAAGTCTTTTTCTTTTTCATACAAATGTGTTGGTAAACTTATGCTTGTATACGTGATATCCGGTTTCACAATGACGGTTGCTTAGAGCTTGAAAAATCAGAGGGTTAAAACAGGAAATTGTTTTTAGTTGTTGTCAGTCAGTTACCTGATTACGTCAGCTGCAGTTCTTGGTTGGCTTAAAGTTTTAACTTTAATGTGCTTTTTAAAAATTAAAAATAAAAGCTTAAGTAACATTTAAGTGTCAAAAAACGTCTAATTTAAGCTTGCAACAAAAGTGTACTCAAACTTTAAAGTTTTGATGGTGAGTTATCCTTAATAGGATAAACATGTGTTGCCAAACCATTAGCTTCGCTTAACCACTCAAAGTGAAATTGTGTTATTTCATTTTCATGTTAATGAAACAGAGGTAACACTTGGGTAAAAATGCAGTGAACTAATATAGAAACCGATGGTTTTTGATTTAACATGCTCCGTATTTGGCAAAAAAATGTGGGACAAATTTTCACTGTACTGTACTGTACTGTACTGTA
This sequence comes from Tricholauxania praeusta, assembly GCA_949775025.1. Classification (NCBI taxonomy): domain Eukaryota; kingdom Metazoa; phylum Arthropoda; class Insecta; order Diptera; family Lauxaniidae; genus Tricholauxania; species Tricholauxania praeusta. The sequence continues at coordinate 99,335,394 of OX459030.1, read as the reverse complement.
CTGTACACTGCACTGACTATGTTACAGATTAATTTTTGATTTACTGACACTATTGGATACCAAGATATATATATGTGGAATCCCGAAATTTGTGGTATCTCGAAAGCATTGGCTGTAACTTTTAAGAATATAAGATGTCTTTCGCAGATATATCATTTTAAAAGACATACTTTAATGTTTTGAATAGCATATTGCACAGTTTTTTTTTTTTAAAAAGTCGACATTTTTAAAATTCCGCCTACAGCGGCAAAACTTTTTTGTTCCCCCAAGGTGAAACGCATCTCGTTTGATAGATATTTCTAAGGGCTTGAAAAACTAATTTTTACTGGTTACTTCCTTACCTGGTTACTGGCATAGCTGAGCACCGTTAATCAAATAGTTAACTTCGTTAATCGCTAATCCGTTACTAAAAAATTAATTAACGATTAACGGATTAACGAGTTAATGCCCAGCTATGGTTACTGGTTATATTGAAACTAAGTAATATATAAATATGAGGCGCCCGGTTTCAAAACCGGCCAAGTCCATATTTCATACTTTTGGGAATACAACGAAAAACGTTTGTTTTCATCTATGTTCATTGAGTATTTCACACATGATAGCTTATAAAATTTCTTACTCAAGGTACGTCAGATCAGATACTTAAAGTTTTATTTGCGAATGTTTTTGAGAAAACAATTTTGGACTTGGCCGGTTTTGATTCCAATGAACTGGACTTGGCCGCTTTTGATTCCAAGGCGTTGGAAAAAAAGTGGACTTGGCCGGTTTTGATACCAATGTACTGGACTTGGCCGGTTTTGATTCCAATGCGTTGGATTGGTTTTGAATGCAAGTTCATGGACTTGGCCGGTTTTGAAACCCAAAAAATTTTTTTTTTAATCTAAAACCATTGTAGAAAGATAAAGCATGGTCTAGATTTTTATATATGAGAATATCTCAAAATTTTATTTTTTTGGACTTGGCCGGTTTTGAAACCGGGAGCCTCATATATAGAATAAAAATTATTTTACAAAATAAAAATATTCGAACAAAAACTGAAACATTTGAAAAAAATTATCCGATGGTCTTATTAGATTTTTTGTTAAAGGTCATTTGGGGGGTCAACTTTTTTTTTTTTTTTTAATAGGGAACCTACATATTTAAACATTTCCTTAGATAATCTGTATTAAAAAATTATTTTATCTATAAATATTAATATTTTTTGAAAATCTAGTGCTATTTTATAAATAAAATAAAAAAAAAATTAATTTCTGGAAATTTTTCGCTAAAACTATTTTATTTCCAATAAAATTTTCTGAATTATAAGCATCAACAGGCTTTTCCTGTATTTCTTGCGTGGATAATTTTGACTTTATTTTAAATATGTTATTTTGTTCTCAATTATTCGAATTTAATAAAAATAATGGTTAGTAAAATTAAATTAGTTTTTTAAAAAATATAATAATATTAAAAACTTTTTCTTATAAAACCATTTTTTTTCTCGAGTCTCAAGTTAGAAGGGACAGTCTGTATATGACCTGTGGGCGAGTAAAACGACACATTTTAAAATATTAAAGAAACAGATTGAGACTGAATAAGCGCTTGGCATGAAATGTGCCACATTATAAACCAGAACAGGAAAATCGTAGAAAGTCATTCCGACATTCCCTTTTTATATTTAAGTGTAATTTTAAACCTTTCTTCACCGATCATTATAATTGAAAATTTTGGAAAAACTGGCATTTTGATGTTCGAAATACATTTCTGCACTTCTCCTTCGATTTGTGCAGTGAAAATTTTTTCGAAATATAGTCTAAGGCCATCTCTTAGAGTAATCAATTGCAGCCGCCCTTTCTAAAATTTATTGTTCGACTTTTATACATAAATTCGCACAGTAAGAAAATGTTTAGTAAAAAATTATCATGATGGTGGTCGAGTCCAGAGCAAATTTTATCCAAAACTTTTTTTTTTCACTTTTCCCAACACAACTTTTTTGAGAGTTTTTTTTTTTCTTAGCAAATATGTATCCGAAGTAAGATTGCTTCTCACGAGGAGAAACCCGTTTTGCATGCTATAGTGATACTTCACTTTCAAAATTTGCTTTCCCAATTAACGCATATAACTTAAGTTAATACTTATGGGATATTTCAAAATTTTTTAAGCAAATACTCGGCAACAACCTTCATTGATTTTCCTAAAATGTTGCTTGGTTGTGCTTTAAGATAAGGAAATAATTAATAAGGCAGTTTTTTCCTAAAAATCCTAGTGCCATGCCAAAACAAAAACTTTGACATAAAATTCATTTATAACGCAGTTACGAGTAAGTGGAAAACATTAAATAAAATCACTTTTTTCTAAAAGCAGATCTTCGTGAACATCAAGGGCAGTAATTTTTTGCAATTTTTTCTGTTGCTTTATTAATTTTAAAAATATTAATTGCTGACCACTTATCTGCATTGTCCGAAATTTTTGTTTTCAACTTCATTGAGCTCTAATTTTGATTTTTTTTTTTTAAATTACTTTTTATATTTTTTTTTTTTTATCATGTAATTGAAAATTTTGAAATATGCAGATAAGTTGTCAAGAATTAATATATGTATTTCAAAATGAAAATAACCCAGCGGCAAATATGTTATACACAACATCGATGAATAGCTGTACTCATTGTAGGCAGTAATGCTCACAACCCCAGCCACAGCTGTAAATGCTTTTTACAAAAGGATGGCCGCTTTGTAGGCAGCTTGCCTACATCTCTATATACAAAGTGTAGCAAGGGAAAGGCAGATTGCCTTAAAACATCGCTTACCAAGTGTCTGTATAGTTTTGTCGAGATGCCTACATCTCCATATACAAAGTATACAGCCAACAGGCAAGACCCCTTACATCTCCATATACAAATCAAACCGCAAACAGACAGACTGCCTACAACTCCATATACAATGCAGGCAGCCAACAAACAGACTGCTTACAACTCTATATACAAAGGAGGCAGCCAGCAAGCGGACTGCCTACAGCTCCATATACAAAGCAGGCAGCCAGCAAACAAATAAACAAAATATCACAGTAACAATTTCATTTGTGAAACATACAACACAAAAGGTATAGCTTTTCATATATGAAAATTCAGAGTACTTCATCGATTTGCCGCTGGGAAATGAATATGACATTCTCTGAGATAAAAAACATAGTTGGAAAGAGTTCTCATTCTTTATGAACTCGAAGTTCAAAATTTGATGTGGTCTATTATTTTTTAAATTTGAATTTCTTCTTTTTAAGTTTTACTAAATTATTACTCAACATTCTGCTTTCGATTTTTTGTGAACTAAACAACAAAGGATATTTGTCAAGATTATCGTTTTTTTTTTTTTGCATTGCAAAACTTTCAGAACTAGTACCTTAAGCACAAAGGTTAGGCAAAGTTTTCCATATCTTAAAGTATTGCCAAGCGAAATTTAAAGCATATAGGAAAGTTTCGTATCCGAAAACTTAAATTTTCGAAGTACCCATATGTAAAAACAATGAAATTTGATACCATAATAATAGTTTTAATGCTTAGAAACTAAAAAATGAACCTAAACTTTATAACATGCTTATGTTTTTTAAAAAGTGTGAATATAGTCGAAGTTGGATCGATATGCTATGGAGGGACAACCTCTCATTCAATGAAATACAATAAGACAAATGACTTTGACTTACGGTCCAAAAAAAGTATTCAATTTAAGATGTGGAGATGTATAAACTTTTCAAAATAATTAAAGATTACTCATACGATAGCAATAGCCAAACCAATTTATTTTCAATGTAAGCATGAAGCAACCACCATTTTCTTGCAGCCATGGGTTAAACTTGTAAATTATTTACAGCACTTTATATTGATTTATATTACTGAAATATCTAACGCTTAAGCTATATCGAACTGAGAGATATTGGAGTCTAAAGTTGTATGCCATTATCTTAAAATTGAATAAGCTTCTTTAACAAAAATTTATAAATAAAATGCAAATTAAAGAATTTTTTGACTACTTTAACCCAGAACTGATGTAAATTTCAATTTTTGAGGCATTATTTACGTAGTTTTTAATACCTCAAAATACTCTTAATACAAATTAGTTCATTTAATTAAATTTTTTCAGAGCTGTGATTTCAGAACGATAACTATAAGCTTATACTGCTGCGACTGTATTTAAATGTAATTTTCCTTAAAGCAATTAACCCAAATTCAATTAACAATAATTTTAATTAACTATAATACATAAAATTGAAATATTTTAATATATTTTTAATTTTTCTCATTTGTGTTTTTATTCCCATTAACAACACAGAAAATGCTGGCTTGAATCCTCATTCGTAGGAACACGCCCATTGGACTCACCTCAAACGCCAGTCATTGAAAATACAGCAACAGCATTTAGCACTTCGGCAGCAGCTGCTACAGCATTACAACAACAGCAACAATTTAATAGCAACAATACTATTTACAACAATAGCAGTATCTCATCGGGTTATTATAATAATTCATCAGCGACATCATCAATACATTCAGCAGGAGTTGGAACAGCAATCGGCGGTACAACAAATATCGATGTATTACGCATGAATGGTTTAAGTTTTGTTGGTGGTGGTACTGGTGGTGAGTCAGCAGCAATTTTAATATGATGTTGATGTTGTGAGTAGTAGGAGAGTTGATTATTTTTATTATTTTTTTTTATTTTATGAATGTAGAAAGAAGCTTTTATTTTTTATGAAATTTTTTGCAAAAACTTATATTTTTGTAGTTTTAAAAAAAATATATATATATTTTTGTAAAAACTTTCATAACAAATAGTGGCCGAACAAAAATACTACAGTCTGCTTATAAACGGCAACATTTTTCATTATAATAAAATTATACATATATTTTTAAGTATAAATATATATTATAATTTTTAGTAACTACATATATATAGTCCACGAAGTAAAAATTTATTTTACTTTTAGAGTTTAGATTTTTTTTTTAACAAAATAATTTTTTTTTTAACGAAAAATATTTTTTTTCTAATAAAAAATATTTTTTTATATATAAATAAATATATATACTACATTTATACACACAGTCGTAACAAAGCAAATTTTTCTATTAATATAACTATTTTTGTATAATTCACAATAGATTTTTAGCGTACAAACAATATACACCATATTATTATCTATAATTTGTTTATAATTTTTTTTTTTTCTTTTTAAATATGCAATATTGTAAATTTTTATACTCAGCATGCTAAAAATTAATGATTTTTAAAAGAAAAAATTACATGAATATTATTTTAAGCAACAACTTATATTTTCTTTAATTTTAGTTAAATATTTTTATTTATTTGTATAGCAAAGCAATAAAAATAAATTATGACGATTATGACAAAATTTTTTGTGTTTGAAATTTTATTTTTATTTTTTTTTTCATATGAAAAAATTGGTTTTAGTTAGTAATAGCTAGCGCATTTTAGATTTTGTGTTGTAACGTTTAGCATATTTTTGACACGTTCGACGACATTTAAAAGGCATTTCGATTTAAACCTCTGGTTAGTTTTATTCAAAAGCGTTTTATTTAGAACAGTGGACCAATAAAGATTTCACCATGAGAATAGTAAATAAAAAAATTAGCAATTATGTTAAGATTAGGCGGAATAAAAAAAGTGGGTGTGTCATTTCACAACTATTTATTTTTTTTTTCTTTTTGTTTTCGACTTTTTCATCCTCTGTTAAGTTTCTGAAACTATTTTGCTTTTATGTATATCTATTTTTTCAGAATTTTTTTTTTTTCTTAGTACAGATTGAGCGTAATCTCCATAATTTTTTCAATTATTTATTTCTTGTTTTTTAAGAGACATAAATTTTTGAAAACTAACGCTTATAACATTTTTTTAATGCTCATAACTCGCGAAAAATGAATTGCATTTTTTTTTTTTAAATTTCGTTTTTAAACATACTTTTCATAAAAAATAATGAGAATTTTTTGTTTTAAATGTGTGTATCATAATTTTTAGTGAAATGCGCACTGATCGATTTTCTTCAAAATTTGTTGTAAAAAAGTTTTATTTATTTATCAAATTTTATGTCTAGTCTGATAATGTACAATCGATGGGATCAATTTTTTTTCGAATTTTCAATGTTTTTTTTTTCGTGTTGGAAAATATTCAGATGTGATATTCTAAATAACTAAGGTAAACTTTCCCATAATTTACTAATTATAATTTTATTTCATAGGAAAATTGTGCTTTTATTATTCAAAATGCCGCACCAACACGGGTATCTATAAAATCAACATTAAAAATTTGAAAACACATTATCTATTTACTCGATATTTTTAATATTTTTTCGACTTTTTCAACCTTCATCAATATTTCTCATTTAGGCGTGGTAACGCCTAAAGCTATCGATCCATTGTTATAAGAGAACTAATGAAGTAATCGTTATGAAATTTAATATGGCAAATCTACGTTACATCCACATCAAAAATGCCCGAAACAATACCAGTAGGAGTAAGCTCTCTCTGAAACAAATTCTAGTGTAATCGGATAATTTGCTACTAATTTTGAATTTGAGCTTAAATCTTATTCATGGGATCAAAATGGAAAAACAAGCTTTGGTCGGTCTCCTGGTACTCTTACTAGTATCAGAACTTTTTATTAGAATCTTATCTGTTTTGTGGCAAGCAATACCAACCAAATTTTGTCAGTTTTAAGGATCGTAGAAGAACGAGAGACAGATTTTTTTTTTTGTGTTTTGGTAAAAAAAGTTGTTCTTTCCATATGAATTGTAATTGGAAACAAACTGATTGCGCTAGGAAGCTGAAATTTCGGAGAACTTTCGTCAAAACCGATTGTATTATATAGGAGTATGAGACCGCAAATTTAAGAAAAAAAAAAGCATCTTCGGCTGTATTTTGTCCGCATTTTCAGCCACACGAAAAATGTAGGCGTGGTTTGACATCAGTCAATCTTATCTTCCGTACAACTAAAATACATAAAGCGTAAAAAAAATAAAATCCATCTACAAAATTTTTAAATAATCGATGGGTTTTTTGAAAATTTTTGTTATTTTTATTTATGTTCACTTTTTATTTTCGTTTGTATGAAAAAGTGTATATGTATCAGGGTTACCAAGTGACCGGGATTGATCGATCCGGCTAAGCCCGAAATTTCATGTAAGCCAAGAGCCTGGTAAATTTCTGAGATAGCCGGGAATTCGACGATTTTTGTGACATGGTATTTAAAATTTTTGCTTAACGAACAAAAAAAAAGGTGATCAAGTTTTTCGTACACCACAATTTAAGCTTTTTTATCATTTTATGAATTCATTTTTTAATCCCAAAATTCATCTTGGCAATCCTTATATGTATGTATGTGGACTCTTCACCAGCGTCACCGATTACGTTACTAACTCGGATCTTTCTATCGGAATCAGTATTGTGGTATGTTGATTAAATTAAATAACTGGCTACTGCTAATGAGTGAAATAGGTTTACGAACACGCCTTACACCCACACAAATATAAGCCAACCTCGAAGTTTTTCCCATACTTCAGGGTTTATCTCAAAAACTAATTAGTCAAATTTCAAAAATTCAATATGCTTTGAGAATGAAAAGAAGATTTGTAGTAACGCTAACTAAGTATATTGTAGTAAACAATGGCACCTCCCTTACAAATAAAAACTTTAAAACGCGATTCCCAGTGCTTTGAGCAATCGCTAACAAACTTATAAAAGAACTACAAATGAATTAGTAAAGTATCGAAGCAATGGTGGGCGAATTAGGACATGAACCTAACAAAATTACTAGGAATGGCTTAGACAAGCACTTGGGGGCTGTTTTTCAAAAAAATTTTTCGGATCAGAAAAATATGCAAATAAGAAACCTAAAATGCTAGATCAGTTTAAGGCATTCTACCTCCCGCGGGCAACTGCGGTGGAACTCAAGCATAGCCTGCGTATTTGTATACTTGTCGTTTATGCTGCGATTTACGGTTCGGCATGACTCGTTTACATTCGGTGCATACATTGACATGCATCTGTGTAGGGTTTGCCTTACACTGTTCTAGTTGAAAACTTTTAATCGGTAAATCCAACTTATTTTAGACTTTGCTCAAACTCTTTAGAGTTCCAAAGAAGGAAATCGTGCGGCATTTTCAGTTGAGTCAGTTCCCGCCTGCCCAAATTAAGGCATTTCATTTAATTTAAGTTTTAAATCTGAATTCATAATTGGAAGGAACAGTCAATTTCCTATAACAACCACTATGTATGCTTCCGAAAAATCCGTATTTCATTTACTTCATTCCTTAGAAGTTCATAACTTAAAAACTAAGCCTCATACAAAATAAAAATTGTGTGTTTACTCTACAACTTCTAGATCTAACATACAATCGGGTCGAATATGAACGAGTTTCAGAATTTCACATTTTTTTTTTTGATGTTCACTTCACATGAAATAACCGATATTCAAACGAAATCCAATATTGTAAGTGCAAAGAGGTTCTGATATATTTTTCTGCAACATTTTACAAAATTATTTTTAATAAAATTAACTTAAACACTGCTTTTTAACATTTTTACATACTGTGGCACATATTTGACAGCACCCTTAGGCTTTTTTGGTTTTCCAGTAGATCATCATTCTGTGGTCAACACACATACTTAATATCGTTTGCTTTCTACAGTTACTTTTAAAAACTTTAAGCATTTCCATAATTTAGAATCATTTTTAGACTAGCTTTTAAATATTTCTAGATGCTATTATTTTGAATAACAATTCGTTTTCGCCTTACTGTTACAAAAAAAAAAAATAAATTTCATATATGCAAAAAACTGTTATGTCAGTCATAGTTTTCAAACTCCTGAGTACTGTACCCTTCAGTGTATTATGTCCGCATTTTCAGCCACATGAAAAAAGTGGATGTGATTTGACTACAGTGGGTGGCACCTCCCATTCATCTAAGATACTGACAAAGCTATATCTGGGCACATAAGGTAAACTTTTTCTTCGTAAATTTCAACGAAATCGGACTCAAACTTGCACTACTAAACATGATGTTCATATTTATATGGTATATACGAGCTAAACTATAAATCGTTGCTCACAACCAAATTTGGTAAAAATAAATATATATAAATATAAAAATGCTATCTATCTCTTTAAATATTTATCAAAAGACAAACAAATGCCTAAATGATTTCAAAGACAAATTTTATTAAATTTCGAATCAATAATTTCCAGGCCCTATTTATTTTACATGGAAAGAATTTTTGTTGTAGGCCTTTTGATATATACATAATAGCAAAATTATATACTAACGAACTTCCTAATTTGAACTTTTTATTGAATTAGAGAAATTTTAAGTTAAACACTTTCAGAAAGTAGTACCGTAAAAACAATAGTATTGAAGAAAATAGTAATAAAAAAAAATGCTGGAATTTTCATTAAGTACACAGAGAAAACGTAATTTGTAAACTTATCATAGAAAATATTGAAAAAGCCGAAATTAATAGTCGTTCTTTTTCATACCCACCAGAAGAGACGTTCACCCATCAAAAAACTAAAAGTAAAATGTTCCGTTCCTATTTCTCCCCATTAAACTCAAATTTTAATGGATAGATTTATATCAATTTTTTTTTAGTTTTATTCCTTAGAAACAAAGCCTTTATTTCCAATGAAAACTTTCACTAGTGGGCGTGGCATTGCTTGTAGAGGCAAAAACTTAAATATTCATGTCTAAATAGTTTTGCAAGAAAATGAAATGATTTTTTTTTTGATGCCGGCAATGCAAAAACTGCAGGGCTTGTTGACGATAGAGATACTCGTATCAAAATAATGACACAGAGAGATATACTGGTAGTCGTAGAGATATACTGGTAGTCGTAGAGATATACATAGATAGAAAAAGAAACAAAGGAATAAATATGAATTTTTAATATGGGATGCCGCGAACAACAGCTTTTATACATATACCTAATATAATGCATTTGTGCATGTCCACAGATATTGTCATTTTAGCCGGCCACGATTTCGATTTTTTTTTTAACACACCCTACAACCTTGGTTTTTCTTGAAATTAAGACTATCTTGAAATATCATTCAAGGTAGAACAATTGAAATTCAAATACCTATAACTTTTGTGTAACTTTTCATATTTTTTACTTTAAATGCAATTTTAACTATGTCTCACATTGAATTTTAATACTTAGTTTCACCTTGAATATTAATTCAAGACAGTCTTAACTTCAAGAAAAACTATGGTTGAAGGGTGTGTTCAAAAAAAAAAATCGAAACCGGTCATGATATCGATTTTTTTTTTTTTTTTGAGCACACCCTTCAATCAAGGTTTTTCTTGAAGGTAAGACTATCTTGAATTTACATTCAAGGTGGAACATTCAAAGGAAGACATAGTTAAAATTGCATTTAAAATTTCCACCCTAAATATTAATTCAAGATAGTCTTAACTTTAAGAAAAATCATGGTTACATCAGAATGTACTCCAAAAAAAAATATTAAGCTGTGGGCGGCTAAAATTACAATTTCTGTGGAAATGCGCACATATATGAAGCGCTGGATTAAGGTGAGGCTATTTCACTGGGCTACAAACCAAAGTTGACTTAATATATAAACTAGGACTAGGCTAACGACCTCGAGCTCAAGGGGTCCCCATGCACCGTCAATTTATAGACAAAGGCCTACTAGGAGCGACTTTCGCTATTTTAAAGGTTTTTTGTAAAATATTTTTATGTGTGAAGTAACCTTGTTTTTGCTCATCAATATATAAATTATTATTTTGATGCATTTATATAAAATAAGTATAATGAATATTTTTATCATTTAATTTTTTATGTTTACTTATTAGGGGCTTTTTTTAGTTTTAAACCCCGGGCCCCGCCAAGTTTTAATCCGGCGCAGCATATATCTAATAAGCTTCTTTAAATTATTTTCTTTAATAAATCGAAATGCTTTTCATTTGCTATATAACAAAAAAAAAAACAAAAAATTATAATTTGAATATAATTTTGTATTTCAAAGCTCAACGTAAATTGTTTAGTTTGTGCTTACGTTAGATAGTAATTAAAAACCCATTTAATTGTACTATCTGGAAAATTATGATTTAAATGCATTACATATGCACATATGTAGATGTATTTACAAAATAGATATCGACGCTTGCACTCATTATTTACAACATAAATAAATATACGTATAATACATACACTACATTTATAACTACTACACCTATTTTTATTTTTAAATGCTACATTTATAGTCCATTAAATTTGTTAAATAAAGCCCATATAAAAATTTTAATTTATTTGTATTTTTTGTTTTTTTTTTTATTTTGTATTTTCGGTTACACATTGGTAAGTTTTTCGAGATAAAAAAGCACAATTTTTAATTGTAATTTAATTTTTTTTTTTTACATATCCTAGAAGGGAAGCCCAGTTTGAGGTTAGTCGGTTATGTTCGATTTTTCGCTTAGGATATTTGACATGAAATCCGTCATATGTCAAAACGCATTATAAGAAGCTCGATAGCTCAGAAACCGCTTGACATCACTGATAGAATTTTTTTTGTGAAGAATTTTTAAATGATTTGATAAAAAGTTATCGAAAAGTTCCAAGCCTAATTATAATTATGCTTTCAGTTTCAGTAGGTTTAAAAAAAAAATCAGAGCAATTATTTCAAAATTGATATTTCCGCCGATGGAATTTTTGAGAATACAAAGTATCGTCAATCTATCGTCTTTGCTATAGCAGTAAATCACTCTGCATGTGAGCTTATTATGAGGTCATCAAACTTTGAGCACATTCGCACAGATTCACGCTCACATATGATTTTGTGAAACGAGCCATTCATCATTCGTCTCATCGCGAAGTCTGTGTATGCGATAGAGATCTGCGCAAGTGTATTTGAAACAGCCATCAGTCGCACTTGCCACGTTGCAAGTCTTCCTAAGTTCTTATGTACGCAAATCAGAAATCAGATCAAAACAAAACGAAAAACAAAGAGAGAGATGAGCGCTACAAGTTATAGGTGTAGTCATGGTGTAATAACCAAGGTGGAGTAATTAGGGAGAGCCTCGATTTTCAATCATCTGTCATCCTATTTGCTGTAGTTTTGACATTCATAACATTTCAATTGCCCATTCAGAAAACTTAAGCGCTTTGATAAATTGCAGCGCTTAGGCGTAAGGTCTTGAACATTTTCTGAACGATAGCTGCAAACTACATTAAATCTTAAAAATTTAGTCGATGTGGTTGTTATTGCAAAAACAAAAAAGACTTATTGCTATCATATTAAATCCTGCTACATTATTTAGCGTAGTTTTTTGTTTGCATCAGAATTTTGAAACTCAACACAAATACCTCTCAGTAAAAAGTTGTTTAAAGCGCTTCAAAAATACTGAAGTTGCTGAACGGGCCAATTAATCAAAACACCGAAGTGTCAAAAAAAATTACGAAACAAGACAATGAAGGACAAGAAACCCAAACTTTTGAGAATTTCGTTTTTAAGTACGCCACCTTGGTTATTACACCATGGGTGTAGTATGAAAGATATTTTAATGAGCTACAATATTGGTGAGAAGATTTTTCAAATTTAACACACATATAGGTTTGGAAATGTGATGAATGTTATTGTTATTTTTTCAACAAATGTGTTAATAACCTATATTTTTTTTTTAAATTGTAAAAAGCTTTAGTTTCTTCCAGGCCCGTGCGCAAGGGGGGAGAGGGGGTGGGTTGGGGGTTCAAACCCCCCCATTGGGAATTTTCGCATATAGGTTTTTATTGGCATTTGAATGAAAAATCAAGAAGACACAACAAATTTTTTTTTTTAAATGAGAGAACTCAAATGCCAATAAATCGTCGGAGCTCGAGTTTTAATTTTTGATAAGATTTGCGCTCTCTAGCTATTTTTGAACCAAAAAACACGATTTAGGACTACTGCGCGTCGCTAAGGCTAAGTAGCACGAGCGTTTTTTCAATGTGCATTTAAGCATAGCTCCGGCATCAATAAAATCAGCTTCAATGAAAATTCATGCACAAATCTATTCGCGCCATATATTTAAATTTTGCATGATAGTTCACGATATGGATAAATGAAGTTCAACTTTGGCGTCAACGCATCGCCGGGAAAGACATCAAAAATGCTTCGTGTTATGGCAACTTTACTTGTGACAACAGCAACAAATGAACGCTCCTTTTCAGTGCTACATCGTCTAAAGACATACCTCAGATCAACTATGTCCGAAGATCGGCTGAACGGCTTAGCCTCGCTAAATATACATCGCGATATCGAAATCAATGTGGATAGAGTTTTGGACGAGTTTTTCCAAGTACCTTGCAGATTTAGCTACTTACGTAATGATAACTAAATGTCGAATCATAACATAAGCACATTTACATATGTATGCATTTAATTATAATTAAATGTCTTTTAGACCGAGTTCAAATTAAGATTCATCCAGACACCGACTCAAAAGTTAGAAGGACCTTTAAAAACGATATCTGCGTCATTTGAAGGTCCGTTTTGGCTAAGAATGCGTGTTTTTTGCTCGTAACTTTTATTCCTTCACAGAATGGAAACCCGAATTTAGTCGAAAAATAAAAATTGCGTTCTTGCAAAAAATTTGACGTTAAAAAGTTTTAAATTATTTTTCTATTATAGATAATATTCAGTTCAGAATTTTGAGACTTTTTCACATTTTTTATAAGAAAAAATCGAATTTTGGGACTAAATATTATCTATAACAAAAGAAAAATTTTAAGTTTTTTAACGTAAAATTTTTTGCAATAGCGCATTTTTATTTTTCAAGCAAATTCCATTCTGTGAAGAAATAAAAGTTATAAGCAAAAAATACTTACGTTTTTAGCCAAAAAGAACCTTCAAGAGAATCGAAAGTGATCCATTGGTTTTTCTCGTTTTTTATGAACATAATCTAACATGAAATGTCCGAGTTAAAAAACCCCCCCCCCCCCCCCCCCCATGGATGATTCTTGCGCACGGGCCTGGTTTCTTCTAAATTTTTGCGCACTTACCCTTTATTTAACACAAAACCAAAAAATTTGTTCAAAATGTCAATTGCAAGAATGTGGAAATAAAAGAAGCTGGCGTCAATATGCGCTTTGTTGTTGTTTGCTTGTGCGATCGATTCTTTTTTTTTTTGTTCATAAGAAAAACGACGTTGAAGTTGTAAAGGAGTTGAACAACGTTTACAGCGGACTACAAGTCACAAGTAAACGATGATAAGTCATTTTGTTGCATCGTTCTGTTTCGTTCTACTGCTATTGATGAGTTGCAGAATGTCGAATTTGACCTATACTTGACAGTAAGTCTTATAGTCTGACGTAGCAAGTGCACTTGCGCAGACCTCTAGTACGCGAGAGTGTTTCACAATCATTTCTAGTGAATGCCGTTTCATCTTGTTTCCTTTCGTATTTATATTAGGCTGATTCAAATTGCAATACATTTTCCGATTTTTGGTTCTCATGCCTGAAAATATATCTTGACCCCATGAAGCTCTTGTATCGAAATTTCACCCGATTCGTTCCATGGAAAGGCGTGTCAGTGGGTTGATTTGTATGATTTTCTTGTATTTTCGATACGATTACTTAAAAAATATATCATATGGATATCATTTTTCACGGACTGAAAAAAGGTGAGGGGCTGCTTATACCTATTGTATGAGTATGAGTATGGCAGACATTTTCGGCAGAGTGTAGGATATCATACCTGGATTCTTTGAAAGAGAATGGAATTTGCTAAAATTGCTCTAATTGAAATCGAATTCCGCGATAGCGCCAAACATTTTTTTTATATATTAAAAGTACTTCTGGCTAGAAAAATCTTATCATACCAGGCTCGTTTTGTACCTATGGTTTTCTACATTTAATTTTCACTAGATTTTCCTATTCGCGATGACGGAACCGGCTTTCTGTCACCGGCTGCTAGACGATTACTAGTTTTTCTTATTTCGTAACAAACAGGGGGCGTAAATAGTGCATTGTGCGTCGTTAGATATTGATTTCAAAATTATATTGTTTTATTTAAGTTCGCTAATATTTACCAATTTTATTATGTATTAGTTTTTGAACTTAGTTAACGTCACCTCTCAAAGCTTATGTACTATTTTCACAACAAAAAAAAACATCTCTACGCATTTTTATTGCATTTATTTCTCTCAGTGTAACATGAAACAAAAAATAAATAAAAAGCTTAAAAAAATTGCAAGAAAAACTCATCTAGTTAAGGAATTTAAAAATCTATACGTTGCTGCTTTGAGTTATTATGTTACATTGTTTCTTGAAACGAACCATTTAGTTTTAAGCTCTAGCATAGACAACAACCAAAACAAAAAATATTTAAATTTTGTATGATAAATAATTTGCTTTATTTATTATACTTATATTTAATTTTTTTATTTTCATATACTCTTTTTTTCATCAAATGCTAATGTAATCGTCATCAAATCCAAATAAAACTAAAATGCTTAATTTCATTGAAAATAATTTTGCGAAAACTGAACCAAATAAATTGTGTAACGTTAGCGCCCGAACGCTCGTTGAGCTCCGCTTCGCTAGAAGATGTCTTAGCCTCACTATTAGGACTACCATCCAACACAGCGGGGACAGGGGCGTCAACAAGTGATGCATATACTAGGTCCACGACAGGTATGAACCTGTAAGTTTTGTTCCACATAAAAAGACAAAACATGTTTTTCTGTTGTTTTTTTTTTTTGTATTATTTATGTTTATTGTTTGCTTGTGGTTTTTTGTTTAAATGTTTTAATTTTCAGTGTAAAATTTTTTAAAAAACTATAAATAATTTATGCCCATTCTTATATTTACATAAGTTTAAAAAAAAAAATTTAATAAAATGCGTTACAGTTTTTTTTTCTGAGTGTAGTATAATCTACAAGGGGCTGTAGAAAATTAAAGAGAAAATTTGTTTTCAATTATGAATGGTCACTGAGTGGAAATCGGGAGTCGAGCCGGAGAAAATCAAACTGCTATTTCGATATAGCTAACGCAGCTTCAATGAAAGAGGCAGCTAACCCAGCTATACTCGTATCTAGTTGGTCAGCCACTTTGATTCCTCCGCATTTTCTGTAGCGCAGACTTGCTACAATTTGTTAGTTTTCAATATTTTACTGAGCTAACTCCTATAATTGTGAATCATTCCCGATGTATCCTTGAGCTTGTATAGTATGCCATTAAGACCACCTTGCTTTTTGTATACCTGTCAAGGAATGATCTTTCGAACTTTTTCAGAGTGTCGCAGTTTCGAATTGAAATATATAACATGATACACCTTTATTCGAAATGTACAACGTTTCTAAAACAGCACACAAAGCCTTATTGAGGACATCAAATTCTTAAGGAATACAGTTGTATATCGTCCTGTATTGACATATTCCGAAGGAATGCCGCTACCTATACAGGAGTTAGGCCTTAGGGCTCACTTCCGCTGCCTAGAGAATTTAAATAAATGTGTTTAGAAAAGCACAAAAAGTATAAGTGTGACCCTCCCGAAATGAGAAAAATTATGAGACTGTTTACTTCCTTACAACCAGTAACATTTTTAATGACAGATATATCCGTTTTATTCCAATTTTCACTTTCAGTTAAACTCCGAAAGAAATTAGTAGGGAAGATCAACTTAGATGAGACACTTAATGAATTCCTAGCGAAAGGTTTGAGCAAATATACATATGTCTGGCCTCTCTCAGATTTATCAATCTTTCGATCGATCTTCTGAACAGCAATATTAAAAGATCGCTTATCTGAATAACAGTGCCAACAGCACCCTTGTTCGTAGTGCGGATAAGTACATACATGCCAATCTCTCTACACTTGACAGTGTCAGCAAAGCACTTTCGAAATACTTTTGCCTCTGATAAACACTATTAATCCTAAGGAGCGGGTATTCTAATAACGAGCTTTCTGCAGTGAAGACTTCGACCACCTTAAGCATCTTCAGCAAGATAAATATAAAACTGACCAAATCATTTCGTCTTTCGCCATTTGATTTAAATTTAAACCGCATCTTGAAGGCATCTGAATAGAAATTCAACATTAGAGATGGTCCTAGTCCACCAAATTTTCGGTTTGTGCCGAAGACAATTGTTGATGTTTAGCAGAGTGCTTCTGGTAAACCAAGTTTCACAACCACTCAAAAGAACTGGCGTTTGGCTCAAAGAGCTACGTTGTCGTTGACAGGAACAGCTGAGTTCGCCAGACATTGCGAAGTTGAGCCAACGTATCTTTCGCTTTATTTGTTCTTGCATGGATGTATTTATTGGTACCGCCATCGGGTGTTATTATACTGCCTAAGGAAGTAAAGTGATCTATTCCTTCTATGCTTGATTCGCATATCATGTAGCTATGCTGGTACTGGTTAGACGGATGTACATGCTGATTTTCAGACCTACTCCTTCTAAAAAATATCTGATTGCAGTGAGTTTTCTTGCATGTCCGACTGCATATGTCATCGGCATTAGCGAGGTCTACCAAGTCTGGTACGGATGCTCATTGGATATCACGATTTCTAGAGTCTAGAATTTTGCTGGAAACATTGTCCAATATTATTATAAGCAAAATTGGTGACAGCTGACATCTTTGGCACCTATCTGCGACGGACACGAATGGATCTGAAAGCTACCCGTTATGTAGTAATCTACATTTAAAAACTTCTTGATACTAAGCCTTGATGAGATTAATGATCTTGGATACTGCACCTCGTCTGTTCAATGTATCCCAGATGCAATTTCGGTCGATGCTATCAACAGCGGTACTGTAGTCGAACAGAGTTAAGTGCAACGAAGCTATCCGATCTGTTCGGGCGTAATCTTGCCTGTTGTTTCCGGATAAGTTGTTCCCGGTTTGTAGATGAGCGAAGTACATACTTATGTATAGGATAAACATGCTCTTAATAACATAAGATAGCTTTCGTTAGCTGTTATCGCACAGCGTTACTCTCAAAACTTTTACCTAAACTCAGCGAGATTCAATACTGCACTTCGCCAATCTTAAACGAAAAAAGGTTTGAGTGGGACCTGGCTACTAGAGAAGAAATCAATGTGAATGTTATAATGGCTCTGAACTGCACAAAGTTCCTATCCGGGCATTGAAGATAGTTGATTTGAGCTCCTGAGAGAACTCTTGTTTTGAGAAAAAGAAAAAAACTAAAAGATGGAGAGCTACAAGCGCGGGACAACACCGTATTGATTTTAAATACCTTGAATAAGACGTAAATTCTTCTTTCGATCCTTTGAAAAAACTTCGACCACTGCATAATTAGTTGAAATAATTAGACGGTTGTGGTCCCTTGGGCAAGAAATGGATCGGGGGCTTCCTTATGACATCTACTTTGACTTTTAGTTCGATACAAAAATTCAATTCCTTAGGTTCGGTTGCCATTTTCTAGTTTTTTCTCCGTGTTTTAAAGAAAATTTTTAAAACTGAAAAGTTTTAAAAGTATAAATAAAGATCAATTTAAAGAGAAGCCTCTGGTACAACCAAAATACATCTGAGTAAATTTTAGATCTCGGATTTATTTTGCTGTAAAGCAAGTATGTATAAAGATTCGTTCAAGCGTATAGTATTAATTTAATGCCAATTCCTATATATAGCGAAATAATGGTTTTACAACAAACTGTAACTGAGTAAAAGCTCGAAGTTCTCAACGCCCCAATAGAATACTACACTGAAAGAAAAATTCAAGTAAATTTCAAAAAGACGCATAAACATACAGCAACATAACTACACAGAGAAATTAATCAAAATTTAGTGCAAAAGCGTCAGGTGAATGTTTGTGAATGTAACATTAGAAGTAGAACAAAATTTGGTGACATAATAACTCTGAAACCGAACTCAACAGAACTAATACATGTTGTATGCTATGTACTTACTCGCATATAGCTTAAGCGTTTTAAGCATGTAAACGCTGAAACGAGAAAAAATTATTAAGCTTGTTTTTCTCGTATTAAGTTTAACAATTTTATTTAACAAAATTGGATATTTTTTTTTAAATTCTAAAATCTTTATTTTTGTATGCAAACTTCATTTAATTTCTAATTTTCAGTACCAACTATTCTGAACAATAAGTTTCTCATTTTTCTTTAATTTTTCTTTCTCTTTTTTTGACAGCCGATTCAGCTAGTGAGTCCCTCGTCACCTTCCGACACATGCCACAAGCGGCGGCTGCCGCATCCTTAAGTTTACACGTCACCACAGCAGCGGAACAACAACGTCTGCGACGCCGTAGCGAGGGTGATCAAAAACAACAGCAACAACAACAACAGCAGCACGATCAACAGCAACACCAACAACAACAAATCTTACAGAATGCCAAGACAGCAGGATCAGCAGCAACAGCAGCAGCTGGCGCTACAGGAACGGGTGGTGGCAACACCGATACTTTGCCCCCACCGCCGCGACGCGTCTCACTGGGTGACTCCTCGGATTCCAACAACAAAACCACATCCGAGCTGCAGATCAAATGTCGCAACACCAAATGCGACCAGACCGCTACTCCGACCGATGCCAAGAAGTATTACAAGTCATGCCATAATTGTTCCCATTTATATTGTTCGCGTGAATGTCGACGCGCCCACTGGGAGAAACATCGCAAGGCGTGTCTGCACTCCCGTGCGTCGAATTTGTGCCGCCAAGTGCTCGCCACCTGCAAGGACGATCTTGACACGCAACGCCATCTGAGTTTGCTGGCACGCAAGGGTTTTCTCTCCCAGGGACGTGGTGTAGTGCGTGTGCTCTTTCGTTCGGCCGAATCGGCAGAAGGTTTCATAAAGCACGGCTTTCAATGCATGGGTGAAGCTTCTTATGTGCGTTGGCCCGATCTAATGCCAGCAGAGATGGGTCTTGAACTCTACTCAGAACTGCTAAAACTGAGCACTGAGTATAAGCCCGATTCCAAAATGTTGATTTATGTAGCAATATGCGTTGTCTCTGAAGCACCAGGTACTGCACAAGCACCAGTCAAATGGGAACGTCAGTTGGTCTCACGTTGTGCCAAGCTGAAACTTTGCAAAACGATACTGAGCGAGCTAGAGCAACAACAGCAGGCGTTGCAAATGCAACAACCAATTGCGCTGGTGGCTGTACCAGAACCAACTACAGAGATACTCATATTGACGTTTAATCCGAGTGCTCACGCTACCGCCACAAAACGTGAATTCGTTCTTTCAAATATACTGAGTATTTTGAGTAGACGTGGCGTTTTTCTACGCAAACACTATCCAGAAATATATCAACGTCTACAGTCATACGCCGACGGTCAAACGGATAAATTTAATCCAGTTACATTACATCCACGTGACGCACAAACCGGACAAAGTTTTGTCTGTATCATTATGCCAGTGCACTCAGAAAGTGGCATCGTTAAAATGCCCTCAGTCGCTGATGGTGGTAATCGAGTGAATACCATTGATGTTGGCGCTCCCAATGCTTTAGCCAATCTGGACGCTGCCGATGCTACACAGACCCTGCAAAGTTGATCAAAGACAACCAAAAGCACTGCATCTGGTAATTGTGTAGTAGGCCGTCTCAAAAAGAGCACACCTTCTCCACCTGTAACCGTCGTTCTACTAGCAGAAGAAACACATGAGTCTTCGCTGGAGAGCACACGCATGTAGTTTAGTTGTAGAAATTTTGAAGCTTTATTAACTCTCTTGATATCTCTCTCCCTTCCTTTTGTATTAAATGGCAACTACTTCACAACCACGCCCGCAATGAGGTTATTCTGTTGTATAGCATGTTCGTGAAACTAAATTCGTAGATACTCGTAAGATAAAACAAATTACACTAACATACATACTAGGTTGCTTAGAACAAAATTAAGTTAGCATTTAAGATATTTGCTGTAGTTAGTGAGAGAAAATAATACATGAATCAGTTGAAAACTACATAGGCGGGTATTAACATAGAATTTCTCGATCCCAAAAGACAAAATGCTGATTTCACATAAAGTAATAAGCCTTTTCAATTGAGAGCTTTTTAAATTGAAACTTTTGTGCTGTAAGTTTGGAAGTTGCTATTAGACTCAGATGAGCATGAGCTTACAGGTTCATCTTAAGCCAGTATAGGCTCATTCGTAATTACAATGATAGCATGCATATTAACAAAAATATCCATGTTAAACTAATAAACTATGCTATTTTCAAATATTCTAGTAAAGTAGCTTTAGTTTTATTTCTGTAATCTCAATAAAATCTACTATGTTAAGCAATTAATTAAGTTTGATATTATCTTGATTCTCAGACGCTATGCCCGACAAAAAGGAACTAGAGAAAGTTATTAAGTTTATTCTTCGTAAGGCGCAATATATGGAAAAATTGATTGCATCTTGTTCCTTCGCTTAAGTCTTATTAAACTTTTCTTAAGCAGCTGATGGTCTTCAAAGCCTATTTCTATCCGAAAAAGTCCTGTATCTTTCTATGATGATTGAAATGACACCGAGCTTTGCACGACTCTGGAGAGCTCCCCTCATAGAGCATAAGCATTGAGCATGACTAAATCTACGAATATCTAAATGACTAAATCTATCACCGAACTAGTGATCACGTTTGCTTTAGAGTGCAGGGCGTTTGAAGGACTAGTTGTTACACAGATTCTACTTATTCTCCACTTTCGCAGCTACCGGCTTCCGGTATGCTCATGCTGATTGCTTGCTGGATGACTTTCATGAGCCGTTGCCCATTGTGGATTAGTCTGGAATAGATACAAAACACTTTATCTCGGCTACTTAGAAATTCAAAAGTGAGGACGTTCTTTCCTCTAAAACTTAAACGCAGCAAGGACAGAAATTCAAAATTTCCAAAAAATAAAGGAAATAAGTGAGCGGTTCATGCTATAAGGTCCTGGGCCGATTTTTTGCTCTTTTTTGATAGCCTGATGCTATGCTCGCGAATGCGATGTAGAAATCTACCGCCGTGCACTACAAATTTCGATCTGATGCAATGGGTTCCTAAGATCTTGATTGCCTGCAAACTGTTCCATTCAGCAATTAGGTAACTAGTTAACCCCATCCCTCAATCTCTTTTTAACTATAGGTGGAAGCTGAAATTTCATTGTTGCCGATAATGACACCAGTACTTCATTCCTTCCTAGTGGAAGTTGTATGGTGCTTCATGCAATTCGGAGGCGTATCCCACCACTATTGACCTAAGCATATCACCAGCCTTCAGTTCAAAATGAAGATATTCAATGGAATATCCGTTTCTGATTTCTCTTCCATTAAAGTTTAGAGTCCAGGATGATGCCTAAGTATACTGGGTGAGTTAACCTTCGAGAAAAAACTATTCACTCAATAGCAACTAGCAATGACCCACAACAATTAACAGCCAAAATAATTTACGATGAAAAGCTCACTTTGAAAATTATCAAAACTATAATCAGATTTATATAAAAATAAACTAAATAATAAAAGTAAAGCTTGCAATAAATACATACATAACATATATATATCTCAGCTTCCATTTAAAATATAACATTGACATCAAAATAAAAATATTTCTAAATATTTAAAAACAAAATATAAACGTACAATTTAAAAGGAAATTAACATAAAATCAAAATATTACAGTGATATTCATAGAACGGCATTAGTAAATGTACAAGTAAATGACATGCGTTTAACGAATTTACGACATTAATGTTGTTCTGTGAATAACCATAGTAAAATTGTGAAAACAAATTTCTTATAATTTTATTATTTCTAACGTATGTTATATATATTTTAACTAATTTAAATAAAAATTGCCTTATTTTCACATTTAATTCCTAATTAAATTAAAAAGCAAAATATATTCAAACAATAAAAATAGCAGAGGTTTAATTCATATATCATTTATATTATGTAATTAGCAAATTTTAAGTATCATATTAAAATTTAACTATATTAGTCAAAATTTTATTGGGTAATTTTATAAAGATTAGTTCAATACAGACAGACTACACACATAATACTATTTTTGCCTTAAATATCGTCATTCAGTCGTTTAATACTGATTTCACTATTTAGCTGAAATTTTTTTATTAAATAACAAAAAAATGCTTGATGTAATGTTAATGAATAAATTTGAAAAGCTCTTTTTCAGTTTTAGTAATAGTTTTTTATTAGAAAAATAATTTTAAAGAAAAATATTGTTTTTCGAAAATAAGTATGTATAGAGTGTCATATAAATAATATTATAATACTAATTTGACTTTAAAGCTAAAACTTACTGCTAAAACGGGCTGAACATTACCGAAGTACTAAGTACCATTGAAGTGTTAAGTTGTTTTTCTATGTTTAGCCTGAATCTCCATCATTTTATTTCAATTAAATCTTGATTTCGCAAAGTTAGAGAAACATGCGCGACATTTTTTTATAACGTTTCAAATATAGTCTAGAAACAATTATGTTCTCATAATGCAATCCAGGCAAACACAATTTCACACAAAAAACGACTTCAACCGAATCTTAAGAAGGAAAATTATTCACAGAAAATTCGAAAATCGCACGCTTTTCAATTTTGTTCACTTGAGGATTAGAGGGGAAATTCTTAGGTCAGATATTCTTACAGTATCAAAATTAGCGGTTTCGGGAATCTTATGTGGATCATTTTTGAATAACGAATCGGACCATTTAGCCAGAAAAAAATTTTCATTCATCGAAGGTTAGTCTTTAATTCAGATTGGTGGCTTGCATAAGATAAATGGTTGAAATTTCAAAATCAAAATCATCAAAATTATTTAGAAAGACTCTAAGTCTTAAATCCCATAAACTACGTGAGTCAAAATAGGGAGAGGGGGAGGTGGCATGAAAAAATATCACCAAACCTCACTTAGGGAGAAGGGGAGGTCAATGAAAATCTCTCGTCATCTTTTTAATTCAGAGAATACAAATTATAATTACCGATACCGTTTTGTATCACAAGATCAATCCTTGCTGACACGTCAATCCCTCGAAATTTTTCTCCAGTACCCTGATTTTTGTTCGAATCTGGAACCTCCCAAAAACACTTCAGATTGATTACATGTTAAAGATTTTGTTTATAACATGTCAGAAAGATTTAATTTGAAAATCTCAGGATAAGTTAAATCTGAAACCTTTCAGAAACAGTTCAGAATGATTTCATGTGAAACAGTACATTTGAAATATATAAGGAAGATTCCTGTAACGTTCCGTTTGCAATATTTCAAATGAAACATTTCTGGTACGTTAAGTACTGTTTCTGAAACTTCGGATACATGCCGAGTGGGTAAAAGACATTACTATTAGTGGCATGAAGCAAAATACGTGAATATATAAAGTAAATTTAATAATCTATTGAAAAATTATAGGATAAATCTCACCAGAGGGGGGGAGGGGTCTCATCAGATCTCACCAAAGGGGACCCTCAGTCCGAATTTTCAATAAAAAAACAATACCTCACGTAATTTATGGACGTCCTCTTACGTTATACTGACCTGTCCCTATAAAATAGATTTAAGACCAAGACTCAGAAAAAGATTTATTTCATGACATTCAAAGCTAATAGCTAAAAATGGTTTTGGTTAATATTTCACTTCCTATTGGTCGCCGCCCACTAAATTACGTCAGCCACAAATTGTAGATTATGAGATATAATCCAAACCATTAATAATCCCGAAAGAGGATATTGTAAGCTGATTTTTTTTCGAATGAAGTTGTAGCTCAGCACATTCTGGTTTTGTTCTAAACTTGCTCAGGAGAAGCTGTGTCTCGTCGGCTATCATTAAGCTTTCCATAAATTTTTTTGGTTATTTTCGGCGAAACTTAAAACAACTCTGCAGTACTCCGAACGTAGTGCCAGTGCTTCAGGATGGATTTTGTAGGGATAAAATTTGATGAGTTCTGCTACGTGGTAGAGCCAAATGTATTTAACTTTGATATATGGAAGTTTCAGGATTATATGCAGCGATCTTCCTGATAAGATGTTTTCGATAGAGCGTTCAGAACGAGATTTGCCTGTACGTCTTCACTTTCAAATCACTCAAATTTGGGCTTCATTGTGATGTGATGACAATTTGCTTATTTAGATGCTGCAGTTACTGTGCTTTAACAGAAGTTTATTCCGACGATCAATCTGATCATTAAAAAATGTTTCTCATAATTTGCTTGTCCGAGATTATTGATTTGATTTTAAAGTAAAATAAAAAGCTATTTAGTGTGAGTCAGAGCTTTAAATTCATCAACAACCGAAACAATTTATTTTACCTCTTTTCGGTTCAAGTTCTTTAACAAACAGCTCTGCATGCTTCAAAATGTTCAGCTCTACTCTTATAGATACATACATATGAGCTTCTTAAACTATAAAACTACGGGGCCTTACCCTGTAAAGCTATGCGAAAGCGGTGCGATTCGAAAGCCAATGCGCAATTTCTGCACTTGCGTATCGCATTACAGAGTAGAGCCCAAGTTATTTTCAAACACATATTCAGAAAAACATTTAGTTAAATATTTATTTAAAACATGATTTGAATAAATAGTTTAAATACTTATATTTTTTTTTTTCTTAATTTATTTATAAAATTCAAATCTGAGTTATAAAGTTTGAACAGTAACATAAAAAAAACACTAAATATTTACATTTAAAAATAATGTGGAAAACTTTTTGTTAAAAAAAAAAATTAAATTCTATTGATGTAACAAATATATATATATATATTTTTAGTTCGTAAGTGTTAATAAAAAATCAAACAATAATTTTTCTAGTTGGTAAGCAAAATAAACAAATAGTCAGAATATAAATCATGTTTTTGTTTTATATTTTGAGCAAATACAATTAGACCTAGCCATTCTGCAGATTCACATAAATCATCTAAAATTATAAATTATTTAAAATACTTACATTTATAAAATATAAAATGGTAAAGTAATAAAACTCATTTTGTTTAAAAACTGCAGGTAGTTTCATTTCATAAAGATATACTATTGATAGAAGTAAGTATAAAATAATTTTTCTTTAAAAAAATACAAATGGGGAATTTTATTGACCTAATCGTAAAGGACTACATCTTGCAAATGGTGTCCACATTATGTTTCGCACATTCATAAACAGTTAATCATTGAGAATATTAATTTTCAATTGAGGTATGATCACTGGCTCATTGATGTACAGACGTTGTTTAAAACAGGGTCATAGAAAGCATTCAGTAAATTCGCTACTGCGCGTAATAATATCCTTGTCAAAGATGTCCGTTACAAAGCCATTGTGTCCTTTGCAATAAGCGCATCTTGTTGAAGCCAGTTTTGAATGGTTTTGCACAGTTGGCTTCTTAAAATTTCAAACATCGTCCGATATTGGGCACCATATCGGAAGCAATAGCAGCTTCGAGAAAGCTTTGAAGGAACCCAAACAAATTTTCTCCATATAAAAAAACTGTTCAAAAAAGTTTCTTTACTTTGAGTTCATGGTGACTTTTCAACACAGAATCTCACCAGCCATTAATCTTAAGACTTAAGGATTGAGGCTAACCCATACTGTAGCCCTAGCGCACCGTACTTAATGAATTTCCGAAAAAATTAACTTTTCAAACTTCCGTTTTTAATCTTGAGGGGTTTTAATATACTATGGAGTCAAAAAGGCTAGATGGAATTTCCTCGCAAATTTGTGAATAATGCGCTTCTTTATAACTTACTTCGGGTTTACGAGAGCTCTATCAAACAGAAGCTTATCCAAAACTTGATTTTCAGACCCTGCCCTCTTAAGTAAAAACTGCAGCCGTACGTGACTGCAAATGAAGATAAAGTGCTGTTAACACGGAAATATGTACTGTAAAATGTACATATGTACAGTGGCTCACAGCTTATTGTATTCAGCGCTCTACAAATCTGAAACTAAATGGATATGAAAAAAGTTTTTACGTCATTTGAAAGAGAAAAAATTGTAATTCAAAATATGAAGTTTTTTTTTGTTAAAAAATATTATCTAAAATTTTAAACATAGAAAATCAAAACATACTACTAAATTTCAAGTCACAGCTTATTTCATGCAGTTAAACTTTAAAAACATTGTCAAAAATTATGATTTTGTAATTTTTATACCCTACACCGAGGGTATATTCACTTTGTCTCTGTCTGTCTGTCTGTCTGTCTGTCTGTCTGTCTGTCTGTCTGTCTGTCTGTCTGTCTGTCTGAAACTTTATAAATTTTTATGAAATCGACGTTTTTGAAACATGTTGTTTATGTGTATTTAACATAAGTTAAATACAGAACATGTTTCAAAAACGTCGATAAAAAATTTATAATTTGAAAAAAATGTACTAAGGGGGTGCTTAAGTTTTGGCCAATACTGTAAATATGAAATTGCTCCTTTTTTTTACGTCTGAAAATGCGCCTCTCTTCCTTCCTCTTTTCGCAGTAGTTTTCTCGCACGGCTCGCGTTGCGGCTGACTGCAGCGTCTTCTTGTATGCGGCGTTTTTTGCAGCAGTCGTATCGCGACACTCCTGCTCATACCATTGGTTTCGAGGTTGCGCGCGTCGGAAACCAATGACTTCCTCGGCAGCAGCGCGCATGGAGTGGGAGATGTGTGTCCAAGGTCCACCGGCGTCTTCGGTTCCAGAGGTTGGTTGGTTGAGCTTAACCGAGAGTTGAGTGGAGTACGCCTCGGCAGTCCGTTGTTATTGCAGCTTGGCAACGTCCAGCTTTCGTTGCATGCCCGTGCGTACATTCTTCGCATTGCATAGCCGCATGCGGATCTTAGCTGCAACAAGATAGTGGTCGGATTCAGTGTTGAACCCCCGAAATGTACGCACATCCAGAACGCTTGAAGCGTGCCTTCCGTCGATCACAACATGATCAATTTGGTTTTTCGTTTTTTATCCGGGGATAGCCAGGTGGCCTTGTGAATGTCGAGGTGTTGAAATCTGGTACTACTAACTACCATGTTTCGCGCCACGGCGAAGTCGATCAGTCTCAGACCGTTGTTTGAAGTGGTCTCGTGGAGACTGAACTGACCGACTGTAGCGCCAAAGATGCCTTCTCTTCCGACCTTCGCGTTAAAATCGCCGAGGACTATTTTTACATCGTGGGTCGGACAACGGTCATACACGTCCTCTAGGCTCGCGTTGAAATCATCCTTGGTGGCATCGTCCTTTTCCTCCGTCGGGGCGTGCACGCTTATGTTGAAGAATTTTGCCTTGATACGGATCGTAGCCAACCTTTCGTTTATTGGCGTGAACCGGGAAACTAGGTGGCGTAATTTTCGACATACAACGAATCGGCAAACAAATTCGCGCCTCTCCACATGGCCGCTGTAGTAAATATCACAGTTGGTCCGTTTAGAGCAGCTTTGTCCTTTCCATCGCATCTCCTGGATGGCGGTGATGTCAGCCTTTATTTTTACGAGGGCTTCCGCCAGTTGGATAGTTGCACCTTCCCTATGGAGGGTCCGGATATTCCAGGTGCATATCCGTAAATCATTGTCCGTTTTTCGTTTGCAGTGGTCATCGTAGTGGGGGCTATTATCCGAGGCTGATTTGGTTTTCATTGGAAATGATGATAATGTGTGGTGGGACCCAAACCCTACGCACACATTCCAAGTTTTAAGTCTAGGAGAGACTCGCCTTCTCACAACTAGCTCACCCCCGGACGGGTGTCCAAGAGATCTCCAGAGGATACTTGGCCAAAAGGCCGGAAGTTTGTGAGCTGCTTGAACTGCTTGCAAAGGAATCATCCCTGGCCACTCCCAGGTGAGTGGCGAACAGGAACTTTACCCACTTACGTGGACTTCTACAAGCAGCTCCATTCTCCCACGGTGGGCTTTAACCAACTTTAAATGACAAGTTGAGTTACAACAAAAACTTGAATGTGGAATTATTTGGGATGTTAATCATAGTTGAAATACGTCAAATGAAAAAAAAAAAAAACCTTAGACCTTTTTTAGTAATAAATATGTATAACGTACATATGAAATTGAAAAAAACATCAAATGTTAGGTCAAATTTTGAAAAAAAAACGCATTATTTGCGAAAACAGCCGAATTCAATGTTTAATATCTCTATGCTTGATCAACCATTTTCAATAGATGGTGTCTCATTTAAAAGCGAATAGGTAGACAATCAAAATAAGATCTGTCTTTAGTACTAATTATGAATAAAACTACGATTTACGGAACCATTTTTAAAGCAGTCATATTTTACTAAGACCTAAGTATTTCACTTAATTGGGTCGCAAAAATAAGTCTTAAGGTCTAGGAGCTTAAATTTTTTTAAAATAACATACATGACATAATAAAAAAATTCATATCTAGAACTTTAAACTTGGATTTGTCGACTTTTAGAACTAAAATTTTTAAAACGGTCCAAAAACGGCAATTTTTCAGGCTAAAATATGACTATTGCTCAGGACCCCGACCCCCTAGGGAACTGAAATTTGGGCTGTGGTGCCATTCTTTAACGTATCAAAATTTAAACAAAATCGGATAATTTTAAATTTCGTACATACAGTATTGGCCAAGGAACATTTTTTTCAAATTATAAAATTTTTATGAAATTGACGTTTTTGAAACATATTGTGTATTTAACTTATGTTAAATTAATTTGAAAAAAATGTACTAGCGGGGTGCTTAAGTTTTGGCCAATACTGTATATGTATGTATTATGTTATTAAAAACAGTAAATATGAAATTAAAAAAAAAGCTCTAAGGATTTATTTTGTTTTAACATATATCGACTCTAACTTACGTCCTTAACAATTCCCAATTAAAGTTTTTGTTGTAACTCACACTTTTATTGAAAGTTGTTAAAGCCCACCGTTGCGAGTATTTTCAGATGATGATAATGACCAAATACATATGAATAATTTTCTTTCTTCTAAGCATGTAGAGTAAAGTGAAATAAATATAATGAATTAATAATACATATTGTAATTTGTTAACTTTTCCATTCTTCAAACGTGTTTAGGTATCCACCACGGTAATTTTTTATGTATAGATGATTTCGACTTTTCTAAGAAATTTCATGGTTTTAAGAGCATTTCAAAAAATATGGAACGAAGCCCTATTTATATAATGTAAGTCATGTCTTTTTTTATGCAATTTTTTTTTTTGTGCAGTTCTTCCTGGAACGTATCTACCGCATAAATTAGGTGTATTTACTTACATAACTCTGCAGAAAACAAAAATATTTGTCGATCGATCATGGCCGAATCGATAGTGTATCGACAACCGCAATAAGCGCTTAGGTAATATTGAATAATTTTGTAAAGTAATCGATATCAATATAGTATGTACTTTGAATCAATAATACCGATGTTTTAATGTATGTTTAATCTATGTATATATTAAATGAAGAAATATGATAATAAGGGGTTGAGACTTATACCAGGGGTTGAAATAAGAAAAAATCATCACTGCAAACATTTTTTCTTTTATTGGCAATTTTTTAACAAAATTTTTTAAATAAAAATAACAACAGATTTTAGCGATTCATAATATTAATTAACAGATATTGTTATGGCAAACACAGAGTCTAAATCAAAATTGAAAATTAATAGTGAAATTTTCAAATTCATCTTCACTAGTTTTCATTTCTCTTTCATTTACAAAAATATATATGTAAAGTTTCTTCAGTTATTTTTTTTTTGTTTTTGAAATTCGGCAATTTAAATCGGAGACAATTTTTTTCACAGCTGGAAGTGGATCCCATTTTTCCAACTCAGGCATGTCAAAATTAACGTACAAGTAATGATTTTCAGTTGAAATCATGAGTCTCATTCGTTACTTTGCTTTCAAAGTTGCTGGCGCTTATCGTTCATTCGCAGTCAGCTGAGCAAATATTCTAGCAAACACTGAAGTATTTAAAATTATTGCCAGTCCCCAGGTAACGAATTAATGCTTCAAGTTACTTTCCTCGAGTTTTTCTGGTGTCTTTGATAGGTCATGATATTGCAAGCAGACGAAGAATCGACAACATCCTTCCGAATATCGTCAGTCGTTTTCTCGCACATTGCATTGGAGACTTGATTGAAAACAAAAATAATGAAGCCCTGATTTTATTTTACTGCAGAGTTACTTTTTATGATTGCTACATTTTAGCACAGATTGGTAGGGTTAGACAACTAAGATAACGGATATGCGAAATAAAATGTGTTTTTCTTTTCAAAGATTAAAACACAACAAAGTATGTATTATGAATTTGGCTGAAAATCATTACTACGATTTTTTACAATATTCTGAAATCATAACTGCAAATTTAAAGTCATAACTGTAGAAATAGGGCATTACTGCACCTTATTTCAATGCCTGACTCATACATTACAATATTTCGTAAAGGCCACAGAATAGTTTCAATATTTTTTCGGAACTGAAATAAATGCGATTAAAACTACAGAAATGACATTTTAGCATTATGTAGCCATTTGTTTGATACCATACAATATGTCTCTAAATAACTTACCATTGGACCATAAACATTTCGTTGCAGTCTCTCTCCTCTTTTGACAAATTCAAGTGCCAATATTTTCTGTCAAAAAATAAATTTAATTCTAAGAAGCAAATCAGACCATATTTTTAGTTTTTTATACTCAAAGTTTTTCTTTAATATAATTTACCATTTAAGTTTAATTATTTTTATTATATAATTGTTTACTCGTAAGTTTAACAATATAATTGTATGTTATATGAACGATATACGGATGTATTTATTATAAATGGTATTGCTTAAAAAGCGTCATGCTCAAGATTTGCCAAAGGTTGAAAAAAACCAAAGTCCTTTTAACAAATTGATAGGCTTGGCTACAAGTTGAATTGAATTATATGATTTTCCTATATATTTCTTAATGTTGTATTATTGATTTGTGGATTAGTAGAACGATTTCTTAAATTACAACATTTAAAGTTTATTACATAAGTTATTATGTATTATCGTTTATTTTTGCAGTTTGTTCTTTTAAAAATACCGATTTTAATTATTTTTACAAAGTTTCGTATTTAAATTTTATTTAAAAATAGAAAACTAAATCCACTTTTTTATATGGAAGAATTATGTTTTTGTTTTAATATTACCTATTTACTAAGCTTATTGTTTATTTTATTATTATTTATTTTTTTTTTTCAAATCTATTAATGCAATAGTAAATAATTGTTTAAATATATAAAAATAGTTAATTACAAGTATATAAATAGCTTAGCATAAATTATGTGTGATAGAGTCCATGAAAAGAGCGCAAGAATCAGCGTACAGTATGCTAGATTTTTATGATTTTTTTTATATGTATATGTATATAAAAAAAATTAGGGTTTTTAATATTTATCAGAATTATACTCGTACACAGAAAACCTTTCATATCTCACAAACTATGAGCCGACAATGGGCTTTTTCATGTACACAGCCACATTTTAAGATAAAATATTAGTTTATTTTGTACATTTGCAGTGTAAGAACAACCTTGGCCTAAAACAAGTTTTGAACTCATTGAGGCTAAGAGTTTGTCATTACAACCGAAGAAGACAAAGTTTAAGTTTTGAGATTAATTTTTTATCTCAAAGTTTTTTAATTTAAATTTAACAAAATTATAAATATTTACATTAGGAAAAACTTAGAAATGTTAGAGCAAAGTTATTAGTTAGTTAATTGGTGGCCTTACGCATTGCGATAATCGTGAGCTGCAGCAGCAGCCGCTGGGGGTGCTGCTGATGTAGACGATACAATAAATTCACCCGTTGCTGTATGTTGCTGATAATAATAACTAACAGCATGCAATGGTGCATTTGTTGCTGCAGTAGCGTAAGTAGTAAAATGTTGCTGTTGGTGTTGTTGCTGATGATGCTGCTGTTGCTGTGGTTGATATTTATGATTAACATTGGCAGCAGTAGCAGTTACAGCTGTTGATGTAGATGTTGCCGTAGCTGTTACTGTATTATTGACGACGCTAGTATTGGATGCTGCTGCTGTAACCGTTGTTTTCTATAAACCTGAAATGACAACTTCATGCTGAGCATCATCATCCATCTCTGGCATTTCTTGCTTATGTATAATAACTGACTGACCATCGGTATTCATTGTTTGTGGTTGACTCTGTTGTTGTTGGGTCTGTGCAGGTTGACGTGGTGCAGTTTGACCTGTGGAAGGGGAATCAAAAATTTAACAAAACATGTAAATACATAAGAACCGACCGTAAATGGGTCGATCAGGAGTGTCGATACTACCACACCCAATGCTTAGTACAAAGTAAATAATTTCCATTCAAAAATACTTTATAAATTCATTAGAAAGGTAGATGAGTCAACTCATTTTGTTTTCCATATAAAAAATCATCAAATATTATATAAAGAGGTAAGGTTTGTTTAATTGTTTGTTCATAAGTGCAGGGCAGAGAACGTCAATGAGACATTCATAATTTTTTCCATTCATGAATCTGTTGAATCTTTCAGCAGATTCACACAGATTCAACACTCACGAAAAATTAAGTGAATCTAGTAACCATTCCGTCTCACGGCGAAGTCTGTGAATCTGAATGTTTCAGAATCATTTCTAGTGAATCCTGATTCATTTTGTATGAGTATATGAGTGTTTCGTGAGCTACTCATGAATCAAAGGCACAGATTGTATCAAAAAAGTTTGTGATACCCGCGTGATCATTTTGTTAAGTTTTTTAAAAAAATGGAGAAAGGTCGAAAAGTGTTTTTTGACATAATTTCGAGTAGCTCCGAATCCTGGAAAGGACCGTTTTTGACCCATTTTCGGATATTTTTTTTTTTTGCTAAAATCGATAGAGAATGGTCGAAAATGGATTTTAGAAATTACTAAGGGTGGCTCAAGACCTCGGAAATTACAATGTTTTAACCATTCTCGGGATAGATCGAAAATGGATTTTGGACATCATTTAGGGTGGCTCCGGTCCATGGAAAAGACCGTGTTTGACCCATTTCCTTAAAATTTTTGAGGTGGCTACGGACCTGGAAATGGGTCCATTTTCGGAAAATTGTTTTTCTGTAATTAATGAGGAAAGGTCGAAAATGGATTTTGGTCACCATGTAGGGTGACCTCGAACCCTAGAAGGAATGAATGGGATTTGATACACACACCCATGATCAAAATAAAAGATACACCAAAATGATTTTCACTCAATACCCAATAAATTCCATGTTTGGAAGAATTGGCATTAACTTTATTATAAAACTAGAGAATACAATGTGGCAATGCCGTTAAATGTGAAAAGAAAATAGATGCCTCCCCTATTTTTTCACCAGTGAACATAAACCAAAAAGGGGCGCAAATTCGTCGATCAAAATAATTGATACACTTGTTTTGTTTTTCAATTTTAAATCTAAAACTTATTTTTTGTGCTTTTTTTTTAAACAACGGTAAAAGTATATTTATATATAAATTAATTGTAAGTAAATAATGCAAAATTTACTATAGATAGCTAAATAAAAAAAACATCCTGAAAGAAAAGTTGGAACCTTCTAATGGAGAGCATTTTTTGCGTGTGGACAACGTGGTTTTTCAAGATGATTCTGCCTCTTGCCATCGAGCGCATTGGTAAGCATTAGTGTTTTGTAAATCCTTACTATGTTCTTAATAATAATCCACAACTTTCATCCTTTTATTCTTCTTCTTTTACAGGTAAAGAATTATTTGAATGAACTTGGCATTTCAACTTCATCGTGGCCAGACAATAGTCTCGATCTGAACCCCATTGAATAATTCAAAATATTTGGTACGAAGGTATTTCGCAAGATCTTTTGAAAAATTTGATCTCTTCCATGCCGCAGCGACTTATGGAGGTCATAAAAGCGAAGGGAGGAACAACAAAATATTGATACCATTTTTTTTTTAGCCCTAAATATTAGTTCTTAAAGCTGTAAATATTTTAGAATTACTTCCATAAAAATAAAATTTTATAACATTTTACCAAAAAACTGTTTTGATGTATAAAGGACATATTTCACTTTTTTGCTAAAAAAAGATATTTATGATGTGGTTTTCCGACCTACAGCAAAATATTTTCAGTAAAAATTATTTGCTTCTTTGATCTTTGCATATAAGTTTTTTGATTCTATAAAAAAGTTTAGATCCTAAAGGATTTTATTCAACTGTTTTTGTTTCCGGATAGGGACAAAAGTTGATTTCACTTGAATAATGGGCTGTTTCGCTTTTACATTCCATCGCATGAGTTCATATAACATCGCGTCACCTACCGGAAAGGGCAGAACAACGTCAGCCGGGACAGCTAGTCATAAGATATTTTGAAGCAAATTTGATTAAAAATCTATTGAGTCACTTTAATGGTAACTTTAGGTAATTTCAATTTCAATGACATGAGTGAAAAATTTAAATTACATACATGTTACCAGCCAAACTAGTCCTCAAGAAAAGCTAAATTCTGTTGTAATCTGGCAGCCATGATCTTATCTAAAAATTTCTCTTTAGGGTGGAGCAGCCAAAAATTAGACTTATTTTGATTTTTATAATATGTAGTTTAAAGTTACGCCATACATATTTATGAAATGTACTTCAATATCGAATTGTTTTTAGATATCTAATTAATTCAAGTTCAAATTCTGGAAAAAGCAATCTCTGATATCGTAATTTGACGTTTCTTTTTTCGTCATATGATTAAACCATTATTTAACACAAAAATTTCAAACTTTTGGAAAAAAAAAACCGAAGACACCTTTTATCTGCCGTTACTTACCATATTTCTGATGTATGCCTCGATGCCGTTTTAATGCAAAACGATCTGCAAATGCGGCTGAACAAATATCGCACTTAAATGGTTTTTCACCAGAATGTACTTTGGCATGGTTCTTTAAATGCGCAGCCTGTGAAAAGGCTGAACCACATATGTCACATTTATAGGGCTTTTCACCAGTGTGTATGCGTCGATGATTCCAAAGTGTAGCATGACGTGCAAAGCCTTTGTCACATACCTCACAAACATAGGGACGTTCACCACTATGAGTGCGCTCGTGATTTTTAAGATGTGGCGACTGCGAGAATTGCATACCGCATGTTTGGCATCTGTGTGACACAAAATAATTATGAATAATAGCACGATATGGATACCTCATTTTCTTCACTTACTTGTATGGTTTTTCACCCGTATGTATCCTAGCATGATTCTTTAGATACACAGCCTTGGCGAAGGCCAATCCACAGATTGCACATTTATAGTTTTTCTCACCACTGTGTAGCTTTTTATGAGACCACAAGCTGGAATATCGCGAAAACGTACCGCCGCAAATATTGCATGTGAACGGTTTTGGTGTTCTACGTTAAAGATAATTATTTAGTATATTTGGACAGATTTTTAAAAACAAATATTTGTAGCTTCACAACTTACTCTTGTTTTATATTCGCTGCATTCTTGTTACTATTGCCTGGTGCTCCACTGCCCACATAAATGACACCAGATCCATTGCACTTCTGACACTTGGTTACCTGTTGGGTATTACGCTTTTTAACTGGATGATGACCAGCAGCTGTACATAGTTCACGCTTCACCGGAGAAGCCGTCTGTTGGGCTACCAAATTTTGCAACTGTTGTTGAGCTTGTGGCGTTGTTGATATAATTTGCACAGGATGTAAGTGACCTGGAATGATGGTCTGCGCTGTTAGCGAATCCATTGATGAATCAGAGGTGCCGCTAGGCATTTCATTCATTTCAAATTTTATTTCTCCATCGGGTGCTACGAAAATTTGTGTTGGAGTTACTTGTTGAGCAGCGGCAACTGCTTGTTGTGCCGCCTGATCGGCCTGTACACATTGTTCGCAACGTACAACTTTAGGACCTTTACGTTTATTTGTGGAAGCGTGTAACATTGGATTGCCACATGAAGAACATTTCGAATGTTCAAGTTTATGTGTTTTTCCACCTGCAGTAGTAACAACTTCATTGCTAGTTTGTTGTTGTTGCTGCTGATGTTGATGTTGCTGCTGTTGTTGTTGCTGCTGCTGCTGCTGTTGTTGCTGCTGCTGCTGTTGTTGTTGTTGTTGCTGCTGTTGCTGTTGTTGCTGCTGTTGTTGTTGCTGCGGCTGTTGTTGTTGCATAACTGTGTGTTGCTGTTGTGTGTTTGCTGGTTCCAGAGCTTCAGTAGCAACAATTTGTATTTGTCCCATTTGCCCATTTTCTGTAATAATATTTTGTGTTTGCACGAGACCTTGCGCGTTGACCACAGAAATTGAATCAGACTGTGCATTTTGTTGTTGTTGATCAGTGCCTTCCTGGGCATGAATACGTTTGTGATGATTGAGCAACGCCAAGTGCGAGAACATAAGACCACAAACATCACATTTGAAACTAATATTGGAAATGGTATTTTGCATATTCGGTGCAATAGTCTAAAGAGGAGGGTAGAAAAAATTAGAAGTTGACATATGATTTTAAATATTAACGTGGTTTCTTTAAAATTATTAAAAAATGTGTGTAATATTAATCATATTCTATGGTAATTGATAACATTGTACAACAAGTTTTAATATTTCCAATATACAAGAGCTTTCACCTACATACACCCCTGATCATAATAATAGATACACCAAAAAGATTTTCACTCAATCCCCAATAAATTCCATATTTGGAAGAATTGGCATTAGAATTCTTTGTAAAACAAGAGAGTACAATTTGGCGATGCCGTTAACTAAGAAATAAAAGAAAGTACTTCCCCTATTTTTTCGCCAGTGAATATAAATCGAAAACGGGCTCGAATTCGTTGATCAAAATAATAGATACATTTGTTTTGTTTTTCGATTTTATACCTAAAACTTAAATTTTTTTGTGCTTTTTTTTAAACAACGGTAAAAATACATTCATATATAAAGTAATTGCAAGTAAATTATGAAAAATTTATTATAGATATGGGCCGAAAAAGTCGTTGCACAGCAGAAGAGTGACGATTGGTTCTGAGCCTACGAAAAAGAGGAAATTCTTTGCGGGACATCGCTAGTATGATGGATTAGTCTTTGCGTTTTGTGCAAAATGTTTTTATAAAGAAAATAGGAAAAGAAACTAGAGGTAGACCAACGAAAAACTCTCCAGAAGTTGGTCGCCAAATAGTTATTCTTTCAAAAAAAGACACTTTCAAGTCGTCCAAGGCAATTTCTGTGGAAATCGGAAATGTTGTAAGCGCTCCTACAATTCGTCGTTGTTTGCAGAAGGCAAACCTTCCGGGAAGAACCGCTAAAAAGGTTCCGCTGATGCGTACGAAAAATTTAATCACGAGGTCAAATTTCACACAGTCTCACACCAGCTGAGTGTGAGACTTTGCTAAATTTAACCTCATGATTAAATTTTTCGTACGCATCAGCGGAACCTTTTTAGCGGGTTTTCCCGGAAGGTTGGCCTTCTGCAAATGACGAAGAATTGTAGGAGCGCTTACAGCATTTCCGATTTCCGCAGAAATTGCCTTGGAGGGCTTGAAAGGGTATTTTTTTGAAAGAATAACTATATAACAACCAACTTCTGGAGAGGTTTTCGTTGGTCTACCTCTAGTTTCTTTTCCTGTTTTCTTTATAAGAACATTCTGCACAAAACGCAAAGACTAATCCATCAAACTAGCGATATCCCGCAAAGATTTTCCTCTCTTTAGTAGGCTCAGAACCAATCGTCACTCTTCTGCTATGCAACGACTTTTTCGGCCCATACCTATAATAAATTTTTCATAATTTACTTGCAATTAATTTATATATATTTTTACCGTTGTTTAAAAAAATTCACAAAAAAATTTAAGTTTTAGATATAAAATCGAAAAACAAAACAAGTGTATCTATTATTTTGATCAACGAATTCGCGCCCGTTTTCGATTTATATTCACTGGCGAAAAAATAGGTGAAGTACCTTCTTTCTTTCCTCAGTTAACGGCATTGCCGAATTGTACTCTCTGGTTTTACAAAGAATTCTAATGCCAATTTTTCCAAATAAGGAATTTATTGGGATTTAAGTCAAAATCTTTTTGGTGTATCTATTATTATGATCAGGAGTGTATATAGTTCGTATGGCGTGATCATTGTAAGAGTAAAAGAATACATTTAAATTATAGAAAGAAAAACAACATTTAAATAAATTCACAGATTTATAATAGGAAATTTAACAAATAATAAAAGGGATAAAAATGAAAAAAAGCTATGTTCGAGCGGCCATATTTCGGTCAGTGCTTAACAAAAAAAATTTTTGACCCAGCATTTTAAAGAAAATTTTGTCTACTTTTTTTCTATAGAGCAACGCCTGTTCCTATCTCTGACCCAAAAAAAGTTATAGACAAAAAAAAAAAACTAATTTTTGGGTTTTTTTCTCTTTATTGTTTCAACATTTTTGGCATAACAAAATAAACCATTTCGATGGGAAATTTAATTCTCTACAAAAAGTTTTATTTAAAGTATGTCGAAATTTCGCTTCGTTTGCGAGGCATATTGAAAAAACTAAAAAGGGTCTATTTTAACCCATATTTCCAATTTCCACCCTCTAATTTAATAGCACTCCGCGGTTTTTTCTTCCTAAATTACCATTGATTCCCCATTGATTCCTGCAATAAAAACCCGTGAACGTCTTAGTTCCTTATTGCCCTGTTTATAACGACATAATCAATAGCCTACATTTACGGATTCGAATTATAAAATCGATTCATCAACAAGCCCTAATGTAATTTTTTTAGCTTTATAATGAAATACATTTTTTGAAATTCTGACCAACAGAGTAAGGTTTCATATATTACTACCAAATTAAATATATAGTTGGTGTTCTTGTGAATTTTTTGTGTAGCACTGTGTAATTTTAATGCGAGTTTGATACCATTCACATTGAATTTTAAATGTTGGCGATTGCTTCTCTGCCTCATTGATAAGCCTTTAATAAAAATATTTAGGCGGAAAAGCTCAAAAAAGCCTTGGATAAGCTTTTCTCACAGCCATTCTGTTGTTTCTATTTTTTTGATACCGGCACCGAACAATGATAATTGAGGAAAGCTTTTCATCGCAAGAATACCCTCAAAGCATTGCCAGTGACTTGCGAGACAATTCTCAAAGAATTTCAACTTCCTAGATCAAACCTTTGAACAGCGCCAACAAAGTTTGTTTCTCACTTAATTGAAATCGAACATAAAAACGTTTTTCACTGGATTGATCAGAAGCAGATATTTTTATTAGAATCGTTGTTAGGTTCAATGCTTAAACAAACAAAAAAAATAAGAAAACACACCCTAAGGTACATAGTATATGTATGTTTTTCAACCAAAAACAAATGTTTTCGATTATAGTTTTTTCAATGAAAAAAAAAACATATTGCCGGAGGTTTATCACACTATTTTTATGCTTACTTTATAGATTACAACTTAAAATGTATGTCAATGATAGAACTCGAAGAGCCTAACTAGATTCCTATGCATTGTTGAATCCTATCCCAAACATGGGACAGCTAGTCTCATTAAACGAGGAGTTTCTATAGCTATTTTAGTATAAAATCATTAATTATTTTTAGTTTTTGGTATATGTAATAGCTATCGAAACATATATTTGAAGCTCAATAAAAACTCAAAAAGATTGGATGTCATGCACTTTAAAACTTGCGCCAACTGAATAAAACGCATGTACGTAGTGCAATCGAGACGATTTGATCTCATTCGACTTTCAACAGACACATTTTACTTTATGTGACCTGAGAAAGTCTAGTATATTTGAAATATACATGAGTGCTGTCAAATAATAGTTAGTTGGTTGAACTTGGGAAATAATTCAACTTAATGATTCGCAGGTGTTTTACAGCCATGATGACGTCACCAAGTGGAGTTATGGATATGGAAAATCGAAGAAATCTTATCGCAGAAAGGAGTGCCCTAAATTCGATTTTCTATAAAACCAGCAAGATGTGACTGGGCTTGACCTTAGCCAACAAAAGATTTTAGCTTTTGCGGTCCTTACCATTAAGACGAACTAACAATATATGTGAAGTACAATATCATCGATAATTTCAATTGCATTTCTTCGTCCCTAGGAAAATTAAAATAAATGTTGCCTACGTTGATTATGTTTTTACATAAAAAATTTTACGGAAGATTTTGATATTTTCCAAAACATTTTAAGACTGATGCTCTGCAACTAGAAAAAGTTTGAAGGCAAAATAATATAACAAGCTGTTGAATTTGGAGCCTTTCATTGAACCGTCACGGAGGTTTGAAAGTTATACAGATTTAAAAAGTTTTAAAAAGAGAGCAAATACAACTATGTATTTGAAACAAAAAAAAAAACGAAATCTTCAATATTCCTATAGGAAACAAAAATAAAAATTTTTCATATAATATTATTTTCCTCATAAAGATAATATATATAAAAACGTTATCATACCGTTGCAATCGGTTTATTTTGATTGATAATTTGTAAACGTCCCTGCGCATCCAATGTTGCAATGCCAATAGCACCACCTTGATTTAATTGCATACCATTTACGAGCGCATAATTATATCCACCTACTGGTTGTGCTATATAGCAGGTTTTGTTATCATCTGTTGTTAGCTGTGCTAAGTTTACAGCACCATTACCCTTATTGAGAAAATAATACAAAGATTTATTTAAATATTTATCTTTATAAGTTGTAACACTTACATTTGTTGTTGTGTAATAAAATGTTGGTTGATCTGTCTTTTGACCCTCAATTTTGGGTTGTTTCAATATGGTTCCATCAGCTGTTTGATATTGTATAGTTGTGGGTTGTCCATTGGCACCAATGGCATTTGTTGTAAAAATTATATTTTTAGTTAAGTCTTCCATGATGGAGCACTGAAAAATTAAATTAAAATTACTGATGACAATTTGATAATTTGTAATTCACTTGTGATATCAAATATATCAGATTCTGAAAGTTTTCTACGAGAAAATAGAGTCTTAAACAATGACGCATAAAATACAGGGAGGAATACGGGCTTCAATTGCCCTATTAATATGAAACATAATACTTAAAACAAAAAACAGGGACAAACGTTAAAAACTAAACAAAAGTAAGAAAACAACGAATGGATGTTATTGGAGATAGCTTCTGGTTACATTTTTGAAAAACTCGAGATCGAAAAGAAAAATAATTTTCTTAAAAAGACAAAAAGGCAAAACAAAACAGACCAAAGATACCAAAATTTAAATGGTAAACCCATTCTTGTGGTAAACCGAAGGCAACTTAGCCTGATGTGTTTTTAAAAATTGGCATTTCAAGGTCTGTACTTAAACAGTACGTAGCAAAGTGGTACTACGTTTCGGTAGTAACACACTTTTCCCGAGGATAGCCACATACGAGTATGTATAAGTAACTGCAAGCTCTGCGGGACTCAAAAACTTTAGCTGAGAACAGTCTGAAAATAGATTTTACCAAAACACCACTTCTGTTCATTACTTCAATTGCGGTAGGTGAGAATGGGATAATGCAGATGTTGACTATTGAGTCT
This sequence comes from Tricholauxania praeusta, assembly GCA_949775025.1. NCBI lineage: Eukaryota > Metazoa > Arthropoda > Insecta > Diptera > Lauxaniidae > Tricholauxania > Tricholauxania praeusta. Next base: position 99,293,009 of record OX459030.1, on the reverse strand, counting down.
CCCTGACTAATTTTCAGCCGAGACGAGCGAGGTTCCGGTCTGTGTTGGTGTGGTAGCAGAGAAGGGCTAGGTCCCTGTCTACCACCATGGAGGTAACTAGCGCACCCAAATGCGGCCTAAAAGCACACAAAAAATTTGGTAAAAATATCAGAAAAATCATCTAACACGGATTTTAAAGTTCTCTGTACCAGTGTTATGATTTATTAAGCTAGCTTTCATTCGATTCAGGAATTTTAAACTTTTGATTTTATAAAAAGTCGCAACTGTCGATGGGTATATCTCCGAAACTAATCCTCTGCCCAACTCTTGACTATACTTTCACTATCTTCAGGAGCCCTACTCGCCACAAAGATATTATAAAGAGGGTACATATCTGTGCCATCGAATGCTATTAGAAAATGAACCTAACCTTCCGGAAACTAAAGTTTCACCAAATGTATCATGCGTCACTTAATTTTAACACATTGACGACCAAGCCGTTTTTGATTGTTTCCCCAGGGACCACGCTATTTTCGCGAAAATACCACGAAAATTTTTTAAAACATGGGTTCCATGGGTCAAAACATTTATTTTTTTTTTCTGGTTCCGCACGTTTTCAGTTGACATGGGCCCACTATAAAAATATTACTCTGCGAACCCACGTCAATTTCAAAACTTTGCTTACCATTATTGCAGGCCATTAAATATATTCCAATTATTTTCCATTTTCCATTCAGGGATTCTCAACTTACAACCATTTTTCCAAAAGCTATATCCGCAACTTCCGATGTCTATATCTCCGAAACTAGATCCGAGCGACTTTTTTTTAATTATTTTTTATTTTCTACCCTCTATTACCCCTGAAAAAAAAAACTATTTGGAGAATGACAGCTAACGTAAACCTAAGCCTTACTTATATTGTTTTTAAAATAGCTGTACCCACAATTTCTGATGGCTATGTTTTCGAAAATAAGTCCAAGCGACATTTTTTGATTAGTCAGCGTTTACACGAGGAAACTCTTGCCGTACCCGCAAATTCTCTTTCGTTCTGTTTGTTAGCTTATATTATGCTTTGACTCTACGTTTGTTGTGGTGGATCGACATAGTCAACGTTTACACGAGAAAACTCTTGCCGCAAAGTTTCCTTGTTTGTAAGCAAGAAGGGAAAAACGAAAGGGTGGTGTACAGAATTTTCCGTACCCGCAAATTCTCTTTCGTTCTGTTCGTTAGCTTATATTATGCTTTGACTCTACGTTTGTTGTGGACGCAGTAACTGCTTTGATATTCGCAAGCACAAAGAAATTCTAGTTTTCGTGTGTAAACGCAAAACAAATTCACATAAGAGAATAGACAAGAATTTGTTTCATCGAATTTCCTCGTGTAAACCTTGACATAGTTACTGCTATGATATTCACAAGCAGAAAGAAATTCTAGTTTTCGTGTGTAAACGCAAAACAAATTCACAAAAGCGAAGGGACAAGAATTTCTTTCATCGAATTTCTTCGTGTAAACCTTGACTTAACGCAGAAACAGAACTGGGACGAGCGATTTTTCTTCTGTTTTTCCTATGTCGGCGTTTACACGAGTAAAGTCTGAGAGACAAATTCTTGTCCATTCTCTTTTGTGATTTTCGTTTCGCGTTTGCAACATATGACAAATTTTTTACCTCGTCCCTTTCGCTTTTCCCCTCTTGCCTACAAACAAGGAAAGTTTGCGGCAAGACTTTCCTCGTGTAAACGTTGACTATACGTTTGTAGTGAGTTCAAAATTGACACTAGAAAATTTATGGCAGAGAAATAGAAAAAATTCCATTTTTTGGTGCGATTTGACACTGAAGATAAATCGCACGTTCCAGTTCTGTTTTTTGCGTTTACATATTCAGTATATAGTATTACTGATCGTATGAGGTGAGTACTGATGTACTGTCAGTATAGAAAAACGATACTGATGACTGATGGAAAAATCGGATATTACTGACGAAGTTGTTAAATACTGACAGTAATACTGATGGTGTGAGGAGTACGGAGTACTGACAATAATCAATACTGACCGTGTGAGGGGTACACTGTCAGTAATGTAAATACTGTCAATAATTATAATCGTGGCTGGGCAAAACGTACCGCGCGCGGTACTGCGGCAGAATGAGAATAACTTTTCATATACGTATATAAAGCAGAGAGCGTAAAATTTAATTCAGTTTGCTTTGAAAAGCGAACAAAGCACAAATACACATGCATTGAAGAACATTTAAGAAAAACACACGTGTAGTGGTGCCCAGCTCTGATTATAATCTCAGTAATATTGATCGTGTGAGGGCCGCTTAAGGAAAAAAGATCGATGGTCGCTCAAGTAAAGTAAACTTAACCCCTCGTTTAGTTTTCGAAATATATGTACGTAGCGAAACCTTTAACACACCATTTCCGGAAATTCTACGTTTGTTGACAAGAGGGGAAAAACGAAAGGATCGATGTACAGAATTTGTCGTTTGTCGCAAACGCAAAAATCACAAAAAAAAAAAATAGACAATTTCTTTCACTGAATTTCCTAGTGTAAAGATTGACTTATTAATAATATAACTGGAATATTGGCAACACTGAGAAATAACTCGTTTGTTTCTTGCTAACATATGGCAATGCTTTAGGAAAGAAAGTGATGCGAACACAAAACCCAGAAAGTAAGAGATGACTATACAAATGCGTGTAGAAGAATCAACAATAAAATTAAGAAACTGTAGATGAAAAAGCAAAATGTAAAACGACGGCTGCAAAAATGAGAAGCAAAGCGCAGAAGAGAAGAAAAATACCCAAACGACAAAGCAGCATCTGTAGCGCAACAAGGAGAGCCGCGCACGATAAAAAATAGAGAGCAAATGCAACAAAAATGGCGGACGAAATGAATAGGCTGCTTTTTCACACTACAGCGTAGCAAAGGTAGCAATTTTAATATCGAAAAAAAAAATATAAATCCAATGAATCCAAATGCATTTTTTTATTTTAAAAATAAATTAAAAGTTTAAGCTATTTCATGCACCATGATCTAAATTGATAAACAATGACAAAAATAGCATCACTTAATAAGATTTATTACTAGACACGTAATGTGTTGCCGATTATATTACTTGCAGCGTAGAAGCAATGGAATTCAGCCATTACTAAAATTGGGTTAATTTTCTTTTCACATTTACCTCGCAGAAATTTTCTTGAGTACGCCAAAGTTAAAGCGCAATTGGGGAAATAACTTGTTATTTATTTTGAAATGTTTTTCTTTTTCACTTATAGCACAATGTAAATTCTTTTATTTCTTTTACACAAGCGAAAAAAACTACGCGTGAGACGGAAAACCAAATTCGTTTCTTTTTCTTCAAAATTTTTACACATTTTTTTTTCTCATTTGCTTTTTCGTTCTTTCGCTTTCGTGTAGCTGGGCCAAAGCACTAACAGACAAGAAAAGCAATATGGCTGCCCTCAAACGAAGTAGCAATCAAATATTGCAATTCAATTTGGATTTTCGAAAATTTTCTTGCGTTGTATTGATTTCTACAATATTTCACATATTATTTTTCATTTAATCATAAAAAAATGCAACGATTCTATTGGTATTTTGAAAATTCTAACAAATTAACTCTGTCTTGTTCTTACATTCGCCTGTACATACATTAGCGATTACGCGTGATTTCGTTCGTTCAGTTTGCTAGCCGCGAGAGAACTAAATTTGTAGCATTGCAGCTAGAAAGGGATGCGGCGCGTTATTTTGCATTTCATTTTAGGGCCCGTTTCTTTCCTTCGCTCCATTTCACTTTGTGATTGAATTCGTTTGATTGCATCTCGTTCTTTTGAATTGTTTTTGGTCGTTCTAATGTACTCGTTGCAAATACAAAAGCAACTAGTATTTTGTCTGAAGATAACATAATGGGTACTCACGGGTTGATGCAAAATGCCCTTGTGATCTTGTAAAATGCGGATTGCGAAAGTTAAACACCTTACCAACAACAAAAGCATTGTGAAAAAATCGGCACTACTCAAATTATGCAATGCATTAAAACCCAATTTCCATGTGATCTTATCTTATCAAATATCAGGGAGGACATCACATGCTATTAAGATAGCAAATGTATGCTATTCACTCTCGCATTCTCCAAGCACATTAGGTTCTGTTCGCATGCTTTTTCTTTCTTACAAAAATCTGATTTGATATCCCTGATATGGGATAACGAAAGATAGCATGGAAATTAGGCCCAATTTCCATGTGATCTTATCTTATCTTATCAAATATCAGGGAGGACATCACACGCTATAAAGATAGCAAATGTATGCTATTTACTCTCGCATTCTCCAAGCGCATCAGGTTCTGTTCGCATGCTTTTTCTTTCTTACAAAAATTTGATTTGATATCCCTGATATGGGATAAGATAAGATAAGATAAGATAAGATAAGATAAGATAAGATAAGATAAGATAAGATAAGATAAGATAAGATAAGATAAGATAAGATAAGATAAGATAAGATAAGATAAGATAAGATAAGATAAGATAAGATAAGATAAGATAAGATAAGATAAGATAAGATAAGATAAGATAAGATAAGATAAGATAAGATAAGATAAGATAAGATAAGATAAGATAAGATAAGATAAGATAAGATAAGATAAGATAAGATAAGATAAGATAAGATAAGATAAGATAAGATAAGATAAGATAAGATAAGATAAGATAAGATAAGATAAGATAAGATAAGATAAGATAAGATAAGATAAGATAAGATAAGATAAGATAAGATAAGATAAGATAAGATAAGATAAGATAAGATAAGATAAGATAAGATAAGATAAGATAAGATAAGATAAGAAAGATAAAATCACATGGAAATTGGGCTTAAATGGACACTTGCCACTCTGCGATTTACCGCTTGTCGCTCTGACGCTGCCGCTTGCCGCTAATTGCGTGGCCGTACCCTTAGGTTCTGCTCGTGTGCTTTTTCATTTCTACAAAAATTTGATTCGATATCCCTGATATGGGATCAAGAAAGATAACATGAAGACTAGGCATTATTCTTGACATATATGATAGGCAATTTCACGGTTGCATTATTTGAGTTTTACAAGATACCATGTATAATTATACCATGGGTTCAACAGTTAATATCTAAACAGAATTGGGACGTGCGATTTATCTTATGTGTCAAATCGCACCAAAAAAACAGAATTTCTTCTATTTCTTCGCGATAAATTTTGTAGCGTCAATTTTTTACTCACCACAAACGTATAGGATTAATCTGGACGATAGTGCACTCCCCAGTTCTGCTTAGACACTTAGTCGTCGCTTAAAGTTCGCGCATGATAATGAACTTAAGACACACGCGAACGACTGCACCTGCGAAAACACGTTTGTACTTGTTAACGGACAAAATGCAAGTACAACCAGGAATTGGTGATGAACCGCCAACAAATTGTCGAAAGACAGCGCTTACACACAGAAACTATTTCCGAAAATTCTTTTTGTTTAATGGCAAGAGGAGAAATACAGTTACAGAATTTGTCGTTTGTTGCAAACGCAAAACGAAAGTCACATAAGAGAATAGACAAGAATTTGTCTCACAGAATTTCCTAGTGTTAACGTTGACTAAAGCCCAATTTCCATGTGATTTTCCTTGATCTTATCTTATTAAATTTTTGTAAGAAAGAAAAAGCATGCGAGCACAACCTAATGCGCCTAGAGAATGCGAGAGTGAATAGGCACACATTTGCTAATATTTATATATTTGTAATATTCTCCGTGATTTCGGAGATCAGAAAGTTCAAAAAGTTTAACTTTTTTATTAAAGTTGATTACATGCTATAAATTTGGCAGTCATTTTTATAGTTGTGCTATAATTTTATGTAGTGTCAAGTTTGACAGTTTTCAAAATAAAATCAAAAGTCAATGAAAAAAGGTTATAAGGTGCTGAGTTTCTCAAATTTTAGTTTAAATTGTTGAAAATACAATTTTAAAAAATAAGATAAACAAGTTAAGTAAGTAAAAAGAATGACGATTGCTATTTTAACAAAAATCAACATATTTCTTTAGTCAAAGTCTTGCAGCATCAACACCAAAATCAGCACCATCATGAACGACAATCAATTGTTAGTGGAAAATGGTAGTACTATTTAATTTCCTTTCACGATTATTATTATTATTCCATATTTATTTTTTTATGAAATATATAGCAGCTTATTGAAGCAGTGCGGTCACGACCTGCACTTTGGAATATGTCAACAATGAGCTACAGGAATATTCAAAAGCGACAACTCTTGTGGATGAAAGTGTTGACAGAAGTTGGTAAGATAACATTTAAGGCCAAAACATTGCCCATTACACTGCGTCAGTTATTCTGTCGTTGCCGTTGTTTATTTCTGATGAGGAGCTTAAAAAAACAAATTCCATAGCTGCCATTTCTTCTTTTTCAAATTGGTTCATTTTGAGTTTTTGTTTTGGTAAAAAAATTGTCATTTGTTAAAGCCTAATTTCCATGTGATCTTTCTTGAACTTATCTTATCAAATATCAGGGAGGACATCACATGCTATAAAGATAGCAAATGTATGTTATTCACTCTCGTATTCTCCAAGCGCATTAGGTTCTGTTCGCATGCTTTTTCTTTCTTACAAAAATTTGATTTGATATCCCTGATATGGGATAAGATAAGATCACATGGAAATTGGGCTTAACAAATAAGCAAACCGAATTGTCAAACTTTTATAGCAAGATTGACATATATCCATCTCGCTCATTATGGCAAAAAATCTGTGAAATTTAATAAGATAAGTTCAAGAAAAATCACATGGAAATTGGGCTTAAGAGCCTGTCCCATTCGATATCTTTTTGTGAAATTTGTGAATTTAATGAAATTTTGACATTTCTCTGAGGTGAATATGATATGTTAAAATTTGCACTAGCCCTGGG